>JANUYF010000006.1:34275000-34991075 GCA_026167975.1 Phrynosoma blainvillii
CTCCTAAGGTTGAGGTGGAATCTCTTTTCCTGGAGCTTGCACCCGTTGTTCTGGGTCTTCGTTTCTGGAGCAGCAGAAAACAAGCTTACTCCATCCTCAATATAATAATAATAAAAATTATTTTTATCCTGCCCCTCTGCAGTGCAATCAGTGTACAACAGTTAAAAACACCAATATATATATTAGTTCCCTAACCCACCCTCCCCTTCAACTTTTTAAACAGGGCTATCATATCACCTCTTAAACTTCTTTTCTCCAGGCTGAGCATGCCCAGTTCCCTAACTCTCTCTTCATAGGGCATGGTTTCCAGACCCTTCACCATGTTGTTGTTGTTGTTGTTGTTGAGACTGAATTCTTTTCCTTCCTCCACAATGGCCAAGCCCCCTCCCAGGGTCATTGTTTAGCTGCTGCAATCTCTTGCCTGGTGAAGGGAGATGGGCACAGGAGTGCCTGGCTGTTCCTGTTATGTATCAGCTGTGCAATGCCACCTCATTAATGAATTGCAACCCTACACAACTTAATGCAAAACTAAATTTACATGCACATCCGAATGTCCAGAGCACATCCATGCACATCCCTGTTCAAGATACAGCCATGTGCATGGAACTGCATGTGCAATTCTACTTCTGAAACTTCAGTTTGAATACAAATGTTTCACAGAAGACACCAAAATCTCCACCTGCCTTCATAGGAGAACTTACATAATAATAATAATAATAATAATAATAATAATTTATTTATATCCCGCCCCTTGCCAAGCAATCGAGGCAGCTCCATATGTGTAAGACCTCACTAGGAATGCAGCTATTAATAGGAGAGTTTGCATATGTGGTGTTTTAACGGAGCTGGTGCAAGAAAACATGAAGGAGGGCATACAAAGTACATATCTGCAATCTCCACTTTGACTGTAAAACCTGTACACAACAAATTCATGTGCACACACACACACACACACACACACACACCAAGGGCATCTGAGAGCAGCAGTTGTGTGCTCATTCTGCAGTACAACTCGAAGGACCCGTGCCGTTGCTCATGCCTGCGTGTCTGCCAACATATAAACACAGACAACCGCCAGACACCATATTATCATTCCTAAGTGGGGAGTGCATTTGCATAACTTAATTAAAATTTTTACAGTAATCTTCAACCAGAGTCAAACAAACAAACAAAACGCCTTCCCTCCCTCCCTCCTCCTCCTCCTCCTCCAACCTCAAGGTTAATTAGCCTCTCTTAGGTGTCTGGCACCTTGCGGGAAGGAAGGAGCAAAGGAGCAAGCGTCCAGGAACACTGGATGGCTCTCCTTGTCTGTCAGATGCAGAGGAAAAGTTAGGCACGGTTGGCAAGGCTGGCAAGGCTGACATTGGGAGAAGGTGGGCAGCCAGGAGGGAAGAGAGAGGTGCCTGCATGGCCAGGAAGCAGTCACGGCCCAATTGTTCCTCTCTCTTTCGTGACCCGCTGCCACCCACTTCAGCCTTTTTCCTGTCTGTTCTAAAAGCGTACCTCCCAATTAGCTTTGGAATAAATTTGCAGAAACAATGCTTCTTCTTTATGCAAATCAGAGTCGTTTCAATCATTCATGCCGAGAGCACAAGGTTATGTCCTCTGGGCTCAGAATTTGTTTTTCCAAGTCAGGAAAATAAATGTCAGGCCGTGGCAACCAAGTTTATAAGACAGGTTAGTGCAACTCTGTATTATTAGAACAGAAGGCACCTGTAGTGAGTGGATACTTCCATGTTGGTGAACTGTCCAAGGTGCTGATCCTATTTAGGGGGATAGAGATCAGCACCTTGGATAGCTCCTTTAGACTAAAATCCAGAATGGATTCTCTGCCCTGCTGGCATGCAACCATAACCTGCCACTGAAAATAGCCCCACTGGATCAAGCCAAAAAGATCCTCTTGCCCAGTGCTCTATTCCCACCATTGAAGCCAACCAGTTGCCTATGGGAACCTTACCAGTAAGACATGTCTGCAAGCACACTCTCATTCTTGCCTCCCCAAGAAAGCAATATCATAAGGCCTCCAGTAGGTGAAGTGATGTATAGGCAAGCCTCCTGCTAATCTCTTACAGACATATAGGTTCTCCTGGAGAGATGGCTGGACATCTTACTAGACCACAAACTAAACATGACTCAAGCCAAAAAAGTCAGTGCAATTCTAGGCTGCATCCATAGGAGTATAATGGCCAGACCGAGGAGGGCAGTAGTCCCACTCCATGTGGTCAGGCCTCACCTGGCATCCTGTGTCCAGTTCTGGGATCCACAATTCAAGAAGGGTAGGGAGAAGGTGGGATGTGTCCAGAGAAGGGTGACCAAGATTATTAAAGATCTGGAAACCAAGCCCTGTGAAGAACAACTTAGGAGGCTGGGTATGTTTAGGTTGGAGAAGGAAAGACAGAGAGGTGAAACAATAGCCATCTTTAAATATCTGATGGGATGCCAGGTAGAAGATCAGGCTAGCTTGTTTTCTGCTGTTCCATGAACATGAACCAATGGATTCAAACCACAAGAAAATATATTCCACCTAAACATTAGGAAGAACTTCTTGATTGTAAGAGCCGTTAAAGAGTGGAATAGACCATTCTCCATTTGTCCTTTTGGCCACTGGAGACCCCACTCAGTCAACATGGGCATTGCATTTGCTCCAGTGAGTTGCTGAAATCCCTCTCCTGGGTGTTTACATCAGACTCAGACCTCATCAGACATACTTTCCATTGTATGGACCCCCCCCATCCCTCCCACTTTCCTCACCATTCAAACTGCTTATTTCTTTGCATTATTATCTCCTGAATTCCCCATTCCTGTTGGGAGAAAGAGCTTTCCATATGTGGATTCCTGCACTGGGAGAGGGTTGGACTATATGACCCTTGGGATACCTTCCATCTCTAAGGTGCTGTACTGGGAAACATATGGAGTCCTCACCAGCAAATATCACTACCTCCCTGTTCACCCAGAATAAGTGAAGTGCTGCCTACTTCGTGAGGAGGCATTTTAGTCTAGCTGCTCCATTACCTTCCTTGAATCTCTGATTCAGGGAGGATTTGGGGAGGGGGGGGGGAAATAACCTGAAAAGGCAGGAAGGCCAGTCGGCAATGCAGAGAGCGACTCTCGCAATCAAGATCCTCTCATCAAACAGCCGTCTCCTGTCAGGAGTGCTCAACCTTTCTGCTGGGCCAGGCAAAGTCAAGGAGTGTCTAGAGACCTGGAACAGAAGCTCTTCACATTATTAAAACCAAATGCACTCAAACATGTGGGGTTTTTAAAAACATTTTAAATAGCTTCATCAGAGCTGCTCCAGGGCCCTTCACAGATCCGCTTCCATCCCTGACAGTCACTGATACACACCACGCACACCTTCCCAGGTGCTCTAATGGCACTGGAATGGCAGTTCACATGGGCTTGCTTCTCTCTCTGCTCCCTCTGAACACCTGACTGGGGTCACCAAAGGCCTAAGCAGACTGCCAGAAATAGTGCACATTAAATTGAGGCACTGCCCTGGCTCAGTGCTAGGGAGTCATGGGAATTGTATTTTTTTTTTTTTTGGGACATTGAGCCTTCTCTGTCAGAGAGCTCTGGTGCCACAATAAATTACAGTTCCCATGATTCCCTAGCACTGAGCCAGGGCAGTGCCTCAATTTAATGTGCACTATTTCTGGCAGTCTGCAAAGGCCCCAAGTCAGGACTACCCCAGGCCCTTCCATGCTACACAATTATAGCACTATGATTCCATTTTCATTAGCATGGTTCCACCCTATGGACTCCTGGGATTGGCAGTTTTTGGAGAGACATCTCAGCCACTGAGCTCTAGTAACTCTCCAAACAACCTGGGAGAAAGATAGCATATAAGTAAATAAATAAAATCCAGGATCCCACAGGATGTTGGCATGGCAGTAAAAGTGGGCAAATAGCACTATAACGGTAGAGTGTGAATGGGCTCCTATGGACAACCCCTTTTGATATCGTGGGGTTGGGCCTTGGTAATGTCACAACAGTGATGTCAAAGGGACAGAGATTGGAATACATGAACAATGAGCCACAGTTGCAGAGAGTATGGGCTTAAAAGGGAGATGCTGAGACAATTAGGCCAGATGTTCTGAGCATAAAAACCCACTGGATTATCTTGGTCAAGTTGCACTCTCTCTGCCTCAGAGGATGGCAATGGCAAACCCCCTCTGAAGAAACTTGCCAAGAAAACGCTATGATATGAAAATGCCTTAGGGTTGCCATAAGTCAAAATTGACGTGGAGGCACACAACAACAAGAAGAAGTTGAGTGTCAATTAACACAACCAAGGCTATTTCTGTGCTGCAAAACAACACTGCTACTGTCTCTGATTGGTGTGGTGACATTCCCCAATCTCGCATTTCCTGAATTTTGCTTTGCTCTTTGGACTCTTAATTGTCTTTGGAGTGGCTGCATTTTCATGTGTGCTTAGAACCCCAAATGCTTTGACCACTTTTCCGCTGCTACGTACCCTTTGGGTATGAACCTGGACTAGCTTCATTTCCCTCTTCCCTGTTTGTTTCTTGAAGTAAGGCTACTTTCACGTGGGAACTTGCCGCCATGAAACAGGACGCAGCCTGTGCCCTGCTAAGAGAAGTAAGCTGCAAGTGCAAGACAGCCCTTTTCCCCTTGCATTTGCAGCCAGACCTGACAAGTCCTGGGCAAGGTTCATCAGCCCCGTGATCGGTGGCTATGCACGGTCCCATGCAATTATCTGAGGAGAGGTTGGCTTTGCTGATAATTTGTTAGCTCTGCACATATTCCACACTAATTATAAATCTCAGCTGAGATTTGCATTTTTATGAAATGCTTGTGCTGGGAATCTTTATATTTAAAAAGGTACATATTAATTCAATCCAATCCTGGTCATTTCAGGTTCCACGTGAAAAAGCACTTTCATGAAGCTACAAAGAGAACATTTATAACCCTCCCGTTTTCCTAGATGACACCAACCTCTGCGTGAACTTCTACATTTACCTTTGAAAGGAGCTAATCATCTTTTGGTATGAAAGGAGCCAAGAAAAGCCATGTCCTTCCCTGCTGATGTGAAAACAAGAGGGCAATTCCTCCTCAGAGGAAGGCCAGATGAGAGAGGAGGAGCCCTCTGCCCATCAAAGTCAATGTCTTCAACTGAGGGAGAGGTGTCCAAAGGTTTCCATGTCAAGAGTCAAGAAAACCATGGTGGGTTTTTCCCCGACGTTAAGAGTAACAATTCCTTTGAGATACCTCAGCACCCCAAATTGCTCCTTTAAAAGCTGTAATAGGACCAAGAATGGACTCACTGGAGCCCTGATATGGAAGCTACTGGCCACCCCTAGTTAGATGACCGCATTTCTAACTCAGACCACTGGTAATGGCCAATTTCTATCTATGGTTGTGAAAGCTGGACAGTGAAGAAATCTGACTGAAAGAGAACCAACTCATAAAGACGGATCTCTTCTGGCAGGCCTTCCCAGAATAACGGCTGCCTGATCGGAGATGGGTTTTCATCTTGTTTTTTATCACTGATTCCTCGTTATTGTTTTACCGTTTTATTGCACTGTTGCATTTTAACTTTTCCTTAGTTTAATCTTGTTTTAAGGGGATGGGAGGGTTGGATTGTGGGACGAGGGAATGTTTTAACTTTGTTTGTTTTTAAATGCTGTAACCCGTCCTGATTGCCACGCAGAGGGGCGGGCTATAAATAAATTATTATTATTGTTATTATTAACTGAAAGGAGGTGCTGGAAGAGAGTTCTGCAAGTCCCATAGATGGTTAGAAAGGCAAATGAGTAAGTAAAGTAAAAACATTTATTGTACATGACCATAGGTCATCACAAAAAAACAAGCAAATATACCTATGTTGGTGGTGGGATCAAGAGAAAGCCCTCTCTAATAGATCTTAAAGTTAGGGAAGGCTCATAGGGAGATATGGCATTTTGGGTGGATCTGATCTACATTCTAGCTTGAATCTCCCCAGAGCATCCCAAGGAGTCTAAGAGGTTTTTTAAAAGTCACTTTTGTGGACAACAGCTCCCATAATTTCCCAGCCAGCATGGTCATGGTCTTAACCTGGATGTCGCATGGGTTTTTCCATGCATTTTGGTGCATTCATTAATTTATGGTGCTTTGGATTTTTCTTTGCAAGCTGCTCTGATAATGCATTGAAGGCGACATATTAATCTAAAGAACAATCAAAGGCAGGATGGGATGCAGCTCTTTTAAAGAGATTCCCCAAGTGATTTTTGTAAAAGATAGCTCATGCATCATGTTTCCTAGCATGCAATCAAGGTGCCAATCGCTATTGTGGAATGAGATATTGTTTGATATGGAGTCTCAGAGAATCACTTAAGTATCCAATTAGCCTATAAGAGTCCCGTCTGGTGGAGAGTTTTGCTTGTGCGTGTGTGTGTGTGTGTGTGTGTTCTAAGTGTTTAATGCCTTTTCTCTCTTTTCTAATTGGCATTTAATTAAAATAATATTTTTTTCCAAAAAAAAAAAGAAGAAGAAGAAAGAAAGAAAGAAAGAAAGAAAGAAAGAAAGAAAGAAATGCAGATTTCTCTTCTGGCCATCTGGGTTTAGATATTAAAGAAAATCTTCTGTACCTAGAAGAGAGAGATGCTAAATCATATGCACAGCAATGTTATTTCTTTTTCTCTATATATGTGTGTGTGTGTGTGTGCGTGTGTATGTTTGTGTGTGTAAGAGAGCCATGCATGATCTAAATCCTGTTGTTAATTTAACTACAGTAGATTATTGAATCAACTGGATCTTCTTCTTCCCCCATCATCATCATCATCATCATCATCATCACCATCATCACCATCTTTATTTATATTTCACCTTTCTCCCAAGATCATACTCGAAAGAGGCTTTCAAGTTAAAATGAATACCATGTAATTAAAAACTTACAAAAAGTCAACACTAAAATAGAACTAATCTATTAACCATACTAAATGCAATGTTAAAAAATACACTTTTTAAAAACGGACAGTTAAAGCCGTCCAGTTTAAAACAATACAGCACCCTCTTTTTCTTTAAAAGTCATAAGTTCTAAAAAAAACACCTGCCTGAGTTTTAAAAAGTCTTTACCTACGGATGGATGGATAGATCAATGGATGGATAGCCGGGGGATCAGCAGAGAGACATCCAGCCATTTTCTAATATCTGGATATGAACTGGAAGGACATCATCTGCAGGGACCTCCCAAAGACCTCTGGAGGTTTGCGGATGCAGAATGTCCAGCAGAAGAAGAATGGCTAGAGGAATCTCCATTGATCCTGCCATTCCCCAACAACACAAAAAAGGGCTGTATTGGGTCCGGGAGCTACATCCCTTGTATGGACAAATGGTCAAATTGTGACCTGACGGTTGCATGCAACACTTGGGACCCCAAAGTGTGTCCCTTGAAGCTCCCCCATTTTCCCTCATCCCCCCCCTCACAGATTTTATTTTTTAAGGTTAGTTTTAGGTGATATTTCTTTCTTTGGCCTGAAAGCCACTCCAAAATCTGCCCCAAAATGCTTGAAAATGTGGCTGCGTGCGTACCCCTAACACCCCCAAAACCTCCTCAAAAAAACCAGATTGGTCAAAAATCAGCCAAAATGGCAGCCAGAAGTGATGTTGCATCACTTTGGGTGCACTGAAGCATGCCAGTGCGACAGACCAGGTGGACATGTTGGGGTAGATGACCCCTGACACTTGCACAGTTGCCCACCCCTGGCCTAAAAGCTGGATGGGGGAGTAGCATTGGAAGATGCAGCTATGAAGACATGGATAAGTCCCAGATGTATATTTCCCCATGCAAGACCTCCGCTTTTGGCTTTTCTTTTTGCATTGGGTGTGTTTTGCTGTATCTTCCCAGTTTCTTGGGGGAGGACTGTGCACTTAGGTATATATATATATATATACACACACATCTTGTACATTCCCCTTCCCTTTGGGAGTGGCTCTAAGCATGGATGGTGTGTGTCGGTGTCGGTGTCGGTGTGTGTTGGTGCAGGAGCTCCATTTGTTTGCTGAGGCCTCCAGAGGAGCTTTGACTCTCTGCGCCGTGCTTCTGTCCAGGCTCAGCCTGTAAGCTTGTGACATATCCTTCAACCTTTCCTGCAGCTCAGTCAGGCACAGCTGCTGCCTGAACCAAGGAAAATGTCAGCCCCCAGGAGAAGCAGGAGAAGGAGGAGGAGGAGGAGGAGGAGGAGAGATTTAACTTAAAGTGAGCCCCTAGGAAGAGCCGTCCTGCAAGCCAGGGATTGCAAGATGCAGCTGCCTGCTGCCATTTGCATTTGCTCTTTCAGAGGAAGCTGGCTGCTGCCTGAGCAAAGTTAGTTCTTCCACCTACAGTGCTTTCTCTGCTGCTGCCCCAGAGCACACATTTACTCTCTCTTCTTGCTCCTGAGCTGCAAGCCAGCGCATGCCAATACAAGGATGGGAGAAAGGAAAGACAAGCCAGAAGCCAGCCATTGTTTTATGCTGGTGTAAATACAGCTATTAAGGCTCCATCCTCACTGCCATAGAAACAATCTGTTCTGGTACTTCAACAAACTACCATTCCCACAATTCCATAGCATTGAGCCATGGGCGTTAAAGTGGGATCAACTCAGATTATTTCTGCTGTGTGGGTGCAGCCTATGAGAGCCAGCATAGTGTAGTGGTTTGAGTCCTGGACTACAACTCTGGAGACTCTGGGATTTTCCATGAATAAAAGGCAGTGCTATAATTTCTCTTTATTCACTGGATAATTGCAACATCACATGACATCGTGTGATAATCAACCCATGATTGAGCAATATTAATGGGAGCCCACTGTACTCCCATCACTTTTGCGGGTGTGATAATCTCCCAGGGGTCAATTCCCAGCTTGGCCATGAAACCCAGTGGATGATCTTGGGCAAGTCACAATCTCTCAGCCTCAGGAGAAGGCAATGGCAAACCCCTTCTGAACAACTCTTGCCAAGAAAAAAACATGATAGGGTCACCATAAGTCAGAAACAAATTGAAAGCACACGGCAATAACAACAAATACTGCAATCCTGCAAGCCATTGGACTCTCTCAGGGGTTGCAAAAAAGATGGGACTCAGGGATGCTATACTATTGAGGCATAGTGTTTGGGCCAAAGGAAATAAGAAGTCTCGCTCTGTTCAGAATTGGTCAGAACTCACCTGGAATATTGTTCATCTAAAATAACAACAAATGGGAACATATCCAGAAGAGGGGAACAAGGTGAGAAAGTCCTGGAAACCTGGAATAGTTTATGGAGCTCAGTATATTTACATTTAGCTGGGTATATTTAGCTATATGATCTGTAGGGGATCCCAAGGGTCATCCTATCCAAACCCTGGCCATGTAGGGATCCATTGCTAAAGTAACCCCCAGAGATGGGCATCCAACTCTTTTCAAAAACATCCAACAAAAGAGACTTCTCCATCTTCTGGGGTGAACTTTCACTTGCTCTGCTTGTCCAAAAAGCACAAATACCCATCCTGGGAGCTATGAAGGAACTAGAGAAGATCCTCAAGCACATAGATACATAATTAGATACCAAAGTAAGAATCCTTTCTGGTTTCTATATATGGTTGTGAAAGCTGGAGAATGAATTCATTCTCTTCTTCTCAGCCTTCCTCACTCTCCAGCTTTCACAACCATATATAGAAATCAGAAAGGATTCTTACTTTGGTATTTAATTATGTATCTATGCACTTGAGGATCTTCTCTAATTTTTCAAGAACTGCAAGAGAGGTGCTGGAAGAGAGGGGGATCTTCTCTAGTTCCTTCAAAAACTTGTGGATATTCTCTAGTTCCTTCAAAAAATGAAAGAGAGGTGCAGGAAGAGAGTTTCATGGATACCATGGACTGCCCAAAAAAGGAGGTCATTATACCTGAATGCTCACTAGAAGTCAAAATGATTAAACTGGGGCTATCATATGGACGCATCATGAGACAATAAGGCTGGGGGAAACTGGAAAGCAGTAGGACAAGAGGGAGATGAAGCCACAATGGCTGCCCTGAATTTGCAAGACTTGTGGATGAATCTTGGAGGTCCTTCATTCAAAGAGTCACCAGCAGTCAAATTCAACTTGACAGCAAATAAAAACAACATATATGCATCCTTTACCCGGCTTGGTGGCCATTATCAGCACATAGAGAAACATTTCCTTCCCTCAAGCTGCAACTCTCATCTTCCTCTCCAGCTTCCTGCTGCTAGAAAACATTTTTAAAGCATGGGAGAGTGCTGCGGATGGTGACCAGAGGTTTCACGTTCTCTGCCTCATTATATTTGGAGTCTGTTGGAGAGACCGGCTCTGTGTGGAGTTGTACGTCTGAATACCAAGCATGTTAATAGGTTAAAGTAAATCTAAAGTTACATTTGAAAGCCCAAAAGATGAAAGTAGATCACAGGCCAAAGATCAAACAATCTAGAACCACTTCTAAGCTTTTTACTGCTGGAGATTATTAGCATTTGAAAGTGAAGAGCATTAGTGAGAGGAGGGGAGGGCGGGGGAGTGAAGTTGGAAGGAATTTCAGCCATGGAGATAAAATGGAAATCAAATGACAGCCGAGAGAAGAGAGAATGCAAAAGGGATTGGGCTGATTCAAAAGGGGTGTGTGTATTTATATATGCAGTGTGGAAGGAGGGAGGGATGCCTGGACTTATTTTTAGAAATCAAATAAATGTTTTAGCTGATTGGATTAAAAACAAAATAAAGCAAACCTTGGGAAAACTGTTCTGGGCTTTTAGCTCTGCATTCTTCAAACTTCTGATAGCAGAGGGACCTTCCAGTTATTTCTTTTGGAAGTTAACATGGGAAGGATTCCCCTCTTTGGCTGGGAGTAGGAAGGCTTTGTGTGAGGCATCTGATAGGAGTGAGTCTATTCACAAGAAAGGAGGAGACCCAGAGACACAAAAACATGGAGAAGAGGGCAGATGGATGAAGGGCTGGGTGACGTTGCTGCATCACAGAGGGCTTCAGTGCGCTGAATCAGACCAGACAGAGAGAATTATGTCAGAATTATGTGCAGGTGCTAATGGACTCTGATTAGAAACAGGTCTTATAGAGGGCTCATGTGGAGAAGGGCATTCAAGGCTGCCCCTGAGGCTTCCTAGTTCCAATCATGAGATTTAAGTCTAACTTTGCAAGCAGTATATACATTCCACTCAACCAGGCACCAAAACATCTCCCCCCAAAATACATGGGTTGGTTATACAAGGAGAAGGGCCTATATCCAAAGGACAGCATCTTGCCCAGGCTTTGAGATGAGATGCCTTCATAGGAAAGACAGGGCAGGGTCTTCTCAGCTGCAGCTCCCCATCTCTGCAACTTCCTTCCTAGGACAACCAATACATCTTCCTGCCAGTTATCTTTCTGCCATCAGACAAAGACCAGTTTTGAACTGGACCTCTCTGTTCAGTCACTTACAAGCATACATAGCCATTGTGGCGGGACAATTTGGGAGGATTTACTCTCAAAAACAAAATGTTACAAGAATTTATGAATTATCTTCCTGATTCACCATCATACTATACATGAGTGCGGCCTTTGACCCTCTCCACTTGCAGGGATCCTCTGATAATGCAGCTTTTGGGATCTGGGAGGATTTATCTAATTGTTTCTAATAATTCTAACCAGGAATTACTGTTCCGCTAATTGAAAAATTGTCAGCTCTTCCTTCCTTTGGTAGAAAGAGGAGTGAGATTCCCCACTGGGGAAGGGCAGGAGACATGGATGTCAGATCAGTCCAGGAGTCTACTTTCCACTCCCCATGTCCCAGTTGACACAGACTTCAGACCAGTCCAGGGGTCTACTTTCCATTCCCCATGTCTTGGTCAACATGAACTTCAGACTGGTCCAGGGGTCTATTTTCCATTCCCCTTGTCTCATTCAACAAGAACTTCAAACCAGTCCAGGAGTCTACTTTCCATTCCCCATGTCTTAGTCACCATGATCTTCAGACCAGTCCAGGAGTCTACTTTCCATTCCCCATGTCTTGGTCAACATGAACTTCAGACTGATCCAGGGGTCTATTTTCCATTCCCCTTGTCTTGGTCAACATGAACTTCAAACCAGTCCAGGAGTCTACTTTCCATTCCCCATGTCCCAGTTGCATGGACTTCAGAGTGGTCCAGGAGTCTACTTTCCACTCCCCATATCCCAGTTGACATGGACTTCAGACCAGTCCAGGGATCTACTTTTCATTCCCCATGTCTTGGTCAACATGAACTTCAGACCAGTCCAGGAGTCTACTTTCCATTCCCCATGTCCCAGTTGACATGGACTTCAGAGTGGTCCAGGAGTCTACTTTCCAATCCCCATGTCTTAGTCACCATGATCTTCAGACCAGTCCAGGAGTCTACTTTCCATCCCCATGTCTCATTCAACAAGAACTTCAAACCAGGGCAGGAGTCTACTTTCCATTCCCTATGTCTTAGCCGACATGAACTTCAGACAGGAGCAAGAGTCTACTTTCCATTCCCATGTCTCTGTTGTCCCAGGAGGGAGGTTGGCAGCATGAAGAGCAGTGGGGGGGAGAGGGCTGGGAAGGCAGGAGGCCAGCCCCCCTTCTGGCTGCTTTGTCAGTTGATCAGCCCCCCTGTAGCCTGTCTCAGTTAGAAGTGCTTGGACCTGACAAGTCTGGGAAGCCAGAGGGGAGCAGACGCTGCCTTGGCTCACCTCTGGCCTGGCAGAATGTCAAACGCAGGGGCCAAAAATAACCATCAAAAGAGCAGGCAGATAATTTGAGCTGACCAAATGAGAGGAAAGGGCACAAGCTGAGAGGCTTTCTCTCTCTGTACTTCACTTTGGCCTTCTGCAGCAGGAGGGGCGGGGGAAAAGGACTGTTTTGAAAAACATCTATTTTTCTATCTTTTTGTTTCCCGCTGCCTTCCTTCTTAGAGCCGAATGGATTTTCCCCAGGGTGAAAAGTCAAGAAATAAAAGTTTATAAGGTGGCTCAGTAAATGTTGTGGGTTTGTGATAAGCACAAGCAAATCTCCAGCTGTGATCTATACAAGTTTGCATCCCACAGAAATATGGGATGTTTTGGAGCTGTCCAGAGAGATTGAAAGAAGGGGGATAAATATAAGTAGATTATAGTTTTCTTCTTGAGAAAATTCTCATGGGAGCAGCCATGCTGTGGCCAGCAACCTCACAACCTCTCTTGAAGCATGAATTGTTTTCTTTAAAAGGCTTTTTTTTAAATAGGTGCCATGAGAGATTCCACAGAACACACAACAAATTGTTGCTTTCAGAATGAGAATTTTTCTGATTAATTTTCTAAGAATGGGGCCTGTACCAATAGGTTCAACTTGTAAGGTTCTCCTCCCTGTTGCCAGAATTATGGCATTTTGATATGATTTTAACTGGCATGGCTGCATTCTCCAGAACCCAGGGATTTGTAGTTTGGTGAAGAACTAGAGTTCTCAGCAGAACAACATCAATGCCAAGATTGCAGAGGATGGAGCCCTGGCAATTAAAGTGGGGCCAAAGTGCTGTGGTTGCATAGTAGGAAAGAGATGGAGGAGAGCTATTCTGTACAAAGCATGCCCTAACAATGACAGCCATCCCCTGGCTGCCCCCAACAATTGTTGCCACCGTATGACTGTCATCTCCCTCCATCCTAAATGTTCTCACATACATCTGAGGTGTCCTGGTAGGAGGAGATCCCACAAGTCTTTGCAATAGTCTCGGTGCATTACCTTGTGCAAAGCATCACAGCATGTGCCACTACTGACCAGAATGGTACAGGTTAGGTTGGGGTTGGGGTTGGGATGGGGTTAGGATTGGAGTTAGGCTTAGGGTTGGGGTTAGGGTCAGGATTAGAATTTTAAGATTATGGTTAGGTTTGGTATTAAGGGTGGGGATAGGGTTAGGGTTAAAGTTGGAGTTGAGTTTATGGTTAGGATTAGGGTTGGAATTGGGGTTAGGGTTAGGGTTAAGATTAGGGTTGGGGTTAGGGTTAGGGTTAGAGTTAAGATTAGGGTTGTGGTTAGGGTAAGAGCTGGGGCTGGGGTAAGGGTTAGAGTTAAGGTTAGTATTGAGTTTAGGGTTGGGATAAGGATTAGGATTAGGGTTCGTGTTAGCGGTGAAGTTATTATTAATGTTGTATTTATTTATATTCCGCCTTCCTCCCAGTACAGGGTGTCAGGGTACAGGGTTAGGGTTAGGGTTAGGGTTGGAATTAGGATTAGGATGGGGGGGGAGAAATCCTAGCAAGCCAGAAGCTCACACCATCCAATGGTGAAATGATCTTGTTTGGACTGCCTCCCCCCCCCCCCCTTGGTTAAAAAAAAGAGTCCCTGAAGATTCAGCCTGTTCTATCCAGTCGCTCTGCACTTGTCTCCCCACTATTGATTTAGAAGCCAGGATAATGTTTGTTGTTTCACTTTTACACATAATTTAAAAATATATAATAACCCCTGTAATTGTCCTTTAGTGAATCATTACCCGCCCCAAGCATCTTTCAACAGCTGCAGATGTGGAAATGGCAGACTGTACTCTGCATGGGGTCCCCATGTTCTTGCACATGCATCAACATGGTTCCGCACCAGGGCCAAGTTGCATCCACTCAGAACTAGGACCCAGGGGCCAAGAGGTGAGGAATTATGAGGAAAGAAGAACTCCAGCATCTTGCAAAAGAATAGAAAGTGCAGAGATTGTATCTGTCTGATGCTCTCTGCTGGTAATATTTTGAAGCTTTTAAAAAAGATCTCATGGAAATTATCTTAACCCCTGTCCTTACCTCCACTCCTGTCTGGATATATCCAACAGCCAGGCTATAAACCTGACTTAGAAACTGTCCATTCCTTTAAAATTTCTTTAGTTGCCTCTGTCAGGAACCTTGGAGGCCTGCTATGCTGGTGAAGCACCAGAGATGTCACCACAGGGGACAGGTTTCCCAGCAAAACACCTCAGATATTAATGGATTACCTCCATCAAACTATGTGACTAATAAAAGTTGAACTGATGAAATGAGAGAGACTATCAAATACAGCACAAGGAGAGGAAGGTACTGAGAGAAGCCATTCCTGTTCCAGGGAGATTCATTGAGAATCTCTGGGATAGATCCAGTTCAGGACCTGGGACAGCCCAGCAGGTATGGCCTCAAGGATTCCTCATTTGGATTCAGGACCATGGATAGCAGTTCTGCAGCAAATATTTGGGCTTAACTGGTGGTGCAGAGTTAATGCCAGTACTGCAGCCATTCACTCACAAACCACAAGGTTGGGAGTTCAATCCCAGCCAGGGGCTCAGGGTCAACTCATCCTTGCATCCTTCCAAGGTCGCTAAAATAAGTACCCAGCTTATTGGGGGTAACTAGCTTACACATTGTAAACCCCTTAGAAACTGCTTAGTGTGGTATGAAGCGATATATAAATGAAGCTGCTGCTATTGACTACAGATCCCATTGAGAATTTGGCCAGGCCTGCAGTAAATATTGGAGCCCAGCTGCCTTGCCTTGCCACTCTGGTACCAAACATCACTGAGGTCCTGTTGCTTTCATGTCAGTAGGATAGTAAGCCTGCTTTGGATTTCACCCTGAATTTCTAAGGAGCAATCCAAGGTCCAGGGCCTTGGATTTTTGGAGAATTGCCTTCAGCACCTTGGAGAATGCAGCGAAAGCACAGTCTGAAAGATGGGGCAGATTCACCATCCCACCGGGAAAATGGAAACCATGAGGTTCTCTTGCACACAGGATCTGTCTTCCTCATTCTTCCAGCTAATTTAAAAAGGGCATTGGTTCCAGTCAACACCTTCCCATTGAACCCTCCCTCCCAATAAACTGGAAAGAGCCAGAGGGTGAGGGTGGTATCCATGCCACCCTTTCCTCTGTCTTCTTCTCACTCTCATCCATCTCCATTCAAAGATCTGCTTGCATTGTCTCCTTTAATTCTCAGCATTGTTTATTTCCCCCACACACACATGAAATGGAGACGTAGATGAGTTTTCAGGGTGTCCTCTGCTCTCCCCTTGCCTGACTTGGCCTCCTCACTCTTCCTTCATTCCTCCCTTCCTCCTTCACCCCATCCATGATGCTTTTTTGCCCACCAGCTTCAGCTTCGAGGAGACTAATTGGCTAGCCGTGGAAGCCTTTGCCACAGATGAAAGGCTATAAATAAATATTTTGCTATTAAACATCTTTATTAGAAAACATCAGTGTTTTATCTGGGCAGGCTCTGCCTTCTGGCTGTTTGTTTTTCAGCTCATTTGGCTCTGTGTGTGTGTGTGTGCATCCACCACCACAATACACCAACTCAGAGAAATGGAAAACAAGATTGCTCAGAACTAAAAATACAGGCGTGTTTCTTCCCCCGGCCAATCGCTCTGCCTTGTTCAGTAAGAATTAACCATCCTGCAGTTAATTGGAAAGAGGGGGGACTCCCCCTGGACAGGCTGAAGTGCTTTTCCCTCTGCAAGTCTGGCTCTGCTGACTGACATCCTTCAAGATATAAAAACCTTATTCATCATTTTAAAAAAATTGGCCAAAATTGTGTATCAGTTTAGTTAACTAAATAACCTCTCCTGGCCCAACCTTCTCCCCCAAACCTGATGGAAACTTCATTCCTACATGCGTTGATCCCTGAATGGACTTCCTTCTCCCCATGCAGCTCATTCCCAGTAAGGCAAGTTGAGGTGAAGTTATGACTGTGTCAGAATCGTGGCTAAGTAGCAATCCTTAATACAAAATAGTTACAGATGAGTAAATCCAAGTAACTTCAGTATTCACAGTCACTTTTTAGTCACAATTGTAACACTATCTCTATGATTATAACTGCCCCCCTCCATAACTATCATCAGTTTCATGGAGAGAAGGAAGTACCTTATCCCAGTGATCTGGACCGTGTGGAAATGATGTTTCCATCAGGCTTGGGAGAGTCAGGTCAGGAGACTTTACTTAATTTACTTCCAAAACCACTATAAAAGGTAAGATGTATGGATCATCGGGTCCTTGAACAGATCAAGCCTGAAATCTCCCTGGAATCAAAGATGATTAAATTGAGGTTGTCGTACATTGGCCGTGTCATGAGAAAGCATAACTCATTGGAAAAGACAATAATGCTAAGAAAGGTAGGAGGAAGGAGGAAACAAGGAAGACCACACACCGGATGGGTAGACTCCATAGGTCTGAATATACAAGGCCTAAGCAGAAGAATGAATGATAGGGTGGCTTGGAAATATCTCATCCACAAGGTCACCATGAGTTGAATCAACTCAAGGATAGCTAACAACAACATGTATTATTCAGAACCAGAGAGTTGAGAAAGGCATCTGGACTGGTAGTGTGCCATTGAATAAACTTCTGTCATCATTTCACTGATGCTTTCATGAAGGAAAGGGGACATGTTTCTCCTACACATGTGTAAATTCCTCTACCAAATATCTGAACATATTTGACTAATGAGGAATGCCTCAATTCAGTTCAGTGTTGCAGGAGGAGGGTTGCATGTTATGCATTATGCATGGATGTATATGTGCAAATGCATTCGGTTGGACACCTAGATTGTGCATTCAGTTGGACACTCGGGTGTGCATTTCACTGTGCAACACTGCCATCCAACCTATGTGTGGCACAATGCAATCAATGCCAAACTCCACATGCAAAAATGTACACTGCACAACTCTGATGTTGGATCCCAGGCCACAGGTTGCTTTCTCAATGTGTCTCATTGTTTTCTGAAGGCACCTGACTCCTCTCCAAGGATCTCAGCACAGTTGGCTAAAAACTGGCCTTGAGAGAAATAAAAAGAATGGACCTGAGAAGTAGCTGTGTGCCTCCCACCCCCAGACTTATCCCTTTTGGGGTGGATGGGGGATTACAATCTATTGATTTTCTACACACACACACACACACACACACCCTTTGATGACTTGCCACCTGTTTTGCTCCCTTGCTTATAATTTAGAAAGAGGAGAGGGAATGTCTCTATGCAATTGTTTTACAGATGATTCAGCCTCTGCTGTGCCACCCATAAAATATATTCCCCTCATAATCTCTCAGGGCTTGTTTGCCCTCCACTTCTGACTATATCACATGTGCTCAGACACACACACACACACCACACACACACACACACAGAGCCACCCACCCCTGATATCTGTGTCTTGACACTCTTTGGCATCTGATTTCATTCTCTGCTTGCAGTCTGCTCCCTGAGCTCTTTCAGCCCTGACAGATGGATTTTATTTCTAATATTTACCTCTCCCTTCCAGTTTTTGCGACGACTTGGGCTGATAATGTGAGGGAAGGAGGGCAGTGGAACACACACACACTCCAATCCCCAATCTACACACACACTTACACATGCACACAGACACTTTTCCCTCCCTGATCCCAGCAATAAATCAGCACCCAGAGAGTTCTGTAATCATGGCAAAAGCATAGCAAAAATAAAATGGTGACAGAGAGAGAGACAAAATGGAAAAGAAATGAACAATTCAATTCAGATTGAAAATCCTAAATTGAAATCCCATTTCAGCCTCACTTCAGCCATTATAAAAGATGCTGCATTGTATTATTCAAGAAAACTGTGAGAGTTGGGCTCTGAGAAAGTTGGTGAGATAGAAGCTCTTCCTTCTCCTCCTCTTCCCTGCTTCATCCTCTCTCTTCCTCCTCCTTCTCTTCTTCTTCCTCTCTCTTCCTCCTCCTCTCTGTTCCTTCCCCTTCTCTTATTCTTCCTCTCTCTTCCTCCTCCCTCTCTTCTTCTTCCTCTCTTCCTCCTCCTTCTCTTCTTCTTCCTCTCTCTTCCTCTCTCAGCTTCAGAGGGCGACAATGGCAAACCTCCTCTGACCAAATCTTGCCAAGAGAACCCCATGATAGGGTTGCCTTAGGGCCACCATAAGTTGGAAATGACCTGAAGGCACACAACAACAACAGTGCACACAATATAGCAAAGGGTCTAAATACCCTAAAGGAACCAGATCCCATCTGACCTTGGAAGCTAAGCAAGAACAGCCCTGGTTAGTCCTTGGGTGGGACACCACCAATGAATCTCAGGTACTGTAGATTACCTTTCAGATGAATGGATTGACAAAACCATCTCTAAGGATTCCTTGCCTAAGAAAACCCCGTGAAATTCATGGGGTCACCATAAGTCAACAGGTGTCCTATATGCACTCATACACACACACACTTACCTTGGCACCTTCTTGTGTGCCTAACAGTGCCCCAATGTGGGAGAAGGATAAATCTGCTCCTCATAGTCCAAAAAATAACATCCATCTTCCAAGAACCAGGGCTGTTCTCTCCCAGAATGGCCTTCCATTCTTCCTCTGTTTCATCTTCTCAGCAAGAAAGGAGTCCTTATTTTATATAATCGATATGAAGCTATTGGGAGAGGACATTACAACAAACAAGCACCTTCTGAGGCAGCCAATGTCCCTGAGGTCAGATTTGCACCCAGAGAGGGAGAACAACATGACAAGCTGCCCTTTCCCAAATTGCTCCTCTTAGTAGAAGATGTTGGAAGTGAGCTCCGGCGCAGGAGAGAGGTGGGGATTGGGGACGTCTGTCAAGGGCTTTTGCACAACCGTCCATGTTTGCTCAGCCATGTGGAAGGAGGAGGCGGCGGCAGTGAAGAGAAGACCCACAGATACTGCGTGGCAAAGACAGCAGAGCTTAGGATTTTCCCCTTCCTCCCCAGATCCCCTTTCAACCTTCAGTTCAACAAAAAGAAGCCCCTCGGTGTCTGTTTGAATCGGAGGTGGTTTCTGGAAGTATGAAACGAAACATGAAAAACAAAACCCTGGTGAAATGTCTGGACAGGAAAGAGAAAGACTCGGGGAGCTGCCGATGGCAGGCATGCTGAGTTTTCATACACACTCCATAATTTTGAGACAACTCCAAAGTTCTCCACATCACTGAACACACAACAACAACAACAACAACAACAACAACAACAACAACAACAGCCCTCTGTGGTTGGTTGGTTGGTTGGTTGGTTGGTTGGATGGATGGCATGATGGAAAGGGCTGGAGAATTGACCAGTCATTCACACATTTATGCAAGCCAAGCCCAGTCTGTCCACCAGTTGGGTTGCTGGTGGCCCCTAATAGGTTGCCCCATCTTTGGTTCCTTAATTTCTTCTGAGGAGACATAGGAGAGCCTTCACATCAGAGGCTCCCCAATCTCAGCACACCAACTACGAATGAGAACACTGAAATAGCCAGGGCAGTTAAAGCGGTCTCAAATTGGATTTTTCCTGCAATGTGTTTTGGACCACAGTCGTGTGTGAATAACCCCTTAGAGTTGCCCCAAATCAGAAACAACTTGTAAGTTCCCAGCCTGTGCCTTTTGGATGAGTTTATGAAGACATCACTGCAAAGTGATATCTCGGGGTCCATTTAGTTAAAAACGCCAGGGAATGAACCCTCAGTCTTTTGAGCCAACAAGAAGTTCTTGCCTCTCATGGCTCTGGCCCTCCAAGGGAAGGGTCTGTGCCATTTGAAGCATCCTCTGGGAAGGGGAAAAGCAAAAGAAGCAGCGAGGATGTGAAGAAAGCAACATGCCCAGACGATTGCATGAAGCCGTCCTCATCGTAATAAACAGTGAAGCTGATGGTTCCCAGAGGGACTTGCTAATGCGGGAGATTGATTTACTCCAGCGTAACCCCCCACAGGCTCTGAATGCTGCTCCGACTCAACTTCCTATAAAATCAATCCCAGCTTTTCACCACTTTTGACAGGGCGGTCTAATATTAATCCACTCGCCTTGTCAGTCAACCCAACGAACAAAGGCTCTAATGATCTTTAACTAGGCATATTAAATATTACACAGAGCAAGGGAGGGAACCAGGGATAGATGTCTTCACTCCCCAAAAAGTGTTTGTAACAAAGGAAGGAAAGATGGGAGGGAGAAAAATAAAATATTTCAAAAACAGAGTATCTGCCTAAATGCAATTGTGGAGAGTAGAATAATCCCAGTGAATCAATGGGACCTTGCCCCCATTGATTCAATGGGTGCTCTCCAGTGGAGACTAATAATTACATTTAGACTGCTAGCATTATTGTTGTTCCAATTTTAGTCCCGACTCAAATGTTTCAAAGTTTTTAAAGAGTATTTTAATCTGTTCTTTTTACAAAAAAAAAAAAAATGGCAATGCTTTAATTGTTTTTATTTTGTCCATTGCCTTGGAAGCCCTTCTGGGTTTGGAGATGATATTGAAATAGCTCAAATAAATAAATAAGTAAATAAATAAATATTTAACATAAATCTGATTGTAGGGTCATGCCCTATAATTAAACGATTTCTGGGGATGGTGGTCATGCTTGTCTGTTCCAGCAGAAAATAAATAAATGACTAAAGACTAACTAACTTTTATTTGTTCTATGTTTTCCTGCATGGTTTGTCCTTAAGCTTAAGTGCTGACTGCCCTTTTTTGGAGAAACCATGGAGACGCCGCATGCTATCTTCACTACTAGGGTTGCATATTGCTCCCAGTAATCCACGGAGCTTATATGTTATATTGATATATTGTCCTGAGATACTTGTCTTTGTGATGACCTATTGTTACTTAACATACTCCATGCTCGGTGTTTGCACAGCTTAGCTGTATTTATTTGTTTAAAACAACCAGTCTGAACAAACACTGCTATGTGAAGTAGCCACAGGAAAAAGCACCTAAGAAACTTGCTCATCTTGTCCTAGAAATCTGCACCTGCTAAAAAGACAAATAAATAGGTACTGGAGTAAATCAGGCCTGAACTCTCCTTAGAAGCCAAAATGACTAAATATATTTTGGACATATCACGAGATAACTTAACACGTTAGAAGAGACAATAATGTTTGGTAGGGCAGAGGGCAGTAGGGAAAAAGGAAGATCATGTTACATGAAAGGGATCTAGGAGTCCTGGTAGACCACAAGTTGAACATGAGCCAACAGTGTAATGCTGCACTTAAGACAGCTAATGCGATTCTAGGCTGCATCAATAGAAGTCTAGTGTCTAGATCAGGGGTAGGCAACCTTTCCCCTTTAAGGGCCGAGGGACTTCAGCTCCCAGAATCCCAGGAGCTATTGGCCAATATGGGACTATTGGCCAACATGGCTGAGGCTTCTGGGAGCTGAAGTCCCTCGGCCCTTAAAGGGGAAAGGTTGCCTACCCCTGGTCTAGATCAAGGGAAGTAATAGTGCCACTCTATTCTGCTTTGGTCAAACTTCACCTGGAATAGTGTGTCAAGTTCTGGTCACCACATTTCAAAAAGGATGCTGAGAAGCTGGAGTGCGTCCAGAGGAGGGAAACCAAAATGGTGAAGGGTCTGGAAAGCATAAAGCCCTATGAAGAGAGACTTGGGGGGCTGGGTATGTTTAGCCTGGAGAAGAGAAGGTTGAGAGGTGATATGATAGCTCTATTTATATATTTGAAGGGATGTCATACTGAGGATGGAGCAAGCTTGTTTTCAATGGATCCTCCATTGCTCCAGGATCTGGAGCAATGGAGTCAAACTATAGGAAAAGAGATTCCACCCCAACATTGGGAAGACCTTCCTGATGGTAAGAGCTGTTGAAGAGTGGAATATGCTGCTGTCTTGAAGTATGGTGGGGTCTCCTTCTTTGGAGGTTTTCAAACAGAGGCTGGATGGTCATCTGTTGGGAGTGCGTTGATTGTCTATTCCTGCATGGCAGAAGAGGGTTGGACTGGATGGCCCTTGGGGTCTCTTCCAACTCTTTGATTCTATGATTCTGGGTGGATTGACTCAATCAAGGGCACCCTGACTTTGCAAGAACTGAGGCGGTGACTTGGAGCAGTGCCGTCCCTTGGGTTGGTGTCGGCCGGTGCAGTAACTCATGGCTTCATCCCCATTGACCTCCTCCCATACTACTCCATGCAGAATCCTTAGGAACGTTTTTCTTGTACTTAAAGACCTTCTTTCCAGCATTTTAAGATTTCATATTTTAAACACTCATTTCTCAGAAATTTTCCACTCAGCTGCTTTATTGATTTGTGGGTTTATATTTTCTTTTCTTCTTTTTCTTTTATTATGCTGTATTGTATTTGTTATTAGTATGTATTAGAATGATACTGTAAGCCACTCTGGGATAGGGATTTATGGAGGACAGATTGCAAGCCTTTTGCTCCCTGATCCTGGATCAAGGGGGCACCTGGCTTGATGCATCTGTCAGGTGATAGGCTTTATAATCGGGCAGGGTCATGGAAGTGCTCTCCTGGATGATTTGGACACATCAATCAATAAAAATAAAAAAAATCACAGCAATTAATGTGGATTAATGGGATTTACCTATGTGTTGACTCCCTGGGTCTACATGGTGGGATTAAACCAAAAAGACTGTGGCCCATGATTTTATTCTACTATAGAATACTAGAGTTGGAAGAGACCCCAAGGGCCATCCAGTCTGACCCCATTCTGCCATGCAGGAAGGCACCATCAACACAGTTCCTGTGACAGATAGCCATCCAGCCTCTGTTTAAAGACCTCCAAAGAAGGAGACTCCACCGCTCTCCAAGGAAGAATCCTCCACTCTTGAACAGCTCTTGCCATCAGGAGCTTCTTCCTAAGGTTTAGGTGGAATCTCTTTTCCGGTAGTTTGATTGCATTGCTCCATGTCCAAGCCTCTGGAGCTGCAGAAAAGAAGCTTGCTCCTTCTTCCATATGACATCCTTTCGAATATTTAAACATGGTTATCATGTCAACCTCTCCCCCCAAAAAAGAGCCAGCCTTGTGTAGTGGATTCCATGCTGGACTAGGACTCCAGGAGAACAGTTTGAATCTACTCAGCCACAGAAATACTGGGTGACCTTGGGCAAGTAACACTATCTCAGCCCAAGAAGAAGGTATTAGCAAAACTCTTCAGAATAAATCTTGTCTAGAAAGTCCCCTTAATAGTTGGAGATGACTTGAGGACACATCACAATTGAGTCCCAGCATGGTGTAAGGTATGAGTGTTGGACCAGGACTCCAGGAGACCAAAGTTTGAATCTGACTCAGCCATGGAAACTGAGTGGTGACCCTTAAGAGAAATGCAATAAGAAACCTCCTCTGAATAACAAATCTCAGCAAAATAGCATCTCCATAAGTCAGAGTTGACGAGATGGAGGGACAGCATGGTATAGTGGTTTGAGTGTTGGCCTATGACTCTGGGAGACCAGGGTTTAAATCCCTGCTCATCCATGGAAATGCACTGGGCGACCTTGGGCAAGTCCCACTCTCTCAGCCTCAGAGGAAGGCAATTAATAAACCTCCTCTGAACAAATCTTCTCAAGATAGCCCTAGGATAGGGTCTCCATAAGTCAGAGTCAACTTTGAGGCACATAACAACAGCAGTTTCCAAAATACTCATTATTGGTCATCACTGCTTCACCAAAATCTTCTGCCTTTGCTTTAATTTTGAAGCCAGCAGCCCATGGATCGCCAGGCCCTTACCTTTCCAGGAGCCAATGTTTGCAGAGATGCAAACTGGAGCTTTGCAAAATGAAATTGCGAAACTCTCTGCAAGGACAAGAAGGGAAAGGAAGGATGCTGGAGCCGTGAGCCCACGAAGCATCCCTGGCGTCACTGCCGATGCCTCTCACCTCATCCATCAGTTAAATTTTTCATTAACAAGGACTAGCAGATGCAGGGTGTCGGTCTCCTCCTCACCCATCCACCTTCATCTCTATTTCCTCCTGAATACCTCCTAAAAGGCTGCCGTTGCCACTGTAAGTGCCTTGTACTCCATGTCTCCAAAGTCGCTTAAGTGCCACGTGTGGCAATGCGCTGACAGGCCAGGGTTGCAGAAATGGTGCATTTTTATTGAGTAAGGGAGTTAATGGGCTTGTAAAACACATACAGCTTGTCAGCATGTTCGCTTTTTCCGTTACTATTGCTGCCGCTGCTGCTGCCTACAGCTGAAAGGGATTGCACATCCTCATGCTGCATCCCTTCATCCTCCCTTCTCCAGGTGCCTTTTTTTCTTTATTTCATTTAAAAATATATCTCAGTGATTCCTATGAACACAGGGCCACTGCTTCGGTTGCTACTGAGAGAGATTCTGCTGGAGGGAGATCTCCAGCCCTGCTAACTCAGCAGCTCCTTTTTCTCATTGCAAACCAGCCCAAATGGAGAAGAAGGAGGAGGGTGCCCAGCCCTGGTCTGCAGCCATCTCTGCCGCATTACATCCTGGTTATGTGCAGGAGTGTTGCAATGCAATGGTGGAAGGGAGGGATGAGGCCATTCCTCCCACAAAATAAGGATTCTTTCCCCAGATTTCTAGCACTGCAGAGGGGGAGTCTGCTGAGCTGGATGGGGACCCCCTGAGACCACCTTTTGTCTAAAATAAACTTGCTTCCACCACCCAATGAGGGATTCCACTGGACCTTCTCTTGCCAACTATGGGAATTACTATCCAAGCTGAAGAATGTGAAAAAGAGTCTACAAGAGACAGAGGACCTTATCACACAGGGCCCAATCCAGACAGAATCCAATCGAAATCCCGACCTAATACGTATTATTTTCCCATGTTTCCACACAACATCGCACAGGACCCCGACAGAACCCCAACAGAATGTGGAATGATCCGAGATCTTTTGAATTTCGGTTTCTTCAGGAATTACAATTGCGTGATGGGAATCATTTCGCTTTTACCGTAAGTACGATCACCAAATACGTATCGCCAAATACGTATTGGGGAGCATTTCCCCATCATTACCTCCTCGGAGCGCCGGCACTCCAAAGAGGACCTCCTCGGAGCGCCAATCCGATGCGGGGCCAGCGCTCCAAGGAGGACCTCCTCGGAGAGCCGGCTCTCCAAGGGGGACCTCCTTGGAGCGCCAATCCGACGCAGGGCCAGCGCTCCAAGGAGGACCTCCTCAGAGCGCCAATCTGACGCAGGGCCAGCGCTCCAAGGAGGACCTCCTCGGAGAGCCGGCTCTCCAAGGGGGACCTCCTCGGAGCGCCGCTCTGACGCAGGAGAACGCTGCGGCAGGAGGTCCTCCTCGGAGCGCCAGCTGTGCAGAGGGCCAGCTGCACCGAGGACAATCTGGGAAAGGGTGACAGCCGCGGTGAGTGACAGCCGCGGCGAGCATAGTGCGCATGTGCAAGAACATCATTGCTTGTTCATGTATGGGATTTTCTCACTTGTGTGTGAACGGCAAATACGGTTCCCAGGAGCACGTCTCTTAAATGCGCGATGAAGGTAATTGCGTGTGAAAACCATTTGCGGAATGAAGGTTTATTTTCGGTTTCTTTTTGGAATCTGTCATTTCAGGATTATTATCGCTTTGTGGACCACGTGTGATAAGGTCCAGAGTACCTTAAAGAGAAGCTTTATTCTAAGTACAGGAATTCTAGAGCAAAAAGATATCACTACATGCAGGACCAACTTGTCCTACAGCCACAGACAAAACAGGGTGACTTTCACAGGACCTGTCCCATATTTCAGCCTCATGTCCAGGAGGAATTCCAAAATGTCTTCCATTCTGAGCATGATAAAGGAGCGTGAATTTATATTTATACGAGTGTTTTGAGCTTTTATTTGGGAATGTCCTCCATTTTTCTGGCATACCCTACATGTTGTGATGCCTTGTCCTCCTTTGTGGTTAAGACATCTAGTCGCCCTGAGAAAATACGTTACAAGCAATGGTTCCCAAACTTTGATCTTACAGTTATTTTGGACTTCAACTCCCAGAAGCCCCAGCCAGCTTGGCCAATAGTCAGGAATTCTGGGAGATGATGTCCAAAACATCTGGAAGATCAAAGTCTGGGAATCCTGAGTTACAGAGTACAATCATTTTAGCCAAACCAGGGAAATAAATCAAACATCCTAACGCCACTGAGTGGTGCATGTTTCTAATCTTGCTCACAGATCAGATGGGATTTGCAGTCCTTGATGTTTCCTCATTGTCTGCCTCCACCAGCCTCCTCATGGTCTACAAAAGCCCAGCAGACCCGCAGACCCATGTTGCACCCAGCCGTTTTTAAACCATCCTCTCAGAACCATCTCAAAGGTTTGTGCTTCTCCCCAACTGCCCACACAACAACAACCAAGTCAATTTGAAGGCATATGACCATGGAGCCAGCATGGAGTGGTGGTTTGTGTGATGATCTAGGACTGCAGGAGACTGGGGTTCAAATCGCTACTCAGCCATGGAAACCCACTTGGTGACCTTGGGCAGGTCATACTCTCTCAACCTCAGGGGAAGGCAATGGCAAACCTCCTCTGAATAAACCTTGCCAGGAAAACCCCATGATAGGTTCCCCTTAGGGTTGGCATGAGTCAGGAATGACTTGAAGGTGCACAACAACAACAACAACAACAACAACAACAACAACAGGGGTGCAAAGCCTGTCATGGCCACTGGTGCTTTAGTGATGGATTCCTGCATGGAAGGGCATTGGGCTGGATGACCCTTCCAACCCTACGGTTCTGTTGCTCTTTCTAGCAAGAATTTGCTCTTCATGAAGACAGCCAGTCATGGAGATCAGAGGAAGTTTCGGCATAGAGAAGTGTCCTGCAAGGGGGTTTGGTTCCCTTCCTCCAAGACAACTCTTTGCCAAGCCCTGGTCTACCAACCCGCTGTCATGGCCGCTGCCACCGAGCCTCCCTCAGTCCTCTGGCTCTTCTCCCATCTTCCGCTCCAATCCAGGCCAGGAACCATCCTTTAAATGAGCTCCGGAGGACACCCATTAATGAAACGCTACTTATCTCTCCTGGCATTCAAAAAGCTTGGGTGGGTGTTGCTGCATAATGGAACTTTTAGCTCAAATAGCAACGACTTTGACCGTGCAAAATTATACCCTCTTCTAGCCAAATGAACTAGGTAATGCCTTGCATTAGTGTAAAATCCTCCATCAAACCATGAAGGCTGCCATTAAAAATGTTCAAGGCTCAAAATTAGGAGTAGGAGAAAAAGGGAAGTGGGGAAGGGAGGGGAGCATCACAATTGGGTTGTGTGTGTGTGTGTGTGTGCAGTGTGGTTGTGTAAGCAGCCAGATCAGAGTCAGGCAGTACTGAAATGGATTTCAGGCCTTGGATAACAAATGTCCCGAATGGTAGCCACTGGCCAGAGCAAGAGCAAGGTAAGAAGCCAAGCCAGAGTAAAGCTGGTTGCCATTCTCCTCCATTGCCTCTTTGCAGATGGAGTCACCCTATAAGAAGTGGAGGGAGGCAATTCAAACTGGACAATGCCAAGTGTTGTTGTGCACTTGCCACCTGTAGTTGTGGGTCTTCAAGTTGTTTCGGACATAGGGGTACCCAAAAGTGAATCTATTATGGGGTTTTCTAGGCAATATTTGTTCAGCAGGGTTTGGCTTTGCCTTCCTCTGAGCCTGAGAGAGTGTGACTTGCCTAAGTCACCCACTGCATTTCCATGGCTGATCAGAGGGGATTCGATTCCTGTTCTCCAGGGTTGTAGTCCAATGCTGAAACCATTGCACCATGCTGGTCCTGCAAGAGGGTAAATTAATGCCCTTTCTTGGTCAGTTTACAAAGGATTTATATGTAGGCAAAGATTCATAAGGTATGGAGAGAGGGGGGGATTTACTCTGCAAAGGAAAACTCAGAGTGCATCTACACTGTAGAGAAATAATGTGGTTTGACACCACTTTAGCTGCCATGGCTCTATCCTAGAGAATCCTGGGATCTGTAGTTTGGTGAGACACAGGGACCGGGATTGGGCTAGATCCTGATAGACCAGACATGGATCCAGGCTTACCATAGGGTAAGCAGCCTTTACCCCAGATCAGATTGACCCCTGGTTTGCCATGGACTTTCCTGGAAACTCTGTGGCAGATCCTAACTGTCTATATGGCCCCTTGCACTCTTTACCTTCCCACGCCGTTGCTAGTACTGTGATGCAGAAGCGGCGTTCCTGGCCATATTGGTGCCATTAGGTGATCCATTTCCACCCCAGACATGGCAGCGGGGAGATTCCCAGTACTTGCAATGGTGCGGAAAGGTAAGGAACATGCATTGGTTGCGGGTCCCAGGTTGGCACAGGGACAGGTATGCAACACCAATCCCTCCCATTGCTGGTCCTGTGAAGCCCCCCAGAGCCACCTCTGATGCGGAAGCCATGCAAGACACCTGGCAGCAAAAGCAAGTTGCAATGGGAGGGGATGATGAAAAAAGAATGTGCTTTGAAGGAAAATCAATAATAATAATAATAATAATAATAATAATAATAATAATAATGCCTGCCAGCTCATGGCTTAAAGCATTTCTCTTTCTCCAGCCGAGGGAATTAAAGGGCCGCCTGCCTTTCCGAACGCACAACGCCTATCACCGTGGCAATGCTGTCTTAGTTACAGACCCTCTTTCTCTTCCATCTCCACCACATACTCCTTCTCACACACTTTGTTCCTTTATAATTTTAATTCAGAAGGATCACTATGGGGGAGCTGTCTATAAATAGGTGTTCCAGTAAGCGTTAAGTAACTCGAGCAGAAGAACACCTCTAAAAGACTAAAGACTCTCCGACGGGAAGGAATGCAGAAATCAAACCGGGCCTTAATTGGGAGAACAAGACTTTCCTATTTTAATATCCACAGCCATGCGATGCAGGGAAAGGAGAAATACAGAAAAGAGAAGGGAAGGGAGCCAAGGAGTCGGTTTGTTGGGCAATTTTGGACAAAATTTACAATATTCCTGGGTCTAATAAAGGCTGGTTTGGGGAAAGGCCTGTGCAAAATAAGCTGCATTTCATTACCAGTTATAACGTGGGAAATTGCAAAAGGAGTCAATTCATTCTGTGGGTATTTTTTGCAAATGTGGCTGAAACCAAAGGACAAACCTGGTTAGCATGCAAATGGCTCTAATGGATAATGACTACTTTTCTGGGTGTCTCTTAAAATGAAAGGGAGGATCAGGAGGAGATTCCAGTGGTGACAATTCTCCAAAGTGGTTTTTTCCCCCCTCTTTGCCCAGTTGAAGCAATGCTATCTTGACAAATTAAAGAGCGTACAGCAAAATCAGATTAATTAATGCCAAGACCAATTTGAGCAGAGAAAGGAAACGACGGTGGAAAGAGAGATCCACTAAGAGGCAAATTCATCACTTCTGTAGGAGTCCAGCTTCATAGAGCTGCTCATGGAAAGCACTTGCTTCCAGGTTTTTATTTATTTTATTTTATTTATATCCTGCCTTTCCCCCAGTATGGGACCCAAGGCAACATAAACATATTTTTTTTAAAAAAAATACAATTTTTAAAACTCCCAAAATCCATAGATGCTCAATTAAATACATTAAATTACATTAAATTAAATACATGAAATACCATGGCATAGTAACATAGTGTCCCTTATATAAAATGGCAAAATCAAGGTTTGCTTGTTGAAATATATATATATATATATATATATATATATAGTAATATTTTCAAAATGTGGATGCTTGAATCAGTGGATAAAGAATCTGTGGATATGAAGGGCTGACTGTACAATGAAACCAATTTTGATTTAAAACACAAATGAACACCATTAAAGGGAAATTAGATGGAAATAGAAACTCTCTACATCTCCTCTGCATTATGAAGCTTTTCTAAGTACTCCTTATGTGTGTCTGTTTTCATATGCCTTCAAGTTGCCTGTTGACTTATGGAGACCCCATGAATTTCATAGGATTTTCTTAGGCAAGGAAGACTCAGGGGTGGTTTTGCCAGTTCCTTCCCCTGAAATACAGTCTACAGTGCCTGGTCTTCTTTGGCAGTCTCCCATCCAAGTCCTATCCAGGACTGACCCTGCTTAGCGTCCAGGTTCAGACAGGATCTGGTGCCTTGTGTGTGTGTCTATGTTGACTTATGGTGACCCTATGAACTTCCCATAGGGTTTTCTTAGGCAAGGAAGACTCAGAGGTGGTTTTGCCAGTTCCTTCCTCTGAAATACTGCCTTAAAAAATAAAGAGAATTTGTTTACAGAACAAAGAATAACATTGGCACAGAAAAAGATAATTGCTGTTTGCATTGAAAAGTGTTAGACTGAAGAAGAGCCACGAAATGGTTGAATAATTCCCGATTTGCTGTCTCCATTTGATCTCTGGACCATATAGAACTCCTTCCGCACATCTTAGGTCAAATGCACATGTGAAGAACTTTTTCAAGAATTTGGAACCGCAGTTGTGTTATCACACACACACACACAAATGTTGGGGTTTTGAAATGTATACTTCAGTTTGCAATATAATTTCGTAAGTATATAAGGAGTCTTGTTAGTATCGTTTTATCGCTCTGTTATTTGGGATACTGCAGTCGAGGCGGGTGCTGACTTTCTTTTGTGGTGATACAGCCAACAGTGCCTGATCTTCTTGTGTGGCCCCCCAGATCATAGATCATAGAATCACAGAGCTGGAAGAGACCCCCATCCAAGTCCTATCCAGGACTGACCCTGCTTAGCTTCCGGAACCCCCAAGACTGTAAATTAAAGGAACTTTCCAAGGTTCTGAATTCACAACTCCTCTGACCTGGAACACACAACCCAACACGGATCCCCATTGAATGGCACCGGGGCTCAGTCGGCAGATGCCAATGGCTCAATGGCACAAGGGACCAAAGTTTGGAAGGTCTCCATGTGTGCCAGGGGGAAGAAAGAGATGGCATTCAGCTTGGCTGACTTACAAGATCTTCTAGGCCATGATAATACCATCCGCTTCCTCTCCTCTCCCCACTTTCCAATCTTTGCACTCGAGTTCTCTGCTGAAAGAACTTTTTGGTCCTGATGGAAAGAGAAAGTTGATGCTTTGAAGCCTCACGGACAAAGCAGGTTATATTGGTCTTCGCATCTGATCTTCACTCCGTTGATTCAATTTGTGGCCAGGAGAAGATAAGGTTTAATTTGGAACTCTCTCTCGTATTGGGGGAAAGGGGGAGAGAGAAAAAGAGAGAAACTGCTCATGGAGCTGCAAGCTGCCTCTTAATTTAACTTTTTATCTGGAGTGAAGAAAGAAATCATAGAGATCGGTCAGAGAAACTGGGTGGCGGAGGCGGCAGGAGGGAGAACTAGGCACAGAAAGCAGCTGCCATGAATGGATAAACTCCTAGGACTCAGGTTTTTATAGACACAAACACAGGCCAAACTCCCCCAGAAGTATAAATCACACACATCCCTATCTGTGCTATAAGCTTTCAAACAGACTCCCCTCTTCATAGATGGATGTTAGTTAAGTCTTCTTCTATGCAAGAAGGGATCATTTAACAACAAAAATGCCTTGATGGGTGGGATTATGGAGGGAGGTGCCATTCTTTTATTTTATTTATTCATTTATGTGCACTTTGGGGGGAGGTTTGCAACAACAACAACAACAAAACTCATTTGTCCCACTCTTCTTCTTTTGTGCAAAATGCCTCATATACATGTCTTATATTAAAATGCCTCCTGTAAAAATCCTGTACTAATGCAAGAAGAGAAAAGGGGGGGGGAGAGACAATTCCTTGCTGAGTGTGACCATGGAAGGAGGTGCAATCTATTTATTTGCAATTTGTTTTATTTACAATTTATTTGCAATTTGGGGGGAGGTTGACAAACTTCTCCCAAACTTTGCAAACTTGTCGTAAACAAGATATCTCTGCAGACTGATTCTACAGACTAACATGGCTATATCTTTGAATTGTCCCAAATTTGTTCTTTTGTGGGGAAAAATGCCTCCTACTCCCCCCCCCCCCATAGAAGAAAACCTTCTCATGGTACAAAAGTATTGGGAGAGAAGTTGCATTAATCGATTTTTCACAAGATGGGAGCCAAAGTGTAAAACGTCTCCCAGTAGCAGCCCATTCTTCCCATTGGGATGTCCAGATGAACTGGGACAACCTTCCTTGTCAAAGATAGGGAAATGGGGGAATGTCCCTTTTGTCCCCACTTTCATCAGGTGAGCAATGCAGGTATCAGCTCCTGCAATGACACCTTTCTTGTATTTAAGGCCAGACTAGACGCCTTCTTGATCTTGCTTTTGTTTTGCTGGAGCAGAGAAACCTGGCTTCTGCTACGCCTCTGAAAGTCCTTTGCTTTTTGCATTTGCACCTGCAGCCTCCAAACACAGCTCCCGAGAGTTTGGGTTTTTTAAATATAAAAAGCATGCAACCTCAAACATGTACTTATAAAGATTAAATACCAAACAAACAGAGACCACGTGAGTTGCATGCAGACTATATAATGTGAGGCATAAACAGAATATATAATTGTTATAAGACAAGCAATATTAGGAATAACAACACTTCAGTAAAACGTGGCCAGAATCCTGATGTTGTCCTGTCACCCTAGATGCATCTGCACTGTAGGAATAATGCATTTTGACACCACTTTGATTGCCAGGACTCCATCCTACAGAATCCTGGGATTTGTAGATTTGAGAGGCACCAGCACTCTTTGGCAGAGAAAGCTAAAGACCTTGGAAAATGACAAATCCCAGGATTCTGTAGGATGGAGCTACAGAACTTAAAGTGGTGTTAAACTGCATTACTTCTGCAGTGTAGATGCACCCTCTGTCATCCTTAGCAGCCGTGGATTATCTGATAAACTTGGAGAGCAGCAGGTTGGAGAAGGTTGCCTGAAGGATGCCTTGCAGAAAGCAGCATCAAGTCCTCTTCCTTCCTTCCTTCCTTCCTTCCTTCCTTCCTTCCTTCCTTCCTTCCTTCCTTCCTTCCCAATAAGTATCTCAGACATGTGCTTTTATCGGTGACCAGGCCCACTTAATTCCCCTTCCCTTCCCTTTATATCACTAAAATTGCAAGAGAAATTTAGCTGGATCATAATTGAAGGGGGCAGTTGGCCAAAGGAGAATCCCGGAAAGGGGAGATCCCACTCCTCCTGGAGCGCCTCCTGCAGGAAACACATGGAAAGGCATGGCCGCCACGACTTCCATGGACAGCCTGCCACATGTCCTCCTGACAATAATGTCTCCCTTTGCTGACAAGAAAGCAACAACAAAGAAATTAAGCGGAAGGGAGGGAGGGACTTGATTATTTACATTGTAATTAGGACGTGTCAGCAAATGCTTAATAAAACATGCCATTCAAACAGGTTAAATTATAGACTGTCACAATAGACTCCTGCCTTGGTGGATCTGGCCAGCTTCAATCACTAGTTACAGTTACAAGGCTAAAAGGTAATGCCTGGCATCCTGTTGCTCAAGATAGAGTAGATCCATTCATAGAATTATAAAGTTGGAAAATACTCCCAAAGGCCATGCAGTCAGTCCAACCCCATTCTGCCATGCAGGAATCCACAATCAAAGCACCCCTGACAGATGGCCATCCAGCCTCTGCTGAAAAACCTCCAAAGAGAAAGACTCCATCACTCTCCAAAGCAGCATCTTCAACTCTTACCATCAGGAAGTTCTTCCTAACATTGAGGTGGGATCACTTTTCCTGCAGCTTGAGTCCATTGCTCCATTGTGTCCTATTCTCTGGAGCAGCAGAAAACAAGCTTGCTCCATCCTCAATACGACACCTTTTCAAATACTTAAACAGGGCCATCATACCACCTCTTAACCTTCTCTTCTCCAGGCTTAACATCCCCAGCATCTCCCTAAGTCGCTCCTCATAGGGCTTGGTGGCTTCCATACCTTGCACCATTTTGGCTGCCAAATGAAGACTCATTGCATAGATGAATCCAATTAATTCAAGGGCTCTACAGGAGGATCCATGCCAGTGAGTTTCTTTTTTAAAGTATCTCTATTTTATCTTGTTATTTAAAAGTAACTAAATATTAACTTTTGCTGTGACGTCTTCTTTTTTCTTCTGAGGTCTTCTCTTCCTCTGTCTTCTGAAACAGCTTGAGCCATTGGGCATACTGACCCCTAGAAATCACTTTTTGACACGTTTGCATCCTGGCTTTTGTTGCTGCTGTTCAGCTGAGCAATCAAAGCAGCTTTGCAAGAACTGGGCCTGCAGAGAAACCAGAGCAGCTCCTTGGTGCGACTGGCAAGATGTCGGCTCCTTCTGCAAGTTCGTGCAAACTTGGCAAAGAGTTTCAGCTGCCAGACGACTCACGCTTTCAGTGTCTGTTAATCCTCTTCTCTCTCTCCAGAACACAGAAGCTGAGGCTCTTCTGATTTTGGAGTTCTTTTGCTTGATGAAGTCTAGGCTTCGGAGCTGGATCTTTGCAACATACCTAATCAGACTGGCCTTCATTGGAGATTGCCCCAATCTTTTAAAGAAAAAATATTCACTCTGCTCTCCGACTTGTCTTTAACTTTGGAGGGGGATTTTTTTTCCCTGACCACAAGTCTCCAGGAGCATGGAGTCCTTGCTTTGCTTGGGCCTGGGAATGGATGGAGAGTCCACACTTTGGAATAATTGTGGCTCTTTTAGAGAGCTGGCAAGTAGGTCAGACCAGCATGATGAAGTGCACTTAAGAGACGGGCGGTTTTCGGATGGCATTATCTGAGCTGTTAAGATATTTGAGCGATTGAATAAGCGTTATTGTCAGCATTATGCTGCCATTCTGCTAAAGTTCACATCTCCGATGCATTACCTCACTCTCCCCATTCAAAAGAGGGAGGGGGGAAAGAAGGGGATTTTTTTTTCTCGAAAAAATGGGAAGAGAATAATGCCATAAGGCCTGGAAGGACAAAAGCCAGCTAGTTGCCTGCTGCTACGCGACACAAAAAGTTACTTCCCGGAGTGGAGAGTGACCATCAATCAGAGGGTGAAGGGAAGCGGTCTCTGCCTTCCAGCCCCCCAAATCCAAAACTTTGGGGTGGGGAGTTCAGAGGTCCCATAACAGAGTTGTCTTCAGTCTGTTGGGGAGGGAGTGAATCAACCCTAGGTTTCCATCTGAACCTTAAAGGACTTATCCTTTATGGAAATGGAAGAAGGAGCAAGGTTGTTTGCTGCTGCTCCAGAGACTAGGACACAAGGGAGCAATGGATGCAAGATGCAGGAATATTTAAATATTTGAAGGGATGTCATATTGAGGTTGGAGCAAGCTTGTTTTCTGCTGCTCCAGAGATTAGGACACAATGGAGCCTCAATGGATGCAAACTGCAGGAAAAGAGATTCCACCTCAACATTAGGAAGATCTTCCTGACAGTAAGAGCTATTCAACGGTGGAATATGCTGCTTCTTTGGAAGGTGGCAGAGTCTCTTTCTTTGGAGGTTTTTGGGGAGAGTCTGGATGGCTATTTGTCACTGGGAGGGTTTGGATTGTGTCTCCCTGCATGGCAGAAGGGGGTCGGAGTGGCTGGTGCCCTGGAGTCTCTTATAGAATGATTCTATAATGCTGTCCAAGGTGAATAGAAGCCTATGCTTGAAATGCATTCAGCACCATGGACAGCACTTTTAAAGGTCAAATTAAACCCCATAGCAGATTCACCACCTTGCTGACCTCAGACCCACTATCCCTCATGGGCTGGCATTGCTGGGATTTGCAGACTTTTCACCTGGTTCTAAGAGACAGCATCATTTGGCATCCCAGTGGACCCAAATCCTTTGGGGATGTGCCCTGACAAACTTAATTCAGTAGTCCGCAGACCCTTCCTTGGCATCTCAAGGCAGCAAGCAAGCTCAGCCTTGGCTCCTGTTGAGGTCATGCATGCACATACAAGCCCCCTGACCTTGTGGTTGCACTTTTTTTAAACTATTACACAAAGGACGTATTCAGTTTACGGTTGTGTAAACAGGCTTCCGCAAGAGTCATCACTTCACATGCAGTTGTGCACTTTCAAATTGGGCCATAGCTATTTCTGAGTGTCTTCAGTGAACCTGCAGGCTGTCCAGCTCTAGATATGGGAAGGCACATATGGAAACTTTTGGGCTATTGTGCCTGGATCTCCTTTCATATCTTACTGTTATGTGCCCTCAAGTTGATGCCCATATACAGAAAACTCGATCAGAAGGTTTTCTTGGCATGATTTATTCAGAAAATGTTGGCCTTTATCTTCCTCTCTCACCCTCTGAAAGTGAGAGTGTGGCTTGCCCAAGGTCACCCTGTGGGTTTCCATGCCTGAGCAGGGATTTGAACCCTGAACTCTGGAGTTCCAGTCCAACACCCAAACTGATGCTGGCTCTCTTTTCAGGAGCTGTTGTTGTTATGTGCCTTCATGTTCACTCCAGCTTAATGGCAACCCTGTCACTTTAACAAGGTTACTGTACTTTTGTTGTTGTTGTTGTTGTTGTTGTTGTGTGCCTTTAAGTTGTTCCTGACTTTTGGTGACCCTAAAGCAAACCTATTGTGTGGTATTCTTGGTAAGATTTGTTCAGTGGTGGCTTGCCATTGCCTTCCCCTGAGGCTGAGAGCATGTGACATGCCCAAGGGCACCCAGTAGGTTTCGCGGCCAAGCTAGGAATTGGACCCTAATTATTGTTCCCTGCCTTGATCCATGGGGAGAGGTGGGTTATTATTATTATTATTATTATTATTATTATTATTATTAATGCAGGTCAATATTTCTTGCTGCAGTTCTGCAAGGTAATTCACTGAGTTATGTGCTACCAACAAGTTGTCACTCCTGTTACTCTTGGCCATTGGAAAATATAGGACAGTGCACTTTGGCTCCCCCAAGTGTCCCATTCAGATACTGCAGCATAGGCAACCTGAGGAAAATGCAAAAGGCATTGCACACAATCCTTCCCGACTATAGCACAAGGCTGTTTCTCACATGACTGTTCCAGCTCTTCTTGCTCAGCATAGTACATAGTAGTGATAAATAAGCAGCCTTCCAATATAGGAAGCTGTGAAAAGTACTGAATTACAGGCATGGCCATTGCAGTAAGGAGTAACTCAGCTCCAGCTCATTTATGCAAAAAAATAAAATAAAAGGTAACTGGTTACCAAAGGAATTCCTTAGAAAAATGAGTTGCTCTCTACTTTAGGGGGGATTTCTTTTGCAAATGGGAAATAAATGAGTGAGTAGGATGACGATGGGAAATTTTTCCTCCTGGAAGAGCTGTTCCTCTCTTCCTTCTCCTCCTCTCATTGTCTGATCCATCCCTCCTTTCTTGGCAGTTTGTCATCTTCTGTAAACTGCCTTTGTCTTCTTCAACCTCCCTCCATTTCTCCAGTTTGTGACACTAAAGTGACACGAAAGCGAAGGAGAAGCATTTTCAGCCTCTGCTCCCCATCCAGCCTTGCCTTTCTGCTGCCTTTGCTAATTAAACTCATCATCTAAAATTGTGGGGGGGGGGGGTGGAAGGAGGGGGATTAGAAAAGGAGAAGGAGCCCTCCTCTGCAGAAAGAACTCAGATGTGAAAATACTTCAGTCTCTGAGATTGCAGTATTTATCCACACAAGGGCCCTGCTGTGCTTCAGAAACCCAGTTGATTTTAATGAGCTGCCGCAAAGGTGTTTGTCATTACGGAATCCAATTTCTTCCTCCATCACTCCTTCCTCCTCCCAGTTCTTCTCTCTGGAGCGATTGGGATCTCTGGGCTAGGAGAAAGTCAGACTTGCAGAGGCACGGACCATTTGGATCCAGAGGCCTAAACTGGCTCCAAGTGTCCATTTGAATCCATCTCCAAAAATGAAATACTGCACAAGGTTGGACAAGGGCCCTTGTAAAGCCCACATGCTTGGTAAGAGTGAAGGGGGAGATAGACAGACATCTGGGTGAACAGATGTTCCTCCAAAATCCCCCAAAAGCAATACTTTTATTGCACAAAATGCACCCAAAAATAGTAATGCAAGTTTTTGAAGCTCCACTGGCTTCTTCATCAGGCACCCTGGATCCCAATGGATGATAATGGAGTTCATATTTTATTGTCCTTTTTTTTCCTCAGTCCCCAAATGCCTGCACTGAGATCCCTCCAAACTAGGGTTGCCATATCCCAGTTTTTCCTGAGACAATCCCATTTTTTCAGGCTCTTTGGGATGTCCTTCCCGGTTTTAGGATCATGTCCCAGCCGGCAATCCAAGATGGCAAGGCCTCTCTGACCCTGCAGGGCTTTGGCCAGCTGGTCAAGCAAGCCCCAAGACATCCAGGCAAGGCCTCCCTGGTGCAGCTGTGTGGGGCCTTGGCTGGCTGGCCGGCCAAGCAAGCCCCACAGATATCCAGGGGCGGCGAGGTCTCCCTGGCATGAATGCACGGGGCCTCGGCTGGCCAGACAAGCTACAAGGAGGTCCAGGGCAGTGAGGCCTTCCTGGCATGGCTGCACAGGGCCTCAGCCAACCGGCCAAGCCCCACGAAAATCCAGGAGATCCAGACCTAAGGTTTATATTAATTATTTATATTAATGTTTCATTATATTTATATTTAATGCTATATTAAATGTTTTTTTTTATTTTAGTAATCTTTTTGGTTTTTAGTTGGTCGTGTCCTACATTTGTCCTACATTTGGTCCCGGTTTTGTTGAAGAGAATTAAGGCAACCCTATTCCAAACCAACTCAACAACAACAGAAACCACATCTGATACAAAATGTAGGCCTGTGACTCCAACACTGTCAGTTTTCTTCTCCTGTATGATTTCATTGTTAGCATCTTCTACCTGATGAAGAAACCACTAGAGTCTTGAAAGCTTGCAGGAGAGAGAGAGTCCCTGTCTTCCCTCTTGCGTAGGCTTCTTCTAATGCAGCCGAATCCAGTATTTCCAAATCCAAAGATCCTGAATCTAGGGATAGTCATTTTAGCCAGACAGCAAAATATGGATTTTACAATATTTTGCTTCATGGCCAACACATGGCCCTGGATCTATATATCAGGTGAAATATTTCATCCGTCCACCCTTTTATTTATATCCCTCCTTTCTGCCAGACTGGGACATCTCATTTTTTGTCCTTGTGACTCTTTTCGACAGGTGTTGCCTGATATTTGCTTGGAGGCAGATCTCAAAGAAATGGCTGTGTTAAGTCTATTGTAGCATTATAAAAAGGAGACAGATAAATTGGACAGGACAAGACAGGTGAAGAGTTATGTGTTTTGAGGGCCAGGATTGTTGTTCAGGAGACAACCTGAAACCTCCTTCCATGTCTGAGTTGAAACAACCAAACTCTTTCTTGACCATAACTTGAGTTTGGTGTTTAGGGTCTCCAAATGGTTCCAAATGGGGACAATGGGGAGAAGACCCTGCTCCGGTCTCTGCATCCACCTGGACTGTTTCTCCTTTCATGCTGCCATTTATACCCATCTAAAGAGACATAATGAGGGGAAAGCCTTCCAAGTTTCATCTTCAAGATGAAACTTGGAAGGCTTTCCCCTCATTATGTCTCTTTAGAAAAATACAAAAGTGTGATTTCCGTCAGTGAGCAACAAAAGGAAGGTGCATGGAGGGTCAGGGGAGAGAACCCAACACACTTCTTTATTTGTGCTGGACAGCCTGCCAGTAAGTCTCAAAGAGTTGGAAGAGAGCCCCAAGGATCATCCATTCCAACCCCATTCTGCTATGCAGGAACTCACGATCAAAGCATCCCCAAAAGATGGCCATCCTGCCTCTGTTGAAAAAACCTCCAGCAATGGCTGGCTTCTCTTTTTCTCTTCCCTCTCACTCCCAGTGCCTTTCTGCATACCAAACAATGGAAAGATGTTTGGAGGAAAAGTCTTTGGGGCCAGTCCCCCTTCTTCTACCCAGAGCCGGGTGATTTGCAATGCATTGCTTCGGCATAATTTCCCATCTCCGTGACTCACAAAGGACCCTTCATTGCTATCTGCGAGTTTAATATTTCTTCTTCCCAACACCGTGCATCCATAATGCATCTTCGGTTCTGAGGCTCCGGCCCAAACAGACCGACCGCCAGGCTGTGTGACTCTGCCTGAGATTTGCCTGTTAGTGCCAGCAAAGGCCAGGAGCTGAAAAGGAGAGAAAACTGAAGCATCCAGAAGATCCAAGGAGGAAAAGGAGGGAGGGATTGAAGCAGAAAATTAATGGAGCTTCTCTCTCAATATCTCTCTCTCTCTCTCTCTCTCTCTCCATCTTCTCAAACTTGCCCAGCAACAAAACCAGCCTTTGCAAATACTGGCCATCATCCTGTTGGTGTCATGCATGCACATTTCTCCCTTTGCATATATATGTAGTTATTGCTGGTCAATGACCGAATAAACTTTTACTACTACTTACTGCTACTACTATATATTTAGTTGTGCCCTTTTAGCCATTGCACAAAGGACATATTCACAGTTGCATAAGTGGAGTTCTACAAGTGTAGCAGTTTCGCATGCAACGATAGTGTAAGTCCAATTTAGGTAATCCATTTTGGGGGCACTGTGAAAGATGGGCTTCTTGAAAGGACCAAAATAACACACATACCCAAACCCCACCTTTTGGGTGATGCACCCTCCGCCGTTCCACATGGCCATTTCTATGTTGTGGGTCTGTGGAGATGGAGATGTTTATCTTGTTTATCTTGGAGAAGAAAAGACAGAGAGGTGACAGGATAGCTCTCTTTAAGTGTCCTTCAGATTACACTGTCCAAGCCTGATGTAGGTTCTCAGACACTGAGGATGCATCTACATGGTAGAAATAATGCAGTTTGACACAACGGCTAACCATCCTACAGAGCCCTGGGATATGTGGTTTGGCAAGAAGGTCTTGGGGTGCACCACTTGAAATGCTGTGGCTAACCATCCTACAGAACCCTGGGATCTGTAGTTTTGTGAGGCACCTGAAAGCTAAAGACTTTGCAAAACCACAAATCCTAGCATTCCATTGGACGGAGCTTTAGCACTTAAAGTGGTGTCAAACTTCACTATTTCTATAGTGCAGATGCACCCTGAGTTAACCAGCAATCTTATTGCCTGGGTTATATCTACACTTCACAACTATAGCAGTTTCATACCATAAGTGCCACAGCTCTGTCCTCAGATCCGTGGCTTTTTGGTGGTGGTAGAAGTTTCCAGTCCCTGCCCCTGAACCTCCGCATTTGAGCAATCTCTGGCAATAAATGCCAAATGTCTCCCACCCTGAACTACAAATCTCCTGGTTCCAAAGGATAGTTTCAAATGGAGTCAAAGTGCTATAGCCGTCTAGTGTGGATCCATCTTTGCACTGAGTTAGTTTTTGAGCAAAATGTGAGTGAGCAGCTCCCACTTCAAAAGTAACGCAATATACCCGAATGAAGCCATTTTACTGGAACAACAAATAATGAGTGAGATTGTTGACTTGCTTTCAGGAGGTACTTAAAAAGAACATTTTTAGAGGCACTTAGACAGGGTTTTTGTGGGAGGAGGGGTATGCCATTCAGCTATCAATCCTACGTCTTTTTTCAAAAATAATAGAAAAGCAGCAAGTACTGCAACAAAAAATATTAGAGCCGGAGAGGGGAATGTTTGCACTCCTTTCACTACCTGATTGTTTTGTATAACTAAGAGGCAATTTGTGGGCTCCACTTTGTTCTTGTGTGTCTTCAAGTCATTTCCAACTCATGGCAACCCTAAAAGGAATCTATTGCAGGGTTTCTTGGCTTGCCTTTGCCTTCCTCTGAGACTGACTTGACCAAGGGTCACCCAATGGGTTTCCATAGCCCTGGTCTTCCAGAGTCGTAGTCCAATGCTCAAACCACTACACCATGCTGCCTTTAATGCAGGAAAATCATCTGGGGAAAATCCTGAAGCTCTGGTCTAACATTTCTGGGAAAACAGTGATCTTCAAGCAACATTTGCTGGCCCCAAGTGGAAAGCCAAATTGGGAAAAGAGGGATTAATGGGTTCCAGATATATGAAGCAAGATATAATTCTTTCTTCTACTACAGACTAGCTTTTTAATGCATATGAACCCATCCTCTAGCAAAGAGATTTGGCTCCTTCAAACAGGTCAGCTCTTGAGAGGTTTCCTGGTGTCTTCTTATCATGAAGCTGCTGATCAACAGAGGAGCAGTCTACCAGATGGAGAAATATTTGGACAGAAGACTACTATAAAAGTTGCAGGTTTTCTTATAGAGCAGAGAAAGGCTGAAGTCATCTCCCATCCAAACCATGTCTGTTCCTTCCTCATGTTCAAAATCCAATTGCCAGTTTGCAAATGAAGAATAAACACCATGCAAATCTCAATTGCTAATGGCTGAATCCAGAAAATAAGCACATTTTAATACGTTAATTTTGTAGAACACTTTTTTTAAAAAAAATGAAATATCTAAGTCCACAGATAAATAGTGGCTGAGATCCAGCACCGAAGGGACGGAGCAGTTCTGCAAGGCCACCTCACTAGTGAATTGCAAGGTCGCACAGCCAAATATGCATGCTCATCTGCATGTGCAATGTGCACATGCATTCACGTATGTCTACAAATATGCATGTTGGGTGTGCATCCATGTGCAATGGCCTTGCATGGAGACCTCTACTCCCTCAGCCTTGAACTGAATGCAGATGTTCCATATCAGCAAGAATATCCAACCCCGTCTGGAGGGAAACAAACACACATGAAAAACCCAAAGGGATTCTGTTCCTCGTATCAAACATGTAACTGTTAATTTACAGAATGTACGACTTTGTCTTCCCTGCTAAATTCCTAATTGCAAACAAGCAGAAAAATGGAAATGTTTCTAAAGCATCCAATTAGGGGAAGGCAGACTTCCGTTTTTGCAAAGAGAGTTGAGGATACATATGGAGATTTTCTCCAACTTGCATTTCTCCTCTGTTCAGTGTTGGGTTTTTTGTTTTGTTTTGTTTTGTTTTAGGATAGCTGGAAAATAGCCTTGTGTTGTGGAAACAGCACAAAAACATATTGCAGTGTAGAGAGCTGCTCCGTTCATGCCTTGCGTTGGCCCCGGATCCATCAACTGCCTACACGGTTGGAGCAACGGAAGGCCTCATTAGCAAAGAGAGTCAAAAAGGTTTTTAATTAGAGGTGCAGTCCTTTGCTAGGGAATGGCTGCCACCCCATCTGTTCTGCCCACCTCCTACAAACAGCAAAAAGTAACAGCAAAATGTAAACAACAAAATAATAATAATAATAATAATGCATGGGCTGGGATCCTAGATTGCACTGGCAAAACATAGAGCTCCTTGGGCATAGCTATGCATCCTCCCTCATGCACAACTTACACACACACACACACACACACACAACCATTAAGGGCCAGGGAAAGGCAGGGGACCAAGGGTCACCAAGCAGTGTGTCTGGCTGTGTTTCTGCAGCCAGACACACAAAGACGACACCGAACATCCAGACTGATGGAAGACCCCCAAAATGCCAGAAAGATGTCTGTTTCTTCCTGCAGCCAACTGCAAAACTCCAGCCAATCACTTCCTGGCCATGCTCCCCTTTATCCTCCCCAACCACTCATGGCCAGTCAGAGACACCTCACTGTTTTCGACTTATGGAGACTCTAAAGTGAATCTGTCATGGGGCTGCAGTATCTGAAAGGGACACTTGGGGGAGCCAGAGGGCATTTTCCTGTACTTTCTCATGGCCAAGAGTAACAGGAGTGGCAACTTCTTAGTAGGAACAGAACACATAACCTTTTGGAACTGCAGCAAGACCTACCACTGACCTATTGGATGATCAGAGTAATGGGGACAGTAAAATTTGGCAAGGTTTATCCAGAGGAGTTTCACCCTTGCCTTTCTTTGAGACTGAGTGAAGGTGACTTGCCCAAGTGAGTTGGGCTTCTGTGGCTGAGTGGGGATTTGAACCCTAGTCCCCCAGAGTCTTTGTCCAACAATCAAGCCACTGGCTCTCAACATGTATGCGTTGTTGTTATGGGTCTTCAAGTCAATTTTTAGTTATGTCAACCTTCTTCAATTTTTCTCTTGGCCAGATTTCTTCAGAGGAGGTTGGCCACCATTGCCTTCCTTTAAGGCTGGCTTGCCCAAGATCACCCAGTGGGTTTCAATGGCTGAGCAGGGATTTGAACCCTAGTCTCTCAGAGTCCCATAAACCACAACACCACACTGGCTTGCATTGCTGGAATGTCAACCTTCATTGAAGTCCAAAGGATTTGCTCAGTCTCCCCTCAAGGGGACTAACAACTGGATCCAAGACCTTGGCTACTATGAAAAGTCCAGAGGTTCAAGAGAGAAGACTCTCCATTCTTCATTACAGTTCCTATAAGTTTTTAAAGAAGACAACCGTGCATTATTATTTTGTCTCAAGGGCAGACAAAAGGGACGCTTTTGCTGCGGCTATTATCTAAACACCTGTTGGGATCTTCTTCCCTCAGAACATGAGCTGCAGGAAATGTGCATTCATACAAAAATGATAATATTGCCGCTGGCCCATCAGAGGTGAACCGACGGACAAAAGCTTTCCAGCAAGAGAGCTTTGTGCCCGGACTGATGTGTGGAAACCTCTCCCGACGTCTGATCCCAATATCAAACAGCTCCTCTCTTCATGCCGTTGTAGAGAAACCTATTTTTGTAAAGGCTAGAAAGAAAGATTAATGGGTTGTGTTCTTAAGTTTCGGTTTTTTTCCTCCATGGAGTTTCTCACAATGGAAAACTTGGCTGGCTTTTTCTGATGAGTTTCTGGAAGCTTCGGTGTGGCTTTTTTGGAAAGCCAACTTCTCGGATGAAGGAGAGGAAACCAGGCCAAAACAAAGAGTTTACGCAAAATGACCTTCCGCCGCAGCTAGTGTCTCCTTTTCTCCGCTGTTGTTTGGGCTAACTGACCAACTGAAGGAAGGTCCACAAAGAGCAAACCCTTAAACATGGATGCAAGGGCAATTCCTTCTTTTTTGGCACTCAGGTAGTAGCAGGACTGAGCCTCCAGCACAAGATACAAATCGAGTCTTGGGTGCAGAATGAATGCAGTTTGACACCACTTTAACTGTCATGGCTCCATGCTATGGAATACTGGGGTTTCTAGTTTGTTGTGTCTGCCAGGGAAGGCTAAATATCTCATGCAACTATGAATCCCAGCATCCCATAGCACTGAGCCATGGCAGTTAAAACAGTGCCAAACTGCATTAATTCTGCAGTGTAGATGCACTCTGAATGAGCCAGCATGGCATAATGGTTTGAGCATTGGACTACAACTCTGGAGACCAAGGTTCAATTCCCAGCTTGACCATGAAACCCACTGGGTGACCTTGGGTGAGTTACACACTCTCAGCCTCAGAGGTAGGCAATAAAATGTCATAGTACGATGGTAGTTCCCTTGCAAGATCACATTCTTTGCAAAAGATAACATCTCAGCAGCCAGGAATGTAATTGCAAGAAGCTGGAAAACAGGGAATGTACTAATAAGCGACTGGTTTGGGAAAAGAGTTTGGGACATTTGGTTATTGGAAAAGCTTTCTTATACTTTTCAACTCTGTAATGGACAAAAGAAACTGGAGACCTTTCTGTGAGGCTTGGTCAGTGTTTATTGATTACATCAAGACCAACTCATTTGCTATCAGACTTCCTACCCATCAAGCTATTTTTTTGGGAAGATACTTTGATCCCAACTTCATCAACTAGTGAATCTAAGTGATGTCTTTTGGACCTTGTTACTGCTATTACCCCACAAAACATAGCCATTACGCATGTCTACATATAGTCCTCCAAGGCTATTTGTTATTTATGTATTATGTTTTGTATTGTTGTTATAAAACAAATAAAAATTTATTTATAAAGGGGGGAGAAGGAGAGGTCCATATGCATTAAGTACCTGCCTTTCCTGGTTAGTCTTTTTAAGCAAATACTTAATTATTATTTTAAAAAAGAAGAAGAAGAAGAAGAAGAAGAAGAAGAAAGAACTCTACAAGTTTTCCTGTTGTCCAGAGCATCTACGGAGGGGAATGGCTGATGGGTCTTGTCTTGCTTTTGTAGCTTCTTCTAATTGTCTGTCTAAACGCTTCCTTTCAACTCTTCCATCTCCCAAAGCCTCCCAGGTTCAAATAAGAGAGGAAGGAAGGAAGGAAGGAAGGAAGGAAGGAAGGAAGGAAGGAAGGAAGGAAGGAAGGAAGGAAGGAGGAAGGGTCTCCTGCAATACTAACCTTGCTTTGGCAAGGAAAACAAAAGACAAAGCTACCATGGCAATGGAGCGATTGAGGCTGGGGAGCTCATTTAAGCGCAAACCTAATTTCTCAGCAAATTAAGATAAATTGATGAAAGCTACATTTAAATCAAATTAAGCAGGTGTCCGGTCCAGGGCTAAGCAGTGCAATATAAGCAAACTGCTGGACAAGTAGCACCTTCAGGCGCAGCTGGGACAGAGATTGAAGGGGAGGCATGCCTTCTGTTCCTGCCATTTAACATTTCTTTAACACTCCGCTCTTGCCAAGTGTAAAAAGAAAAAGCACACAAACAACACTACATCTACCTAGAAGGCATGTCACCGCTAAGGTAAGAAGTGACAAAACAGCCAGAGTTTGGGCTTTTGGGACCATAACCCCCAGAACATCCCAGCCAGAAAGTTGGAGTCTCTCCCTGCACCTCACTTTTGAATTGTCCATAGAAGTAGACACCTGCTTTAGCTAGCTTGTCTAGAATTTCCCAAAACCCAAACATTTAGAGAATAAGCCACTGGCTAGGGGATTTGGGGATTTACAGCTGAAAAAAAGTCTTTTTTTCCAGCTTTGAGAAGAGCCTTGATGGATCAGAGACACAGACCTGTCTTCTTGGATTTTGGAAACTCGCAAGCGATGTCAAAGGGCATCTATGTCCATGGACAATTCCAAAGTGGGGTGCAGGGAGAGATCCAATGGATATCCCTCCAGAATCTTCTTTTTTCAATTATTTCCTTGACTTCATTGTATGCTTATCTTAAAGGTCTGGAAACCCCCAAGCTGAGTATGTTTAGCCTGGAGAAGAGATGGTTAAGGAGTGACATGATACTCCTATTCAAATATTTGAAGGGATGTCATATTGAGGATGGAGCAAGCTTGTTTTCTGCAACTTCAGAGAATAGACATGGAGCAATTGATGCAAGCTACATGTTCCTCAACATTAGGAGTCTCCTTCTTAGGAGGCTGTTTTTAAACCAAAACTGGATGGCCATCTGTCCCAGGGAGGGCTTTGAGTGTGTCTTCCTGCATGGCAGAAGGGGGTTGGACTGGATGCCCCTTGGGGTCTCTTCCAACTCTTGGAGTCTATGATTCTATTATCTTTGTTTTACACAATATAGAAGCTTATTATAGCATTACAACAGACCAGAAGTTTACAATATCAAGCCAAGTGCTCAAAAGTGCGTATCACCTTTACATCATCTGTGTTAGTGCTTATTTTGAGCTTTCATTGTCATTCCTAGAGCTGGAGGACCTAGAAATGATGGTGCATGTGCTGGCAACCTCAACGCTGGACTTCTGCAGTGGGCTGTACATTGGGCTAACCTGTGCCACGTTTAGAAATTTCAGTTAGTTCAAAATATGGAACCCAAATTGATCATTGGTATATCTAGGAGTAACCATATTGTTGCTGTTAGTGCCTTCAAGTTGTTTCTGACCTATAGTGACCCTAAGGCAAAGCTGTCATGGGGTTTTCTTGGCAGGATTTGTTCAGAGGCGGTTTGCCATTGCCTTCCCCTGAGGCTGAGAGCATGTGACTTGCCCAAGGTCACCCAGTGGGTTTAATGGCCAAGCTGGCAATTGAATCCTGGTCTCCAGAGCTGTGCTCCAACACTCAAACCACCATGCCATGCTGACTTCTATTACTCCAGTATTGCTCCATATTTCTCTTCCCTCTTCCCTTCCTCTCTCTAAGTTTCCACCCTCCATCTTCCTTCTTCCACCGTCTTCCACGTCCTCCTCACAATCTCCTCACCTTACAATCTTCTACTTCCCACCCTCCTTCTCCAACATACATACCATCTACAACTTACTTACTCCCTTCATTTACTCCTTTCCCATACATTCCTTTCTTCCTACATTCATTCTCTTGTTTTAAACTTCCTTCCTATCATCCCTGGATTGATATTTGTGAGTATTTAACCTCCTTTTCTCTATATTTTCATTTTCTTTTGTCTTTTCTCCCATGTTAAATTACTTTTCCATGGAATCTTGTTTTTTCTAGGTTTGTTGCTCCTTAATTTTTGTGCCTTATGTGTTACCATCTATTACTCCAGTATTGAAATCTGCTGACTGCCAATTAATTTCTGGGCAAAGTATAAAGTGTTGGTTATTACCTTTGAAGCCCTACATGGTTTGGGTCCAGCTTTCCTACAGAATTGCCTCCTCCCATATTCTAGTGGATTCCTGCACTGCCAGAGATAAGATTAGATGACTCTTGTGGTCCCTTCCACCTCTGACACTTGGAAATGGGCAAAACTGTGGCACTCTTCACATAATAGAAATTTGTAAAGCAAACCCAATGCAGCTCCTTTTCATTTCAAACTTGCAAAGCAATGGATTTGTGCTCCAAATAGACCTTCTGACTTTATCGTGAAAGCATTTTCTCCCTACTTTCTGAATTAAGCCAGCTAATTCAAAGGTCACCTGCCATGACCTCTGAGCAGAAGTTTGAGAATGAAATCCTCCATTTTGCCACCTTCCCTGGCCTCTCCTCTGTCGTAACTTCATAAGATGCCTTTCTCCCCCCCCCCCCCCCCCCCCCGTTTAATTCCTCAACATAAGTCTGGGAGAGACATGAAAATTAGATCTAATAATGAATGATTACAACTTTCAAGTAAAGTCTAGTTGGTTGACTAATCAATTTGGTTAAGTGAAAATCCATAGCAAATGAGTCAGCCGTGGTACAACATTTCTCCATCCAATTTAAATTAAAATCACCAACCATAATAATTTCACAATTACTCTGTGAGCAGGCACCAGGGACTTGACCCTGGAGAAGAGAAATTTCAAGGACTGCTGGAGAGGGCAAGGGAGCGTCAGGCATGGGGAGAAGCCCTTCTGGTCCCTAAGAGCCCTAAAAGGGAGAATCCATGAAGAAAGAAGGCTTTCCAGATGGCAATATGGTCAACAGCAGGGACATAGGTGCCACAGGTCCTATCTTGGCAGCATGAACGGGTTTTTGGTTTCTCTCTGTCAACAAATCTTGCCTTGGATTTCTTCTGGTATGACCTGGGCTTTGGAAGGCATTGACCTACCACCTAAGGAGGCTTCTATCAGATTCTGGACATATTGAAGAAGAAATGACCAGGTCTGTCTCCTGGGTTTAGGTCATCCATAATTCTGAGATGTGGGCCCTATCAGCATGGGCTAGAACACTCTGGGGGTAGCTCAGCATCCATTGGGATGCCAGGCATTCAAAAAGGATGTTGAGAAACTGGAGCGTGTCCAGAGGAGGGCAACCAAAATGATGGAAGGTCTGAAAACCATGAAACTCTGTGGGGAGAGAATTAGGGAGCTGGATATGTTTAGCCTGGAGAAGAGAAGGTTAAGAAGTGATATGGTAGCCCTGTTTAAATATTTGAAGAGGTCTTATATTGAAGAGGGAGCAGGCTTGTTTTCCACAGCTGCAGAGACTAGGGCAAGGAGCAATGGATTCAAACTATAGGACAAGAGATTCCACCTAAATTTCAAGAGAAATTTCCTGATGGTCAGAGCTGTTAGATGATGGAACATGGCCTTGGAGAGTGGTAGAGTCTCCTTCTTTGGAGGTGTTCAAACAGAGACTGGGTGGCCATCTGTCAGGGGTGCCTTGATTGTGTGTTCCTGCATGGAAGAAGGGGTTGGATACGATGGCCCTTGAGGTCTCTTCCAGCTCTATGATTCTATGATCCTATTGTGTTGCCCAGTGCAGCCACTGCAACAACAAGGCACTCGCTCCTGAGGTCAGAATGAGGCACCCAGCCTTGGTCACAACTACCATGCTGGATGGCAGAGCAGGACACATTTCAAACAGCCACCCAGCATCACAATGGAGGTCTTCAGATCTTCTGGGAAGACCTGGAGCAAACAGGAAAACTCATTTTAGTCTGGTTTAAGAGGAGTATACCCTGGGTTTGGTAATGAATAGACCAGATGTTGTCCAGTCTGTTGGTCGTGTATCATCCCGACTCCTCACCAAGAAGCGGATGGAGGGGAGACTGATTTAATTGGCCCGTGCAGACAGGGCCAGAGAAGCTCCAGTTTCAGAAAGTTCTGGCACATAAACATCTGTCCATTATCCAGTGGCAGCTGATGTTTCCCATGTCAGTAGGGCAGTGACTCTGCTCCCAGTTTAAGTCTTAACTTTGATGGAGTGACTCAAGCTGCTGGATGCAGTCTCCCAAATAAGTCTGACCCCCATGGACAGCTCTTTCAAAATTCAAAGTAAAACCCAGAAGAGATTCACCACTCAACTATCATGGGAAACACCTGATGCTTCTTCCAGAATGCAACCCGCTGGCATCAGCAAAAGCACACTGCAGGCAGGATAGCAACACTGTGCAACACAATATGCATATGGGCATATTGTTTGCATTGTTTGCATGAACTACCCTACAGCAGCCACACTTTCCCTGGGATGACACAGGGATGGAGGCAAAGCAAGGCAGAGGAAAGCCTTCTCGGCAGCTGCTTTCCTCTCCAGTGCCTTTCTTCTTCCACAGCTGCTGGGCCTGGGCCTTACTCTTCCTGATGTCAGGGTCTACTCGGGTGTTGTTACACTGGCATAGTGCTCCAGGCGGGTGCCAACCACAACCAGTAAGCAAAAACTGCATCTGTTTTTTGTTTTAATCTTCTGGTTCCTAGAATTGTGGAGAGGTGGTTTTTGTCAACGACCCCGACGCACAGAAAATATATTGCAATAAACCTCCCAAGATCTCTGCATTTGAGTCATTTGAGAGAGCGGGGAGAGGTCAGGACTCTGCAGAAGGAAAGAAATGGGCCACTAGCACACTGAAAAAGCATTTTAGCAAAGGCTATTATCCTCTCCCCCCAGAATCAATGCATTTTAATTCCCTCTGAGCTGTTTTGTTTGGATTTACTTTTGTATTTCAAAATACACAAGGCATTTTTAACAAAACAGGAGAAGGCAACAGGCTGCTTTTCTTTTCTCTTCTTTTTTCCCCCATCCCCATCCTGAAATTACTGGAAGTTCATTTTCAAAGCAGGTCAGTTTTCTTGGAATCAATGCCTATCAAGTCGAATCGATAGCCACTCAGTGCAGATGGGCCGAGACACCTCGGAGATAGCGCTCGATCGCGTTTGCATCCAAATCTTGACAGTTTCCAACAAGTCAATGCATTTAAGCACCTGCCACTGGGTTGTTGTTTTTTTCCCCACTTAAAAAAAATTATCTGTTTGCAGATAAGATGGTGCCTTTCCATGGAGTCCAGTAATATCTTTGGCGTATTTACCATCGCAGCTGGTGCTTTCACAGTTACTCTTAGCAAAGCATTTCCTTCTTGCTGCTTGTCTCTTTTCATCCAAGGCTGCTGAGGATCACTCTGCCAACTTGGAAGCCTTGAAGGTATTATTATTATTATTATTATTATTATTATTATTATTATTATTATTATTTCTTTCCTGCCACTCCCCATGGATCAAGATGGGGAACAACAGCAACTAACAAATACACAACATCAATTAAAAACACAAAATTAGTTAAAACACTATTTAATTTAAAAGGACAAATAAGGCATGCAGTGGGTTCTTAGTATCCAATGGGGTTTGGTTCCAGGACCTCCCATGGATACCAAAATCTATGGATGCCCACGTGCCATTAAATGTAATGGTGGTGGTATTATTATTATTATTATTATTATTATTCCTTGGTGTCTGTTGGGGTTTGGTTGCAAGACCCTCTATGGATACCAAAATCCATGGATGCTCAAGTCCTATTATATACAGTGATATAGGAATTGTGTCCCTTATACGAAATGGCAGTCAATGTTTGTATTTTGGATTATATATAATATATACTCAATTTGTGAATGGTTGGATCCATGAATGTTCTATACAGAAAATAATGCTCCTGAGCAGATTTATTGGGGATGTATTCTGCGCCAAACTTGCATGTGTTTTCACAAAAAGCAGCATATATTTTTTTGGTCCAAGAAGCAGCATTTTCTGCACAGAAAATAATGTTTCTGCATGCAAATACCGTGGCCCCTCTTAGTTCATGGGGGATTCGCAAAAATGGTGACTTGCACATATTCGAGCCCCATAGGAAATAATGGGGTACGTGGGTGTGCGCCACCATCATATTAATAGCCGTTTGTCCCTTCCGAGAAAAGCAAGACTGTGGATTCCAAGTCTGCAAAAAGGGAGGGACAACTGTATTATTATCTGCAAAGAAAATGCATTTTCCGTCCTCGCCCCCCCCCCCTTCCAAAAGAAACTCATATGTGCAAATTTTGCACAAAATTAGTCCAGAATTGTGAAAATTCTCATCAGGGTTCTCCTTGTTAGGATTTCCTAGCAGAATCCTAGTAGACACAGAAATGGAGATAGGTTTTCTGATGACCAAATTGGGGGAGTTTTTTGTGATGGTTCTCATTAACAATTTGTTTAAGAAAATAAAACTCTTTGGAGAAATTAAACTGGCAGAGTGTTGTATTGTTAGCTGACTAATGTGGATGTAAATGTTATGATTTATGAAATCTGTTAAATAGACTTGGTTTTCCTTGCAAAATAGCTTTGCACGTATTGTTGATGTTTTTGTCTTGCTGGCCTTGGACATTGTCTGGAAGGGAACAATTGGGCATAAATAAATACTAATGATAACAGCAAAATATAACGGTTATGAGAGGCAAAGCGTGGCTCTGATACCATAAGTATGATTGTATCAGTGCCATTTTTTATTGTTTTTAATTGCATATTTGAAATGGTTTATAAATTTTGTTGATCATGTCATTCCATTCTAACTATAAGATTAATATAACTAGAAAACATTCAGATGGCCGATAAAGGTATCACTGATGAGTTTTTGTTTGAATATTATAACTAGTCTATCCAGTAGTCTACCTTCTGCGTTCTATTTTCATTCTAGCTATAACTATATTCTAACTACAGTACACTATATTCTACGCTCTGTATTCTGTATACTGTACATATTCTAAATATACTATATTCTAACTATTTCTTGCAATCGTCAGAGTCAGCATCTTAACTCCTGAGCCTCCACGTCCCTCTTTTACCTTGAACTGTAGGCCAAATGCACCCACACACTCACATACCTAGACACCTGCAGGATGCTTTATTTTCTGGGGGCTAGGGTTCGAATCCCCACTCGGCCAAGAAACTCTCTGGATGACTTTTGGCAAGTCACAGTCTCTCAGTCTCAGGAGAAGGCAAAGGCAAACCTCCTCTGAACAAATCTTGCCAAGAAAAGCCCATGATAGATTCCCCTTAGGGTCCCCATACATTGGAAATGACTTGATGGCACACAATAACAACAAGCCTCAGCATTCATTGCCCAGCAGCATTTCTTTGTAAGGCTTGGAAAGACATTTCCTTGCCTGGAACCCTATGAAGTTTCCACCAGTCTATATAGGTGATATGGAGTTATTCCTTGATTAAACCAAAAAAAGGGGGGATCCTGCAGGAAGTTTCACAGGTGGGCAGATGTGCTGAGGTTTATTTACTCTCTCCTGTCTCGGGGTGCTGCTGCAGCGTGCTTTCTTTGTTTTAGGGTTTTCCTCCTCCTCCTCCTCTTCTTCCAGAGGCTGATCTGCTGCCTCATTTCTGCAAATGATCCAATTGCAGCTTTTCGGAAAGCAATCCTTAATTATCCCTTTCACAAGGCTCAGAGACAAGCAAATCTCTGCTGAGAAAAACAGCCCTTTGTTATCTAATAAGTTGCAGAGAACTGGAATTTGCATAGCGGCCAAGGAACAGAGGGAAACCTGCCGGAAAGAGCCGCCCTGTGAACATCACAGGAGCATTTGAAGGGGAAATTGCAGTCTGCCCAGGATGGGATGGATGCCTGTGCTTTGGGTTTCTTCAACCGAGTCTCAGACAATGAACAGTCATTTGCACTGCCTCTCTTAAAGCAGCCATTTCGAATCCTGTCCTTCCACGAGGTCGTTCCAGTAGAGCCAAGAGAGCTAGGGTTGACATAATTCTCTTCCACAAAACAGGGACAAAACACAGAAAAATATGTAGTCCAAAATGTAGGATATTCAAGAAAAACAGAGGACATAACCAATTAAAAGCCCAAAACATTAATAATTTTTTAAAAAATCATTAATATGGTTTGTGTGTTGGACTAGGACTCTAGAGACAAGGGTTTGAATCCCTGCTTGGCTATGGAAACCCACTGGGTGACCTTGGGCCAGTAGCACTCTCTCAGCCTCAGGGGAAGGCCATGACAACCCCCCTCTGAACCAATCTTGCCAAGAAAACCCCAGCAGGGAGTGGCCCTAAATTGGAAAATTGGACTTGAAAGCACACCACAACCACAAAGCCATGCTCCAAATGAAGGATGGGTTGGCATCCCTCCTTCCTGGACCCGGAGAGAAGTCTGCAATGGAAGACATGTCCTGGAGGACGCCCTCTGCTCCAGCTCCTTCCTTACCTGACTTTGGCCACTACCTGGCCACGGCTTCATGGAGGAAGGAGAAGAAGAAAGGCTGCCGGGCCCAGAGACAACGCCATGATGGCCCCCAAGGCCTCCTCCGGCAAAGACGTGGTGGTGGCAGTCGTGGCATTGAGGCCAGGGGAAGGCTTTGCTGCCCTGGACCTCCTCGACTTAAGGCTTGGCCAGCCAGCAAAGACCCTTAAAAACCCAGCTAACATTTTGATTTCTGTAAATTCCAATTAAACCATCACAAAAGTGTATAAGATTTTGGCAGAGATCTATAGAACACTTTATTGTTGTTGTGTGGCTCAAGTTGTTTCCGACCCTAAGAGAACTTATCATGGGTTGTCCTGTTTCTTTATGGATTTCTCTTGCAAGACTTATGGTGCCTAAGACTGGAAGTCAGCTAATGAAACAAACTCTTTTGTATGATGGAGGAAGATATGGGGTCTTGCATTAAATGATATTTTACCATACATGGTTAAAAACTACATGGGGGAAAAGGGAGATACTTTCATCGAAACATGGCTATCCTTTACTGAATACATGAATAGCAAGGTAGGATTCTTGGAGATTTTGGAAAAGATCTGCCTAACCTTCTGGATCCCTGGATTTTATTCCTTCCTAAAACAACAGAGAACACTATAGGTCTGAATGGTTGCATTGCTAAGCAAGGTGCTGGAAAGCGATTGTTTCAAAATGTTTGTCTGCGTTTTGTTAATAAAGTACTGTATTGCCTTTTTTTCTAAAATAGAGCCACAAACATTATTCTTTTAAGAGTTTATATAATGGATTTTTAAAATTCTATTTGACTTTTTATAAGCTTCTCTGAGAACGTAAGCCTTGTGCATTGGGAGGGGAGGGAAACCAATGTTTAAATAATAGACGCTAATTACCTTACAAGACATTTCTCCGCTGTGCCAAACAGAGAGCAAAGTCATGGAGGGCTTCTTGGATGCGCAAGAATATACAGTGGCCCCCCAAAATCCTGTTCAAATGGCCGGAGGAACTATCAGGTGGCCTTCAGAAACTGCAAGTGACCCCTGGTTTTTGCTTTCCTGCTGTGTTGACAAAGGATGCCTCTTTCTAAGGGTAATGCCAAGGATGAAATCCTACCTTGTACTGGTGTAGTGTCCATCTACACACAGAATCATAGATTTGGAAGGGTCGCCATAAGTCAGAAACAACTTGAAGGCACACAACAACAACAAAGTCAACTTGAAGGCATACAACAACGGAGCCAGTATGGAGTGGTGGTTTCAGTGTTGGTCTAGGACTGCAGGAGACGGGGGTTCGAATCTCCACTCAGCCATGGAAGCCCACTGGGTGACCTTGGGCAAGTCATACTCTTTCAGCCTCAGAGGATGGCTATGTCAAACCCCCTCTGAACAAATCTTGCCAAGAAAACTCCAGGATAAGTTTGCCTTAGGGTTGGCATGAGTCAGGAACCACTTGAAGTTGCACAACAACAACAACAACAACAACAACAACAACAACAACAGGGTACAAAGCCTGTCATGGCCACTGGTGCTGTAGCAATGGATACTTGCATAGCTTGGATTGGACTATTTGACCCTTCCAACCCTAAAAGGTAAAGGTGTTCCCAGTTGACAAGGTTGTCAAGTTGTGTCTGATCATAGGGGCTGGTGCTCACCTCCGTTACAAAGCTGAAGAGCCAGCGTTGTCCAAGGACTACTCTGTGACCATGTGGCTGTCATGATTGCACAGAACGCTGTTACCTTCCCACCGAAGTGGTACCTATTTATCTCCTTGCATTTGCATGCTTTTGAACTGCTAGATTGGCAGAAGCTGGGACTAGTGATGGGAACGCACCCCATCATGCAGTGCCCTATGGTTCCCTATACTTTCCAACCCTGTGGTTCTATTATTCTTTCTAGCAAGAGAAACAGCTTGAAGGCACACAACAACAGCAACAAAGGCAAACCTATCCTGGGGCTTTCTCTTCTGAGGATGAAGTGAATGTGTGATTGTGTGTTCGCTTTGTGGGGGGAGGAGGATGAGGGCTTTGAGCCCCCTTTGAAGAATTCACTCACTCTCTCCAAGGTCTTTCTGTGGATGGGGGGTGGGGGGGGTGCTGCCATTGTGGATCCATGGCTTTCCTGGAGGAATCATGGATGAACTGAGCAGGTGGCACCATGCTGTGTTGCCATGGAGAGTGCGATTACGCCACCAACAGTAAACAGTGAAGGGAAAATGCACACTCCTCACTTGTCTGGGGACAAAGAATCCATAAAAAGGAATTGGTGTGAGGATGGGGGCATCCATGCAATACAGATGGAGCCTTGTGTGGCTGAGATCCCTAATCTTGTGGAAGACCCGGATGCTTTCGTGGAGACCCCTTCAGATCTTCCCACTCTGGTGGGAATCCATGCCATGCCTTGGGTTTCTTGACTTTGGGGGCAAGGGGGACAAAGTGTAGGTATAGAGGGAATAAAATAATTCCCCTCCAGTAATAATTCTATCCCCCAAATGAAATTTCCCTTCAGTCTCCCTTTTATTTATTTTTTATTTTTTTTATTTTATTTTTTTAGCATTGTAGGAACTTTTGTTGTTAACTGCCCTTGAGTTGATCTCGACTCATGGTGATCCTATGGATGAGACCCCTCCAAGACCCTCTGTCCTCCACTGCTCTCCTTAAATCCTGCAAACCCATAATCCCCATAGTGACCTCCTTCATAGAGTCCCTCCATCTGTCCTGTGGCCTTCCTCTCTTCCTCCTTCCCTCCAATTTTCCCAGCATTATTGTCTTTTCCAAAGAGTCCTCTCTTCTCATGATGTCTCCAAAGTACAACAGCCTCAGTTTGGTCATCTTGGCTTCTTCTTCCAGGGAGGTTTCTGGCTTGATCTGCTCTAGGACCCCTTTGTTTGACCTTTTGGCTGTCCATGGGATCCTCAGCACTCTTCTCCAGAAACACATTCTCTCAAATGCATTGGTTTTCTTCCTATCCTCTTTCTTGGCTGTCTAGCTTTCACATCCATCCATGGGAATAATAGGGAATACAATGGTATGTATGATTCTGACTTTTGCACTGAGTTGTATGTCTTTGCATTTTAGGATCTTTTCTAGTCCTTTCATAGCTGCTCTTTCCATTCTTACTCTTCTTCTGATTTCCTGACTGCAGTCCCCATTTCTATCAATGTTTGATCCCAGGTATGGGAATTCTTTTACTATTTCTATTTCCTCATTGTCTAGTTTGAATGTGTGTAAGTTCTCTGTGGTCATTATTATTGTTTCCTTTATGTTCAACATTAAGCCTGCCTTTGCCCTTTCTTCCTTGGTCTTCCTTAGCAGGTGTTCCAGCTCTGCAAAGTTTTCTGCTAGTGTTATGTTGTCCTCTGCATATCTTAGATTGTTGAGATTCCTTCCTCCTATTTTCACTCCTCCTTCTTCTGTGTCCAAGCCTGCTTTTCTTATAATATGTTCTGCATAAAAGTTGAACAGATAGGGGGGAAATTGTCTGACCCCTTTGCAAATTGGGAACCATTATGTTTCTCCATCTTCTCTTCTGACAGTAACCTCTTGACCTGAGTTCAGATTCCCCATCAGGACTATCTGATGAGCATTTAGAGATCCAGTTTAGGTATCCAAAGCAAAGGGGCAGCCTATGCAATTGAAGGAATGCAAACACAGCCAAGAGAAGAGTTCTAGATGTGAAAGATGTTCAATACCTCACTCTCTGGAGTGCTAGAAATTTAGGAAGGAATGAAGGGGTGGGAATCATCCTGTTGCTCCTTCTAAGTGTGGTTGGCACTGCAGCTCCCATTAGCCTGACATCAGGACAGCAGATGATGAGGATTGGAGGAATGTGAATCCACGAAGGGGCCATGTGATTCCATCCCCCTCCACAAAGGGGCAGCATTACTTCAAAAGAAAAATTTCAGAAATTTTGTACAGTTTCCTGCACAAGAAAATACATTTTCTCTGCAGAGAAGGGTTTCTACACACACACACACACACACACACACACAAATGCACATGTTTATCTCAGGGGGATATTTCTTTTGCAACACTTTGGGATGTCCAAATATAAGAAGAAAACTATAGAGCAGTGATTCCCAAACTTTGGTCCTCCAGGTGTTTTGGACTTGGTTGCCAAGAAGCCCCAGCCAGCTTGGCCAACAGTCAGGAATTCTGTGAGCTGAAATCCAAAACATCTGGAAGACCAAAGTTTGGGAACCACTGCTGTAGAGGAATATTCCCTTTTATTCTGCACTATAATTTTTCATCCTTGCATTGTGAACAAAATAACAGAGGATTTGCATCCCTAGTGGAGAGTATGATCCCAGGTGAAGGAAAACCATGCCTCCTGATGTCCCTTTTCAAAGTTTCTCCACCTTCACATACTAGGAAGAAACCAAGAAGAGAAAAATCTCTGCCATAGCCATTATAAAATACCTCTCCCTTCCCGAATGTTATCTGGCACCTATTTCAGTATATATTCTGTGATGGGTTCATACCCTCCAACTATCCCAATCTGGCAAGGAAAGTCCCATTTTACCTTCTGCCTTCCCACTCTTTCAGCAGCTTTTAAAATGCCCCAGTTTCTCTCTCTTCCTCCCACTTTCCCCCTTTTCTTCTCAGCTTACTTCAATTGTGGAAGTAATTGGGTTTGTGCATCTCTGTGTTTATTAGACTTTCTTGTGTCTTCTTTCATGCTTATTCAGAGACCTGAATGCTTGGGTAGTCCATTCATCCATTTTTCCCTTTCTAAATACGTTAGTTTTAGTTCTGCTTCCTCCTCAGGCTATTTTGACTTCCAGTCCTAGGAGGGAGTCTGAATCCCATTGGATCCATGAAAATTTCCTATGTATTGACTCACCATTCAACAATTGATTCACTAAGACGGTAATAAACAGTCAGAAATCAAGCTAATTTGCAAAACTAAAATTCCATACTCTGGTTTCTCTTCAGATCGTATAAATCTTTCGCCTTTTTTTTTTTTTTTTTGCAAAACTAAAATTCCCAGAAACCACTTCTCCAAGCTGTGAGTTTGTTGCAATGCATTCTATTCTTCTATAGTTTAGATTGCACTGGTAAATTTCACCGGGATTGACATTTATTTATGAAATTGATATTTAGGCAAACCTCATCTGACCAAATCTTTGCCAAGAAAACCCCATGACAGGTTCGTCTTAGGGTTGCTATAAGTTGGAAATGATTCAAGGCATACCCCAACAACAACAAATGCCTTAAATAAATAAATCTATTTATTTGGAAATCACTATGCAGGGTTCCACCGTTGCCTCTGATTTCCAAATAAATATGGGTCCCAACCTCTGGTTTTCTGGGAATGAAGCACGCTCTCCCTTTTCCCTTCTATGAAGCCTAAGGGAGGGTGACCTTGAAGCAGCTTTTTCTCCTTTTTCCTTCTAACCTACTTGTTCTTGGGATAAGATTGGTAAAGTGCTCAGCAGAGAAGAAATGTGTGTAGTAATTATCAAATGGTCGTTCAACAGCCTTCCGCTAATGAAAGAGATGTTTTGCGTTCGCTCGGCTTTGTTCTATATTATCCAGCAACAACGTTTCTCTTGCTTTCGATCTACTTAACCATTTGGCGATTTCCAGTTTCAGAAACTGAAGGGAAAGGAATGGGATGGAAAAGCTGCAGACCTGAGAATATTTATGTACTTTTAGAAATCTGGTATAAAAGGACCGTGTTTTTGCAGGGAGAACTTAACAGAGCAGCCTCATCCCTGGAGAAAATTCTGATGAAAATTATTCTGAGTACAATTCGATCAGCCCTTTTTTTTGTTGTGTGCCTTCAAGTCATTACAGCAACCCTAAGGTGAACCTATCAAGGGCTTTTCCTCTCAAGTGTCTTCAGAGGGGGTTTGTCACTGCCGTCCTCTGAGGCTGAGAGAGTGTGACTTGCCCAAGGTCACTCAGGGGGTATATGTGGCTGAGCCAGTTTCAAAACCTGGTCTCCAGAGTCATAGTCCAACATTCAAACCACTAACTGCATTGACTCCGGATTGGCCCTTGGTTCGTAGTAACATCCTTTCAGTGCTTCAGAAGGTGTTGATTTTCATTTATGTTTAAATCAAGATATCAAACATTCCCCAAACTCTTCCATTCCTGTCTCTCTGGAGCTTGGCAATGACGCAAAAGACAATGAAGATGAGTGGATTATCATTCATTCTTCATGGCTGCGCTCTGCCCTTTCTTTGGCCAGTCCGGCTCAATAAATTCCCATTTAGTCTCCAAAGTTTGATTATTATTTTTTTAAAGGAGCTATTTTGAACATTTCCTCTCTTTGCTAGAATTGATGGGATCATGTGCAATTTGTAAATGATATTAAGGGAGGTAATAACACTCTGGAAAACGAGGGGAAACCATAAATTATGAACAATGGCCCAACTGCAATAGGCTTTCTTGGCTTCTGTGGCTGAACACTGGCTCTTGCACAGCTGTCCTCGAGACGTTCCAGCCACGGACCCTTCATTTTAGCCCCTCTGACCTCATGGTTAGAAAGGCTCCGGCCATTTTTAAAACCTTCTTCAACAGCACTTTCCCAAATTGCTCCCCTTTGACGCATGGAGGCAAAACATTTCCTGCCTTGGAGCCATCACAAAAGGCGACGCTAATAAATGTAGCAAATCGTAGGAGTAATCATGTTGTCATACATAATGTTTGTGGGTCCCAAAAATAACTCAAGAAACCAACTTGGAGGTATTGCAAAATGGCTGGAAGAAGCAGAAACTGGGGCACACCCCATGAAATCTGCAGAAGAAGTGGAAGACGCTGCCTCAAAGGGTGGTAGAGTCTCTTTCTTTGAAGGTTGGGTGTCTGGTTGGCCATCGGTCACAAGGAGAGCTTGGATGGTGTCTTTCTGTATGGGAGAACTGGGTTGGACTGGATGATCCTTGGGGTACCTTCCAAATCTAGAATTCTAGGATTTTAAGAATCTGGAGACGCATCTCAAGATGCTCAGAAGATGGTTGCTTTCTGTTTGGGCTTTTTGACCTATAAAATTATCATATTTTGACTATTTGAAGACATGTCTCCAATATTAGTGTTACCAGAGTGAAATGTGGGGAAGGATTCTGCCCCTTCAATGGTTGTGTAGAAGAAGATGGCATTTCAGCAGAAGGTCCTTGTCACCTTGTTCCTTGTTCCACTCGGTGTTCATTCATTTTGAACAGAGCTTATGGGGGGAGTTCATATCTTCTGAATTAAGTGTCTCCTTCTCCTTGTTTAAAGGTCTGATTCATTCTCCTTGTGTTGACTGAAGCTGGCCTCTGAGCTGAAACGCCTCCTGCTTGGGTTTATCTTACTTGTTATTAAATGATGAACAGTTTCCTCCTTTGTACTTCTGGTTTTCAAGGGTGGATGGTTGGTTTAATTCTCTCGGATGATTCAGAGAACCATTTTTTTAAAGTTTGCTGTTGTTTCAATTGTTTTAATATTTGCTCTCTACACCATTTTGAGGGCTGTGAAGCTGGATGGTGATCTACAAATATTTTAATAAAGAATATCAGTTGTATCGTATGCCAATAATACCCTGCGAGTGAAACTAGACAAGATGCACAGAAGACGCATTCTGGTCGCTTCAGGTGGTGTTTGCTGAGCTCAAGACCAGCAGGAAAGACCGGGAAAATGGCAGGATTGTTCACCAAAAACATTTTGCAGAACAAAGTCCCAGCCATCGAGTTTGCTAAAAAGAATTTCAAGCTTTGCTCTGTTTGTCTTCCCAGCAGCAGCAGTTTATCTTCCCTGGAATACCCCATGAAAGAGGAGAAGGAGGAAGAAGAAGGGGAAGGGGAAAGGATGAAGAAAAGGAGGAAGATGGAGAAGGTGGAGAGATGGAGGGGAAGAGGAGCGGAGGAGGGGAGGATGGAAGGTAGAAGAGAAGGAGCGATGGGGAGGGGAAAGAGGAAGAGGAGGAGGAAGAAGGAGAAGATGAAGAAGAGAGGAGAAGGAGATGGATGAGGAGAAAAGAGAGATAGGAAGAGATGTGGAAAAGAAGGAGGGATGGAGAGGCAGAAGAGGAAGAGGAAGAGGAAGGAGAGAGAGGAGGAGATGTTGAAGAGAAGGAAGGATGGCGAGGGGGAAGAGGAAGAGGAGGGTAAGGAGGAAGGAGAAGATGAAGGAGAGATGGGATGAGGGAAGGGCGAGGAGGAAAAGAAGGAGGAGAAAGAGAAGGGAAAGGAGGAGGACAGATGTGATGAGGGGGTGGAGATGAGAAAAAAGGTGAAGAAAGAGAAGGAGGAAGGAGAGATGAGAGGGAGAGAGAAAAAGAGGGGGAGAGGAGGAAGGAGAAGACGGAGAGGTGGAGAAGGGAGAAGAAAAGGGGAGGATGAAAGGATGCCCAGTGCTCAGGGCTTCCATACTTGGCTCATACCTGGCTACTATATTTGGGAGAGAACAGGGGTGATTTTTTACAGAGTGGGAAGAGGGGCCCAAAAGACAGATTCCTTGCTTCTCCACCACCTCCATTGACTTCAATGGTGGCATTTCAGAGTTGGCTTCTCTAAAGAGCCTCTTCCTCCAAGACTCAAGCATTAAGCAAAGGCCTGGCTCAGGCAGACTTTGGTTCTTGGGTTGATGTGTAGCAGATCATTCAAACCCAGAGCACTGAAGATTCAATTGTCAGTGGGTCTTTGGAGCAGGAAGAACAGAGAAAGCTAAGACAGAGTAATTGCTACAACTTCCAATGACATGTGTGGTGTGGTGTTGTTGTTTTTCCTTTTTAAATCCTCTTTGCTGGAGTTTTGACACTTTGCATGATGATAAGGAAGCTCCATTGTAACATATGGGGGGGGGGGAGGAGAGATATTTCTTTCTTTTTTAAAATCATTAAATACAACCCAGCAGGTTTTGAGAACAGAGAAGTGAGCCTCCAGCAAAGCAATCAGATGCAATTTGGGAACAATGCCTCAGGTAATTATCAAAGATTTTAGCCATAATTTTCCCCATTAAATGAAAATGGGATGCTAAGATGAAAGGGCAAAGGATGGAGGGGAGAAGGGAGAGATTTGTACACAGAGGAAAAACAGATTCATGCTTTGCAAAGAAGCAAACTGAAGGAGGCCAGCTGGAAATCAAGGATCACAAACTCCTTCTGACATTACAGATGCAAAACAGAGACAATAGAATACATGGGCCTCAATCCTACCAGTTAGTCCCAACTAGACGCATTGAAACCAACTGTTGAATAGTGAGTCAACATGTACATAAATCCCAATTATACAATGAGTCTATTCTGTTTGGGACTAACTACTGGATTCAGGCTGTTTTGGTGTGAGCCATAGTTTGAAATGGAAGAAATGGCACAGCTATATATATATTGAGGAATGGAAATAAGGGAAAAGGAAATTCTTAAAACAAATGCAATGAGTTTAAACTCATAAGGATGGAGATAGTTTTCTGCTCTTCTAGAGACTAGAACACAAAGGCAATGGGTTGAAATTGCAAGAGGAGAGATTCCACCAAAGCATTAGGAAGAACTTTCTTGAGTGTAAGAACTGTTAGATGATGAAGCAGACCGCTGGAAGGAGGTGAAGTTTCCTTCTCTGGAGGAAGGAAGAGGATGGATGCCCACCTCTCAGGAGTGATTCAGATGTATATCCCTACATGGAAGGGGGCTGTTGAACTAGTTGGCCCTTGTGGTCCCTTCCTATTCTTCCTATGGCTCCATGATCGCCGGGTGAAAACATTGGCTGGCAAAGGAAAGAAAATCAAAGCAAATTTCCATAACAAAATACAGTGGACCGTCATTTGCTGGGGTTAGGGACATAGGATCCACTTGAAAGAGAGAAAACCACAAATAAAAAAGCACTATTTTTAAAACCTGAAAGAACACCTATCTAGGAATCTCTAGGTCCTCCAGGGCAACTTTGTGGTCAACATCTGCTGGAAATTGACCATAGAAATGTACTGGAGGACCTACAAATGCCTGGAGAAGTGTTCTCTCTAGGAAACTCTAGGTCCTCCAGTGTGATTTTCGGCAGATAGTGACCCTCCATAGAGTCTCACTGGAGGACCTAGAGATTCCTAGAGATAACATATTAATAAAATCTGTGAATAATCAGATCCACCAAAGTCAAAGCCGCAAAGGTGGAGGGCTGACTGTATAGGCTTTTCTTGTTGGAATATTGGCGTCAATGCTTGTATCTAGTTCTATATTTTCCTTGAGAAGGGGGTGCTCTACACAGGAACACTGATTTATCTCTATGGTCATTTGGTCAGTGTTGCTTGTAAAGAGGTCACTTCCCCTACCCCTCCTCTTCCTGGGGCTTTCTTCCTGGGGTAATAAAGTTTTATTATTCTTTGTTTGGCAGCACACCTTTTCTCCCTGCTCTTACCAAGCATGGGTGCAGAAACCAGGCTTTGCTCCTAAAGATGTTTTTCTTCTTACCTGCACACATGGAGGTCAGCTACCTAGGGACATGTGTACCAAAGTGTAGCTTTCTCTATTAAGTAGTTATTTTCAATCAATCAATCTTTATTGAATAAGTCTTCAGACTATTTCACATATAAACATAATAATTAAACATTACAAAGTAATAAAATAATAAAATGGTAAAATATAAAGATTAAAACTATATATAAATAAAAATACTAAAAGATAAAATTAAAGTATTTATATACATATACATATGTCCAAACATGTATTTAGAATATATTTAAATCAAATTATTCTCATCTAAAATTGGAGCAACACTCTAATTCAGGACTTTGGCTACCTCAACCCTCCGTATGGTAGCTGCTTTTATTGCAAATAAAGCAACCCTAAGAGTTATGAAGGGCTCAACACCTTGCAATAATAAAGACAACTTGCTTTTATCATCCCTCACCCTTAATTTCCTAATGATGGGGGTCAGATATTTCTCTCTGATATCATTATATATTTGGCAATGTAACAAATAATGTGCTAGATCTTCAATATTTGAAGTACCACAAATGCAGAACCTTTCAGAAAAGGGGATACTCTGAAATCTGCCCTGAAGCACCTTTGTTTCCATTTGCTCAAATCGAAGATTGACAAAAGTGAAGTAGTTATTTTGTAGACCCTAGATGCAGCAATAAAGTGAGTTTCTTTTTACCCAGTAATGTATCCTGTTTATTTACCAGAAGCTCAGATCTAGTTGTTTTTGCCAAATACCTGTGGAGGACACATTTGTTGCTGTGCTGCTGCTAAACCGATTTAACCATAAATTAATCAAACCATAGTTTTAACATTTCTGACTGCAACGCTCAACCTTTTCAGTAGTACAAAACCTGGACTGTTGTGGATGGGCTGTTGAAGGATTTTGGTTTGCTTGCAGTAAATTTATCACAAAAATTATATGCCCTGGTCTGGCTAGCTTCTGTGCCTCCGGAGGCACCATGCATGGCCATCCAGAGTGAGAAAGAGAGAGACATATATTCAGCTAAGGGCATCCTAAAAGGAGCATCTCTCTTTCTAATGTCTATTGTGGTTTGTTCTGGCCTTAGTAGATCAGATAAGAGAATATTACAGACTCGGGCAAACTTGCGAAGTACATGCAAGCAAGACTGTTTACCTGGACTGTTTGAAGAGGCAGATACACGTTATTGGTTTAGTATGTAGTACGGGAGAAGTAATAGAAAGAAGGACCCAGGTTTCCTGCAAGTGAAAAAAAGTGACTTTCCACGGCTGTAGAAATAATCCACCATGTTAACTGCCATGTCTCAATGCTATGGAATTTGGGGGATTGTAGTTTGCTGGGACACCAGAGCTCTCTGACAAAGGAGGCTAAGTGTCTTGCAATACTACAGTTCCCAGAAGTCCATAGCATTGAGCCAGGGCAGTTCAAGTGGATTATTTCTGCAGTGCGGATGCAGCCCAAGAGGATACTGAAGGGACAGATTCAAAATGGCAAGTCGGTGCTACGAATTGTGTTGTGATGCATTTCAGCAGATCCTTGTGCTGGACAGCTCCCTATTCACTCAATGCAAAGAAACCTCTATCAAGACAACTCCACACAGTCTAGGATTATTTTTGTGCTGCAAATGTATAATGTGAGCAGTTTCCAGGCTTGGAAAGGTTACTTTTGGACTACACCTCCTAGCATCCCCCATCCAGTGTGGATTCTGGGAGATATGTAGTCCCCAAAAGTATTTTCTTTTCCCCTGGGTCTATCTGGTCCTACTCTGAAGGGCAGATGTTAAAAGAGTGAAAGAAAAGCCTTTTTGCAACATTTCTTGACCTTTTTCTGGCTGAGAAAACACAATATCAGGCACTCATTGTAGAGACTGATACCTTTGTCCACATCTTGGGAGACATTCAGGTTTCCTTGGCAAGATTTATTCCATGGAGCTTTGCCACCATTGCCTCCCTCTGAGGCTGAGACAGTGTGACTTGACCAAAGTCACCCAGTGGGTTTCCATGGATAAGTAGGAATCTGAGTCCTGGTCTCTCAGAGTCCATCCACATTGTAGAAGTAATAGATTTTTATGCCACTTTACGTCTTGTAGCTCCACACTATGGAATGCTGGGATATGTACTTTCTCAAGGTCTTCTCTGCCAGTGCTTGCTGGTGCTTCATAAAACTACAAATCCCAGGATTCCATACCATGGTGCCATGGCAGTTAAAGTGGTGTCAAACTGCATCATTTCTACAGTGTGGATGCAGCCAGAGAAAGCTAAATATCTCAGAAAAAAATACAAATCCCAGGATCTATGGCCATTAAAGGGGTGTCAAACTGCATTATTTCTACAGTGTAGATGCACCCCAAGGCTAGAGGATATGAAGAAGCTCCTTTTTCCTCTCTCTTCCTCTTCCACACTCTCTCCATTCCTCCATGCCGCCATGGAGCTTACTCGCTCTTCTCTCTCATTAGTAAATGAGCGGATGCTGCCTTGAGCTGGGTGCAAGACACCCCAGGCACTCTTTTAAGCCTGGACTCATGCAACCATTCAAATCAAATTTTCCAAAAAAAAAAAAAAATTAAAAAGAATTAAACTGGAGGGGGGGTAGGCAAATTGCTTTTGTAATTAATTTAATTATTATTGCAACAGCACTTTGTGTGTGTGTGTGTGCTGCTTAAATGGATGCCATGCCCTCCATCTCCCCCTCTCCCCCAAATCCCTGCTCTTCCTTTGCTGGTCTCCAGTTGGGTGCAAAACAAAAAAGCAAGGAAAGGAGGCAAGGGCCGACTAATTAAAGTTTCAATTGTTGTCATCCGTTAAATGGTACATATTTTAATTATCCTCTGAGCCTGCCTCTAGGAAAAGAGGCGATTCAGGATGCATTGAGTTTCCCCCCTTCCATCCATCCATCCATCCATCCAAGTGAGCTTCTGAGAGTTTCCATGGGAACTGGTAATGGATGCAAAAGTTCATCACCTAATGTACTCTGAAGTTTGCAATGTTGAGGCGCTTGCTAAAGTAGTCCTTGGATTAGCCATGACCACACATTCTGCCTCTCAGAGTCTTCCTGGAAAAATGCTTTTCATTGCACGCTCTTCTTCTTCATTTCTGCTGGCAAAGCTTAGCAAGACACTGCCCTTTCCTTTATCAGGCTCTGCACCCAAAAAACATCTTTGTTTCCTTGACTCTGAAGGTTTTGCTTTCACACTGGCAAACCTGTTGCTGAAAAGGGACTAGGAAGGCATATTCTTTCTCATGTTGATGGTGGCCAAGACCCAACCTCTCTAGTTGCAGAAAGGAAAGAAAAGATGCCCAAACAAAGCCTTGGAGGGCTGCTGTCATGAAAAACAAATACCGCAAGTCTAGGAAGGCCAGTTGCCTAATCTCATATATATATATATATATATATATATATATATATATATATATATATATAGTCTTAAAGTATGCTTGTCCTTACAATGAGGGAGAAGCCATGGCCAAATCCTGGGAAATTCACTTTTTGGAATAGAAATCCCAGTATCCCCAGGCCTCATTGGGAGATTGTAGAGGTTGTGGTCCAAACCCTTAAAATGTGTCTTGTCCTAAAAAGGTGAGAACCCTATAGCCCAAGCTTAATAAAGTTTCTTTTTGGACTGCAAATTCCAGAATCTCCAATGCTGGCTGGGGGCTTTCTGGAGATTGTAGCCTATAAAAATAAGTCCTTAAAATGTGTTTAGCCCTAAAATGAGGAGAGGACATAGCTAGAGCTTGCAGGAATTGCTTTTGGATTGCTCTCTGGGTGACTTTAGTCTAAAACAGAACAGTCAAGCCCTAAGATGTATACATCTTTAATATGGGGATGGTCTGTAGCCAGAACTTGGAAAGGCTTCTTTTTTGGATTTGGGACTACAAATCCCAAAATCCCTAATGCTGGCTGGAGGGGAAGGGAAGTGGTAGTCCCCAAAGCAACTTTTCCCAGCTCTGGTCCAAGCTCAGTGGCAAAATGTATGTTTTTGCCCAATGTGTCTGCACCAGACAGCTTTAGAGATGGGATCCTCAGGAAGCAAGATGGTGGCAAAGGAAGGAAGAGGTCCTGGGTCTTCCTCCTGAATCTCTCTTCCCCTCACCTGTCCTCCTTCACTCTTTCCTCTTGGCACCCCATTGTCTCTCTATGGGGAAGACTTTGGCTGAAAGCTTTGTTAAACAATGGCAAGATGGGGGTACAGAGAGATCAGCAGCAAGGCTTGATCCAGGAGTGTCAAATCACAGAGGAGGAAGGCAAATAATTTCCATTTGTTTGGACCTCAGATCCCAAAAGCCCCAGCCAACCTGGCCAAAATCCAGGAATTATGGGAGATGAAGTTCAAAACATCCGGCGGACCAAAGGCTGGCAACCGCTTGCCTTAGAGAAATGGCAAGGCTGGATCCCGCTGATGCCGGTGTTGCTGCTGATCTTAGGAAATCCTTATGTTTTTATGATTACGACTGCTTATATGGCACCTCTTGGAGAGAACTGAACCCTTCAAAGCACAGCTTGTTCGTGTTGCTATTTTAATTGATTTGTTTTTAATGTTTATATGGCTTTATGTCAGCCACTGTTGAGCAAAAAGAAATGGAACAGAGAGAGGGAAGAGGGGAAGGAGGGAGGCATGAGGGATGGAAGGAACAATTATTCTTCATTTTAAAAAGCAACGTAAAAAGGAGAAAGGAAGGGAGAGAAAGGAGGGAAGGGAATGTAGCAGCACCTTTGAGACTAAATGGTTTTTATTTTTCCATGAGCTTTTGTGGATATAAACCCACTCCTTCAGACGCAGCGTAGAGTGGCATTAAGACCTCAGGTATAAGGCATATTCATACAGTTGTGGGAGTGGGACACCATGTTATAGGACCCAGAAAGATGCAGATCATGTTCCTAAATTTTCAAAGGTCTGGGTGAGGTGGTTTCAAATCTTTCCATTGATCAGTTAGTGTTGGTGTGTGAAAGCAATAAACCTGTTCACCAAAAGTCAGTTTCCCTTCATCCAAAACTCTAAGAATATCCCTTTCCTTTCATTGCAGTAGTGAGGAGTCTTGCATGAATGCATCGTCTTTGTTCATTCCCCTTATAATGGATTGGAATTTGTGAATATAATTCAATTCAGCGGCTACTCCTAGTCTTCCTTTGTAATCTCCTTGTTCAAGGACAGCGACCTGCAAATCCCTTACTGTATCTCCAGGAAGGCTGAAATGCTCTGCAACTGGTTTTTGGATATTGCCGTTTGTGATGTCAGATTTGTGTCCATTCATCCTCTTGCACAGCAGCTGTCTCTTTGGATTCCCCCCTTTGCCCTGCATTGAGGGCCGTGGTCTGGGTAGGGTTTTTGTGTGTCCTTTGGGGTCGATGGCCCATCATCCCAGCCACAACCAGAACTCAGGAGGTGGCTGCAAGTGGAGAGTTCAAGCCGTCTGAATCGAAATTGAAATCTAACAAGCCTGCCAGTGAAGGAAAAGATAAAACTGAGAAAAGATGATTCAACCCTCTCCAGGACTGATGGGTGAGGAAGACAAGGAGTGTGTCACAGAGAGAGGGAGGATGTGTGCATATCTTCTCTTTTCCCCATTGTCACTCTGGAAGTAGTCATTGCTAATCTCATCTTGCAAAAACTGTCTCCTTCTTCTTTTCTTCCTTCTCCTTTTCCTTTTGACTCAACACCCTTTGCTCCCCCTCTAGCGGCCATAGGAAGAAAAAGAGAATGGCAAAGGATGGTAGCAAGGAAGCCAGGTGAAGGGAAGAAATGGAAACTCACAGTGGTGGCACTGGTCATACTGGTGGTGCTGGTGCGCATTGATGGAGTCGGCACTTTGCATGAGTGTTCTCCCTGGCAAGCTACTCTTGCGTCTTGTATGACACCTTGTATGATACTATCCCTTCTCTTTTCCTTCCTTCCTTGCTTCTTTCTTTCTCTCATAGAATCATAGAGTTGGAAGGGACTACAAGAGCCATCCATCCCAACCCCAAACTGCCATGCAGGAATTCACAATCAAAGCATCCCCAAGAGATGGCCATCAGCCTCTGTTTAAAGACCTCCAAAGAAGGAGACTTCACCAACCTCCAAGGGACCATCTTCCAGTGTCAAACAGCTCTTACTGCCAGGATGTCCCTCCTAATGTTCAGGTGGAATCTCTTTTCCTATAGCTTGCATCCATTGCTCCATTGTGTCCTATTCTCTGGAGCAGCAGAAAACAAGTTTACTCCATCCTCAATATGACACCCCTTCATATATTAAAACAGGGCTATCATATCACTTCTTAACCTTCTCTTCTCCAGGCCAAACATACCCGGCTCCCTAAGTCTTTCAGTCTTTCTTTCTTTCTTTCTTTCTTTCTTTCTTTCTTTCTTTCTTTCCTTCTGGTAGGAAGCTCTATCTGCATATTGGTCCCCATCCTCCCAGAAAACCACCTTTGAGGCACCAAAGAGGAGGGGAAAACAGAACCCATAGTTTGAACGTCCACAGAGGCAATGACTCTGGAGACTGTTGGGACAAAATATCCCTAAACTTGCTCTGAGGCTCAGGAGGGCTATTGGAGAGGAGAGAGAGGGGTGATAGAGGCCACCCTTCAGCCTTGGCAAAGGCTAAGGCTTCACCCACTTGCCCAAATTCCCAACCCCGCAGGTAATACATCATCAAATGGGTGCCTTCCTAAGCCAGGGTTAGGAAGGGGGGCTTGGATGGACGCCGCCAGCAGCTGGTTGGCCCCAGAGAAAGGAGCTGGATTTCCAGCATTACTGTTAAGACTTTATCATAATCTGCCTCATTATGCCTGCTTCCCCGAGTGCTTTGCAGAAATAAGGAAAGGGTCATAACGCAGTTTGTGCCAGCTTCCTAGTTGGTTTCTTGGCTTCCTCTGGGTGGTCCATAAGATCCTTGCCTGGGATCTTGTCCACCTGGTTGGGCCCACATAGAAAACAGATGGGAAAGACTGGAAACAAGATCATTCTTAAAGCTACTCTTAAGAGCCAGTGCCTCTATGATGGACCTGCTGCACAAGATGGGTTCATTCAAACCAAAGTGTGGAAGTCAAAACTACGCAGACACACGCATGAACACACCATACCCTGGCTTAGTGGACAATCTCCTGTTGGTGCCACATGTGTGTTTTATGCATGTACAGTATGACACTAATATCCATGGGGGATACCATGGAAATGCAAAACCAAGATCCTGAACCTACCCCAGGCCCTGAGAGTTCAGGGCTAAAACCTAAGAGGTAGAGATGACCCACAGTGATGTCAAAAGGGAAGGATCCAGGGTGATGTTGCAAGGGGCAGCAGGATATATTGCACAGAGTATGCCTTTCCAATGGTAAAAGCAACACTCTCTTCCAAGGCAGTGCTCTCACCTTGAGATTCCTCTCCTCTTGCCCTGAGGACCAGAGGAGAGAGTCCAGCCTTGAGACTCGGGACCAAGCTCTGAGATCTGGTAACCCTATCTAGAATACATTTTTAGCATCCATAATGTGGAGCTTGGAACTGGGGGGCAGCTTCCTCTCCATTTTCTGCAACGCACACACTGGGAGCATATGGTCCTCCTGAGACTTCTTGGTTGCTGTCTCCCAGCATCCCCCACCTCTGGCTACCCTGGTTTAAGGCTGATGGGCAGTTCAGTCCAACAACATCTGGAGGGCCATGCAGTTCCCTTGCTGGGAGCAGCGAATGAGACCATTCCTAATTCCATGGCTCCAGGATTCTGTCTCTAGGAAAAACAGCTCTGACCAAGCAGGGCTTCCTGGACGCTTTGATGTTCTATTAACTAATCTTGGCCTCTTGAGTAATTTATTATGTTTAAACTGGGGCCATCTCAAATCTCTCGGTAGCATCAGGAAATAAATTAAAGAACGGACAGAGATACTTGGCTCCTCTCTGTGATTGCCGGCTTGCTGTGATGAAGGGTTTAAGGTTTTGCCCCTTCTGCAAACTGGAAATTAGGGATTAATAATGCAGCAAAAGAAGGAAACTCCCATCCACACCAATGTTAGGACTGGAGAAAGCTGGGGGAAGAGAGAGAAGGAGGGGAGAAGGGCAGAATGAATCCATCTATCTATCTATCTATCTATCTATCTATCTATCTATCTATCTATCTTTCTGTCTCTTCTATGCTATGCTATGCTATCTATCTTTGCTATTCTATCTATCTATCTATCTATCTCTTCTATCTATACTGTTCTATCTATGCTTATCTATCTGTCTATCTATATCATCTATCTCTTCTATGCTATGCTATCCTATGCTATTCTATCTATCTCTACTATTCTATCTATCTCTCTGTCTCTTTTAACTCTATTCTTATGCTAATCCATCTATCATCAATCTATCTATATCTATATTCTATGCAATCTAATCTATCTGTCTAACCATGTATGATCTATCAATACTTTCTATATATCAGACATTTAAAACCTAGTGTCAAGCAATCAATGCCTTTGTTGCGATCTCTAGACCACGAGGCAGTAAACAGCTAAACACAACAATACTAGAAATACTAAAAGCAACATATAAAACAGCATGTAAGTATATAACAGAATTACATTAAAACTATACAAGAAAACCTGGTGTCAAATGAGTGGAAAGGTAGAAGGTTGACCATGAGGGATGTGATTCATCACTAATTTTGTTCCGGAAAGAGGATGTCGTTTTGGCCATTTTCTTCCAACTGTGAGAAAGACTTTCAAAAATGTCTACTTTTCAAAGACCACTCACAATTTAGGATTGTGTTCTATGGAAAATTCACGTGTGTGCGTGTGTGTGTGTGTGTGTGTGTGTGTGTGTGTGTGTGTGTGTGTTTCTGCGCAGGGAACCGTGTTTTCTGTTGCTTTCTCCATGATTGGCCACCTCCTCATTGCAGCGAAGCAAAACTGCGAAGGGAACACCGTTCGTTTTACTCAACAGTAACACATTCCACTCCCAGTTCTCAGGTGCATTAATAGGGAAGGTAAATTTAGCACAAACAGATGTAAATAACTTCACAGCACAGTTTGCCTTCAGCCTGCAGGGAAGCTGTGCAATGTTAAACGCTGAAAGAGGGCGGCATGATTTTTGCAGTTGATAATAGCATTGCCAGCTGGGAATCGCAGCCCAGAAAGCGGCACCTGGCACAGTCGCCTTTGGCATCGCGAAGGCATCCTCCCTCCATCCATCCTTTGCATCCTCACACAGAGGCCAGAGGTGAGCCATGTTCCCCAAAACCCAAGAGAAAGGGGGAAATGCTTCTGCACAATCCAAAGGCAACAAGGCTGTGTTTGGGAAACATATTCAGGGGCAGCTGTGTTGGCCATATAGCAAAGAACAACATCCCAAATCCAAAAAACTGGTACCTTTGTTCAGCCAACCAAAATGCACAAAATACACGATGCAAGCTTTTGAAGCTCTACTGGCTTCTTCATCAGGCAAAGGTGTTAAGAATAATACAGGAGGGGGAAATATTATAGAATTATAAAATGACAATGTTTGCTATGATTAAACGGCAGTGTTAGTCACAGGCCTGCATTTTGTCAAGGTGTTTGTTGTTGGTGTGTTGTTCTGTGGAGGGATATCTATGCAAGTGGGTCCCTCCTCCTCCTTCTGGACAAGTGGCCCTGGGAACAAAGCCTTCCAAAGTCTACAAGATAGAATTTGAGTTCCATTAGCAATGCAGAAAGGTACTTCCTTTGGGATCCCAGATGTCTCCCTCCTTTGTGAGGTCATAGCCCCCTTTGTTAGGCAGAGAAGGTGGAGTCTCTCATGGGATGCATGTATTTGGATTCCCAAAATTGCTCTATCAGCATCTTCTCATGGACCAACCTGTGAGATGGAGAAGCTGGTCTCCTGTTTTGTTGGGAGGTGATGTCTCTGCAGCACACATCCATCCCTGCTTCTCCTTGCATGCCTCAAATCTACCATGTTTTGTTTCATTTGCAACCAACTTAGAGAATACATTGATGGCCTGATGGCTTCTAAATAATGGGGAGACGCATTTGTAGGTTGCATAATACTGAAATCTCCATGATGGCCCCCAACCCTACCCTGGACCTACCCATCCCCATCAGATTTGTTCCTGAAGGACCACAGAATATCCACAAATGATGAGGCCAACCAACATAGAGGAAAGCTGAGCAACCCCTGGGCAACACCAAAAGTGTGCTTCATTTCCTCCTCTACAATTAGCCATTTTCTCTTTTGAGATGTCCAATGTCTACTCTTTATATTCTGGAGGCCTCTTCCAAATTTCATTCAACATGTACTCACACATACCTCCTCTAACCTGTGTTCAGTACATGTTGTTGTTATTCATTGTCATCATAGCAGCTCCAACTTATGGCGAATGCATCCTATACTTGCAAAGGGTGCTACAAGATCCCTTTGCATGCTTATATTCCAGAAACAACTTTACTTGTGCATTTCATTTTTCATAATTTATTAATCATTTCATGATCCATATATCATTATATGCTTTGCTAAAAGATGCAATAGGCCATAAATTTGGGATCTCTAAAGAGCAGGAAAGTGATTGCTAAAGACTATAAGTAAACAATCTGCAATGTTAAATCAGCAGGAACTCTATAAAGAAAAAAGTTGGCCACCAAACTTTGGAGCTGCTGTTTATTCATGTGGTCAAAGTGAGCCTTAGAAAAGGAGCATCGAGAGGATGAAGGTTGGAATAAAAATCTTTTTATGAAGGGTAGGGAATATGATATAGATGTGAGAATGGAAAGGAAGGAAGGAGGAAAGGAAGAAGATGGAGTTATGTAATGTACCTGGAAGTATTGGAGTTTGATGGATAATGACGTCAGTATTGGCGTGCAAATATATATATATGTATATATGTGACTATATATTTAAGAAAAATAACAATTAAAAGAAAAAGTGGAGGAGGAGCATTCAAGTCTACAGGTTCCAATGGAGATGTTTTGCCAAATCCTCTTCTGAACGCTGAGATGCAAACCTTGAGATCCAAATTCTGACACTGGTATTTAATGCATATGAGGTATATCAGTTTTGACTTAGCATGATTTGTGCTTATTTTATTAGAGAGCTGGAAGTGCATTCTGCCTCCCAATCTGGACTGTTCTGCCATGGGTTTTTCATGGCAGCCACTGAACTTGCCTTCCGCCAGCGTTGGGGGTCTTTCATTGAGTCCTATGGCCTTCCAGCCTCCAATTCTTGAGCACAGCTTTCCCCTCCTCTGTCTCTCTGTTCACGAAAAACAAAGGTTTGCTTACAAGAACAATAGCTTGGCAACTGTCACTTGTTTGTGAACATTAATGGGGTCCAGGAAACAGATCAAGCTCGGATTATTCATTTTGCAATTCCAAACCGTGTCTTGATCAACAATTTTCACACTCTCCTTCGTCCTTGCAATTGAATTTATAACTTCCCTCCGCCTTGTCCTTAGTGGATTCCAGAAAGCCCTTTTTGCAAAATCCCATCCCACAGACCAATATGAGAACCACAGAATTTCAATCAGATTTCTGAATAAGCATCAAACTGTTGCGCAGGCAGCTGTTACTCCCTCGCGTTCACCTTTGCATGCTTCAGTAGAGAGTTTGCCGAGTCTATTTACCACATCTAAGACTGATTTCCTTCTTTTCAGCTGCTTTGAAGATAATTGAAGGTACCTGCATTGTCTGCCTACGAATGCTGCCATTAAGGAAAAGAAGGGAAAGAAGAAAAGCAGCCAACGGCTAATGCTGAAATCGATGTTTCTTCGTTAATGCTGCTCCTCCATCGGTGTTGAACGCCATGTAACAAAGGCTTGGAGTGACTGGATCAGCAAATTGTCACATGCTGGCTACTTTGTTAATCACGGGAGGCCCCTGAAATGAACCAGACTCCTTTTGAGAATGCAAGGTGGTATTGAATCGTTGAGGCCAAATTAAATATTTACTAGGAAATTTTGCAAAATTGGCATTCCTCCCACCAACTCTTTCCGAATGAACAAGCAAAGCCAGAGAAAGAGAAGCAAGGATTGCACTGTTCCCAACAGGTCTTGCTCACGTCGGCCACGGTGGGAGACGTGGATTTTGTGCAAGCGGGGAAGGAGGAGAGGAAGCTTTTCCTCCTGCATGGCAACAGCAGAGTCCATCTGCCTTGAGCTCCGAAAAAAGTTTCGCTCCTGCTGCACAGCAGAAAATGGGAAGAAGAGCAGCTGCATGCATGCTTTGGCTGCAGCATTGTCCAGGAGATTGATCAGCTGCTCTCATCACCCTCTTCTCCATCATCTGTAGCACTGCCTCCTCCACAAGATTGGGACTTACTTAAGCAAGTTTGCAAATTAAAAATAATTGCAACATAGTTGTTGTTGTTGTTTTAAAAAATGCAACATTAAAATAGAATTAAACTATTAACAACATTAAAACAATGGAAAACATACCATTTAAAAGGATGAAATGTTCAGTTTGAAATAATGGAGCATCTTCTTGCAAGTCTTTACCTTAAAAGCAGTCAGTCTTAAAAGCTTATCTGAAAGGGCGGGGGGAGTCTTCACCTGTTGATGGAAGGACAGGTAGGAAGGAAAAGTGGCATCACGGAGGTTGGTGTCACCCAGTCCAGGTCCTGGAAAGGGATGCAGGGAGGGAGGGACTGTTCCCCCAGCCGGCCACCCAGACAGACCACCCAACCTCCAGAGGCCTGAGGACCACCTAGAACAGAAGTAGCTGCCTCATACCAAGACTGACCGGCATCTTTCCTGCAAAGATACTCCTTTTGGAGGCCACCTGAACACAATGGTGTGATCCTCCTGCACATCTGCTCAGAAGTGTCACTACTGGGGGTGTGTGCGAGGGGTGAGGACCACACTGGGTGACACCTCCCCAGACTCTGTCCTCCTCAGCAGGAGGCTATTTTTGGGGGGAGGGTGACTTCCATTAAGAGTCTGGCATGGCTGCTTGAAGAGCATCCAGACTGGACCCTGAATGGCCCTCTAGAGACCACAGAGCTGCCCCTCACCAGTGGCCACTACTAGGGGGGCAGCGGTGCCTTCCCTTCAGCTGTTCGCCACACCAGATCCCAAACAAAACCTCCGGAGGATGGGTGGTCTGTCCAAGTGGCCAGGTAGGGGTCAGTCTGCCCCTTCCTGCAGTTCCTTCCAGGACCCACATCAAGTGACACCAGCCTCTGTCATGCCACTGCATCCGCTGACCACCTGGCAGTGAAAGCAGCACGATTTGGAGTAACCTGACCTCTGCCAGTTAATGTCAGCTCCAATTTGGCCCTGCCTTATTGGGCAACTGGGGAAATCAGGAGATATTTCTCTATCACCACCTTGTGTCCAAAATGTTCCCCTTTTGCCTCTCCTCTCCCCAAAGTGTGAGGCTTTGTGACTGTTCCCCAGGGAAGCAGTGGAGGCTGCAGCTGGTAGCAGGGAGATGTATGTGGCACAGATGGCTCTTTTGCAGAAGAGTTGGCCAGACTGGCAAAAGCTGAGAGCCAAGAGGAGAAGCATCACTCCTCGGATGGCTCATGGAAACGGAGCTGAGAAACCTTTGGGGAATTGAGCTGCCAGAGACTGGGAAGCGCAGGGAGGGAGGAGCAGGCGTTGTCAGCTTGGAAATGGATTGGATTGTGACACAGCGAATAAAACAAGTGACCCTGCTGTGAAGCTATAATGGAGCTGGTGTGTTTGGTATTTAATTCAAAGGCTATCTATCTCCCTGTCTACATGGCACTGCTTTCCCTTCCTATCTAATCTTTCGGTTGCATACAAGCCTGCAGAGGCAGATGGCTGGTTTGTTATGGCGCCGGTGAGGGAAGGGGCAGGGAGGCTTGGATCCATACCTACAAATGGGAAGATATGGGTCAGACGGCGCTTGGGAGAAAGTTGTTCACTGTTGTTCACAAGCTGTAGGCCCAACCCAGTGGTGGGCTCCAACTTTTTCTTATTGGCTTGCACCCATCCATTCCCTATCTATCTATCTATCTATCTATCACACCATCATGGGGTCTGCCATCTTTGTCCTCTGCTTCTGGCTCCAGGATCTCTCCTCTTTCCACCCTTCAAGCTTCAAATAGGATTTCAGCTCAGGAAAGTAACTATGCCAAGAACTTGGGGTTGGATTGGTTGCATACATGAAGGCAGGTTATGAATGCAACTGATCTCACCAAAATTATAGGTGAAGAAAGTTCTTTGGAAAGTTACTTTGCTGACCTGAAATTCTGTTTGAAATTCTATGGAAAGAGGAGAGATCCTGGAGCCAGAAGAAGAGGACAAAGATGGCTGACCCCATGGCAATGTGGGTGATCTTCCCAATGCTCCCCACAGCCAATCTGTGGCCATAAGGATTGCAAGGCAAGGCTCATCCAGATGTTCTCCAGCAGCCATTAGGCTGCCAGCTGTTGCATAAGGAGGTACTTCTTCCTATTGCAATGTCATTAGTAGATCTGCTAGCATGATCCCCAGGGATGCTATTGTAAAGCACCACAAGGATTCCATCCATGGACTACAGATCCCAGAATCCCCTTGCTAGCTTTACTGAACAAAAAAAACCCCAAAAAAAGTGAAAATGAAATATTCACAGAGGAAGAATGAAAGGAGACAAAGTCCCATGTGCTATGCAAGTCAATATATAAAAGGAACAGGGAAAGAATTAAGGGATACTCTGTTGGTCTTGGCAAATGGGAACTTAATTTTTCTTTTTCTGAGGGAGCATATATGTATATAGGAAAAAAGTTTGGTAGGTTGTAGTGTTTTATGTTGCTAGTATATGCTTATATGTCTACAAATATTATACACACACACATACACTTTTAGTTTTTAAGAAGGGCGATGCATTTTGACCTTATTACCAGTTAGCCTTCTTCATGGGCTACTCAATCCTCAGAAATTTCTGGAGTTGCAGTCTTTATTCTCTGAAGAAATGGATCTTTGATTATTAGAAGAAAGGCATTTCTAGAAGAAAAGCATTTGTGGACCTTCCATGGCACTGCAGACATTTGATTATTAGCTGTACTGACTCATGAATTCTGGAAGTTGCAGTCCAAAAAGGGAACTTTTCCAAACTTTGGGTGGAGCTTGCAATGGCTCCTGCTCAGATAATATTTCCTTGTTTACAATCCTCATAGATTCCTTGTGGAGCAAAGAGCTGCAGAATGAGAGCCCGATTATTACTTATTGTGATTCTTATTTTATTTGTCCAGAGCGTTTATCTCTCACCCGATCTCCAAACAGCCTCAGGTGGCTTACAGTAAAGCTGGAAGCTGACATACACAAAAACTGACATTATAAAAGACCAAAAAGGAGCAGAAGATTTTTAAAAACCCAGTAAGGCCAGCTTACTCAAAATCCAGATAGAGAAGAAAGAGCATCCCTCTGAGAACAGAAAGGTCTCTTCCTCCTGTAAGATGCAGAAATATTGTCCTGCTGTGCTGTTTGGAAATTTCTCTTCCCCAAATCTTTTGGTCTTAGGGCCCAATTGCATCCTCACCATCCCTCCTCCAACCAAGGCATTTTGCTGCCTGAGGCAAAGGACAAGTCAAGATGCCCCTTGGTCCAGCGCTTTTCCAAATGGCAGGTGCATCTTCAACAGGAGTCATGAGACAGGCTTGCTCCCATTGCACCCAAAGGCATGAGAGAAGTTTGGGAAAAATCACACAAGAAGAACAGTTCACACAACATCGCTGCCTTGCAACCAAAATAGGGAATATTTCCATTCTTGCCCAATGTTCACAGATTCTGATGAGGTTTGGGACATTAGAATCATACAATCATAGAATTGGAAGAGACCCCAAGGGCCATCCAGTCCAACCCTATTCTGCCATGCAGGAACTCACAAAGTCCCCAGACAGATTGGCCATCCAGCCTCTGTTTAAAGACCTCCAAAGAAGGAGGCTCCACTATTCTCCGAGGGAGCAAAGTCTTCCACTGTCAAACTGTCAGGAAGTTGTTTAAGTGGAATCTCTTTTCCCGTAGTTTGCATCCATTGAGGCTCCATTGTGTCCTATTCTCTGGAGCAGCAGAAAACAAGCTTGCTCCATCCTCAATAGGGTATCCCTTCAAATACTTAAACAGGGCCATCATGCTACCCTTTAACCTTCTCTTCTCCAGGCTGAACATCCCAAACATCTCCCTAAGTCTCTCCTCATAGGGCTTCATGGTTTCCAGACCCTTCACCATTTTGGTTGCCCTCCTCTGGACACGCTCTGGGCAGAATGCAAGGTGCAAAACCAAAAAAGTTGTCCAAAAGTCTTGCCACTGGCTTATTCCCCCTGGCCAGGTTTCCTGAGTGTGGAGGAAACCCCTTTTTCCGCTGTCCTATCAGTGTCCAAATCCACGTCCTAGTCCACCCTGAGGTCAGTGCAGGCTTCCACTGGTCACTTTCGAGGCTGGGGAGGAATTTTTATTCCCTTTCAAGGAAGCTTCCTCCCTGGATATATGGGAGATCAGTTTGCAGGTGTGGATTTAAATAGTCATGCAACAGGTAGATGGAGGAAGAAAGGGGGGAAACTTGGAACAGTGGAAAACCCCAGAGCATGAATTGGGTTAAAGAGAGAATGGCTGCCAGATCCATTGATCCCCTTCCTCAATACTAAACACCTTCTTAAGTATCGGAAGATCAGTCCTGCCATTATATTAGAGCCATAATCCAGGAACTAGGGCATGTTAGGAATATAATTCTTCCCAAGGGCTGCTGCCACACTCCAGAAATAATGCAGTTTGATACCGCTTTGACTGCCATGGCTCCATCCTGTAGGAATCCTGGGATTTGTAATTTTGCAAGATCTTTAGCCTTCTCTGCCAAAGAGTGCTGGTGCCTCACTAAAAGTGTATGTGTTGACACATCATTCAGCCATTGAATCTGTGGGTTTCTGCTCATTTTTCTCATTATTTCTGTACAAAAAATAATATTTTTGGCAAAAAGGAAAAAGTACTCACTGCACAGCCTCTTCTGTGGAGAAAATGCAACCCATTTCTGGACAGGAAATGCTGTTTTCTGTGTAAAACAGCCACGTGAGCATTTTTTTGTGCAGAATAAAGTCTCAGACTGAAAATGGCAGTTTTTCAAAGACTTCCTCACAGCAAGAAGAAAATTGCTATAATGACTCATTGCCTCCTTTGAGAAGGAAATTATCAAAAGCATTACAAGCCAAGCGGCAGGTGGAAACATGGCCCACATTGTCCTCTTAATCCTTCTCTTTAAAATCTCCCATAGATTTGCATTCTCCATTTTTATATCCCCGGAGTCTGATTCCTTCATAGCCTTCTAGGTGAAATAATAAGAGTTGATATTGTTATATCAGCTAGTGAGGAGGAGCATGCATGGAGGGAAGGAGACTCTGAGCATGTGAAGAGTGCCTGAAGCATCTGCAAAAGGCATTATCTCTCATATTAGGGATTAGGAGCATCTGTTCCATACAGTTTGCAGCTGGTTCATTTCTCCCACTTAACATATCTTTTTGACAAGGCTCCTCCTTTCCCTTTGGATATCTCTGGTCCAAAACACACTGCAGAAATAATGCAGTTTGAGACCACTTAACTGCCCTGGCTCAATGCTAGGGAATCCTGGGAACTGTAGTTTATTATGGCAACACCAGAGCTCTCAGACAGAGAAGGCTAAATGTCTCACGAAACTACAGTTCCCAGAACTCCCTAGCATTGAGCCACGGCAGTTAAAGAGGTCTCAAAATGGATTATTTCTGCAATGTGTTTTGGACATCTATCATTGGGTCCATTCACACTGTAGGGATAATCCAGTTTGACTGCCATGGCTCAATGCATTGAGATTCTGGGAGGTGTAGTTTGTTGTGGCAACAAAGCAAAGCTCTAGTGCCACAACAAACTACATTTCCAAAATTCCATCACATTGAACCATGGCAGTTCAAGTGATATGAAACCAGATTATCCTTACAGTGTGGATGCAGTCTGTCTGTCTGTCTGTCTGTCTGTCTGTCTGTCTGTCTTTTCCTCTCTCTTTTCTTTCTTTCTTTCTTTCTTTCGTTCTTTCTCTTTCTCTCTCATTTTCCCTTTCTCTCAGACCCTCCAACTAAAAGTCTCACTGCCGCACACATGGTCACTGTTAAAACATTAAAGGCTTCTTCTGAATTTTCTTTGCCTCCAATGGGTTTCACTGCATAATTTACAAAGAGTGCTGAATTCATCTCTGATTCTTGGGGACTTTTAGGAATACAATTAGCCTTCACACACAGTAGTGGTGGTGGGTTTTTTCCTTCCCTTTCTTTCTTTCTTGGTACTTTCTAAATCTTTTAATTTAGTCATACAAGGACAAACGTGTAACTGTCAGGACCAGGTATGTACAGATTTGGAAGGGTTTAGGTCAGGATCAGCCGTAATTAAACATCCCTATCTGTTTGCCAAGGGCACTCAGGCCTTGCCTTGCATGATAACAAAGATCTCTAGAACAGACAGTTCAAGTGTGTGAAAGACTACACACATGCACACCACACACACACACACACACACACACTTTCTCCCTTTCCCCAACTCACAAGGGAAGGATGATATATTAAGCATCAACCTCAGTTGCACAGAGTATGCAATCTTAAAAGCAACACTCTCTTTCAAGACAGTGCTCTCACCTTGAGATTCCTCCCCTTGCCCTGAGGACCAGAGGGGAGAGTCCAGCCTTTTGCTTCAGCACCAGAGCCAGAGATCTGGCAACCCAATATATGGTTTTCTGTGGGTTTTTCGGGCTGCGTCACCATGTTCTGCAGGAAATTATTCCTGACGTTTCGCCTGCATCTGTGGTTGGTATCTTCAGAGGTTGGTGGCATGGAAGTGTGTGGGGTATATATACCTGTGGGACCCTTGTTTGGGAGGAAGTGGTTCTTACAGGTTAATGGTGGAGTCAGTTTGTGTGTTGTACTGTGTGAGGATCCCATGGACAGCCAAAAGGACAAACAAATGGGTCCTAGAATAGATCGAGCCAGAGATATCTCTAGAAGCCATGAGGACAATACATGAGTGTCCATAATGTGGAAACTGGAACTGATGGACATCCTCTCCATTTGCTGTAACACACACACACACACACACTTTTTCTCCCTTTCCCCCAACCCACAAGTTCTCAGACACATGGCTCCTGCTTGACCAAACCTTTATTATGCTATTTTTCTGAACAAAGTTTGCAGACACATACACCCCTGTCATCACTTCACCTTCCATTCTCAGAACTTGGCCAGAATGACTTTTGGGGACCTCATTAGCCCAGATTCCCCACTGCTATTTTGGGGATTCTGGTTCTTCCATTTCCTACAAAAAACAAAAATCCCTTCCCAAGCTTGTTTTGAACAACATTTCCAAGCCCCAGTTAATGTGCAAAGGTAGCAGCAACCTCAAAGCCAGCAGGGACACTTCAAATGTTGCTCCGTGCCTTGAGTCCCTCTTGCATTTGCTTAGTTAAGAAGGCCATGCCCCAAAGAAAGCCTCCTTTCCATTCTGCTGCCCTTTCCAGAGGCAGAAAATAAACATTTCAGTCAAGGTTCAGCCCAAGATTTCTCCAAAGACCGGTGATTAAAGCCAAATCTCCACCCCACCACCATGACCCTGAACCTCCAAAGGCTCAGCTGAAAGAGAGAAAGAATAAAATAGATTGAGAAAGGCTTTGGGTTCCAAGCCTGGGAAGGCGTCTGTCCACTCAAGTTGACTTTGGCTACAGACAGCGGGTTGGAATTTATCTGCAAAGTTGACTCCTGGGGAAGAGTGCTCATCTTGACTATTTATAAACCCAGATCGGAGTATGTAAATACTTCACCATTCCATATTTATGAAGGGTTGGCTGGGCTCTTGCAAAACATGGCCGGGAGTATTGGACGACCAATGTAGCAGCTCCAGTGCAAAGAGTGCACAGACGGCATCCTGCTAGTAGCAGCTCTCCAAAGAGTCCTGGCAAGAGCTGAGCTCCTTTTTGGTGCCAGAGATGAGAATATGATTATTGCAGTCCATCAGCTTCAGAGCCTGAGCTTTTATCCACAGAGGACCAAGGCTTCGGCTGCAAGAGAAGCGGCACTTCTGCGTCTGAAAAGACAATATCTACCAGGTGGGGCTGGCCATGTCAGGAGATGGGACAGCAAAACTGGGCAGCGTTTTTGTAAAAGGTTGGCCAGCATCCTGTATCAGAAGGTGTGGCTACAAACTGTAGCTATAATAGTCTCCCATCCAATCCCCTTGCAGAAAAATGCCCACATTCCTTACCTGCAGTTGTCCAAACCTGGCCATTCCTTGGTTGGTGGAAAGCAGCAGACAAGCGCCCAGCCATGTTCTTGGAGCTGGATATGCAATGAGAGTCTCCTCCAGAGGTTCCTGCAGAGACATGAAATGAAATGCAATGAAGGGAAAGGTTGCAGGAACAGGGGAAAACATCAGTGACACAATGAAGCCCAATGTGCTGCATGACCTAAACCAGGAGGCCCAAGATCCTGTAGGTGTGTCTTACACGTGTGTAAGGTCCCCCATGGAAATAGATGGACACCTTTCTCCTCATGCAGAAGGCCCACATTCAGCCCAAAGCTGTGGAAGCAGAGTTGCACCTGCTGTGCCTTTGCAATTGTGGAGGTGCATTGTGCATAGGTGCAAATGGCAAACTGCAGAGGGATGCATGTGTACGCATTCATTTGGTCATGCATTCAACTGCACAGTTTGGTGCCTCAGTTCAGTTGCACAACACGGCCATTCAACACACAGATTGCATAGCTTACCATATATGCCCGACTTTAAATCGACTCCATGTATAAGTCGAGGATAGGTTTTGAGGTCAAACTTATGCATTTTGATATTACCCATGGATAGGATGAGGGTAAAACTTAGGGGCATATAACAAAGGATGTGAAGGATGAAGGAAAGGAAAATGATGCCAAAGAACTTGCAAAATTCTGGTAGGCATAATAACTGTTTGTGCTCACATTAAAGGCTAGATGGAAGAGAGAGTATAGAGGGGTCTCTGGTGCTTTTAGGTGCTTCAAGAACAAAGTTCTTGACTTTTTCCACTCTTCTCAGTGAATGGGATGGTTCCTTTTTTAATATAAGAGTTAAATTACAGTACTTACATAAATATATTACTTATATACATGTACTTATGTATTTATATACATTGACCCATAGATAAGTCAACCATGGTTTTTGGAGGGCATTTTTTAGGACCCTCATCCCCATTTATAAAAAAGCAGGTTTCCCCAAAGAGTTCCCCCAAATTCAGGCCGACTCAGTCAAGATGGTGAATTGATCCCTTTTTCCGCCTACTGCTTTGCTGTGCTAAAAGCCAGATTGATTGTAAGTTTATGTTGTAAAAAAGCGCATCATTATTTCAGCACATTAATGCAGCGCCTCTCGGTGCAAATTGATGTCATTTTTATGATGTTGTTTATGGGCCTGAATAATTGGATTGATTCTTAATTTCGAGGGCTCCGTAGGAAAGCGAGGAGAGGAGGAGACACAAGGCGGACCGTTGTTTTTGGGGTGGATCTGCAAACATCCTCTGAGATGCCAGGCTACAAAGATGCTGCACAGATCTTGCCAGCCTCCAATGCATCTCCAAAGTGCAAAATAATTGGAAAGGAATAGATATTGTTACACACACACACACACACACACACCAGTTGCACTTGGCATGACACATTTCCAGAACTTGTGAACATTTACTCCTTTGGGCTGCAGCTCTCAAAATTTGTGAACACATTCTGAAAGCTGCAAATTTCTGGGGATTCTAAGAATTTCCATCCAAACAAATAAACGTTTGTACTTTTCCTTCTTTTTATGGAAAAGGTTTTAAAATAATTTTACACTGTAACACCATCCATAACAACAATTCCACAAAAATGCAGCAGTACATGAAATAATATTAAGGTGCGTAAAGTCATAATGTATGAATTAAAAATGCAAAAATGTTTCTTCAAGCAGGCAGCCCTGAATACCTTCAGAAGTTTGACATTATCTGTTTTGTTTCTCCCATACGCAATAAAACACTTCCAGATCATTATGAAATTGTGTTTCTCTTTCTTTCCTTTAGCTATTTGGAGTTTGTTCATTAATTTTTCAATCAAAGCTAATTGTCACACCTCATTATACCGGGCCATCATAGATATCCCCTTTAAATCCTTCCAAAATTGAGCAACGACCAACCTGGCAGTTTGTAATAAATAACCAATTAAAGGTTTATAAGACACCTTTGCATTATCTCCCTGGGGAAAAATTATTAAATACCAAATTCAGACTCATCCATGCCACAGTATTTCTGAGTACTCTGTAAGGTTGTGAATGTTGGGCAGTGAAGAAAGTCAACAGGAAGAAAATAATCTCATTTGCAATGTGGCACTGGAGAAGAAAGAGTACTACCGATATTGTGGATTACTAAAAAGACAAATAAAAGTCTTTTTGCAAAGAGCAAATAAAGCCTGGCATCTCCCTGGAAGCCAAAATGACTAAAGTGAGGCTATTGTTCTTTGGGCACATCATGAGAAGACAAGATCATTGGAAAGATAACACTGGGAAAAGTAGAAGACAGTAGGAAAAGAGAAAGACTACATTAAAAGCAAAATTTCAGAAACACAACTATGTAAGTCTGGAATGTCCATATGCAAAGGCATCTTGTAGCGCCTTTGAGACTTACTGTGCAAAAGAAGTTGTAGCACAAGCTTTGTAGACTTGGTCTACTTCCTCAGATGCATCTGAAGAAGTAGATCAAGGGTGCATTCATAGTTTGACACCACTTTAACTGCCATTATCCTTCAGAATGCTGGGATTTGTAGTTTGGTGAGGCATCAGACTTCTCTGACAGAATAGGCTGAATATCTCGCCAAACTGTAAATCCCAGGACTCCACAAGATGGAGCCATGACAGTTAAAGTGGTTTATTTCTGCAATGTGGAAGAACCACAAGTCGAGGAAAGCTTATGCTACAACTTCTTTTGCTCTGTTAGTCCCAAAGATGCCACAAGATCCCTTTGCATGCATTAGAGGTGGATTGGTTGCATCAAGGAAGTCACAGCTGTCCCACGTTTGCAAGGCTTTTGAAGACAGAGCAACTTGGAGGTCACTCATCCCTCGTGTCACCATAAATCAAAACTAATTTTATGGCAATTAACAACAACAAAGTGGTGCTGAGATGGAGCCACCTTCCAAAGGCTGTGCAGAATACCAGAGAATCCTTCCTTACTATGCTAGTTTGTGGAGAAAAAAGACCCAGGGATGACCGAGAAAGTACATTGTTGGAGCAGGGAGGCCATGGCTGTCCCAGAGTCTGGACTCATCCTTCCTCTGGCTCTGACTCTCAGACTCACAATCAGAGCAGTGGGTAACCGTCAGCATCTGTCAAAACAGCAGGAACAGTTGCCATGGCAAGCTCAGTCGCCCAGGGCCAAAACACAAGGCAGATGTTCTGGGGGCTCCAGCAGGGGAAGAGCCGGGAAGGAAGGGCATTTGGTGGGCATAGATGACCAACTGACCTGTAAGCAGGCAAGCACACTGTTTCAAGTTACTCTCTGACCTTCCTGGGAGCTCAGTTTGGGCACAGCCCAAGCAAGAAGGATGCAGTCCATCCAAAATCCAAGGGCGACGTAAAATCTGCCAGCCAATTCTTTGCAATAGAATGGGCTTGAAGACAAGGGGCTGAATTATGTGGGTAAGTCCAAACTAAAGCAGACCTATTGGATCAGTTGTGGAATGGTGCATCAACACCCTTTGATTCAGTGACTTTTCTTGGACCTCAAAAGAAAGAAAGGAAAAAAGAAAGAAAGAGGAAAGGGAGGGAGGAAAGAAGGAAGCTGTTTTTTGACAATTCTTTGAATATTTTCTAATATTCCTGCCTTCCCTAACTTGGAGACCATCTGGAGTATCACTGGCATAATTGTTTGTGGAGGGGAATTTGGTTCATTTTTGTTCTGCATTTGGCTACCATGCCTTTGTCTGGTCATCTTGTATAACCATCCAAACTGTTGCATTTTGATTACAAAGCACCATCAAAACTTCAGAGGCGCTTGCGAATGCTTTGCCGTAGGACGCTTCCCTCTTGTTTATTTCGATGGCCTGCAAGTTGCCCCACAAGGCAATGCTTTGGAAAATGCCAGAGATGAAAAATTAATTCCTCCGCAGTCTCGTTGCAGATCTCCTCCCTCCAGGGTGGGTTCCCCATCATTACTTCCTCTGCCCATACCTCTCCAGAAGATGACAGACGCAGAGCAGAGAGAAAGAGACAGGCCTCTTCACTGAAGAACTTTGTTAGCAGGCCACTTAAATCATCCTAATTACTCCAGAAACACACCATTAACTTTTCCGGAGGGATCAGACCCCTCGCTGTCTGCCTCCTGTATTTGACACCCCTTCGGAAAGAAATGTGCGGGGGCAACTCACGAAAGGCCGGGAAGGGGATGGAGGAGGCAGGCGGAGAAATGACCCCACATTAGGAATGCAGGGTTCATTACAAAGCCACTGATTGCTGTGGACTGATTTCGGGAAGGGCTGATTGTCGGATGGCGGGCAGAGGTGGGAAATATAATGAGAAATGGAAATGCCGCAAGAGCAGATTGTGTAAGCACTTTTCTTTATTTCGTTTCATTCTTTTTAAAAAAAAAATCATCAGGGTAGTCATGGAATATTACCTGCCCACCCAGTGAAGTGGAGTGTCATAAGTTTATGTCCTCAGGCCAAACAGAGCCCTGCCAAAAATGCAAAATGGTGATTATGATTATTAGCGAAATGCCCATCATTATGATAGGTGTTTGGAGAGAAGCTTCGTCAGGACCCCTCGGGGCATAATATGCACTCTGTGCACTCTGAAAAGAGAGGGGCATTCACCAGGACCTGTCAGAGAGGACAGGAAGACCCAGACTAAGGGATTTCTAAAGCAAATGTAGAACGAAGGGACACAGCCATAAAAGTCCATTAAAAATATTCTGAAAGCCTTCCTAGGGCAACGTATTTGCTTGACCAGCCATACTAGTGGAAGTTTTGGAGATCCATGGGTGAGGATAAGGATATGGCATTGGGCCAGGGAGGGAGCAGTTGCATTGCCAATGCTTTGGGGAGATGAGTTTCTATTCCTATGCCTTGACAGCAAGCACCTCCTCATGTGGGATTAGTAATGCTGGGTTGGTGGTTTCCCATACCCTGAGAACTCAAAGCCAAAGCCTGAGGCCCAGGGAGAAAAAAACCCATTGATGTTGCTGTTGCCGTTGACGTTGCCATTGCCATTGCCATGCCATAGGGCCCGGAAGCCCACGTTAACCCTCCAGGAGGCCTTGAAGGGCCAAAGCTTACCCCCACACCCAACATTTTCTAGGGTATGAAGGGGCAATTTTGGCCACAAGCTCCTTCAGCCATTTTAAGTCCAGGTGACACCTTTTTTAGCAAAAGAAAGGGATCCATAAGCCCCTTTCTGTTCATGTTTTTACAACGGTCTTTCCTGGCCTAAAATGGCATAGGGGACAAAAATGTGACACACACACCCACACACCCATGTCCCCTAGAAGACATTTCAGGGCATTTGGAGGGAAAATATTCTTTGACTTTGGGAACGCTAAGGGCCACAAAACAGCCCTGGAACCCACATGTGGCTCACAGACTACACAATGAACACTGGAGACCAGGGTTCAAATCCCCACTTGGCCAAGGAAACCCACTGGGTGACAAGTCACACTCTCTCAGCCTTAGAAGAAGACAAGGGCAAACCCTCTCTGAACAAATCTTGCAAAGAAAAACCCATGATATATTCCCCTTAAGGTCATCATAAGTGGGAAACAACTTGAAGGCACACAACAACCATGAGATTTAAATTTAAATTTGCTTTAAACCTCCAGAGACTGCCTTGGATCCCATCCCAGAGTAAAGACATAGTATAAATCCAATAAATAAATACATAAATACTGCAAGTGAGACTAATCCACAGGATTCCAGCCATGCAGATGCACATTCTTGAATGATGTGTAACTATTTGCTTGTACTTTCAGTGTGCCACTTGATTAACTGGGATTGCAGAAGCAGCCCCTGGGCATTATTCCCTATTTTACAAGAGGACAATAGGCAGATTAGGTGATACACAATCAGATGCACAATGCTGGTGTTCAGCAGAAGGTATTAAGGACAGTACATTGGCTTTACTAGATGAGAGGGAAGCTTCTCCAGGCACAAACTCAGTGCCGGAAATAACAGGCTGACCATTTTAAAAACAGACAATTAACCAGACCAAGTGAGAATGAGGTAGAAGGGGAAGCTGATTTTGCAGCAAAAACAATTATTTATTTATTTAAAAGACAGAAAACCATTGCAAAAGAAACCAACAGAACAATCTGTATTCAATGCAAATTGTTTCTCAAAGTAAAGGGGTGCAGGAACAGCCTGGAAGCTAAAACTCTTCTCCTGACCAATCTAAGGAGGCTAGATGAGTGTCTCTAAGCTTAAAGGACTACATACTAAAACACATGCATGGATTTTCTCACCCTCTGATGTGAAGAAGGTAACTGGAAATTGGAGCAGCAAAAGCAAATCTCAGAGAGACAGGGAGCAGGTCTAAGAGAGAGACTCTTTCTCTCTCTCTCTCTATTTAACCTCTTCTTAGTTTGGGAGTTGTCTCCTATAAGCTAAAGGAATGTCTCTGTGTGGAGCAAAACATGTTCAATATTGATCTATGGGAGAGTCAAACACGCTTGCAAAGAGCAGAAGTAAATGTGCACTGCTGGCCCTGATAATGGCTCTTGGATGGTCTGGACAGTAAAAAACAATGGTCTGTGTACATAAACAAAAGCCCATCAAATATATACATTTACCCCCTTTCAAATCCAGATAGGATTGCTCAACCTCTTTGAAAGCTGCACAACCTCACAATGGGAATGTACCAGTCTGGACCTCAGTGGAGGTAAACAAGGCATTTAAGCACTGATTACTCTTATTTCCTTGTCAGCAGGAGTGGGGAGTTGGAGAGAATTTCCAGTTTGCACTTTTAGAGTAAGCTTGACTTTTTTCCAAGGTGGACAAGGATTCAGGCAAACAGCATCAGCCCTATCTGTCCAGTATGAATCCTTGACAATTTGTGCAGACTCTGGCAACCTAAAGCTTTCCTGCTTTATGCATCAAAATCTAATGTTCATATTTATTGAGCATAACTGGTAGCAAAGGATTTTGTAGCACAACCATTGTGTAGCTACATGAGTATAGCTTTACACTACAGAAGCACAATGTGGGGTCTTGGTCAGACATGGAAGTATAGGCTTCACTCTTTGTAAAGGGAGATGGACCAAGTCCATAAACATCGATAAAAGAAAGAGGGCTTGTTTCTTGGAATGGGGTCAGTTAAAAGAACACGTCCACCCCTTTTTCCTCCTTCTCTGCCTGTTTCTCTCTCACTCACTAAACCTTCTGCAAAGTCAGAGTTTCTCAGGGTTGCATCCCCACTGGAAAAACCCAGCAGGAGAGCAATTATATATCATTAGTAAAAAATGTGTCACTCCTTCAATTAATTAGTTCCCTTTAATCATGATTTTTAAAATAAAAAAACCTTAACATTTTTCCCCACAGAGACATAAAATGGAATAAAAATAAATTTAGTATTTATGTCAGGGACTGCTGAGTGCCCTTGCAAGGGGAGGGGAGGGGAGGAAAGGCAAGATATGAACTAAATTAAAATAATGGATGGATGGATAGATAGATAGATAGATAGATAGCCTTTGCATTTCACCCAAAATGTGAATGACATTCTTATTTATGCTTGTATAAAATATTGCTCAGGATACAATGAGAAACTTCTGTTAGATCTGTCAGCTTTTGCCAAAAATTAGCAAACCCTCTTCCTCCTGCATTCCCACCTCTTTCCATAAATCCTGAATACCAAGTGCAGAGGACTAGAAAACCCTCTGGAGCAGATGTTGCATTCCACACAGATTTGTAGCAAGCAAGGAAGGAGAAGACAGCCCCAATTCCACTGGCAGTTTAGTCTGAAGAACACCATTCAATCTGGTCCGTGTGTGTGTGTATTCCTCAATCATTTCCCAAAAACAGAACAGGACAGGTTTTTCCTCTACCTTTTTTAACAGGAGCTGCTTCCTTACAAAAACAGAATGTTGTGATCATTATTTGCAATAATGTCAGCTTGGATTTATAGTAACCTTCTGAATAAGAGACCTCAATGAGACCTGGACATCAGGTCTTGCAAACACTGAATGGGAGTGAGGGTTGGGCTAGGAGACACTTAACCTGGAGTTAACAGTATACTTAGGAATATACTTAACTAAGATGCAAAATACACTGCAGAAATAATCCAATTTGAAACCACTTTAACTGCCCTGATTCAGTGCTACAGAATCTTGAAAACTGTAGTTTATTGTGGCACCAGAGCTCTCTGACAGAGAAGGCTAACTGTCTCACAAAACTACAGTTCCCAGAATTCCCTAGCACTGACCCAGGGCAATATTAGTGATCTCAAACTGGATTACTTCTGCATTATGTTTTGGACCTAAGAAGCAGGTCTAACAACTCAGCCATTGTTGTTGTTATGCATAGTCAAGTTGATGTCAACTTCTGGCAATCTGGGATGTAATACTTCACAAATTTTCTTCTTGAAGGAAACATCTTTTGGCTTCTCAATCCAAGAATGAATGCAGTTGCATTCATTCATGTCCTACTTCTAGGCTGAGCTGAGCCAATGAGATACATACTTGCTTAAGAAGCTGCACTGATCTTTGATGCAACCGTCCACCTGAGACTACAGTCTCTGCCAGGAAGGTCCAAAAATACACTTCTAGTTGGATGGCAATCTCTCCAGGGTGCTTTAGTTGTGGATTCCTACATGGCAGGAGTTTGGATTAGATGGGCCTTGAGGTTCCCCCCAACTTATAATTCTATTATTCTGTCATTCAAAATTGTTCTTTGGTTCCCACCAGTGCATGGAGGGAGGGAACGTGATACGAGAGGACATAATACCCTCACACATAAAATTCTTGTTGTTGTTTATTGACTAGGACTTTCGAGTCTGCTGGCAGATGCCAGAATACCCAAAACCATAACCAGAAAAACCACATCCTCCCATCATATGTAATTTATGGTCACTAGATGATCTCTGATTGGTTAGAATTATCTATAGGGAGAAAGAAGAGAAGGAAAAACTGGACTAGGTGGATATTCAATCTATCTCTTTTCTCAGAAGACCTTTCCGCTTTACCAGAATCAACAATTTATCACAGACTCATCAATATTACTGATTATTTGACATCCCCTTGACCTTAACAAAATGGATTTTAATTGTGGCATTTCCCTTTCCAATAAGAGAAACTTGGTGGAGGAATTTTACAAATGACTCAGATAAGTGAACCAAGCCCTATGAGTCAAGGAAAACGAATCATATCATCCCCTTGCAAAGATGTGAAGCTTGTACAATGAAAGCGAAGTATTTGGACTGATGCAAAACTAGAGAGGTATAGAAGCAGACATGACACCAGTTCTCCACTTCCATGTCCTCATATAGGGTCAGGGTGGGATGCTCACACACCTCATCAGAAGCATGTTGGTCTTTCAGTCTCTCAACATGAATTACTTGATCATCTGAGTCTTCCAAAAGGAGATTTGGGGGCAAGGACACAATTTGGTAGTCCATGCCAGGAAAGTTATGGCGGGATGCTGGTCTTCTTGTAGTTAGGAGACACAACCCCACCAGTTCCCAAAAGCACAGGCCTAGTCTCTTTCCGATTCACAGTCCCACAGCAGGAGGACTTGGAGCCACACCATCCTCTCTTGCATCGATGCTTCGCTACTCCTTTTCCTCCACTCCTATATACGTTTGCTTTGATCTCATAAAAAGTGAGAGTCACCAGCAATATTGACTCTGAGATTTAATATATAAGGCCATTGTAAATCATTTATTTCATTTCCTTGGCAAGGTCTTCATCTGTTGTGTCTTGGAGAGAAGAGGAGGCGGTCGTTGTCTGTAAGCAACAATTATTGCAAAGAGCAAATATTTGCAGAGCGGAAATAGGTGCGCATGGCATGGCCACAATGTGTATCTACAAGGCTGTGGCCTCATTCAAAATTACCTTTGCACTGAGAGCCATGACCTCCCCTCCCTCCTCTTCTTTCCAAAGTAAAGTTCTCATATTTCCTGGAGAAGACTGCCAATCAACCTGAGTGACGGGTCAGGTTTGCAATGCAGCATACTTTGCTGGAGGGAAAAGGAGCTGAAGCTCCTGAGGAATTGTCCCATGCACACACAAACTTTGGGAGGGTAGGAAATGCTGACTTGGCAGAAGAATCACAGTAGGATATTTTCCACACTGGCTTCAAAGTTACTTGACAAAGTTACCTGACAGTAAGGGCGGTTCGCCTGACAGTAAGGGCGGTTCGACAGTGGAACACACTCCCTCGGAGAGTAGTGGAGTCTCCTTCCTTGGAGGTCTTTAAGCAGAGGCTGGATGGCCATCTGTCGGGGATGCTTTGATTGGGAGTTCCTGCATGGCAGGGGGTTGGACTGGATGGCCCTTGTGGTCTCTTCCAACTCTATGATTCTATGATTCTATGATTCTATGACTAATCACTGGCTGAAGCCCTTCATCACAGTTCAATAGCATATATCTCCACATGCGGAGTTACACATTCATTGTGCTGCACAATTCTTGTGTCAAATACAGTGTCACACGACTGAAGCAAGGCATCAACTGTGCAAGCAGATGCACAACCAATGTCTCATGTGCCTCCATGCCCAATGTGCTTCTGCATGCCCAATGGCACCACATGTGATACGGCTTTCACATCTTTAAGATGAGGAAGGATTTTCTGCATCAGACAAAAATGAGCAAGTACATCTGGAGGGGGACTTCTAAACATGAAATAAAACAGCAGGATTGTGAGATGATGATGATGATGATGATGATGATGATGATGATGATGATGATTAAGTTGGGGGCAGAACTTTGGATGCTGTGGGGAAGGAAGGTAATATCAACCCTCACTGAGCTCCCAAAAATGTGCATATGCAAGTGTAAGGAAAACATATATGTGCACATGTCCTCAACAGGTTGCCAGCCTGAGTTTGTACTTGAAAGGAGTTATCCAAGGTGCTGAATGCTTCTTGCAGGCCTTGGATCAAGAAATAGGAGACTTATTATGCAGGAGGTACATAACACCCTCCTGTGGTACTCTCCAAATATTGTGGTCCCTGTCTTGTTATTCATCATCCAAGCTGAAAGAGTTGACTTCTCTCTCATTCTTTCCAACCTCTCAAACAAGTTCCTCTCCTCTTTCCTCTCCTTTTATCTTCTCTGACTTGGTTTAACCTGATAAGGTGCCATGCTTTGGGTCCCACCAAATTTTAGACAGCTTCTTTGAGACCCTGGAACCTTCTTTCATTTGCTCATTTCCATCAGTGTCCAGACCTTGGCATCTGGGCACTTCCAATTCCGGTACTTCTGTATGATTTACCACCTGCTCCATCACCCCTTTCCTTATTACAGGTGTTTTTTTTTTTTAAAGCATTTCCCACCATAAATCCAGTTTGCCCGGGTGATTCTGATCTTAGGGGTCTCATTTAATTTGCACAGAGTGGGTGACCCATGCACCAGGGAGAACCATCAGCCCTGTGGCAGAGATGATCCTACTCCCTTGAGCATTGTAAATCCAGAATCGCTGCTTGACGGGGCCGCAGCCTTGATGTTCTAATTGCACATTATACTCTAGGAAAATTGGCAAGCGGGTATCTGCCGCTCACTCCCTCGTGGGACAATCGCTCTGCCTGTCCCTGAGATGAAAGAAATACAAGCCTCCAGAAAAGGAAAGGAGGAAGGAAACTGTCAGTAGACAGAGTGAGACCAAGTCAAGGGGCATTACTGCCAAACCTGGTAGCAACCGGGCTAGAAAAAGCAAGGTGTATTTTTCAAAATCACCTTTCATCCAGACGATGCTTCTGCTGCTGCTAGGGACACAAATATTTGCTTATTTTGGTCTTGCATGCAGAAATAAATAACTACAAAAATATTATCTCCACTAGGCAAAATCATGACTATTTTTTGCAAATTTTATACACACAAACAGAGAAATTAAGAGAGAGAGAGAGAGAGAGAGAGTCTCACATATTCTTGTTGCTGTTGTAGTTATGTGTCCAAGTCATTTCAGCTTTTACAGCAACCCCAAGGTAAACCTTAGAGAAAATAGGATGGGAGAACTTCACCGTCTTTTCCAAGAAAGCTTCATTAGAAACCAATGTCCACATCTTGAATCCAAACAGAATGGACATTTCCAGGAAATGCGTGACATGGATTTGCATGACTCCAGTTCCAAAAAGCAAGCCTTGATTTTACCATTTTATATAAGGGACTCCGTTTTAATACCCCATTGTCTATAATGGGGCTTGAGCATCCAGAGATGTTGATATCCATGGAAGTTCTTAGAACCAAACCCCAGCAGTTACCAAAGACCTACTGTAGCAGTAGTAGTAGTAGTAGTAGTAGGAGTAACCCCATTGCATTTAATGGACTTGAGCATCCAGAGATTTTGGTATCCACAGGGGGTCCTTGAATCAAACCCCACTGGGTTCCAAGGGATCACTGAACTCTGGTCCTTTATGCATCAAACTGTGAGGGTCCTCCTTGACGTCTCCTTCTCCAGTGGTCTGTGGCCGGTGGCCCAGTTGTCCTCCTTCTTCACAACCCTCCCTGGAGGACATCCTCCCCTCCGTTCTGCCTCCTCTCTGGCTCTTGCTTACCTGTCTTCATTACAAGGTCTGATTAGCTCTTTGTCCTCAAGAGGAATAAAACCAGTCTTTGACTAAATGAAGAACGGAAGATCTTAGATGGGAAGAGACAGTTATTTATCCCTTTTTCTTGATGGCCTAATGAATAATTTCATGTTTGCAGAAGCTCATTTCTGAAATTCAAAGACAAGAGATGCATCACCAAGAAGGCCAGAGGGAGACTCAAGCATCTCTCTCTCCCTCTCTCTCTGCTCTGAAAAGACTTACTTTAAAATGTAGATTTTACCATTTAAATGCCTCTATTCTTCTCTTGAAATAACCTGTGAAAAGCAGTTAATTAGACTTTAAAATCCCTAAGGACACAAAGCTCTGCAGAAAACCTGCCATATGCATAACACAAGGAAGGGTTGGTGATGCTCAGGTTCCTTGGGCCCAGTTTCCTCCCCCAGCAAGAAAAGAAGATAGGAGACCATTGTGGGGTCACTTATGGGGTCTGCAGCAGGATACTCTGGTTGCATGGCCTGGCTGCTCCATTTCCCTATTTACCAAAAGGAAGGATAACCCCCTGATGAGGTCTTGAACCCTTGGCCCAGGAGGACTGTGAGCTAGAGATGCCATCCTTCACTAAGCTGTTTCTTGATGGAGGCAACAAGTCATTTCCTTTCTGCTGCAAGAAGGTCTTCAAAAACCACACTGTCTTTGAAGCCTTTTCACAATTAGACTTATTCTGTGCAAAATTTCCACATGGTTGTTTTGCAAGAAAACAGGATTTTCTGGGCAGGAAACAGCATTTCCTAGGCAGAAAAAAATGTTTCTACACAAAAAATATTATCTTCTGCACAGAAAAAGCTGTTTCCTGCAAAGAAAAAGGCTGTTTCCTATGCAAAGTGTGAATTTTTTGCAGAATAAGTTCTTAATTGTGAAAATCATCCTCAGTCCAGGGGTCTTCTTACCAGGGATTCTCAACACTGAAAAACCATGTTTTGGGCCATTTTTTGAATATTTTAAAAATATTCTTTCCATCCCTACACTGGTTTGTCCAGGCTCTCCAGCCTTCCTCCTCCTCTTTGTGTCTATTGAGCCCATAAAACCATGGCCATGATAGGCTCCAAATCCCTACCTGTCCAAATATCTTAAGATAGCCAGTAACAGAAGTATAGCTTATAGGAGGAAGTGGGGCAAAATGAGGACATCCCCCCAAAATTTTTTTATTTATTTAGCATTTAGATAGTTAGCATTCTACCTTTCTTTCTGCTGACATCCAATTAGAAGTACAGCTAATACATAAAACCTATTGGTAACTGGAAAGGCAGCTTCTCTCTCAAGGGCCCTTGAGATTGATGTGCAACATGAGAATGTTTGAGCTCCTAAGAAGACATGCAATTGAAATTTATTGGTGATTAACAATAGTTATGGTTCTCCAAGGCAATGCTGGGTTCTACAGCATACTACGACTTGTCTCAAATATATAACATTTGATTCTGTTTGAGTTAGGAATACTCTTGAGAACATCAGAGGTATCAGCTGAGATCCTGCATTGAAGAGACATACAGGATACCTTTTATCCTGAAGGACTTATACCTGTACCGCACTCTTCCAGTTTGTTACAGAATTGCAGTATTGCACAACCAATAGTTGCACAACAAAGTGCATAACTATGTGCATCCAATGCAAAATGCCATGTGCAACTATGCAGAAGGACACTTTGCTTTATGCATTGACCAAAAAGGTACCGCCACATGCATAAGACAGTAGAAGGATGCCAGCCATCCTGCTTGTCCATTTCCTGGTGAGGTTGTGATTCTGCCTGCAGACCTCCCAGAAGCCATCATCTCTGAGGAGAGAGGAGAAGGTGAGCTTGTGTTTGCAGAATCAGTATTGACTCTCTCTGAGCTGTTTAGAGGCTCATCTCAGTGTGTTTGCTTGTTTTTCACCATATTCTCTTCCTGAGCACATGCTCTAAGAGGATAGAGCTTCTACTGAGTCCATATAGCTACTGCCTCAGTCTACAATTCTATGATTTTCTGCAAAGTTTTCCCTCTCCAACTCCATGTGGATACTTTCCTAGCAAATCTGGAGGTATCCCCTTCCTAAGCAACAATCTGGATCATTTCGATGGTTCTTGAATGTGTGACGTGTCAGAGGCGTCTCCAGCATGCATGGTGGTTCTTCCCCTATTTGTGTATCGGTGGTGGGTTTAAAATTCTCTGATGTCATCCAGGTTACCAGGGTCGTTTAATAATTAGCAAGGTGAAATTAATCACAGGCAATTTCTCTTTCATGCTGTCTCAAAAGGTCACTTAATAAATACCTCATTGACATCCTTGGTGGCCTGCTTCTCTCTCCTGGGCAACTTGATCTTCTGAACTCAATTAAAATAGATTTCTACCTGTGATACTGAGAAGCAGAGTAGGAAATACAAGACCAGCCAGGACAGGAAGACCCCAAAACATGCAATGTGAATGGGACATGCAGGGGAACATGGGTTCTGGGAGATTTTTAAGGCCAGGATCAATGATGCAGTCTGCTGGACCGACATGGCCATTGACAGACCTTCTCAGCTGTGCCAAGGGAATAAGGGACTAACAAGGCTTTCAAGTTTTGCTCTTGGGTTTTGTGATAGCTTAGCTGAGATCCAAAAGGTACGGAGGTAAAGTCAGAGAATAAAGGAAGTCATTAAGCAGAGCCAGAGTGGTTTTCTCCTTGTCTTTGATGGCATTCCTACTTCACACTAGCAGTTTAAATACAATACCTTTCTTTTATTTTTGCAAGATTGTTTCTATTTTTAATTAAAAGCAAAAAGGTTGTGTTTCAGCTAGTTGGAGATCTTTTGTTAAAGCACAGTATGTTTTACAAGTGGAATCTATGAAAAGCAAGCACCACTCAGCTGCCTGTGTTATTTCACTTCCTCCGAAACTGCAGTGATGGACTCCAGCTCTTCAGGATTGAATAGTACATCGCTGGTGGTAGGAATGCATGAGGCTTCTGTACTCCAAGTCAGACCTTTTGCTTTTCTAACTCAGTACTGTCTGTGCTAACTAGCAGTGCCCTAGAAGGCTGTCCTACATGGAAAGGCTGGACATTATACCTGGGACCCTTTTAATGCAAAGAATGTGCTCCTAGACATTTTTGCTTTTGATTAGAAATGGAAACAAATTTGCAAAAACAAAATAATTGTCCTCAAAATTCTTCACTGAGGACTTGCCTAGCTATGTCATTTAATTCAAATCACGCACACACCCACCCAGCAATGTTTACGGGATGCAGGTCCAAAACCCCAAATTGGGCACCCAATTCAGCTTTTCCTCCCCTTGACTCAAATGTTAAAACCTTACCTTTTGCTCCATTTTTCTGCTCTCTCTGCAGCGACGACAGGTAGCTGCCTTCCTATGTGGTCCTTGCAAGCTGCTCAGCATGGCCATTGCAATCAGATGTTGCTCTGTGGCCAAAACAAGGTACCCAGCATTGCCAACACGGTTGGGCATCTCATTGTGACCTCGGTAGCAAATACTGATCATAGGTCCAGAATACTACAGTGGAAGCATGGAGTATTCTGGCCAGTGAAGACAAACCCTAAGAAAAGGGATGCAAATTCTCCAGTGTGCAACTATTTGCTGTTTGATGCCCAGGTCTGATGTGGCTTGGGATCTTTTTCTGATTTCATCCATCCTGCCTAACTCCCTTAGGGACCTGAGTAGGGTTTGCTGGTGGCTTTTGAATGAGGCAGATTGTGGCTCAAACTCCTTCAGAGGAGGTGTCCAGAGGAAGGCAACCAAAATGGTGACAGGTATGGAAACCACCAAGCCCAATGAGGAGCGACTTATGGAGCTGGGGATGTTTAGCCTGGAGAAGAGAAGGTTAACAGGTGACATGAGAGTCACCTCTTATGTTGGAAGGGATGTCATATTGAGAATGGAGCAAGCTTGTTTTCTGCAGCTCCAGAGATTAGGACCTGGAGCGATGGATTAAAACTAGGGGAAAACAAATTCCACTGCAACATTAGAATGAAATGCCTGACAATAAGAGCAGTTTGACAGGGAAAATGCTGCCTTGGAGGGTGGTGGGGCACATTCTTCAAGGCCCCTTTCCTAGACCAATTGGTTGTCAAAGCAAAAAGGTCTCCAGCTTCCCACAAAAGGATAGTAGGGTGACTGTCTTCACAACCTCCGTACTTGATTCGGTCTTTCCTCCCCTTAACCTGAATTTTAAAATCTTACCTTTTACTCTGGGTTTTTGGCTCTCTCTGGAGCAGTGATGGTAGCTATATTCCCATGAGGTCCCTGCAAGATATGTGGCAATGCAACTGCAGGCACAAGTTGCTCTGAGGTCAAAACGAAGTGCTTAGTGTTGATAACATGGCTGGGCATCTCTTTATGATCTGAAGAGCAGAACTGGGTGACAGATGAGGACTGCATGGGAAGGCAGCCACCATTGTCACTGTGGAGAGAGCACAGGCGATGGGAGGAATTTGGAAGATAAGTCCAAAAAGAGACCACCAGCCTAACTCCTCTTGGAAGGGAGCTCCAGAGTTTGGAAGCAGCCACCAAGATGGCCCTCAACCATCTCACATCTCTTCACCTCCAGCCATCCTGTCTCTACCTGCAATGAAAGATTTGGGCATCCAAAAAAAGAGATGGCATTGTGTAATGGTTACAGCAATGGTGGCACCCATGCAGCCCTCCAGCATAACCAATGGGAAGGGAATTGCAATCCAGCGACATCTGGAAGGCCGCATGATTCCAACCCATGGGACCAAGCATCGGACGGGGACTTGGCCGATCCACATCTAATCCCCATTAAGCCATGAGACTCACTGGGGGATCATGGGCCTGTCAGTCAGCCTGGCCCACCTCACAGGTTTCCTGTGAAGGTAGAGGAGGGGAAAGGAGAGGCAAGAGTGACACCATGAGCTCACAGGAGGAAAGGCAGGGTTGAAAATGTATTTAATAAATAAGCATTAAAATTGATTAGAATGTATTTGGGACAAAGGCTTGCTCTCTGCAACCTCTCAGAAATTAATCTCTGGACCCTTTCTTTGCAGAAACCTTGGAATAATCTCTCTATTGTCCCTCTCAATGGGGGAAACAACGTGGTCTCTCCATCCCTCCCAAGAACTTTGCCGTAATATCCATGGTCACTATGGCAACTCCCAGCAGCCTCGGCTTCCTGCAGTCCGAGGGAAGGACTGGCCTTTGCGCAATGCAAAGGAGGCGAGGAGCATTTCAGGCACGGCTGCATTGCAAGCAGCAACCATGATTCATGGGCAACACCCGTCCCCTTAAAGTGTAGGAGGGCCCAAAATCCCCCATGAGTCAGAGCCAAAGACTCACAGTCCCACTACACAATGACAACATTGCTGTGGTTCCACTTTAACTGCCATGGCAACATCCTAGGAAACTCTGGGGTCTGCAGTTTAGCAAAAGGTATCAGAGAAACCAGTGGGGCATAGTGCTTTGAGCACTGGACCCCACTCTGGAGACCAGGGTTCAAATCCCCACTAGGCAATGGAAACCCATTGAGTGACCTTGGGCAAGTCACACACCCTCAGCCTCAGAAAATCCCATTATAGCTTTGCCTTAGGGTTGCCATGAGTCAGAAAGGACTTGAAGGCACACAACAACAACAAATGGAGAGTTCTCAGCCAGAGTGCTTTCATGCCTCAGCAAACTAAAACCAAACCCAGGACTCCATGGGATGCAGACCAAGCAGTTAAAGTAGGATCATAGCACTATAACTCTGTAGTGTGAAAGGGGCCATGGTGAAGAGCAAGGGTACCAAAGGGTGCCAGTTAACAACAACAAAAAGTTTTGATGCAGTGTTTTTTGTCCTGTTTGTCTGTGTCCATGCTCTGTCCATGTCCATGTTCTGTTAAGAGTTATCTGGATCTGTCTGGAGGACTGGAAACCAAGGAGAGAAACCTCCCCATTCATCCCAGCACCCTTTTGACAATGGGGCGCCTTCTGGGCAACCCATTTCCCAGCCGCTCCTCTGATTCGAGAGACTTCTTTTCTTCTGTCGGCATCTGAGACACATCAACAGCCAACTTCACTTTGCTCAGAAGAGAAGCACAAGATCATTGGGGACTCCAAGTCACCAGCAGTTTCCCAGAGATGAAAGAGAGAGCAACACATATGGCATTTAATTATTAACTTTATTTCTTTTCACTCTCCTTTCCTCCTTCCCCATCTACGCTCCCCACTTGCAGAAAAAGAAAAAGAGAGAAGGAAAGATCTACTACCTAGAAACATACTGGGATGATAAAAGTGTTGGTGTTTGGATTGCAAAAGATGCAAAGTAGGGAGAAAGCATCTAGAAAGGGAATTTTCAGTCCACGGAGAGACATTTCACAGCTAAACTGAAGAGAGGTAGAGGAATTTGTCAGCCAGAAAATGGAAAAGAGGGGCACGTACGTACAGGGAATTCGTGGCAGCAAGAGCGTCTTCAACAGAAAGGATAAAGGGCAAGAGAGAAGCTGTCAAATCATGAATAACACATTTGGTTGGGGCTCGCCTTTCCACGGGGGGCTGCACCCCAGACACAAGTGGGTTTCTGACAACCCCCAGAATAGGCAGGCCTTGGGGCCAACATCTTCCCACTTTCCAGATCTTCCTCTGGGATCACAAGGAAATTGGGGGAAGACAGGACATGGAGACACACCACCAACGGAGTCAACACCTCCATATGAAACGAGGAGAGGAGAGGAGAGGAGTGGAGTGGAGTGGATGATGGGCTATTGCTCTCTTTAGGGTGGGACACAGAAAGAAGCCTGCAGGCCACATGCAGCTCCCAGGGCTTATTATTATTATTATTATTATTATTATTATTATTATTATTTCTTACCCGCCTCTCCCCATGGATCAAGGAGGGGAACAACAACAATTAACAGACAAACAACATCATTTAACAACATATCAGTTTAAAAGGACAAATAAGATGTACATGTACTAAAAAGTTGTATGGGGCCTAGAGTACCCCAGGGCTTTGTTGTTGCTGTTGTTGTTGTTGTGTACCTTTAAGCCATTTCCAACACAGGGAGATCCAAAGGCAACCCTTTTGCAGGGATTTCTTGCCAAGATTTGTTCAAAGGGGGGTTGCCACCATTGCCTTCCTCTGAGGCTGAGAGACTGGGACTTGCCCAAGGTTGCTCAATGGAAAAGTTTCCATGGAAAAGTGGGGATTTGCACCCTGGCCTCTAGACTCCTTGTCCAGCACTTAAATCATCACAGCATGCTGGGGTAATAAGGGAGCATATTTCAAATAGGTCAATAATAAACATTAACACATGCACGCCCAGGAGTCCAAGAGATGAGATTCAAATCCTTACTCAGCCATGGAAACCCCCTTGGAAGACCTTGGGCAGCAAGTCACATTCTCTCAGCCAACGATGAAGGAAATGGTGGCAAACCTCAGAATAAATCTTCCTAAGCAAACCCTAGGACTGGGTCTCCCAAAACTGGAATTGACTTGAAGGCCCAGAATTACAACAGCAAGCCTTTCTGTCCATACCTGTGGGCCAGGTATGACTCCTGTCTCCACACCTTGAGACCAGCACAACGTTCCTGGGTCCTTGTTTTAAAAACCAAAACAATCCCTCTGGTTGTAGAGGAGACTTATAGCAAATGTCTGTTTGTTTCATTCCTGCCCCAATTATGTCCTTTTTTCTGTAGGACTTCCCACTCTTGGGAGGGCAAAGAAGGGAAATGGAAACAAACACAGGGACCCACAAACAAATGCACTTTTCCTTCCTAAAGAGCAAGTGACATTTCCCATGACGCCTTGCCAGGCTTTGCAGAAGATGACAAAAGAAATGTTTTAATAAGCGGGATGCTCCGAATGGGTGCCGGTGTCGCGTGTCAGCCTCCATTTGCAACACGGGTGACAGACGAATCTCTGGATAATAGCGGCCTCTTCATACTCAATGGAGCTGGATTGGAGCAATTGAGCGGCTGAGGAAGATTACCAGCAGTTAGGGATATTGCTTGTCATGTTCCCTTCGGCAGATGCCTTTTACAATTGACCAGCCACACGCATTTCCAGAAGAGGGGCCGGCCACGTTTTGTGCTGCGAAATGAGAACGCCGAGTGGCCATCTCGAAAGAGCCATCGCCGGCATTTATTTGTAACGCTTCATGGGAAAGTGGTCAACCCTATGGCTCCAGGCCTTTGGCAAGATCATCCTTGTTGTTTGCTGTTGTGTACCTTCCAGTCGTTTCCAACTTATGGTGACCCTAAAGTGAAACTCTCCTGAGGTTTTCTTGGCAAGATGGGGAGGTTTGCCATTGCTTTTCCCTGAGGCTGAGAGAGTGTGACTTGCCCAAGCTCACCCTGTGGGTTTCATGGCCGAAAAGGAATCGAACCCTGATCTCCAGAGTCATTGTCTAACACTCAAACCACTATGCCATTTATCTCCCTGTATAAACCAGCCCAATCCTTGAGACCCTCAGGGGAGACCTTCCTCTCTGTCCCATCATCCTCAGACGCCTGCCTGGTGAAGAAAAGGGACAGGGTCTTCTCAGTGGCTGCTCCCAGGCTGCACAATTCGGCCTCGGCTCTCCTTTTGCCAGCAGACACAGGCCTTTCTATTCAAACTGGCTTTTCGTAATCACAACCACATGTGTAAGGGAAAGCATATGGAAATATCCCAGTTCTCCAACCAGGGAACTGTTAAACATGGAAGGAAAGAAGGTGCACCTCGAGGGCTTTGTGCCGACCAGTGGAGACCGGTTGTTCCAATGTCAATGGACTGGTCAGTCTGCTCTGGGTTTTAATCTTAACCTTAACAGAGTCATCAACTCTCCGATCCTGAACCTATTGTGGAGGGGATAGGTCCTTTGAATTTGAACTGAAGCCCAGAGGAGATTCAGTGCCCCACTGATATTGGAGCCACCAGCCTCCATCAATACCTAGAGAGGCCAAAGCAGAGCAGGCAGATAATGAGGGCTACTTACATTATGTTGAGAGGTCATGTTCAGAGCTGGACTTTCGGGAAATGAAATCGCCACGTTTGCAAGCAGCTTTTTTACATTTGGGAAGGGGTGTGTGAAAAATCAAAATAATTTGAGGAAATTCAAGGGGCTTAAGGGGAATGCCAGGGCAACAAAAGTAGAGTTCATGACACATGGCTATGGGACACATTTTCTCCACACCTGCACAAAATGGCCTTTGCTCCTTAATCGAGCACCATCTCTTTTTCACACACACACACACACACACACACACACATACCGAGTCTCTCTCTGGTCCATTCTGTTTCCTCTTTGGATTCTGGGGACATTTCAAGATGATCAGGTCCTTTGTTTAAAGCCCACCAAAGCTGCTTTGAGATGCTTCTCAGAAGCCTCTTTTTAAATGGGAAATGAAGACCAGTCAGGGGGAGAATTGTCTTCAAAAAGATCTAATCTTCCTTAAAATTGGCTGTGTAGTTCCCAAATGGCAGCTGTGATGATGTCTGAGCCTCGGCACCGAAACGCCCGGTTATGAGAGTCACGCTTCTGTGAGTGGGGCTGGAATTAAAGGGTGCTTCTCTCCCCCTCCTGCTCCACTGAAGGGCTGCTTGTCAAACACTCCTCAGGTTGAGCCACGGGCCTTACGTGGACTAAGCCTTGTGAGATGCCTCTCTGCCTTTCACGGCTCAGCTCTGAGCTCTCGGGTCATTGTTCACCAAGTTGCAAAATTAATGTAATGGGCAAGATCTAGTCAACTGGGTTGGGTAGAGTAGGTCTCAGCATTCGGAGTCATGGATTGCTTGTGCTACACAACACTTCTTCTGAATGGCAACATTGTACAGTGGGGCCAAGTCACCAGATGTGCAACCAAATAAATGCACAGCTAAAAGTGCATGCACATCCATGTACACCTACCAACAATGTGCACCCATGTGCAATGCTACGACATGCACAACTCTGCTCCCACAGCATTGAGCTGAATGAAGATATTCCACATCAGGCAAAAACTCCTAAAATGTCTGTAGGGGGAGAACACACATGCACACAGGGGCTGGTAGTCAATGGGATTCCAGCAAATGGATATGTACTAGTGTTGACAGTTGGAATACAGCTGAAGAGCTTTACTTGTTAGCAGATCCTGGAGCAGGTAGAGGTACAGTTAAGTTCAATCAGGTGGAAATGTAGCACATCCCCTCAGTCAATTCCAGCTTTTATCTGGTGGAACGCCCCTTCCCAATATATCTATTTGTTCAGGCAGGTCTCTGATATAGTATCTAGATCCAGGGATATAATAGGTCCACTTTATTGTGCTTTGGTCAGACCTCACCTGGAATAATTCTGTGTCCAGTTCTGGGCACCACAATTCAAGAAGGATGTTGACAAGCTGGAATAATTCCAGAGGAGGACAACCAAAATGGTGGAAAGTCTGGAAACCCCAAAAGCCCTTTGAGGAGCAGCTTAGGGAGCTGGGTATGTTTAGTTTGGTGAAGAGAAGGTTAAGAGGTGATAGGATAGCCATTTTTAAATACCTGAAAGCATGCCATGTTTAAGATGGAGCCACCTTGTTTTCTGCTGCTCCAAAGAATAGAACTCGGAACAATGGATGCAAGCTAGAGGAAAAGAAATTCCGTCTAACCATTAGGAAGCTATTCCTGACAATAAGAGCTGTTTGATGATAGAAGATGCTGCCTCAGATGAGTCGCCTTGGGTCACTTTCTGGGAGAAAGGCAGCATAGAGGTAAATAATAATAATAAATAAGAGGATGGTTGGGTCTCCTTCTTTGGAGTTTTTCAAACAGAGGCTGGGAGTGCTTTGAGCATGTATTCCTGCATGGTATGGGGTTGACTGGATGTCCTTTAGGGTCTCTTCCAACTCTAGGATTCTAGGATTATATGACACATGTTGGTCTGTTTCTGAAACAGGTTTTAACAAGCTGGGTGGTTTCTATTCCCTACATCCAAGCCTTAGTCTTTCACTAGAGCAGACCCATTGAACTAATGGAACTTACATCTGTGTGTCACCTTATTAAACTCTGACTGACTTGAGGAGCTGCTCGAGTTTGTGACTATCGAGTGGATTTAGGCCTCTGACTTTTGTTGTTGTTGTTTTGTTATTCTTTAATGTGACATTTTAAATCTATGTTTTGCTTGTAGTTTATTCATGTTGGACACCTTGCCCCTGCCATTGTTGGCAGAGAGGTGGAGAACAAAGAAATAAATGACAACCAAGCCTTGTTATCCCTTGCATTGGGAAGGAGGACCAGAGGTGAGAAGGGAGGCAGGAATGGAAGCCGCCTCCCTCTTATTAGGCCCTCCAGCCATCCTTGGGGGGCCTTGGTTTGCTCCTCACACCAGAGCTTCTGCCAGGATAAATTTGTCAGTCTTGCAAGTGCCACAAGACGCTTTTGTAGTTTTTGCTGCAGCAGCCTTACATGCCAGCTTGGCCCTCTGGATGTTGTTATCACATCTAATGATGTAGCTGTCTTGCTTCAGAACTGTATATGCTAATCTTGTACTAAAATGGAGAAGCTTGGGCTATTTTTAGCATTTCTGTACTGAGAACAGTGGCACTCAAAATGTGCCAGCAAAGTGTGAAAAATCTGCCTTCCATTATTATAATGGCACGTCTAGTTGAAACAGGGTATTCTCAGGATCCCTGGGTGAGGGTTTGCCCCCAAAAAACCTTGCATTTGTCACTTGCTCATTTAATTTGCTCACACACACACACACACACACACCCCATATTCACATCTCGTGCATTGAATATCAGACATGGATTTTGCTTTCCCGCGTGCTCATGGGTAGCATCTCTGAACTTACGGATGCAAGAGATTTCAGAACCAGCAGGTGAGCAATTGCTAGATTATTTACCCTTCTAAAACAACAAAAAAGTGGTACACCCAGGTTGGAATCCCGCTATTATCTTCTACAGGCAGAAGTTCTCCTGAGGAAGCAGTTGGTCATTTTTGTCCAATACAGACAAAACTGCTTATTAAGTTGAAGACTGCAGAAACAGAGTCATGCATCCAATGACATTGTACATGGACAAACATGGTGACACATTTGGCACCCTCATTCAGTTGTGCAATGTTGCCATTCAACAGAAGAGTTGTGCAACATGATTAATGCATGCAGTGAGTTACACAACGCAGCTCCAGTGTAGGCTCTTGCCTCAAATCTCAACCTCACCTGCTCCCCTCCCTCCAAGCCCTATGAGGCCCTGCTAGAGAAGAACAAAGCCAACCCTTTCTTGCTACTTCCTTAACTGTGTTTATTTGTCTTCTTTCCTCCCTCTTTTCCATTTGAGCATTTGTGTGTGTGTCCCACTAAACGCTCGGTTGCCAGAGGGGGCCACAGCCAATAACTGCACCACCTCTTAAGCATGATCGATGGGGAGCTCTGTGGTAATGTGGTCAGGCGGCGAATCTAGAACACCCCAAGGAACCGGAGATACGCAATCAGGTCTTGCTCACTCAGGGTTCCCATCCATCATTTGCAAACAAGGTGGGGGGAAGGAAGGCTCCTTTGGGGGCCCCAGGGAAGAGAGAGCATCAGAAGGAGAGCTTTTACCACCATTTCAAAGCAAGGAAGAGGCAAGGGGCTTAAACTTCAGTCTCACTGTCTTTCTCTGCATCCATTGACATGGAGCAACCAGCCAGGGGTGCTGCTGTCTTCATGCATTTGTGGGATGGACCCTTTCACTTAGGATGTACTTGTTTGCAATTTTTTCTCTTTCATAGAAGAACAAATAATTTCAAAAGGTTCTCTCCTCCGGACAAGATTACAAAATGTTTTGCATATTTTCCCACATTCTATGCCTTATTTGCAGAAAATTCATTTGTACTCTCACATACACAGAAAACACCATCTCAATATTTCCACAAAAGACAGTGGTAGGTATCTTATGCAGAGTCCCCCCACCAAAGTGATGGGACAGTTTGACTGAAACAGCTGTATTCAGCTCAAGGTTTTGGAAGCAGAGTTGACCATTCAATGCCATGATGCATAGAAGAGCATGGACATGGCGGATGTAGGTTTTGCATGGATGTGAATTTCACATTGCAGATGCACATACATGCTGGTTGTATGCTGTGTTGAGCAACATCACAATTCACAAATGAGGTGGCATTACACAACTGCCACATAGTTCTGTAAGCTTACATTGACATTCCATATTATCAGTGCAAGATCTCAGCCATTGTATTTTGTGTGAAAGAGTTGAGAAAATCAAGAATTTGTGCAGAAAAATCAGGGCTGGAATTCACTATCACAATTTCAAATGTGTGATCTAGAGTTACCAGTCAGTAACTGATTTGTGTTCATGTTTCCTACATATTCATAATTGTGGCAGTATTGCCATGACTGCAAAAGTCCCTCACTTCTGAGTTACTGGGCAGCAGCCACTGCAAGCGATGGAAGTCTGTTCTCCTTCTGATCAGGACACTTCAGATGGACATTTCTACTCCCTTACCAGCAGTAATCTTCAGTGTGAGGAGGAAATGCAACAAGGATCCTGCTCCTGATTGTCACACTGGAAATTACGCTGGACCCTGATTGACAGGAGAACAGACCTCAGTCACATGGAACAGCTGCTGCCCAGTAAAGCAGGACTGAATGGTTGGACCAGGAGATGTTGCTCTAGGATCTGTCATGGGTTTTTGCACAAACAAATTTATCCAAAAGAAGAAGTACTCAGTTATGAGAAATCTTGCTGAGGTGTAGAAATCCTCTTATTTAAGACAAGGAAATTTGCAAGCATTCTTTATAGGTCTACTTTGTTAAGTACCGCTGGTGCAGAGCTCAACTATAATGAAGGTTCCCAGTCCCCTCATGCGTGTTGTGTGAGTGCTCCAACCATCATTTCAGATGGCAAAAGTTCTCTCTGATTAAGTCCCAAACCAATCCTGATAAACACTGTTTGTGCTCTCAAAATTTAGTAAAAGTCAAGAACAACTCTGAACATTGGGAAAGAGTTCCCTCACCTTGTGATAGCAAAACTGCAGATGGTTGTCGCATGAACAAGTAAGCCTGGGGCTGGCCTTGCTTCTCGCAGGACACAGAGGGTCTGCCAAGAACTTGCAATTTGGAAATATTCCCCATACACACATATAGTTAGCCTCTACCTAATTCTCTCCTTCCAGCCTGTCTGCCTATGTGTGAAGACAGACAAGTCTTAGAAAAACACTCTTCCTCAGCCTTACAGATTCCTCTCCCCCCAGTTTCTCCCCAGTGCACAAAGTAAGCCCAGTCGAAGAGGCCACCACTGTTGACTCCCAGATTTCCAGCAGACTGCAGCTGCAATGCATTTTCATTGGAAAGGTTAAGTGACTTGCATGGAGATGCATTATGATGTCTGCACCACTGCTGCTGTGTCCTGGAAGAGAGCAGTGTGTGTGTGCACATATACACACGCACACAAATGTCAGTCTTTGACAAAGCTTCTGTCAACAGTGGCTGAAGAGGGTTTTAAGGGCTTGTTGCTTTGTGAGGCCTCCTGCTGAGTCCTGCAAAGGTCAGGGCACATCTACCGCCTGGCATGTGCCAGCACTGTGCTGGACAGCCATTTGGGCTGCTAGACGGGTGGAAAATCAACTGGAAAAGACTCCCAGCTGGGCTAGGGGGTGAAAGGCAGGCCCTTCCTTAAGGAAGAAAAAAGGGGAAGTGGACGTGTCAAAGGAGAAACTGACATGCAGGAGTGACCCTGGCCTTTGTTAGGCACAACGCAAGAGGTTTTTCCATCATCTATCGGGACTGTTTGAGTGGATCTGCTCCTTATTTTGGAAAGGTGTGCACTGTTAAAAATAATCCTTTGCAGCCTTCAGTCAAGTGGCTCTATATAGCCCATAGGAAAAGGGTTCGGGGTCCACTTTCCTGCCCCGGCCCCTTTAGAGGACTGGATGCTTTTTTCTTATGCATTAGTTCCAGGCCTCTTATAATGATTTTGAGTGTCTTGCACTCTGCCATTATAGAAATTTAGAGGCTGAAGGAAAAGTTCATGAAAGGGGGGATGGACAGGATCCTTATTTAGGAGGAGCAATGGCCTCCTTTTGTCTTGATGGTGACAACACTGGAGAGAGCCCAAGGACTCATCCCTCTCTGCAAAAACAGATTGAGTGTTTTGGATTTTGCCTTTTATGTTCAGAGAAAAATCTGGAGCAAGCATCCCACTCAACTGACATGGAGCTGGACAGTGTGGGGGCAGTATTTGGGGGGAATCATCTCAGAGGTTCCTCCTAATCCACCCAACCATCTCCTTCTGTTGGAGGAGGACAGGCTTGTTTTGGGGACAGGGCTCAGCACCATGGAGAGCGCCATTCAAGTTCAGGCTTGTGAATGGTGATGCTGGCCAGCACAGTATGCAACAAGTATGTGTGTGCATTTGCAAAGTGAAATTCACATCCCTGCAAAACCTACATCCACAATGCCCATTCTCCCCCATGCATCATGGCATTGAATGGGCAATTCTGCTTCCACAACCTTGAACTGAATATAACTATTAAATCATTTTAATCCCATCACTTTGGTAGGAGAATCTTGTGTAAGATACCAGCCAGTGCCTTTTGTGGAAAACACCAAGTTGGAAATCCATCATTCAGCCCATCAACTGACATGGAGCAGACAATATGGAGCTTCCTTGGGGAAGCAGTCCAATTTGGTTTAGTGCAATTCGAAGTATGGATTAATTGAAGACAACTTCCCACCTCCCTTTGCATTGCATAAAAGGAGGCCTCTCCATCTCAGTGGCCCTTGGAAACTATGTAAGACAGAGGTTGGATTTCAGAGGCCCTCCAGATGCACCCTTGGACTGCAACTGCCACAATCCCATGGCTGGCTGATGGGAGTTACAGTCCAACAATACCCACATGTTGCCTGTCCCGGATTTAAGCAACCCCACATGCAACACCTCTCTCTTGGGGGCAAATGTAGAGGACAACAGCAGCACTTTCTATATTGCAGAGGAAACTATTCACTCCTGGAGCACTCTCAGAGACCTGGAGGATGGTGCCATGTTTCTCTTTAATGAGCCTCTTGATCAAACTCATCTGGCTGGCCAGGGACCCAAAATAAAAGGAATGTTCCTTGGTCAGTGTTTTAATGAAAGCCGGCCCTCTGGAGGGAGGCCAGGCGAGGAAGGAGCCCTCGCCTGCAAATCTCCCCGACAGCTTTGGAAAGAGGAGTCGGGAGCATCATTTCGGCCTCAATGACTTTGCAGATTTCTCCAAATATATCCTGCCTCCGCAGTGTGCCTGAAGTCGTGATTACCTTCCATTATGTCTGTAGATATATCGTTCTCAGTGGGATTTTTGGAACAGCTCTCAGGGCAACAGAATTAGCTGGCCAAGGTCTGTTCTTGCAGAAGAAGGGACAAGATGGGAGCATTCAGGATGGATGACTTTGGAGCCAGAGTGACAAAACATGGATGTGAAGTTGTAGGCTTTCATGGCCAGCATCCATAGTTTTTTGTGGGTTTTTCGGGCTGTGTGGCTCTTCTAGAACATGGCCACACAGCCCGAAAAACCCACAAAAAACTATAAAACATGGATGCTTCTTGGATTGCATCTGGGTCCAGTTTGATGGTGCCTCTCAGGTGGTGGCCCCAAACCCTGTTGGCCACTGGTGGTCAGTGGGAAGGCACATGGCAAGGAAAGTGGAGAGTTTAGTTTAGCACATAGCACAGGGAGAGAACCAGCATGGTGTCATGGTTTGAGTGTTGGACTATGACTCTGGAGAGAGGGGTTTGAATCACTGCTCGGCCATGGAAAACCATTGGGTGACTTTGGGCAAGTCATACTCTCTCAGCCTCAGGGGAAGGCAATGGCAACCCCCCTCTGAAGAAACTTGCCAAGAAACCGCCATGATAGGTTTGCCTTAGGGTCACCATAAGTCAGAACTGACTTGAAGGCACACAGCCACAGCAACGGCAGCCATAAGTTCTCAATTGGTCTGCTCAAGTTGGGACTAACCAACAGGGTTCCAGTCTGTGGCTTTAAATGGCTGGAAACAACTGTTTTTGAAAAGGTATAATTTGATTCTCTGGGGAAATTCCCCCCCCCCCCATTCCAATCTGATGCCATCCTTTTTAAAGAAGAAGAAGAAGAAGAAGAAGAAGAAGAAGAAGAAGAAGAAGAAGAAGAAACCTGTCAAAACAGATGCTCTCTTCCTTTCTCTGGCCAACGAAAGGCAGCCAGCCTCCTTCTCTATCCCTACGCTGCCTCCCAATTCTAACTAGTGACCCCCTTGCAACAACTATTTAATGAGATGGAAAGAAGGCCAGAGACAAACCGTCCCATCCAAAAACCACCTGTAATTTAATGAGCAGAGCTGAGCTTTACAATCTGTCTTTGACCTTCCTTGGTTCTCAGCACACCCTGAAGTTTCTTGTCAGAATGGAAACCAGGCACTTAATAAGGTTTCTTGTTGGAGAGCGGGTGTCTGCTGTGATCTGTTCCTAGAGTCTTTTCCTTTAAGCATATATATATATATATATATACACACACACACACACACACACACACACATACAAAAGGAGGAAGAGGAACAGATCCCACTGATAAGCATTTCTCTCTGACCCAATGACACTCCAATTCCAAAGTCTTTTTGGAAGCAAAGTGCCATAAGGGTAAGAGCTAGTGTGGTACAATGGTTTGAGCATTAATTTATGGTTGCATCTGCATTGCAGAATTAATGCAGATTGACGTTGCAGCCACAGGCTGGAACCCATAACTGCCATGGAATCCTGGGATGTGTAGTTTGTTGTGGCACTAGAGCGCTCTGAGAGAGAAGGCTAAGTATGTCACAAAACTACAAAATTCCATAGAACTAAGCCATGGCAGTTAAAGCGGTGTCAAGCTGCATTAATTCTGCAGTGTAGACGAAGCTGTAGACTCTGCAGACCAGGGTTTGATTCACTGCTTAGCTGTGGAAATCCACTGGGTGGTCTTGGGTGAGTCACACTCTCTCAGCCTCAGAGGAAGGCAAAGGCGAACCCCCTCTGAACAAACCTTGCCAAGAAAATCCTATAAGAATGGGTAATATCCAATAAAACCCAATGAAGAGAAGAGGCTGAGGCCTAGATTCCCCAGATAGCCCCAGCTAAAGCAGACCCATTGAATCGACTGTAGACAAAATATTTTAATAATAATAATAATAATAATATTTATTTATATCCTGCCCCTCTGCAGAGCAATAGGGGCAGCTTACAACATTAAAATTAGCATAAAATGTAATACAATCAGAACCTAATAAACCCAGAACCGCCCACCCCTTAAAAGGTATTAAACAATAGATCCATCATGGTCTAGTGGTTTGAGATTGGGACACTGGGAGGCCAGGGTTCGAATCCCTGCTTAGCCATGGAAACCAACTGGGTGACCTCAGGCAAGTCCCACTCTCTCAGCCTCAGAGGAAGAAAAAGGTAAACCCCTGCTGAACAACTCTTGCCAAGAAAACCCCAGGATAGCTTTGCCTTAAGGTCACCATAAGTCAGCAATGGCTTCAAGGCACACAGGAACAACAACAACAACAACAGCCATAAGGTTTGTCGTTCACCCCATGGCTCCGAAAGGCTTTCTTCGCTTGCTCTTGCAGCAGTTCAAGATGGAGACGTATGCCCTGAACTCGGGTGCAGAAATGCGGCTTCTCCTCCGTTCGGAATCTCAGGCAGAGCTAAACTCCCTCCTGGCTCTATATTTATCATCATTAAGCAGCTTCTCAGCGAAAGGTGAGCGCCGCACAGAGTGAAAGGTTTGTCTTGACTCATCACCACTTTTGACAGCTCCTGCTCTGAGAAGCCAGTCTATAACTGACACACTTCGCTGGATCATGACAGAGATCCCTCTGGCAGGGACTGTAATGTATAAATAACTCGGTTGTAGACCCTTACCTCCGGCAATAGTCAAGTGGTTCCTCATGAACGGCCAGAAAGAGCCTCAGCCACTCCAGCCCCTCCTCTTGGCCATGTCCGACGCTCTCCCTCCTTTCAGAAAGGAAGGGAAAAGGTCCCCGAGTTCAATTGCCATATACCAGGCAGGGCAAGAATGCCCACAAATAGGTGAAATTCGCCCAGGCATCTAATGTCAGCGTTCAGCGTTTTCTACTGCGTGCTGTAAATTGTCTAAAAGAGAATCTTAAATACAGAAGCCAAGTGTCAAATACTCAGTTTTGAAACTATGTAAGTATTAGGTGTCAATATGCACCGTGAAATTCTGCCAGAGTCAAAGAATAACCTTCACCACCTTCAGCATCTATGGAGGAGAACTCGGAGGAGACCTGTCAGACAACCCACTTGTTTTGGCCCTATTCCTTTCTGGAAGATGCATGCCCAGAACCAGGTCCATTTACCCATGGTAGGACCATGGCCTTGGCCTCAAGGGAACCTATCCCTGGTACCCATGCAGTCCCCAGGACACTATTGTATGGCCCCAAAGTGGCACAGAAATAGTTCCTTTGCACTCAGCACAGGCATCAGCAGGACATATTGCACTACCCATCCCAGCCTGGCCTTTCAGAAGATAGGGAGATGATGTGAGATTGTGACTTCTTTGCAAGACGTCTATCTCTTGCAACACCATGCTAGCTCTCAACCTTATGGCATTTTGCTTCCAAAAAAATAATGCTTTGGAACTGGACTATCATTGGGTCAGAGAGAAATGCTTATTATCCATGTCATTTGTTCCTGTTCCTTCCTGCTAAGAGAGCGAAACACTTCTCTTTCCCAGGACTCCTGCAATGGAAGAGGGAGAGGTTGCTCCACACAAGAAGGATTTCTTCCTCTATAGAATCACAGAGCTAGAAAAGACTGCAAGGTCCAGCCCCATTCTGCCATGCAGGAATACACAACTAAAGAACTCTCAAGAGATGGCCTCCCACCTTCTCTTTAAAGACCACCAAAGAAGGAAAGTTCACTAACCTCCAAAGCAGTTCATTCCACTTTTGAACATCTCTTGCAGTCAGGAAGGTGGATTTTTCTTCTTCTTGCAATCCAACTAACTGGTTCATGTTCCAGCCTCTGGAGTAACAGAAAACACACTTGCTCCACCTCCTCCATGACATCCCTTCAGATATTTAAAGATAGCTTTCATGCCACCTCTCAGTATTCCCTTCTTCATGCTGAACATGCTCGATTCCCTGAGTTATTCTTCACTAGCCTTGGTTTCCAGACCATCATGGTCACCCTTCTCTGGACATGTTCTAATTTTTCAACATCCTTCTTTAACTAGGGTCCAAAACACACTGCAGAAATAATCCAGTTTGAAACCGCTTTAACTGCCCTGGCTCAGTGCTAGGGAATGCAGGGAACTGTAGTTTATTGTGGCACCAGAATTCTCTGATAGAGAAACCTAAATGTCTCACAAAACTACAGTTCCCAGAATTCCCTAACATTGAGCCAGGGCAGCTAAAGTGGTCTCAAACTGAATTATTTCTGCAGTGTGTTTTGGACCTATGATATCCAGAAAAAGCACAACATTCCAGGTGAGGTCTGACCAAAGCCAAGCTCCTTCCATTGATTTGGACACTATACTTCTATTTTCGCAGTCTAGAATTCCATTGGCTTTTATCTCCCCATCATGCTGTTGACTCACATTTAACTTGTGGTCCACCAAGAAACCTAGACCCTTTCAACACATACTATTATCAAGCCAGGTGTGTGTCAGCCATCCTATATTTTTGCATTTCATTTTTCCTACCTAAACATAATACGTTACATTTATCCCTATTGATATTCATTTTGTTAGTTTTGGCCAAGCTCTCCAGTCTGCTAAGGTCATTTGAAGCCTGATTCTTTGGAGGCCCTTTTCTAAGCACACAGAAACAGTTGTTTTGTGAAGACGTTTGGGTTACTGTCCAATTGTGACCCATATGGTACATTTAAAAGAACTCTTTTTGCCAGGGCTGCAAAAAGTATTTGTGCAATCAAACTGCACGCTATTGTAGATAAACTGTGCAAGAGATTTGCTAACCTGATTTTGCTTTGTATTTTCCTGCTATAAATATAGAGATTTAATGTGGTTTGCAAAGGCTTTTAGTCAAATAAAGTAGAAGATATTGGTGGTGGTGGTGGTGGTGGTATCCCGGTCCCTGAATGAATGCCTTTCCCATTTGCCAGTCTTTTCAGCACCAATGGGACCTTTAAATTTTCCCAGGTTTCTTAATCAGAAATACTGACTGTGATTTCTATTCATCTTTGTCTAGAGTTCTAGGATCTGGGAAATCTTGGATGCAGTTGAGGAGATGGTTTTATCCCGTGCTGTTGCTTTTGTACAGAATTTAGAGTTTCTGGTTTCAATTGTGTGTTTTACTAGACTGCAAGCTGCCTGGGATACTTTTGGGCAGCATATCAATAGCGCAAAGAAAGAAAGAAACAGGCTCCATTGAAAAACAATGCTTTGTTTGCAGCAGTGTGAATTGAAACCAAAATCCTGCCAGAAGTGTTTAGTCTGTGAAAGCTCTGCAGTCAAACATGCGCCTCGTCACATAATGCTGCAGTTTTCAAGGGCTGGATGCACAAAAATGCCTTTGGATCAAACCATTGAATCATCTCTAGACCTGCTTAACCTTCTCAGGCTGGCAGGGGGTGCAACTACACTGCAGAAATGATGCAGTTTAGCACCACTTTAAGTGCTGGAGCTCCATCCTATGGCATCCTGGCATTTGTAGTTTTGCAAGGTCTGCTAAAGAATGCAAAAAGTACATTTAGGACCTTCTATTGGAAAAGCATGAGATCTGCCCTGGGTTGTGACTCTTCTGAAGAGCGAGCTTATTTTCTGGTGCTCCAGAGGACTGGGTCCAAAACAATGAATTCAAACAACAAGGAAGTAGATTCCAACTGAGCATTAGGAAAAACTTCTTGACAGTTAAGACTTCTTCAAATGTGGAATAAATTCCCTTGGAAACTGATGGCGAGTCATTTCACTGGACATTTAAGATCCTTGGATGGATGTCATTCTGGGGGATACTTTAGTTGCCTTGTCTGGGTTTGACTACATGACCCTTTAGAGTCCCTTCCAGATCTATGTTCCATGATTCTATGGTTGATGATCCAGGCCTTAGATTGCATTTTTTTTCCAAGTAAATGTCCTCCAGACAACAAGTGGCACTAGCTAAAGGTGTTGACAAATATTGCAGAGAAAGCCACTTAGCGTGCATAATAAATATTAAATGATTAATGACTTATATGATATGCAAGAGATCGGTAGAGTGTTTTAATTCTTTAAAGGGGAGGGGGACCAAAAAGCAAGGATTTTGCTTTCCATGTTGTAAACTCAAAGAGTTAATTGGGGAATATTCATTTTGTTGCTATGAAACATAATCACCCATTAATCAATGAGAGCCAGTTATTCTGATATAATTACAGGATATTATATAAAGAGTGGAGGAGGAAAGCTACAGCAAGCAAACAGAGCAGGAAGCCTGCCTTTTCCCATCTCTGTGCAAAGAGACAGAAATCAAAGTCATAGCCATGTTAGTCTGGAAAATCAGTATGTAAAGAGATCTTGTAGCACTTTTGATACTCATTGAAAGAAAGAAGTTGGCAGTATGAACTTTTGTAGACTTGAGTCTGCTTCCTCAGATGCATTTGATGGAGTGGAAAGCCAGGGATAAACCTATATATGCCATTTGTGTGTGAGAACGCCAATTCAAATTCAAAAATCCTTTGTGTATGGAAATGAAGTAGCAAGTCCAGTTTTAGCAATGGTCGTTTGTGAACAAAGGCATTGGAAACTGGCCTTTGTATATGGAAATGAAGCGGCAAGTCCAGTTTGGCATTGGAAACTAGCCTGTAGGTGAAGAGAATAGATGAGTGCAGGATGCCTCCATGAGGATGGGGTCAGATAGTGTTGAAATGTGTAGTGTGCCAGGAAGCCATTATCAAAAGGGGTCACGGAAGACAAGGATCCCAGCTTGATTCCAGAAATGTTACTCAACCCAGCAGCTGAATTAGAACTCAGAATCGCCTGTGTTTGGGTCACAGCATAGGAGTGCAATGGGTAGATCTCAAAATAAATTCTCTTTTTTCTAATAGCACGCATGGAAAAGAGCCAAAGAACCATTTTCTGAATACTTTTGAATATCCTTTCCAGCCAAGCTCCCAGCACCCACCGTCTATAATGCATCGACTGCACCAGCTGATGAACCCTATTCCAACCTCCACTTCTAGCCTGAGTCTAGAGCCTGGAACACCTTCTTTTTTGCTCTACAGCTCCCAGACTCCCCTAACTATCCTGGATTCTGGGAGCTGTATTCCAAAAGGAAACTATTCCAAGCAAAGCATTGATCTTCTGAACAGAGCCCACATGTGCATTGCCCTAGCCCAAGTGTTCCCAAACTTTGGTCATCCAGATGTTTTGGGCTTCAACTCCCAGAAGCCTCAACCATCATGGTCAATTGGTCCAAAACACCTGGAGGAACAAAGTTTGGGAAGCATTGATTCTAGCCATTGATCAACGAACGAAAGGCAGAGCTGGACCCAACAGGCCCAGTCTCACTCCCCAAATAGGCACACCTGATTCTTGCACACCTGTTTCCATACTGAAACTTCACTTTGTTCTGAACAGAAGAGTTCTCCTGCTGGATCATCAGACCCTAGTAAACCTAGTCTGTCATTCTGCCTCCAGCTGTGGCCTGCCCAAAAACCTCTGGGAAGTGGACAAGTACTTAGCAAACATGGAATAATTCTGCCGGCTCTCTGCAGCAGGCGTCCGACTCAGCTATTGTGCTGGGGACAATATCAGAGGAATAGCCAAGAAACAAACAATTCTGTTTACAATGGGAATGCCAATAGGTCCAGCAATACGGTGGGGAAAAAGAGAAGCCCTAATTAAGGATGAAGGGACTTCACCCTGGCAAGGAGAAGAAAAGAGAGGAGCCTGAACAATGTAGACAGAAGGAGGCAGACAGTGAAGGGAGGCTCATGGAGGAGGGAAGAACATTGAAAAGTGACACACCAGCATCTCCAAGGAGTGAGGACAAAGCTCAGAATCTCGCAACTGTCTTGTTCGTGAATAAGTCCCACTGTGGAAGAGGTTGGGTGTTCAATTCAAGTAGGCACAACCAGAATTGTACATGTGGTGCCAGTGTGCCTCCAGACACAGAATGTCTTGCAGATGTCTTGTTCGTGAATATGTCCCTCTGCGGAAGAGGTTGCATCTTCAGTTCAAGTGTGCACAAACATGTGGTGCCAGTGTGCCTCCAGACACACTTGCAGTTGCAAATTCAGTCGTGCTTTTCTGCCATTCAGCACAAGGATTGTACAGCACCATCAATGCATAATTCCACAGGCAGAGGTTTATACTATGCAACACAACATCAGTATAGGATATCAGCCATTAAATCATGTTTGGCAAACATGTAGCTTCTGAAAGTCTTTGCTCAGTTACAGGGATGGGCAAGTAAAAGGAGAAAGATGGCCACATTGCCCCCCCCCCCCGCATGGTGTGGACAATGTCCCCTCCACCACAACCTACATCTTATAGATGAAAGGAGAAGGAGTTTTCAGCTAGGGATGTCTATCTTCCCTTGTTTCATTCCTAAATGCAAGACAAGAACGGATCATTCCCAGTTTTCTTCCCATGTGGGAAGATTGTGTGTTGTGCTTTTTTGCATGTTTTTGGACTTTGTTTTATGAGAAATTCATTTGCATGAGGAAAAACATTTTTTGTGCACAAAAATCTTTTTTGAGAAAATAAATGCAACTTTTTGTGCTTGAAATAGTACTCTTTGTACACAATGCATTGGTTTTGGCACAAAAATCTTCAGCTTTTCTGTTCTGTATTACAAAAGTAACAAAGTGACCCCCAAAAATTATAATAATAATCTCACAGAGGTTTCTCAACTGTGCAGCTCCAATTGCTGAGACCCACTTTCTCCCTGAGGGTGAGAAAGATTTTCCTGCATTTTTCTACACATTCACACAGACACACATGGCACCGCCTGCAGCAGACTAGCACCTCCAGTTAACCTTCCCTTTCCATGGTCCTTGTGCCTCTCTTCAGTCCAATGGAACCATTTCTTTCCACCAAGCAGCATTTGCTGACATCAGAGATGGCTATCGAACCTAACCTAGCAGATCCATTCCTTGCTGTCAGTTGCTTCTTTGTTTCTAGGAACTAATTAGAAGAGGCAAGAGATGTGCATCAGGAGAGCAAGTGGGGAAGGAAGAAGCACCCTTGGCCAATGGCTGGCAGGGACATAGGAGGGCTGGCATCCAGTTAGGGACATATACACACACAACTGGCCTTGCATCCCGCATAAGGAGAAATCTGGAGATAAATTAAATACATACATAAATACATTACATTCCACTTGCAGGGCCAAAAAGTCACATTGGACAACTTTGCTTTGCATGTGGCAGTTGCACACTACGCACTGTATTTCTGCATTCTATATGGTGCATTGCCATTGTGCATCCTTTATTGGGATTGCATTGCACTTTGCACAATGGCATCCATTCATTGGCACATATTGTTATTCTACATTGGGCATAGTACAATCATCCTTCTGGATTTGCTGACTTCCCATTCACGGTTTTGAAGTTCTGCGGAGGGAAGCCAGGAGGGACAAAATGGTATGCATGCCCACGGGGCTGTGCAGCCATTAAAAACAATGGGGCTCCAATATTTGTGTTTTTTCCTGATTTACTCGGGGGGGGGGGGTCCAGAACAGATCCCCCATGAATTGGAAGGGACGACAGTGTAATGCTGGTATGGATATTTACTGTGGAGGTGTTGGACTGCAACCAAGAATGGCCAAGCAAGAAGCCATTCAGCTGTATAGATTTGTTTGCTCCAGGATCCATTCCTTGGAGAGATTTTGCAAGTGGCAGCAACAAGTCAGTTAAGCCTTGCTATGCTCTACTAGCTGAGATGAAGATTTGCACCCAGATCTTTCCTTTTGCCTGGAACTGGAGAGATTGCACCCTCTGCTCTCACCTGGAGATGGCCCTGAAAATGTGGAAACTTGGGGCCAGGCCCTGAGATCTGGCAACCCTCCTCCCACTTAAAGTGTCTAAAACCAGGAGGAAAGAGGTACAGTGGCTCTGAGCTGGCTCTGCAGAGAACGGAGATGGGTCTTTTTTCCAGCAGCAGCGCAAAGGCAGGAAGAAGCAGTCTCCATCCTCCTTGCCTCCCTCATTCATCACTGTCACATCTGGAGAGGTTTTTTATTTAACAACCAATTTATTTCCAATTTAACTAATCTCAGGCTGCAGCATCTCGCACAAACACACCGAAGGCATCGTCTGCTGTAAATAGACTTACAGGCCACACCAGTTAATATCAACTCCCCATCAAAGTGCATCAGCCGGGAGAGAGATACTGGGGGGAGATGGCTGGCCCTCTGAAATATGCACAGGGGCACGCTAAGCACTGCCTTCCCACCCTCCCAGGCTTCTCCTGGCTCTGAGAGCTGGTTAGATTTATATATTTGCCTTCAGGATCACCCCATCTCACCTTGAGAAGGCAACGAAAGCTTTCATAAACAATTTATAGGGAGATAATATAGAGAGACTCAGAGGCAGGGCCAGGTAGGAGATACAGGGAGGCAATCACAGGAAGGGCACCCTTGACTTCCCCCAAACCGGGTGGCTGCTCCCATGATAATGCCCAGCTCTGCCGGATGGCACCTTTTCCCATCAGGTCATCCTCTTCTGAGCTGGAAGATGGACTCTGGAAGACAACAATTGCATTGGATAACTGTGGCAAGAGAGGAGAGAAGCACCTGCCAGAATAAAAGGGGGTATCTGGTCACACAGAAATAGGGTCCCCCATGGCTCTCCAAGGAACACCATTAGTTCCACATGGGATATCATGGGCCAGGAGGAGAAAGAGGAAGAAAGGAAAAGGAGGAGAGAGGAAGAAGATAAGGAAGAGGGAGGAAGAAGAGGAGGAGTACAAAAAAGACAGGTATCCCATCAGATCCATACATGATATCATGGGTAAGGAGGAAGAAGAAGAAAAGAAAAGAGAGAATGAGGAGGGGAGAAGGAGAAGGAGAAGGAGAGGAGAGGAGAGGAGAGGAAGAAAAAAGGAAGGAGAAGGAGGAGATGGAAGAAGAAGAAGAAGAGATGATGAAGAGGAGGAGGAGGAGGAGAGAGGAAGAAGAAGGAAGAAGCAAATTAGGAGAGGAGAAGGAGAGAGGAGAAAGAGGAAGAGGAGAAGAAAGAAAGAAAGAAAGAAAGAAAGAAAGAAAGAAAGAAAGAAAGAAAGAAAGAAAGAAAAGGGAGAGAGGAGGAAGAGGGAAAGATGAGGAGGACGGGGGGGGAGAGAGAAAGAGAAGAGTTTCAAGGGATTTGTTTGGGTTTGTATTTGGGTTTCATGGCCACCTCAATAGGCTGAGCTCCCTCCCTGCTGCTGCCACTTCAACCAGCTGGGAGCATCTGATCCGCAACCCCTGTGGCCATCTTCACTTCTGCCACATCCTCCCTGAAAAGATAAACTTCCAGTTGCCCCTTCAAAGCAAAGGAGGCTTTTAAAGCACTGACTTATAAAAAGCCCTCCTCCTGGCGCTGATCTTTCCCTAAGCCCCTGGATGTAGCAAGATAAACAACTCCTTGAAAGGCCTCTTCCTCCTCCTCCTCCTCCTCTTCTTCTTCTTCTCCCTTTCTCTGCTGGCTTTAAGCACCCAGCCAGGGCTCTCTTGAGACCTTCCTGAGACTGGCTTATTTTGCTGCCGAGGCTGACAAGAGAGGCTCGATCCCATCAGCTGTCATGGCTGAACTGCGCTGACACTCGAGTGCCGCAGGAGGCCTTGGAGCCCCCCAAACAATCACCCCTCTGACAACGCGTGGCGTCGAAACAGCGCAGAGATGGCGGCCGGTTGGATCTCCAGAGATGGCACAACAGCATCGATTTTTCCCAGCTTGGAAAAGTCACTGTTTGTAGCCCTGTGACAGGAGATTTTCAGATGGGGAAAAGAAGCAGGAGTAAAAGGAATGCCCCTGGCATAATCGTGTAATCACGCCAACGATTTTAGAATGCCACACTCATCCAGTACTTCTCCCATGAACATCGCAGCATGCTCCTGCAACTTCTCATTCAAGGGAAGTGCTGTGAATGGCTTGTCAATAGTGCAAATGAAGTGCAATTGCGAAGGGGTGGAAGTTAATCCCATTTCATTTGCGCTATTAGGGAAGCAACCCGGGACATTTACCCAGACTGCATTTTGGTAGAGGCAATTCATTCTCATTGCTAAGATTGGTTTTGCAGTGGATTTCAGTCTTATTTTGAGGTATGGGGCATGACTTTGTTTGCACTGGATAAAAATAATGTGGTGAAGTAATGCATTTTATTTTATTTTATTTTATTTTACTCTGTGCAGGATGGAAATATTAAGGTCAGACATGTGCTGTAGCGCCAAAACAGAGCATGCATGAAGCAATCAATTGCAATGTAATAACGATTCATTAATGGATGTTTGCAGAATGCAGTCGCACAATTATTTGGGTTTTATGTTGTCATCATCGTGCAATTGCACAACGGTGCAAAAATATTGATCACTATAGTGCTTCTTTTGTGTTCACTACTAATACTGCAATTGTTGCTGAATTGGCCCTAGTGTGATATTTTTGTCAGCCTGTGACTCTAACATCATCACTTTCTTTCTCCTCTATGGTTTTTAACAACTTTGCCTAATAACGAAGCCGCTAATGCTTCAAAAACTTGCATGACAAGTTTTGTGTTTTTTAATTGCCCATTAAACGTATCCTTGTTTTGTGGATTTTGGATTTTGGACCACAGCTCCCAAAATCCCCCAGCCAACATGGCCAATGGTCAATAGTGGCTGGTGTCTTCCATTCCAGGGTTTAATAAAAGCTTCAACAGATCTCTCCAAGGTGCTGAATTTATTTGGGGGATAAAATGGGAGGCAGGTGATTAAAATGAATCATCAAATGAGCCAGTGAGATGTTGTGGTGGAGACCAGGGTTCAAATCCCTGTTTGCCATGGAAACCCAAGTGGTCAAGCTGTTAAGAGCAGTGCACTGGGGTTTTTTGGATGGGGAAGCTCTTAGGGACTAGCTTTCGGCAGGATCTTTCAGGCTGAAGGCTTTAAAAACAGACAGTCATAGAATCATAGAGTTGTTTCTCTGCAGACACCCCAGCAGTGGCAAAATACACCATGGATCCAACCATCACCCTTTCAAGCTTTCCTTGAACTAAATACGCATTGCTGCAGAGGTCAGATTCCATCAAAGGCCTTTTTTTCCTGGATTGCTCTCAGCTTCAGGTTCCCATCTGGAAAATGATGATACAAACGGCCAAAATCTTCAGCACTATTACTCAGTGTCCCTGGAGGAACTTTGGTACCTTGTACAATCTTTCCAGCAAGGCATAATTTATCATCCAATTAGCAGAGGACTTGTGCTGATTCTCTGTTTCTTGGTTCTGAAAGGCATCAGGCATGTTTAAGCAGACATAGGCCTAAATATGCACCAAATTCTCTCTCCCCACATCTGTGAAGAGGAGTGCTGCATGAATCTGGAGATCATTTCCAAAATGTTTGTTATCAGTCTGACAAAGGAGTGTCTTGCTTGCTCTGGCCAAGTTCCTGTATCTCTTCTGCATATCATAAATATCCACTGGTGGAGTTGTGCCATTCCACCCCTGTACTGAATATCAATGTGAATCAATGTGTATTGACATCAGTATAGTATAAGACATGTGAATCAATAGGTTGATGCACATGGCTGACAACCTATTTTGCAACTGCAATGTGCAATGCACTCTCACATGTTACTCTGTGCCTGTGTATTTTAATGTGTTGCCACTTGCACAACACTCTCACATATGCAACTTCACTTATGCCATTATTGACTGTTGAATATTGTTTAAGAAAAACAAACCCTAACCCAGCTATATAGTGTGACTTACATCTGCATATGTCACTAACAAGAAACCAGACTGTTTTCTTATTCTGCTGGACCACAATTTCTATTGAGACTTTGCTCTGCAGTCAGCCCCATCGTACTCTACTGAATTTCTGGTTTGTTTAAAATTCTGGCTGTCCACCAGCCCTGTGCATCCAACAGAGCAGAGGAACAAAATATGTTCTGCCTTGAAGCATGAGTTTGTCAGAGACTGGCTCAGCATCTACACACCCTCTGCCAAAATGTAAGGATGTGAATTCATGCAGCAACACTCAACAGGAGCTTCAATGCTGCTCTTTCCTGATGCAGGCGTCTAGCTTCTAGCTCCCTGCAAGTTTCTTCGTTGTTGTTAACCAGCCTCAAGTCAGTCTCATCTCACGGTGACCCTGCGGATGAGACATCTCTAAGACTTCCTATCCTCCACTCTTCTTCTAAGTCCTGGCAGATTCATACTCATGCCCTCTTTAATTGAGTCCCTCCATCTGGCATGTGGACTTCCTCTCTTTCTACTTCCTCCCATCTTTCCTAAGATTATTGTCTTTTCTAATGACTTGTATCTTCTCAAGATGTGACCAAAGTACAACAGCTCCAGTTTAGTCATCTTTACTTCCAGGGGAATTTCAGGCTTGATCTGTCCTAGCACCCTTTTATTTGTTCTTTTTGCTGTCCCCAGTATCCTCAGCACTCTTGTCTAGTACCACATCGCAAATGAATTTATTCTCTTTTAAAAACAAAGGAGACACAGCACTGGCTTCTACACAGAGAGGCCAAAGATCTGCAAGGAGGCCAGGCCCCTGGCACTAATGGTCAGTCAGTGATCAGCCTGAGATCCTACATGATCCCTGGGATCTACTGTGGCAGGGAATCAATAATAGATTCCCAAGAACTAGAGTGTGGGGTGGCTGGCTCAAATCTGGGGAAATGATGATATCAGGGATACCTAGGACCCAGTAAGGGATGGAAGAAAACTAATACGAACTTGCCAAGTTGATATAGTGGACCCTTAGTATCTGCTTGGGTTTGGTTCCAGGACCCTCCATGGAAAACAAAATCTATGGATGCTCAATTCCATTAAACACAGTGAAAGTGAAATGGTGTCCGTTATATAACATGGAAAAATTAAGGTTTGCATCTTGGAATTTATATATTTTTTAAAATATTTTCAAGCTGTGGATAGTTGGATCCATGGATGAAAAATCTGTGGATATGGAGGGCCAACTCTATTTCCTGAATCGATATGCAAACCAGAATTCATTTGTCATTTGACATGCCTGTATGTGTCTGTGCCTTTTGCAAAATGAGAGGTAAATGTTTGCAAGACTTGAGATGTCCTGCAAAATCTAGGAAGCATTCTCTCCCTAAGTGTGTGGAAAGTCGGCCTGGAATTGATATGGTCTGAATCCCCTCCTTCTGTTTCCACCCGAACCTTTATGGACCATTTCAGCCCAATAACGGTCACCCTGACAGGTGTGGAAAGGTAAGGTTTGAAGAGATTTCCAACAGCCAAAGGGCAATTTGTCTCCAACGCAGATGAGAAAATAAGTGCGTCTCAAGCGATGACTGCCGTAGCAACCATCCCAAACATCTAAGTTGGTCCTGAGCACTAAACACCTACGACGGCAGGATCCCAAAATATCCTGGAGTTTTCTGGGCCTCGTCCCAAGCCCTTTGGCATAAATAGAATGGGCTTCTCTTTCTCTCTGTGAGCTTTAAATCCATCGTCTTATTAGCAACTGTGACATAACAGATGCTGGTGAATCTGTGCAAGCGATAATCAAATTTCATGCCTTGGAGCAGAAATACCAAATCATCGGCAGGAACACACAGGCTTTGGGTCCCACTCATCACGACACAGAGCAGCGGGCGCCTGGTGAAAGGGCAAAAAGCTTAGATGCACAGTAGGGCTGGCACGGGCTCAGGGCCGGGATGCCAGGCTAAAGAGTCCGATGAACCGAGAAGCTGAAGTAAGTAACCCCAGCTAATTAGGAAGCGGCAGATGGAAGGACGGGTGGCGGGACGGATGTGGCACAGAGGAAGCCACAGCGCTCCCAGGTCTTGGCTTCTGGTCTCCGTGCAAGACCTCGGGCAGGGACAATCTGGAGAAGGAGGCTGTGCATCCGATTCGGACGCTTGGCCGGATCCTGAGACTCTGAACAACCTGGAAGAAGAAGAAGAAGAAGAAGAAGAAGAAGAAGAAGAAGAAGAAGAAGAAGAAGAAGAAGAAGCTTCCCTAACAAAAGGCCTCCGGTCCCTCAAAGCATCTCCAGATGAAACTGGGTCCAGAGTTTTGTGGGTCTCCTCAGATGCTCAGAGTATTGGGCATTGCAACTTTCACATGCTGAGGCCTTCTGAGACCTTAGATGCATGTCTCACTTATCAGAGAAACTCAAGGAAGTTATAAAAGAAGAAAAAAAGGGGGGGGAGGGAAAGAAAAAGAGGAAAAATTAAGATTAAAAAAAGAATTACTATAAGCAAACTAATATGAATATATAATATTAATACCTTTCCTCCACACGCGTGTACTAGCCCAGTAAAAGATGAAACATCGGCTTCGTTTAAAATAATATAAAAATAGTTTAATCACAGATCTTGTGCATAATTCATAAAATAATTTACTTTTACTTGTGGTAATTTCCTGTTTGCTATCTCTTTGTCTCTCAGTCTCCATCTTTCTTCATCTCTTCAGCATGCTCCTTTTGGGATGCTGATATATATATATATATGTGTGTGTGTGTGTGTGTGTGTGTGTATATATATATATATATACACTTAATTTTTTAATACAAGAATGTATAATATACAATAATTATTGCTTCAGAGTATATCAAGGTATTGCATAAATGATTCTGTAATTTACTTAATATTATATATTCATATTAGTTTGCTTATAGTTATTCTTTTTTAATCTTAATTTTTCCTCTTTTTCTTTTTTCCCTTTCTTCTTTTATGACTTCCTTGAGTTTCTCTGATTAGTGAGACATAATTTCTTATGTCTAACTACCGTACTTCTTTAAATAATAATGTAATTAATGTATTTCTTCAGTGTTTCCTGCTTTCTTATATTAAGCCGAGATCTTAAAGTTGGCTATTTTGTATGTTTTGTGTTTTAACGGTTCATTGTTCTAATTCATTTCCAGTTATTTTTGCAGAAGTTTGTTAGAGCTGATGAACTGTCTTTGAATACTTTCTACCAGGTAGCATGCAGATCTTCTACTTCCATTACCTTCATCATAAAGCTGGGCCTGTATATATGAATTATGTACAACATCTGTGAGTAAACTATTTTTATATTATTTTAAACGAAGACGATATTTCATCTTTTATTGGGCTAATGCACGCATGTGGAGATAGGGTTGGGCTTGTCCCTGTTCTCATATGTTCTGCTGCAGATACTCTACAGATGAGAGTCACTAAATCTCAATTGTGCTTCTTTTACTAAAACCCAGATACCGAAATACAGAGTGGTTCTCACGGCAACCTCTCCTAAAGTCCCCAAGAATGTGAATATCTTAATCAAGAAGCAAATAAAGAAGTCCACCTTCTCCTCCAAGAGACTGAAAACTGGAGAGGCCTCCTATCCCTTTAATGGTTGAGTAGAAGAGGGAATTTCAGCAGGGGATGCTTTTTTACCTGGTTGCATGATAACAGCCTCTGCCGAAATCCTGATTTCTACATAACCTTGAAAAGGACAGAAGTTTTCAGTCCGGCAACCCTACCAGGAGCATTGGCGTATTGGGTGCTCCTTTCATCTATTTCCTTTGCATGAGACCAGAGATATAGGCTCAATGGGCCCTTGGTATCCTTTGGGGTTTGGTTCCAGGACCCCCTGTGGATACCAAAATCTGTGGATGCCCCATTAAATACAGTGGTGTAGCAAAAATGGGTTCCTTATACAAAATGGCAAAATCAAAGTTTGCTTCTTGGAATGTATATGTTTTCTGGAATATTTTAAAGCCATGGATGATGGAATGAGTAGATCAAGAATTCATGGATATGGAGGGCCAAGCTGTATAATATTGCACAGTTCCACCCATACCACCTCCAAGCCTTAGACCAATGATTCCCAAACTCTGTCCTTCCAGGTGTTTGGGACTTTGGCTTCCAGAATCTTAGACCATTAGCCAAGATGGCTGAGGCTTCTGGGAGATGAAGTCCAAGACACCTGGAGGATCAGAGTCTGGGAATCATTGCCTTAGACCATGACCCCTTAGGTCTAGGTCTAGGTCCCAGGACATGCAAAAACGTGTTTGGTGGGGGCATGTGTGAGAGGACATTCCCAGTCCTCCCAGTCTATGGAACCCTCCCACCATACAGGAGGTTATCACGGCCCCTTATCAGGTGGCAACCTTTTTGTTCTCTCAGTCCCATCACCTTCTCATAGGCACACCTGATGGGGTTGCAAGAGACATGGCCTTTTCGGTGGCAGCTCTCCCTTTGGTGCATCCTCCCAGGAGAGGAAAAGATGGCTTCCTCCTTGCTCTTCTTCTCCCAGCAAGTGGCATCTTTTCCATTCAGAGACACTTTTAGGAAAGGACTTTGGAGGCTTTTAACAGTATGCTGTTTCACTGGCTTTTATCTTGTGTCTTTTAATGGATTCATTTAAATGGTGTTAATTCTATAGATAGCTTAATTGCATTTTAATAACAGCTTCCTGTATGTTTTCACTTATGTCTTTGATGTGCTCTTATCAGTATTGGCTTTAGTTGGTGGTTTTTTTGACAGCCACCTTAAATTCCAGTTTTGGAGAGAAGATGGAATATAAATGAAAACATGTTTTATTATCATTACTATTACTAAATACTACTACTACTGTTATCCTCACCATCACCCAGGTTGATTTTCAGCAATTAACTGGCTGCTTAGAAAGAGCCTTTTCACAGGTGCGTGAGATTATATGTGTGTGTGTGTGTGTGTGTGTGTGTGAGTTTTGAAATTTCTGTGAATTCAATTAGGTTAATTTGCTTAATTGTGATTGAGCATTATAATGTTTAGGAATTTTTTTTCTTCCTGTGCCCATTTTTCATCTACCTCGCACCATCCTGAGCTCATATTTTGGGAAAGGAAAGCAAAGGTAAAAATGTAATACATAAATGCTCCATATCTGGCCACACTCACTTGCTCATTTCCTCTTCTCTTAAAAGCCATCGTTCCACTGCAGACAAGGCTCTGGCTTTTTATTCAAGCACCTTTTATATTTGAAACTGCCAGCGTATCTCCCTTAAGCCAAAATCCAAAACACATTTCCTTGGAAGTCGCCCCAGTTTGGAACTGATGGGACTTCTGAGCTGGCCTGGTTCGGAGGACCTGGCGTCGGTCTTATCTTGTTGCCTTTAGGCTAAACATACCCGCCGTTCCTTAAGCCTTCCTTTCTACACCATTTGGCCTCCAGACTCCTGATCTTTCTTTTCTAGCCTTCCTCTGAATCTTTTCCAAGTTGCTGGCCTTCTTCTTGAAGGGTGTAAAATCACAAATGGGAACATGGGACTCCAGATGTTGACTTGAGAGAAACATAAGTTGACCCTCCAGTCAAGGGAAAAGAGATTGTCTTGGGTTCATGGCTGTGCCTCCAAAGAAGGGGGGGAGCTAAACTGCGGAAGCCTTGGTGGTGGATTCCTTCCTAATTCCTTATTGCTTCTTTCCCCCAGTTCATGATGAGTAAGTGAATATAATTGATGTTGGGTAAGTTACTCTTTTGGACCACTCCAGGGACACAGGTAGAATCCTCTTGATATTTGATGTATGCATAAGTTCCCCTGCAGAAGCAGTTGGCCATATTTTTCCAATGCATTCATTTCAAGGTTGCAGAGGTGGAGCTGTGTGTGTAAGCCACACTGTTCATGTAGGTGTATTTTAGATGCACATTTGGTTGCACATTCAGCAGGGCAACATTGCAATTTTCTGGCTCAGTGGCTTTATGAAACTACTACATCCCTCTATGAATAGAAAGGTATGTTCCATCTCAGTGTAGGATTTGGGCTGCAGCTGAAACAACAGATCATGATGAGTAAGAGAATACAAACATAGGTGAGGAAACATATCCGGTGTAGCTGTGTTGATGAGGAAAGATCCTCTGTTGACTACTCCATTGACCATTGGTATTTGATGCATGCATAAGTTCCTCTGCAGAAGCAGACCATGTTTTTTCCAACATCTGCATCCAGTTCAAGGTTGCAGAGGCAGAGTTGCTCATGTGAGGCACATTGTACATGCAGGTGTGCATTTCAGATGCACATTTGGTTCCACATTCAGCAGAGCAACATTGCAATTTTCTGATTCAGTGGCTTTATGAAACTACTGTGTCACTCCACGAGTAGAAAGGTATCCTCCATCTCAATGGAGGATTTCAGCTTTAATAGAAACAGTGGGTCATGGTGGTAGAATACAAACAAAGGTGAGGAAAGTTACTCTTTTGACTACTCCAGTGACCAGAGTTCTGTTGGCTCATCCTTGATGTATTTAGTGGTGCTTGCTCAGAGTACAGGATAGATTGCAGACAGCTTTTATGGCACCTTTATGGAGGACCCAGTGCCCACAACTGTTTTATCCTTTAGCATACCTCTGGTTGATCCTGCCAGAGGAGGCTGAACTGAATGGGGCTTTTGGTAGTCCAATGTTGCCAGATCATTTGGATGGTGGGCTCTAGTCTGGTCTTGGGAAGGGTCAAACACTCCTTGCCTCCCTTATTCTGGGTGCAGCCATGCCCAGGAGCTATCTCTCTCTGCCCTTGGTCATCTAGGGAAATGGTGTAGCACCAAGAGATAGCAGAGAACTCCTTTTGCAACAGCTTTGAAAGTATGCACACAGGCATAACCAAGGTGAACCAGCATAAGCCACCAATAATGTTTGGGGCATAAACCTGAGCAGAAATGCAGAGAAAATGAAGAGTCAATGAGAAAACTTGGACTTCGCCATCATCAACAGCACAAAGAAAATGTTTCATCTCTTGCTTTTGTTCTTTTTGATCCTGTGTTCATGGTAACAAAGCAATGTTTCCATGGTGATTAGCAAGTGGCAACGAGAGCTAATGGTTGCCGGGAGCATCAAGTTGAGAGAGACCTGAGAGGACTCTTGGGGAAGTTTACAGAGCCAGGCTGCTGGGATGGCTTTGTCCCTCCTTGGGTTTCTTGTTAGGACCCTTCCCTTCCCAAAACCTGCTCTTGACGCATTTCAGTGCAGAGAGGGACCCCAGGAACACTTCTGTGTTGGCTCTGAGAGAAGGCAAAGCCAAAACCAGAAAGGTCCAGGGGTCTCTCGATGGCTCAGCTCATAAACATGCTGGACAGTGAAGTTGATCTGTATTAAGACTTGGATGTCTGTTTATGTGTCCTATTAAACAAATATTTAAAAAAACATACTTGTGGAATCCTGTTGGTGATGTACACAAGCCTAATGTTACATTACTCCTACATAGGTATTTTGATGGATATTCCAGAAGGAGGTATTGTGTACCTCCACCCTCAACAAACCCCAACACTCTTAACTTACTGATCTGGGGTTGTGGGAAGATGAAGGTCAGAGAGCCAGAAAGATGACCTTCTCCTCCTAAAGAAGATTCTCCAGGCGGCGCAGGACAATCCCTCCATCTCTGGACATCTGGGTGCTGAAACATATCCAGACCCATGCTCCACACCCCCACACCCTGCCCTTCTTTGGCCACTTAATGGGTGGAGATTGGAGCATCCCAGCACCGGATCAGCAAGTTGGGAGCTTAGGAGAAGATAGAATTGCAGCTGGTGGATCTTCACCTTTCACCAGCATGATCCAGAGTCTTGGCAGGGAAGTTAAAGCTCCTGCAATTTGTACTGAATTTTTAGTGTTAATATTCTTAGTTTGGGTGGGCGGGCTGGATTTGCAATTGTTTATGGTGTCCTGGGATTTGTAGTTTCATTATGCATTTAGAGTTCTCTTCCGAAGAGCTCTAATCCCTCCCTACAGTACAAATCCTAAGATTCTGGAGGATGTAGCCTTGGTGTTAAAGTGCAGAAGATAAGGTTAATAGCTTTGTTTAACTTTTTGAGGGGATGTCATGTTGAGGATGGAGCAAACTTGTTTTCTGCTGCTCCAGAGAACAGAACACAGATCAATGGATGCAAAATTACAGGAAAAGAGATTCCACCTCAACATTAGGAAGAACTTCCTGAGAGTAAGAGCTGTTTGACATTGGAAGACACTACCTCCTTTGGAAGTCTTTAAACAGAGGCTGGATGGCCATCAGTCAAGGGTGCTTTGATTCTGTGGTCTTGCATGGCAGAAGGGGGTTGAACTGGGCTGGCCCTTGGGGTCTCTTCTATCTCTTTAATTCTATGCTTCAACTGCATAATGGGAAAGACCACAAAGTCATTCTATTCTGGCTCCCTGTTAGCTCTTAGTGAGATGTCTATGCATGAGAGAGAGACAGAGAGATCTCTCTCAACCTCCCCCCCCCTCCTTCCCTCTCTCTCTGGCAGCTTGCTCCATCCTCAGATATGGAGGACAGCATCTCTCTCTCTCTCAGTGGGGCAGGGAGAGCCAGGGGACAGTATGGACGTTGCCTTGGGGGGGGGGGGGGTCTCGTTCCCTTTCAACCTGACTTCTGCTGTCACAACAGCCCCAGCTCTGATGGGGAGATCAAACCCATGGAAGCCTGCCTGGATTCTCACTTCAAAGGGGAAGCATCAGGCCTCTCTGCCACAAGGCTTCCTTCCAGGGACCCAGATGCTGCGGATGCTCATGATCCTTCCTTGGGGCTCCCCTTCCTCCCCCAACCCCAAACCTCCTGCTATTCCTGCTCCCTCCCTGATTCCTTTGCAAAAGCCTTTGCAGCCTGGCTGGAAATGAAGACCAAGCGGGAGCCTGATTATGGCCCTCCATAAGTGCATGGAGAGTACATTTTGGAGTTGAGCAAAAGTCCTCCTCCAGGGAAAGAAAAAGAAAGGGGGGTTAAAAATGTCGCCCTACCATCCTGGAGGGTTATCAAAACATGAGAAGGGATTTGGGACAGATATGGTGAATGAGGATTTAACACAACCTCACTGCAGGAGTTTCCAAAGCGTAGCTTATATATATATATCCTGGCATATCTTTGAAGGTCTCAGGCCAGCATACAATAAAACCAGTTTAGGGAAACAAATAATATTGTCTGGAATCTTCCATCACATTGTATGTTACATAACTTTACATATACAGTCGGCCCTTCGTATCCACAGGAGGTTCTGTTCAGGACACACACACACACACACACACCTGTGGATGCCAAAAACCATGGGACATCAAGTCCCATGAGGTGTAATGGTGGCAGGCCTTACACTCAGCCACAGTAGCATGGCTGCATACACATGCAACCATTGGGTTGAATGGGATGGGGCCATCTACAGATGCTCAGATCCGTGGATGGCAAGCCCACAGTTGGGGTGTATTTAGCTACATAGCAGAGACACTAAGAAACCTTGTTAAGGAATTGCTAAGACTCATATCAGAAGTTTCCCAGTGTTCATTGGGATCTACCAATGGGCATTGGCACTCCTTGCCTGGTGTCCCAATGGACAACGGTCCCCATGCGCATCAGTCACAATGCCAGCTCTCCTACATAGCCATGTAACAGCTGCCTTAAACTGGATACAGATGTTATGGAATGCCAAGTTCTAATTCCTGCAGATTTAAGTCCACTTACAAAGACATAACTCTCCAACAAGATTCTGGACAATAATAATCATTTTTAAAATGCTAAAAATATATTAAATCATTCATCAGTTAAAACCAAATAATTTAAAATTGGTTAAAAACAACTTAGTGATGGAGTCTCCTTCTTCCAAGGTTTTTAAGCAGAGGCTGGGTGGCCATCTGTCTCAGGGAAGGCTTGGATAGTGTCTTCTTTACATGGCAGAAGAAGAGAGTTGGATTGGATGGCCCTTGGGATCTCTTCCAACTCTAGGATCCTATGGTTCTATGATTCTATGAATGTTGGACCTCTAAGGCATTCCACCATTGCCATGCCACAGCTAAGAAGTCCCTGTCCCATGCCCCATACAGTGCATTGACCCCACTGGTGGGACCCAAAGAAGGACCCTCCTTCCCCCAGTAGCCCCCAGTCCTCAGATAGACACAGATAGGGAGAAGCTCTCCCTCAACTATCTTGGTCAGGGGTAGGCAACCTTTCCCCTTTAAGGGCTAAGGGACTTTAACTCCCAGAATCCCAGGAGCTGTTTGCCAACATGGGGCTATTGGCCAACATGGCTGAGGTTTCTGGGAGCTGAAGTCCCTCGGCCCTTAAAGGGGAAAGGTTGCCTACCCCTGATCTTGGTTCTTGCATGGCTTCATGCAGTGGCCTCGGGCCACATCTCCTGTTGGTGTCGGTGCTTGCATTAAGTTCCCCCATGGAAATGGTTGGACATTTTCATCTTATGGGGGATGATATACAGTTTGGTGTTTGTTTTTAACCCCATTGCAAACTGCTCCTCTAGATAAGATGCCTGCTACTGGGGTCTTTTGTGCTACACCGATCTGTTGGATGCCAACCTGGCTTCAGGGAAGGATTTGCAACATGACAGATCTTCCCTCTCTCTTTCTCTCAAACTTGTTCTCTCTGCCTCTCACCTTGTTTTCCTCTTTCTTCCTCACACGCTTTATTTCTCCACTGCAGCTCAGCATCCGACACTTACCTCAAGTGCAGATTTCTTTCCATGCGCTGATCTTTCTCCAGTGTTCTCCCTGCCTCTAGGTCTCTGTTGGGTTAGAAATAGACAACAAAACCATCAAGCCCTTAATTATTTTCCTCCCTCTCTGGGATGTAAGATACAAGGCTTGTCATATGATTGTTACAACTCTCCTCCTTCTTGATCCATAGGAAAAGGGTTCTCTCTTCTGTGTAGTCAGAGCATAGCAGATTGGAGAGTGGAGTCATTTCTCTTTCCAGCCATGCCTCCCTCCCTCCTTTTAATCATTTAAGGGTGATTTTCATAGTGTATGTCAAGGGACTAAGTCCAACTTCCTTGGCAAAATTTTGCAGTGGGTCTGGATAATGTTGGTTTTTATTTGCCCCCCTTTTGTGTTTTTCCTCTCCTTCTTCCTTCTTCTTCTTTTTTTAAGCATAGGATGGGGGGAGAAGTATTAAGGGGGGGAGAGATGCATGACGGGAGTTTTAAATCAATCTTAGATCACTGATTTCCAAACTTTGATCCTTCAGGTGTTTTGGACTTCAGCTCCCAGAAGCCCCAGCTAGATTGGCCAACAGTCAGGAATTCTGGGAGCTGAGGTCCAAAACATCTGGAGGACCAAAGTCTTAGAGTAGACTGTATTGCCTCACCTGTTGGAGCTGGGGTCAAGGGTTGCCAGAGGTGGTCTGGGCTCACAGGTCTCAGGCATAGTGACCTCAGGCTTAGGGATCTTCTCTCCTCTAGAAGAAGTTGTACATGGCAGTTCCTCTGCTGGTTCCAGGGGTTCTTCATCCCCTGAGTCTGGCCAAGATGCTCTTTGACATCAGCCAACCTTACTAATAAGGCATACATGCCCTGGGGAAATGTGATGGTGGCCAGTCAGGCAGCAGCATGGAGAGCTCTCCTGGTGTTCCACCACAGTTGACCAGTGGGATGAAGGGTCAGAACTACATCCCTGTACCATCCACTTGCCATTGCACAGCTGGGGGGTAATTATTTGTAGGAAGGTATTGGTGACCTCCTTATGCAACATCCAAAAAAGGACTTAATAAGTCATGGAGGGGGTTCTTGGCTATGAGCCTAAGCCACTGCTGGTCACCCAGGTCATGGTGAACAGAAGACAAGAGGTAGATGGAGATACCATGAAGCTCTGGACATAGGTTGGGTAGCCAGTGGGCAACCCCTCTGATCCCATGAAATGGACTCTTATTGGGGAAGCAAGAGGCCCCTTGTCTGCTGGCCAAGAGGGAAGTCAGTGGTCCCCTTGTGGTCTCCCTTAAACCTTTTATCTGAGGATCCAACTTGGGCTCCTTGAAGAAACCAAGGTGGCCCTGGCCAGCAGACAGCCATCGCAAAGCCTTGCCGGTGCTTTCAGCTGGCTGATATTTTACAGAAACACGGTGTTTCCTCTTCGACTGCATCTCATTCCCCCAAGATGAAATGATCCTTTTCTTTATTCCTTTTGTTAAACAGTGCCACTATAATTAAAGTTTTATACAAACCTTCAAAAGGGGTGGACGGGAGGAAGGGGGGCTTTCCCTCTTTGAAACTGACTTACAAAGAGATGTCACCAAAGGAGAGCGGGAAATACAGGTGTGTGTGCTGGGTAGCAATCACCCAGCAGCAGCCGAGCGACAGGAAAATGTTTGTTTGAAAGCTTTAGATTCAAGCACAAATGACTGCAAATGCATATCAATTTTTTACCAAAATAGGATGGGGGGGGAATCCCAACACCTACAGAGTGTACCTAGATACAATCAGAAGATTAAAGACTCCCTGCCTGGAGAAAGCAACCCTGGGATGAGTGAAGATCCAACATTCTTAACTCGGCTTTTGTGCCATGTTCTTCATGTAAAACTGAGATAAAGATGAGGAAAAGAGAAATATTGGGTTGGGGAATGGGTTATGCATACACACCTACGTCTCCATTCACACACACAGATCCTGTTGGTGATTTACACTGATGCAATCCCTGGTTTGCTTCAATGAAAATCCCTGGAACCACCATGGTGTGGAGCTTTGAGCATTGGACTATGAGAAACACTGGAGATCGGGGTTCGAATCCCCGCTCGGCCATGGAAACCCATTGGGTGACCTTGGGCAAGTCACATTTTCTCAGCCTCCAAGGGAAGCACTGTCAGAACCCCTCTGAACAAATCTGCCCAAGAAAATCCCATGATAGGTTCACCTTAGGGTCTCCTTAACAAACAACAAAATCCCTTATGACACCAGTGTGAGTACTTTTCTAGCATTTTGGAAGGATGGAGCCTGTGTCACCTTATGCAATATATTGACTGAAGGTATGGAAGGGCAGCTGGACAGTGACTCTAGGCCACAGACTGGCCAAGGGCTTGTGTCCAGGTGGTGCTTTCTGGGTCCTGTTGCACCACCAAAGAGAGGAAGGGCTTCCATTGTCCTTTGGACCAGATGTGCAATAGACTGGACCTTGGCCAATGCTCCTCTGCATCAGAAGTGGGCAAACTGAAGCCTTGGGGCCATTAGTGGCCAGCCATGGATGCTTTGGGGGCCCTCGACACTCCAGAATCTTCAAGCCAACCTTGCTCTGGCCAAAACAGACACTTAATGGTCCTGTATTTCAGAGAGTGTTTAGACACCATTTATTTCTGCTGAAGGGTATTGATGTTTCTGATACGAAAAACAATGAAATTATATGTGGTTTTATGGGATAATTTGGGTCCAAACACAGTGCAGAAATAATCCAGTTTGAGACCGCTTTAACTGCCCTGGCTCAGTGCTAAGGAATAATGGGAATTGTAGTTTATTGTGGCCCCAGAGCTCTCTGACAGAGAAGACTAAATATCTCACAAAACTACAGTTCCCAGAATTCCCCAGCACTGAGCCAGAGCAGTTAAAGCGGTCTCAGACTGGATTATTTCTGCACTGTGTTTTGGACCTTAGTTTTGTCTTGCCTTTTTAATATCAATAATATATTTGCATTTGCATTTGGCTTTAACCCCTGAAGAGGGCTTTTTCGCATACAGGCCAAAATGCATTGGGCTATTTAAAAAGGAATAAACAGCTGACCATCTAGGAGCACATAGCACTTGTCTCCTTCTTGTTATCTGCTTCTGACATGCTTTTCCCTACAGCATTTTCTGAGCAGAAAACAGAATCTACTACATAGAAAATAATATTTTTGTGCCAAGATTTTTGCACGGAAAATGCTATTTCCCATGCAGAAATGCCACGTGTGAATTTTGTACGAAATAAGTCTTGAACTGTGAACTGCAGTTTTCAAAGACTACCTTGCAGCAAGATAAAACTGGCAAAATTATAAGTCATTAAAACCAAAAACCCATTACTTCATTTTGGAAGAAAATTAGCAAAGAATTGCATCCCTGCATATAACCAGCACTTGAGACCATGCCCAGAAAACAGACCAGTAATAAAATTTCCCATTAAAATAGTTCTCAGCTGCTTCCTATGCAGTATACGCACACAAATGGAAACAAATGAACAGCTTTTTGCTACTCTTATACCGTTTCTTCAGACTCTGAAACTGAGTTTCTCCATCCAGTAGCAGAAATGTTTGTGAACATTCTGTAGCATCACAAAGGGAGTAGTCAATATTTACCAGTTCCTGCCATGGCTCCTTGCTATGGAATCCTGGGATTTGGAGGATTTGGGGGGGGGGGGCTCTCTAACAGAGAAGGCTAAATGTCTCACAAAACTACAAATCCCAGGATTCCATAGCTTTGTGCTATGGCCATTAAAGCGATGTTGAACTGGATTATTTCTTCAGTGTGGATGCAGCCGAAATTAACTCCTAATATACAATTCCAGACAACTAGATTTCTTAACAGTTTGTTCCAGCCAAGCTAAGCCATTTCAAAGGCAAGGAAAAAGAATTCTTGGAAATTAGCAAAATGGCTTTCATCTGAGCATTTCAAAGTACTTTAGCAAACCTTTGCTAATTAAACGGATGCCAGCAAATCTCGTTGGCTGGTGGAGAGACGAAGCAGCTTCCTGCAACCGTCCTCAAGGGAGTTGCCCGGATGGCATTTACAGGTGTGTGCCAGAAGCAGCATCCCAGCAATTTTCATATGGCCAGGAACACAGGGAGCAACAATAATAGTTTGGCTCCCCCTCCCCTGCGGACTGACAGAAGACCCAAAAAACGGGCAACAAAAGGGCTCATGCTGGGCCCTTTCATGCTACAGTTATAGAGTCATGATATCTTTGCAAACAAGCTAATAAAACATGGGCTAAGCAATGCAACTCTTAGGTGGATTTGCAATTGGTTGGCCGGCGGAACCCAAGGGCTGTTCAGCAATGGCTCCTCTTCATCATCTTGGAGAGAAGTGACCAGTGGGGTGTCCAGTGGGGTCTGTCCTGGGCTCAGTTTGCTATTCAACATTTTTATCAATGACTTGGATGAAAGAATAGAGGGCATGCTTATCAAATTTGCAGATAGGACCAAATTAGGAGGGGCAGTTAATACCCCAGAGGAGAGGATCAAAATTCAAGATGACCTCAACAGGACCAAAACAAACAAAATGAATTTCAACAGGGAGAAATGTAAGGTACTGCACTTTCACCATGTAATTTCTGCACCACATTGACTTCTCTGCTTCTTATGAGGCTGTCACTGGGACAAGATGTGCTCCCACCCATCTCCCAGGACTTTAGAGGACCCTGTGAAGTTCTTGAACTTGCTGTTCTTGCCGTCTTGGGCTGCCTTCCTTCTCCAGTGGCACCTACAGTTTGTTATTGACAAGCAAACAACAATGTAATGCCGGTGTGTGTGCGAGAGCTGAAGTTGAAGCAAAAATTACAGGCTTTTAAGGTGAGGGGGAAGAAATGTGCGACTCGGAGCCCTTAAGTGTTTGGCACGGTGTCGTCTGCGTCTCTGTATTCTGCCACGTAGGCAGCTGAGCTTAAGCGATTTATGGGAGCTGGCAGATGGGAAGGAGGGTGTTGGTGGCGCTTGATGTAATTCCTAATGGCATTGCACTCACACCACCTCGTCCTGCCGGTTGCGATGGTTCCTGGGATAAGCAGATAATCTCATCCACCTTTGCACAGAAGGCCTGACCCTGAGCTTGTTGGAGTCACAGATTAATAGAGAATTAGCCACCAAAAGGGAGCAGGTCTGCCAATATAGTTTTCACTTGCACCCAACCTGGCAGGAGAACAGATTTCTTGATGGTGGGGGAGACCAGACACTCTCCTCATGGATCTTTTCAGGGCAAGGTAGCCTCTGAGCAATACCTAGTTCTGAAACTTGCAGGAAAGAAAGGCACTTGGACATGCTGCAATTGAGTAGAGCAGTGGTCTCAAACTTTGGCCTTGGACATCAACTCCCAGAAGCCCCAGCCAGCTTGGACAGCTGCCATAAATTCTGGGAGCTGAAGTCCAAAACAGCTGGAGGACCAAAGGTTGGGAATCACTGGGATAGAGGAACATGGTTTTAGGGTACAGCAGTGTTGGACCACGTGTGGCTTGTGGGTCACATGCAGTCTCCTAGGAACATTTTTGCACCCCTCCAGACCCTTAGGGACCCAAAAGATTGCAATCGTTTTTTTTTAAAAAATGCACCCAAATTCCTCCATCTAGAGCAGTGGTTCCCAATCCTTGGTCTGCCAGATGTTTTGGACTTCAGCTCCCAGAATTCCTGACTGTTGGCCAAGTTGGCTGGAGCTTCTAGACGTTGAAGTCCAAAGCATCTGGAGGACCAGTGTTTGGGAACCACTGCTCTAGTATGGGGGCCATTTTTGCCATGTTTATTCCCTTTTCCTGGCCATTTAAGGCTCAGGAGAAGGTTTTTTAAAAATTTGTAAGTGGCTTCTCCTTACTTCTGGTTTTTAAAAAAGACCTATCACATGGTGGCCCAAGAATAAGGAGGCAAAATGTTTGGATAACTGTAGCCCCTGAGCCTCCCACAGTTGCCTGCCCTGGGTAAGGGATGCAGGACTCCAGGAGAGGCAAGCATGGAAAAGCCAAGCTCAGGGCTCTTCCAGGTGGGCCAAATATGTCTGGAAGTCATGATATTAATTGCTGTAGATCTCAGGAGGCAAGGATGATTTAAATATCCCAATGGTATTCTGTTTTCCTGGACTGTTTTCTAGCAAGTCCCAATCCTGCATGCAACGTTTTATTCACATCCTTGGAAGGCTTTCTTCTTAATTCCAAGACCTATCAAAACAACATGTTCTCTTCTCTCATCTTCCTTCTTTCCTTCCTTTTTAAAAAACATTATAGTCCTGTATTGCATCTGTCAAATGGCCATTTTGCACTGTAACTCTTTTTTAAAAATCCAGAGAGAAGGAAAAATGTGCCCTTCAAACCATAAACCACCTCAGCAAACCATGCCCCAGTTTTTTTTATTATTATTATTTAAGCAAAAACCTTTTGAAGAGCTTTAGTACAGATCCAAGGCATTGCTACAGCAAGCAGACCTCAAAAGGAACAGAATGGGGGGCCCTAAAGACTGTGCAAAAGTTGCCGTACATGCGGTGCTGTGTTTCGGGATTTCACGCTCAGTCACAGTTGTTTCCACTTTCCATGCCGTCATGCCCTAAATATGCCAGGCTTCTCTCCTTGATTTGCTGCTGGTTGCAATGGATTCGAAGTGCTACTCCCAACCTGCACATTTCTGCCCAATTGTGCTTTTCTCCCATTCCAAGTGTAGTTAAGTGACACAGGTATGGCTTCCCTTCATCCTTTAGGAATTCCCTTCCGGGAACCCTGAATGGATAGAGGGCTGGTTGAAGTTGCTTGGTGGAGCAGGTAAGGCTCTCTGTACATGTTCAGGAGCCATCTCGCAGGGTCACAGAGAGAGACCTAACTGGACGCTGCAGAAGCCAAGTCATTAACAGGGATGGTAGACTATTTTAATGAACGAACCCCACAAGGTGTTGGCAAGGGGGCTGTTTATGAAGCAGGTGCCGTCTTCCTTCATGGAAATTTCATTAGGGGCGTTAGGTATAGATAGTCACTGGACCAAAGCCTACAAGTAATTATGGGTAATTACTATGCCTCAGTGTTTGGAATAACAATGGGCAACCAAGCACCTGCGGAGGAGGCCAAGACGCTTCTGGGCGTTTAAGCCACTTTGCAAAGTTTCTCCCCCAATTTCTGCCTTGACTCCTGCATATTTTGAAGCATGTCTCATAATCTCTGGCCTTAGAGGAAGACCTCACCTGGGTGTTTGATTTAGCAAGAAAGGAAACGATGGAGAAGCAGGCCGAAGCTCTGTTGATGGTCCCAGTTACTATAGAGTAACTGAAGTGTGAGGTTTAGGTAAATCCCATTGATTCAATGGATCTAGTCTAGCTGTGAAAGCCAGACAGCAACAAGCATAAAATGAACTCATTTGAAATGTGATGATGGAGGAGAGTTCTATGGATACCATGACCTGCTAAAAAGACAAATCCTAGAGTAAATCAAACTTGGACTTTCATTAGAAGCCAAGATGACTCGACTGAGGTTATCATACTTTGGACATACCAAGAGATGATGTGAGTCACTGGAAAAGGTGATATTTCTTGGGAAAGTGGGAGGGAATATGAAGTCATAGGCTTTCGGAGCTGGCATCCATAGTTTTTTGTGGGTTTTTCGGGCTGTGTGGCCATGTTCTAGAAGAGTTTCTTTCTGACGTTTCACCAGCATCTCTGAAGATACCAGCCACAGATGCTGGCAAAACGTCAGAAAGAAACTCTTCTAGAACATGGCCACACAGCCCGAAAAACCCACAAAAAGCTATAGGAGGGAATCGTTGTAGAGTACAGTATGTCTTTTCTGAAAGGAGCTGAAGAGGTGTCCCATCTCATCTCATCTCATCGCAACCAGTCAAGGCCCAGGAATCGCACCCACAACAGCCAAGGCAAGCCAGGAAGACGGTGGCACAACATGGGCCCGACACGTCCATCCAGCTTCCCCTTCTCTGTGTTTTCTCCTGCATGCTTCCAAGTCACACCAGCCAGATGCCTAGAGGAATTACAGTGTTTGGGAAAGAAAACAGAGCCACACAGAGACATTGTTGAATGTAAACAGCAGTTAAATATGTGCTGCCGTCTGCCATCACTTCGGCAGCCTGCAAAGACACAGGAAGAGCCAGTGGGGAAATGTCGGAGGAGAAAAAAAGATGCTGGAGAAGCCAAGATTTGTTTTAAAAGCCTTCCATTGCTTGTCTGGCGCTCCACCAGCTCCCTCCTCCCAGCAACGTCTTGCTTGAGTCAGTATAGGAAGATATCTCCTGATACGTCTCTCCTCCTGAGCTCCCCCCAAGAAGTCAAGAGACCTCCATTGGATCCACCTGCCCCCCTCCCCACAAAAAAAGGGAAGAGCTACAGTGGGACCCAGAATGATCCATTGAAACCAGTTAGAATCACAATGGGCTAACCAGCTGGTGTCCCTGGTTACTGTGGAAAGCACTTGCAAACCCTGTTCTTCATCTGAGGAATTCTTCTCCATCTGATGAGTATGGAGATCCTCCCTCAGGGTTGCATCTCCTAAAGCTCCAACTGCAGATTTACGCAGCAAGTGTGCTCTCAAATGGCAATGCTGCACAACTGAATGCACACCCAAGTTTCCAGCCCAGTACACAACTAAATGGCCTTGTTCATGGGCATCTCCATGGGCATGTGCCCCAGGACCACAGGCACTTCCCACACCTTTGAACTGACTGGAGCCATTTGATACCAGACAAAAATGGTTGGTGGCTTCACGCATAAGGCACCCATGGGATTCTGGCAATATCATGCCATGGGAAGGAGGTGGGGGCTGCCTGGAAGTACAAACAGTCTCAACATTCATTTAGGAACAACAACAGGCAACCATGGATCAACCACATGCAGCCCAAGATCTTTTGCAGGACCCAACACCATCAGAGAATAAGAGGCAGACACTCAAATTGCCCTCCTGTCTGTCTTTCCCTCCCCATCTCTCCCTTCTTTCCTTCCTCCCTCTCCATTTTTGTCCTTCCTTCCTTCCTCCCCCCCTTTTCTTCCATACCTTATCTCTCCCTTCTTCCCCCTTCCTCCCTCCTTCTCTCCTTCCTTCCTTCCTCCCTTCCTTCCTCCCTCCCTTTTTTCCCTTTCCATCACTCCCTTCTTTCCTCCCTCCCTCCCTCCCTCCTTCTCTCCTTCCTCCCTTCCATCCCTGCCTGCCTTCCTCTTTTCATCTCTCCTTTCTTTCCTCCCTCCCTCCCTTGATCCTTCTCTCCTTGTTCCCTCTCTTCCTCCCTGCCTCCTTTCTTTCCCCTCTTCATCTTTCCCTTCTTTCCTCCTTCCCTCCATCCCTCCCTCCTTCTCTGTCCTCCCTTTCTTCTTCCCTCTCTCCCTTCCTCTCTCTTTTTATCTTCTTCCCTCCCTCCCTTCATTCCTTACCCTCTTCATCTCTCCCTCCCTCTCTCCCTCCCTCTTTTCTTTCCTTCCTTCCTTCCTTCCTTCCCTGCCTCTCTTTCTGGAATGGCCTTCCACTGGCTGGCCTCCCAGCCTGCACATCTGGGCCTTTGCTGGGGCAAGAGCACAGCCTCATTTGTCGAACAGTTGCAACCGCCTTGTAGGTCTCTTACTGGAACGCAAACCGGCTGTTTGTAAGCTGCTCTGTGGAGAGAGCAGGAGAGGAATTTACCAGCCCAGCTGCATTGCCTACATCAAACATTACAAGGGTCAGTGGAGATTAGGAAGCCCAGGCAGAGCAGAGAACGGCAAAAACAGGAAAGCAGAGAGCAGGCAGGTAGTGCTGCTCCCAGAAAGGGCTCTCTCTATCAACATCTCTCCCCCCTCCACCCCCAAGAAGCACCTTGTCCATCAATCCCAGGTAATGGCTCCTGGCTGGCATCCCACATCTGGCGGAGAGCCTTCCAGGTGCCATTCTGCGGGCAGCCGGCTCCTTCTGCTGCTTTAATGCCCCATCAGTGAGGCGCGTGAGCAAAGGAATAATGAACAGTAATTTGACTTTATTTTGCTGTCATCATATTTAATGGACATTTAACAGGTGCCAAAGCAAGCCTTCCTCAGGGAACCGGAGGCCGTCCCCATTACGTCCGCTCATGCCAGCCACGTTTGCAAGCAGAGGTTCAGGGGCGTCATATTCATAATTGCTTCCAGGCTCCCACCAGGGATTTGGGGGGGTTGTGTGCCCCCCTCCTCTTCCCCACCACCCCCTGCAAGCAGAGCACAGGAAACAAATACGGCAGACATACCATGGTTATTTATGCCGTCACTGGGCTCACAACGCACCGATACCACATTGTGGTTTGAGAAAGAACCTGCCTGAGGTTGGTCAGATAGAAACTTGGTGCAGATTAGTTCAAGGTTAGAAAGGCATTTTATTCTCTTCCAAAAGAAAGAAGTTGGCAGCTTTCATATAGACAAGTGCATCTGAGGAAGTAGACTTCAGTCTATGAAAGCTCAAGCTGCCACCTTCTCTCTTTCAGTTAGTCAAAGGCGCTACAACATACTGATTCTACAGACTAACACAGCTATATCTTGTATTCTCTTCCAAGAATAAGAGAAATGGAGCAGACCTGGAAAGGAAGAAAATGTTGGCTGACAGATTCTGGGAACCCAAGTCTTAAATAAAAGTAACTTTTTCCAGTCTCTCCTCAAGGGCTTACCTGCCAAAAGCTGAGAGCTTTCCCTCTGAACCATTTCATTCAGGGACAAACCTTTCTGCAGCTTTGTTGGTAGTGTGCAATTTGGATGAAGGCAAGCCCAGAGATAATGCACAATTGGCAAATCTACTCACATCATAGTTAATGGAGTTATCTGCCTCCATGCAACAAGCTAACAAAGGGTGATAGAGAGGCTGCCCAGCAATATTGAAATGCATAATTGCGCCCACAGAAGACTTTATTGACTCACTGGATAAAGGAACATGAATGAAAGAACTTGCTCCAGGGATCACCCTCCCTCCCAAAATGCAGCCCTTCCCAATGTCAAAACTGCCCCTTAGCCATGGTTGGGGGGGCGGTGAGATCTACTATCCCCGAGCCCCTTGCTGCCACATACCAAATATTTGAGTGCTGCAAATCGGAACATAATTAATCCTCCAAATGCGATTTGATCACTAGGCTGCCATAGTGAATAGTCCTCCTCCTGTTCCCTGGAAGAAAGGTCTGCGGGAAAACAGAGGGAAGAGAGGAGTGAACAGAGGGAGGATAGTAAGCCTTTGGCTTTGCTGGACTTTGCTGGCCACTTTCCTCTGCCTAGGAAGCATGACTTACTGGCACTGCAGCACCTTAAAGGCCAACTGGTTTCCCAAGGCCAACACATTTGCAGCAATTGGTCACTCATCAGAAGGAGAGGGGAAAGACTTGGATGCTGCCAAGATGTCCTGCCCAGCGTCAACTGTAAAGCTGTGGATTCTCTCCACTGGTCAGTTTTGTGGTCTGTTTTGTTCTACAGCTGGCCCTCCACAGCCACAGATTTTTTTATCCACAGGTTCAAGCATCCGGGGCTTGAAAATGTTCTGATAATATGTCAGTTCCAAAAAGCGAACCTTGATTTTGCTATTTTATATAAGGGACATCACTGTATTTAATGGGACTTGAGCATCCATGAAGTCTGGTATCCACAGGGGAACCTGGAACTAAACCCCAGCAGATAGCAAGGGCCCACTCTATTGGCCAAGGAAAGCCAGTGTGCTCTAAGGGGTTATTTACACTGTGAAAGTAATCCAGGATGAATCTGGGTTAAACCTCCATTGTTCACCCAATTAAGGGGGTTTGGGGGGGAGGGGGGCTGCCAAAAAAAACACTTAATCCAGGATAATCAATATAGGGTTCCCCACACCCCCAAGTTGGTAATGTGAATAACTAATGTGAATAGACCTGAGTAAACCAGGGATTAAACGGGTTCTGAATGCATTTCCATCATCGACTCCATCATTATTTGAAAGTGAGCAACCAAACTCATGGAAATGTGGGTCGATGCAGTTCCATAGTGTGAATAACAAACCCGAAATGCGTGAGTGAGATGATTTGCATTGCCATGCTAAAAAAACAAAAAATGACATCTGAATGACCCCTAAGAAAGACATTTTCAGACCTTGAATAGGTGTTCAACCAAAGAGTTCCCTGAGTTGCCTTGGGGACCCGACCAGCATTCATCCTCCTGTCCTTCATCAGATGGTGATGACTTTTGGGGTCAGGGACATGTATGCCCCCTTGGAATTCCTCAGAGGAAGGGTGGCTTGGAAACCAAGGCGTCCACTCACACCTGCCCCATCATGGCTTCATCTTCCATGCTTCCAATCGCAGGCTAAAGCAACTTTGTAGTACCATGTACAATTTATAAAGCATGTTCAGAAGGAAGGAAGGAAGGGAAAGGGGAAGGGAAAGGAGGAGAAGGAGAAGGAGACAGAAATGTTGTTTCTCTGGACTACAGTTCCCAGAATTCTCCAGTCAGCATGACCCTTAGCCATGCTGGCTGGTGATCTCTCAGAGCCATCCTCCAAAACAGGAAACTAAATTTTACCCACAACAATTCATCTAGTAAACTGAGTTCAAACTCTGAGGTGCCCTATGGCCCTTTGCTTGGCTTTCTTAGGAGGACACATTCCCTCATCCAAAGACCTCAGGAGAAGCACCTCTTCTCTGTCCACATCTCCCAATGGATGAAGGAACCCCATGGGGCCAGCTAGTCTAGCCCCCTTGCCTGTACAAAGCCTTGCAACCCAAGCAAGGGTTAACCCAGGATGTGGCTCCCTTTTCTGCCCTTCTAGATGGCAAGAGAGGACCCCCTGCCCAGCCCAGCCCAGCCCAGCCCAGCCCAGCCCAGCCCAACCCATTGGCCGCCAATGCCATCGCTCCTCGACTGCCATGATTCTGGGATGCCACCGGCACTAATTGCAATTTCCATTTCAGCGGCTCTCCTCGACAGGCAGAGTGGCTCTTTCTTTCTAATGAGACGCTCTTGAATTATCAGCCTATGTGGATAAAATGGAGACAACGGCGGCTTACATGCATCATGAGTTCATTATTAGCATCTGCTAGAAATCTCACTCTTGGACTGCTAATGGTTTCCTCTCCTGCACAAAAGTATGCTAGAGTTGAACCTGCCTTGCGCTGGGCCTCAGCGACAGATCTTTCTCCTTTCTCCTTTCTCCTTTCTCCTTTTTCTCCTTTCTCTTTCTCTCTTTGAGCAGCCAACCTCCGCCTGAGAAAGCACACAATCCAGAAGCAACAGTTCTGTTAACAAAAACTAAGCACAAGTCTCTAAGAACAACCAAAATAAATGCCAGCATTGGTTGACGGTTTAGGATTATCCTAGACCTTGATGTTTCTGGGTTTCCAAAACCTGAGATCTAGGGATGGCCCTTGGCCATGCCATTAACTAGTACCAACCACAGTTGTTCAAAGGTTGTCATTCAAACACACCCTCTGTGTTCCTGTTTGGAAATTAAGACAGAAATCTTAAGGTGAAATTATTATTCCTTCTCACTTACTTAGGAAGATGGAAACCAGTTGGAGGATGCAGAGCAGAACGAAGGGTGAGTCCTGGTGCAAGAACAACTAGAAGGGAAGGAAGACACTGAGTAAATATATAGACCTCCCTGGGGACTCTATTGGAGCAATGGATCCATTTAAGGCTTGCAAGTTTGTTTCAAGCTCTTCCTTTGGAGATCTGAACCCAGTCCTTTCCTCTTGCCTCCTAAAACCGGAGAATTTGCACCCTTGTCTCAGACCTGACCCATGAAAACTGGAGACTCCAGGCCAGGCCCTGGGCTCTGGCAATCCTAAAGCCAACAAAGATTAGTTGTTTGTGGGTTTTTTGGGAGATTTCTCCAAATCTCCATCCATGTGAGCCAGACAATGATCAGCGATTATGGAATTATAGGATTTGTGGTCCAAAACATCTGAGAAGCACCACATTTGGAAAGAAACCAAGCTTAACATACCATTAACGTAAATCCTCAAATAGCCATGAAGGTTTTATGTACCTTTCGTTTTCTCTAAACCTAACCTACCTCACAAGATTGTTGTGAGGAGAAAGCAGGGCATCTTGGATGAAAATGGGGATAGGAATGAAAGGAAGACAGTAAAAAGGATGAGGGAACTCTCCCATGGATCACAGGTACAGTTTTGTGGCTGGATGTGTGTGTCGTAGTTGGTTTTCTAAATAAATTTATAGCCCACATTTTCACCAAAAGCATGATTAAATGCATGGGTAGAGGAAACCACCACAATGGGACTGAATTGCAATCTGAAGGGCACTGAATTGCAAATTTTGCAATTGGAGGAAGGCCAAGTTTAGGCCAGTCTGAAACCAGATTAGAACCACAACTGGGAACTTTTTCTGTATCTCGCCTATTAAATCTTGCAATATTTATATTTTGCATGGACTAACTTCATCTTTATTGCTAGACCAACTGCTGTTCTCATTCTGCATGGTAACAAACCCACAAAGCTCCTGTGAGCCTTGCCAGGTAAGTGCGTTTGAAATCCTGCTTTGCGTATTCCCTCCAGTATCGCAAAGAGGTTCTGGGAATGAGTTCGGGAAAAGCCTGGGCTCCAAGCCATCAAGGAGCTCTTAGCAGCCACACAAAAGAAGAGGAACACAATGCACACCCCTAGCCCACTTTTCCTGAGTTTTCTTCCAAATGATTCTCGCTTTGATGGGCAAAGTTAATTTTATGAGCACAGCAGTGCAATGCCAAGAAGAGGAATTAGTGCACCTGGAGGATGCCACAACCTGCCAAGAAACCACACTCTCTAGCCTGGGAGACCCCTCCCTGGTAATCCTGGATCCAGAGGGATCTGCTGGGATGGATCATGGAATCACAGAATCATAGATTTGGAAGCGGCTTCAAGTAGAGTTGTCAGGTATCCCTTATTGTAAGGAATGTCTCTTCTCTGAAGGCCAGAAAACGTGGCATAGTGGTTTGAGTATGTATGACCCACTCGGCCATGAAACCTACTGGGTGACTTTGGTCAAGTTACACACTCTCTCAGCCTCAGGGAAGGCAATGGCAAGCCTCCTCTGAGCAAATATTGCCAAGAAAACCCCATGAGAGGTTCCCCTTAAGGTCGTCATAAGTAGAAGTGATCTGAAGACACACAACAACAACTAGGATTCTGAGAGACTCCGGTTCGAATCTTCACTCAGCCATGGAAACCCATTGGGTGACCTTGAGCAAGTCACACTCTCTCAGCCTCATGGAAGACATTGGCAAACCTCCTCTGAACAAATCTTGCCAAGAAAACCCCATGATAGGTACCCCTTAGGGTCCCTATAAATTGGAAATGACTTGAAGGCGCACAGTAACAACAACAACGAACAAGATGGGGTGGGGAGACACCTGTATTTTAGGGTGACAGCCCTTCACAAAGAAAGAAATGTTGCCGTATTATTTAGAAATGTTAATTTTACAGAGAAAGACATGGCCAAGGGTGCATCTGCATTGTCAAAATAATGCAGTTTGACACCACTTTAAGTGCTGTAGCTCCATCCCCTGGAATATCTAATTTTACAAGGTCTTTAGCCTTGTTTTCCGTGGCTGTGTTGGGATTTGAACTCTGGTCTCCAGTGTCCGATGCCAATGCTCAAACCACGCTGGCCCTCATGTAAAAGCACACAGGATCCAACCATGATGACCATATTCTTGATTCATAAGTAGAAACTTATTGGTGCATTTGCTGTGAGCAAATGCACCAATGCTCCCATCTGTGTGTGTGTGTGTGTGTGTGTGTGTGTGTGTGTGTGTGTCTGTGTCTGTGTCACACACACACACATTCATTCTGTCTCAGCTTCTGCTCCAAAGTAGGAAGGGAGGAAGACTGATGGAAGGGAAGCTGGCACGCTGCCGCCCGATCCAGTGCCAGTGCCAGTGCCAACCTATCCTCACCACAGTCATGGCAAACAGCCCCGCCGCACAATCACTAGTCGCACAATCACACAATCACACCTCTCCTCCTCGTCTGGCATTGGGGCAGCAGGCGATACATAATATTTAACTGGCATGTTTATCAGATGATGATGCGTCGTGACGAACGCTGTCAAACAAGGAGGACAGCCTTGAACGGCATGCAAACTTCATGCATTATTTAAAATACTTTCCCCAGGAATACTGTCAAATCAAAGGCAGAGAGTGGGCCCAAGAGGGTAGTGAATATCCAGGTATTTCTGGAGCTTCTCTTCTTTCTTTCTTTCTTTCTTTTTTTCTCTCCTTCTTTCTCTCCCTCCTTCCCTCCTCCTTCCTCCCTTTCACATCTAACTCCATTGCTCCTCTGTTGGCCATTGCGGCAGCCTTCGGTAAACTTGGAAACTGGACAATGCCATTATATTCATCATGCGCGGCCCAACATGCTGCAGGCAGAGATGTGTGTGTGTATATATATATATATATATATATATATATATATATATATTCAATAACTCATAAAGGCTGAGTTATTTTTTATTTTTCAATTGCACAAAAGCCCCGGAGGGGAAACACGCCCAGCAAAACAAAAAGCCTTGCCTTTGCAGACTGTCCTAAAGTAAAAGAATCAGTAACTGACAGAAGCCACCAGGGTCGAATAAAGGCCTTCCTTTTTATTAAAAGTGGAGGGAAAGAGACAATGCTTCTGGTTTAATTCTTTTTGGGAAGTGCAGAACTGGGACCGCTTCAAGCAAGAGTGGACCCGGGGGAGGTAGCGGCCAGCTATGGAGATTTTGGCAGGTTTTCTCTGCGCAAAAACACAACAGTTTGGTCACAATGAGGAAGGGAAAGGAAATGCCTCGGTCTCCTTCCCAATGCCATTGATGGCATGCTGGTGGGATGCGTGAGCTACTGGCAATGGCATTTTGAAGCTAAATATATAATAGGAATAATCTGGAGGTCACCAAGAAAAGAAGGAAAGCAAGCACCAAGCAAGAAGGAAAGGCCCGCTTGGTGCTTTTATTGGCATGCAGAGGCTGCATATGGCGCTTTGACAAGGATCGTTTCAAGACGGGAAATCTGTACCAAGTAGATCTCTGCTGTTAGACTTTTGCACGGAGGGTGAGCAACGGGAGGATTCATCTGGGAATCTAGCAATACCTGGGATGATCTGGGAATCCTCTGATAGAGATGGGTATGGGGATTCCTTGGACAGCCGAAGGGACAAACAAGTAGATCCTAGAGCAGATTAAGCCAGAAACCTCTCTGGAAGAAGCCAAGATGACCAAACTGAGGCTGTCGTACTTCAGACACATCAAGAGAAGGAAGGACTCTTTGGAAAAGACAATAATGCTGGGAAAGGTGGAGGGAAGGGGGAAGAGAGGAAAGCCACAGGACACATGGGGGGACTCTATTATTAAAGAGGTCACAATGGGTATTAATGAAGGGCTTGCAGGAATTAAGGAGAGCAGGGGAGGACAGGGGGTCTTCTTGGAGATGGCTCATCCAGAGGGTTGCCATGAGTCGAGATCAACTCAAAGGCAGTTAACAACAACAACAACAACAACAACAAAAGCAGAGGCTTCCATGTCACCCACCCAACACCAGTTCCCAGAAGCTCCAGACAATATGGCCAAAGATGAGGGATTCTGGAGCCATACTCCACCAAAATCTGGGTCCCTCTGGGATAAGGGCTTAGAATCTAACAGAGGATTCTCTGATTTGACAGTATTTCTGGGGAAAGCATTTTAGATAATATGTGAAGTTTGCACTAACAAATGAGGATGCAGCGTGCCCTGAACCAAGGATTTAGATTTTGAGTCAGTCCACCCTTCCTGGAGGGTCCAAAAAGATTTTTCACCAGGGTCCAAACTAGGGTTTGGAGGGTTGTTTTCTGGCTCCTTAAGCCCCTCAGTGGGTCAGGCTGGCATGCCTGGTACTTTTCAGAGCAAACATTTCAAGACAATAGAGGGCACTTTTAGATCCATTTTGGAGTAGTGTCACCCACAAAACAGCACCTATGGGTCCAATCAGGGCACCTGGGTTCTATTTTCAGCCAAAAATAGAAATGTGGGTTGAAATTCAGGGTTCATAGGCCAAGGGCCACACAGGTCTCTCCCCCCAAACGCAGCTCATGAGTCCCCAAAGGCCTTTTCATTCTTGCTCAGGTGACTTGAGGATACGCCATGCAAAAAAACAAGTCATCTCCCCTTATGTCAGGCCAGAAACCAAGTTTGGAAAAGCTTTGGAGGGTTTATTATAGTTGTTATTTACTGCAACCGTAGTCCAAAAAGGGTGTCTGTTCAAGGTCCACTCTTTTCAGTTGCTTTTTTTTGGGGGGGGGGGGATTACAGTTTAAAAGAGAGGATGCCTATTGGTACAAAATGCTTATCCCTCATCTAAAAACCAGGTATGACTTTTTTTTTCCCCTTTAGGACTACATGTATATTTATGCAGATTTAATGGATTAATTGATCAATCCATCAACTAATATGACTAATTAAGATTTCCGTAATTGAATGACAGTCTCCTGGGACAACCCATTCTTAAGCTTTTCTTCACTTTCTTTTTGTAAATTGTAAGGTCTCTTCTGTTATGCCTCACACAAACACACAAACACACAAACACACACACACCACCCTTAGCTGAAATCCTCTTGGTAACAAGCCTAGGCTTAAGTCCCCATCCTCAGGCAGTCACAATCTTCTGGCCTTTGCACATTGGGCAAAACCAGTTCACAGTTGCTTGTGCAGAGTAGTGCAAGTGTAACCATTTCACATGCAGCTGTGCATCCTCAGAAGGTGTTTAATTATTTGATAGTGCCTCCAATGTGCCACTCGATTCACTAGGATTGTCGACACAACCATTGTGCATTCTGCATTGCAAAAGGGGACAGTAAGCAAGCACACTGGCAGATGCGCAACCAGTTGCACAATGTTGGTACTCAGCAGAAGGCTGGTATACTATGGTGCAACCACTGTGTAATGACATGAATGCAGATGCAGATCCCACTTTTGAGCTGCTTTTAAAATATCCCAGTTTCTCCTCCTCCTTTCCCCTTTGTCCTCAGCTTACTTCAGCTGCTGCAAACTGAGTTCAAAGTGCAAAAGTAGTCTGCACTCCATTAACTAAACAGCAAAGAGAAGGAGAAGGAGGCAAAATCTGTAAATGCAGACAAAAGCAAACTCCTGCAGCCTCTCCTAGCTTGTCTGCTCTTCCTCGATAACTTTTGCCATCTTGGTCATGTTCTAATATTGCTTGGCACGTGGCCTTGTTGGAAGCTATGCAGGCAGGAGGCTGCTAAGCTGCCAAACCAGAATATTGTTCCAATCCCACCTCCCTCCCAAAAAAGTCTCCTTTCTTCTGACCAGTTGTGTGGTTCTTGCTTCAGATTGATTGTCTCTCTCCCAACGGAGTGAGCAAGATCCAGCAAGCATCTGGAGGGTTTTGGGAAGTGCTTCTTTCCCATCATCTAAGCAGCTGCCGCAGGCTCTCTTCCCTACTGCAGCTTCATTCAAATGCAAGCCAGCCAAAGTAACCTTGTTTGCTCAGAGACGGTATAATTTGGAGATTATGCTTTAATGAACATCTGATGTATGTTTCAATATACAGGACAGGAAAAGTAATGGGAATTTCAGACAGGTAAATAGAAAGCATAATTCTTGGCTGATGTTAACTAATCCCAGCTCCCCCGGCTAAAGAATGGACTGGCAGGAAAAGTCTCAAACAATTGGATTTCTTGGGCACAAAAGGACCGGAGGCCTCACAGCACCCACTCACTGGTCAGTCCCTGGAAGGTGAGAGATTCAAATCCTGCCCCAGATGAATTCAATTTTTTGCTCCTGCTTTCACAGCCCAGAGACAACAATGGTTGCACTTGGTTAGGTTTTTCAGATTACAACACTCAGAAGCCCATGGGAGAGTCAGCCCAAGTCTGATAATTTTTCCAAGCTCAAAGGCCAAGACTGGAGTGGCTATGCTGGGCTGCTGGATGTCAAGAGATATACTCCAAAAAAGTAACTTTTTCCAGCTCTGCGTAATTGTGAAACCCATCTCTGGATTCATAGTCACCTATACTCACTTACTATTCAAGGGCTACGTATATGTGTAAACCCCTTCATGTCACAGGTCAATTTATGATGACCCCATGAATTTCATAGGGTTTCTTAGGCAAGGAAGACTCAGAGATGGTTTTGTCAGTTCCTGCCTCTGAAATATAGCATGCAATGCCTTGTATTCATTGCTGATCTCCCATCCAAGATTTAGCTTCCAAGATCAGATGGGATCTGGTGCCTTGTGTGTGTGTTTGTGTGTACTTTCAAGTTGCTTACTGACCTAGGGCAACCCCATGAATCTTGGAGGGATTTTTGGCAATTCCTTCCTCTGAAATACAGCCCACAGCACCTGGCACAAGGGGAACAAGTTATTGGGAAGAGCCCTTTCTGTTCCAGTGTGCTACCTGAAGCAACTCTGGGAAAGAGCCAGTTCAGGACCTCGGACAGCTCAGAAGGTATGGGTCCAAGGCTCCCTCACTTGGGTTCAGGACCATGGCTAGCAGTCCAGCAGCAAAGTGTGTCTTTCAGAAGACGTCTCCTCCTCTGACTACAAGTTGGGAAGAGATTCACTCTCTTGCCATTCCTCCCTGAATGGTAAAAGGATGTGTCTTTTCCCTAAAGGCAAGACTGACACATTTCTTAAGCAAAAAATGTAACACTGAAAGAGTCTGGTTGGAGAGGGAGTGAAATGGCTCTGGCCAAAGGACCGGCAAGAAGCCACAAAAATAGTGTTAGAAGGAGATGTCCTCTAAAAGACAAAGAGCCTGATAGTATTTCAGCTGGGAGGAAGACATGAAAACAAGGGTAAGAATAGCTGGGGTGTCTGCGGCCAGTGCCCAGCATTTCCTGACAGAGACCCAAACTCATTTTTCAAAACAGCCCTTCAACAAGAGTAGGAAAGAGGTGAGGATCTGCCCCCCCCCCCCCCAGGATCTGCTGCAAGTCATTTCCAACCAGGGAGCTTTCGGCTGTAAACCTGAGGCAGCTGAGTAGGAAAATGGGGAGGTTGTAAAACCTTTATGAAGCTGTTTCCTCCCCAAGAACCCCCAGTGAATGTTTTTCTAGGAGGAGTAAATGGTCCAAACAGCCCCCAGGGAATCATCTCAGCCTGTCCTTTGCAAAGGAACTGACCCAGAGCTGGGCTGACCAAGTGTGAAGGGCAACCTTTCTGTGCTACAAGGTGGGAATGTCTTCAGCAACTCATGGAAAGAGTGAGCCCTGGATGCTGGAGGTGATGATCTTCCAACCCAAAGTAGACCATGGTGCAGAAAGGAAGTGGGGTTGCTTCCTCTCAAACAGGGGTGGGAATTGTGAAACCCTCCAAATGACCTGATGCAGAGAGCTGCTCTGGCCTGCAAAGCAAGATGCCACTCATGGCAAGGCAAATGTTGTATTTCCTTCTCCAACCATCTTCCATTTGTGTCTCTCCTGGACAAAAACAGATTGCAAACAGATTGGCTTCCAGTAAACTGCTGTACCTCCGTCGGATGCTGCCTTCTTCATAAGTGCCTTTGCCAGGCGGGGAGAGATCCCCAGCAGAGATGTCAAACCACAAATGAGACACCCAACCGCTTCATTTATTACAGGGAATCAATTTGGCGTCTCATATTCAAAAGCAGGCCTTTGTTCAGCAGAAGATGCACAGGTGCTTGACCCCCCTGCGATCGAGTGAGAAAGTGGCAGAAGCAGCAGCAGAGGAGAAATGGAATTGACCCTGCAGTGTGGCGGAGATTGGGACCACGTCCTGTGCTCACCTGGTACCGGCTCCGGAGCACTTCAGTTGCAGCACTTCCCAATCTCTTCCTTGCAAAATAAGGCAAGGCTTTGTAGGACCCCTCCATTCCCCTGGGATACTCTGAAGATCAGTGGTGTCTACTTACAAGCAGAGGTAGGAAGGAGACCTATTTCTCTGCAAATATGCAAAACTGGAGAAAGTACAGAGGAGAGAGGAAGAATGTGGAATATTCTACAAGTTAGAGTATCTCCCCTACAAAGATAGAGCAGGGTGGGCAACTGTTTCTCTGGTAAAAGAAATGACTTGGGGAAGACATGATTTGGTTGCATGAATTTATGAGTGCTCATATGGAGAGAGTGATGGGCAGAGGGGAACTCTTCACAATATCCTAGTTTTTTTGGGGGGGGCAAGGGGAGGTTCTGAGCTTGCATTGCCTGGAATTCCCACTCACGCTCCAACCTGGGTACCAAAAACTGACATATATACCTAGTGGTAAATCGGTGCAGCAGGTAGTCTAGGGCAGAGGGAGCATCCCAGTCCTTTAGCTGGTGGGTTTCCAACAAGCCCTTCTAGCAGGTGGTAGAACCAGGAGACCTCTCCCCAAACCAACCCAGAGCCTACATTGCAGATCCCTGTAGCTGGATAACAGGTCCCCTGGGCTGAGAAAGATCCTGCCTTAGGAGAAACAATTAGAAGAAGGATCCACAGGGAGGTTATGTAGGGCAGAACCAAACAAAGGAAACCGAACTGTGCAGGAATGACCCAACTCCTTCTCTGTTCTCAATATGGAGAAAAGAATGAGAAAGTTGCTCCCAGGAAAAATCACTCCCTTCTTATGCCACAAAACAGTTGATAACATTGGGTCACAATGCTGACCAGGAGTCTAGAACCCATCTGCCTGGAGTTAGTGGGCTCCATCCACTAAAGGAGGATGAACAGAAATTTGGTCTGATCCAGCATGGCTCTTTTTCCATTCTTAGTCCCCAAGAGACAAATGAGTTACCCCTTTGGCCCCTGCAGAGGGTTTTTTTTTAATTTAATTTAAAAATAAATATTTAGACACACCAACCCTTCTTTTCTCTCCTGTCTCCACTGAGGAACCTGTCAGTCACAAGTCTAAATAAGCCCAGCCATCTCATCCCACATGTGTCTTTGTTAATTAACAAATAAATCAAGCCTGTCTTGCCAATTAAGGAAACGCACCCACTGTTACATTGATTCCAAGGTGCACTTGTTTTCCACTCCACCCCAGACACACAAACACACACACACATACACACACACACAGAAAATGTCCCTGCTGTGAAAAGTGCTTCCACTGTGGAAGGAACTCTCTTTCTCCCTTCTGTCCCTTCTATCAGACCTTGGCAATTGGGTCGGCGAATGCAAGGAGCTGCTTGCTGCATTTTGCAGGAAGGAAACCAAGGCCATGGCTTGTTTAATAAATAAAATGTTGTTCTCCCAGGATAGGTCCCAAGGCAGCTTACACCAAGGCTAAAACAAGCTACTGTGGTCCCTCCTCAATTGCTGGGTTACAAGCACAGGACCCCTGTGAATGTGGGGAAAAACACAATCCAAAAACACTATTCTTTTTACCTAAGAGAACCCCTCTCTAGGAATCTCCAGGTCCTGCAGTGCAACTCTATGGTCAACAGCTTTCACAGAATCACAATGGAGGACCTACAAATGCCTAGAGAAGTGTTTTTGCTAGAAACTTCTAGGTCCTCCAGCTCCCCTCTCTAGGAATCTCTATGTCCTCCAGCACAACTCTTTGGTCAACTTCTGGCAGAGTTGTGCTGGAGGACCTAGAGATTCCTAGAGTGAACATATTAATCAAAACCACAAATCATCAAGTCCATGGAGTGCTGGATTTGGACATGGTGTGCAAGAGGCTATTCTCTGTCCAAAAAAGGGACATGCACGCCTTTTGCACATGCTTGCAGCATTTGTATGCCACTAGCAGGATTCCAGACATGTTTTTTGTGCAGAAAATATGCTCTGTGCAAAAGGCGTGTTTTAACTTTTCTGCACAAAATAATTCCACAGAATACTTCTGGATGTGCAAATATGGAGAGAATCGTGCAGAGAAATGGGGGGGGGTTCCCCGCAACAGGAAGAAAACAGCAGCAATTACCCATCCTTGCAAGTGCAGACCAAGTAGTTGAAGATTCACATCCCTACCCATGACACAACTTTGTGCCCTTTCTGCTACCTGTGCACACCGACAATGGACTTTTTCATACGGGCAAAAGAGACGAGACAATAATGCGATAATAGTGTGATGCTCTCATCATTATTGCATGGTTTGGTGAAGATTTTCAAATGAAATTGCACAACGTCATCTGAAAATCTTCACCAAATCGTGCAATAATGATGAGAGCATCACACTATTATCTTGCTATTGTCCTATCTCTTTTGCACGTATGAAAAAGTCCAATCTTCTAATCTTCCAATTCCCCATCAGCCTTTCTTCATTGATGCCCCCATGCAAAGATTTGGTTCAAACCCTGGAAAGTTAAAGTGGGGGGGAGAGAGAGATTGTGCTCCTTAGCAGAGATTATTTGGAATCCAAGATCACTTTGCATTTCCCAACTGGAGGAAAGAGAGACGTTAACACTGTGACATCTCTGCCTTCCCTTCCCTCCTTTAGGCCATTCGCCGCCTGTGCTGAGCAAGAAGCTGCCGCCAGATTTTTGTAGTGTCACAGGGAGCTCTTTGAAAAGGTCAGGCTATTATAGAACATTATTGTCGTTCCCATAACATGGTGGCCATTAGAATTCTGTCATAGCCTTTGCAAGACGCTTGTAATGAGAAAGAGGGAAGAGAGGAGAGCAGAGAGGGAGGAGGGGGAAAGTGGAGGAGGGAGGGATTGGAAGGGAGAAATAACATGGCACTAAATTAATTCTGATGACAAAGATAATAACAAGTTCAGGAAACAGTTGCCAAATGAATCCATTATCATTATCGTGTCAGGGCTGGCGGGCTCAAGGTCCTCTCCTCCGAGGCCTTTCACAGAGAAGCAAAGGAAAGAGCCACATCAGGAGAGGCAGCTGGCCAGAGGAGCAGAGCAGAGTGGCAAAAAGAAGAGGAAGAGGAAGAGGAGGAGGAAGAGGAAGGGAAGAGGAAGAGGAAGAGGAAGAGGAAGAGGAAGAGGAGGAGGAGGAAGCAACACTTGGGGCCCACTGCTCTGTCCATGCCTAAACTCCTCAGTGAAGGAAGGGGCAGAGATGTCAGCTACAGCACTCACACCCACAACAGGGAGGACACAATAGGGATAGATCATCTCCCAAAGGGTGGCACATATGCACCTGGCAGATCATGAGTTGTCCCATATGGCAAGATGGGGAAATAAGCTCACAAACATTGCCCCAAAGTTTAGCCACACTGTCTGAAATTATAGTGCCTTGATGCCACTTTGAAAGTCATGGCTACATCCTAAGGCTATGTAGTTCTGTGACATATTTAGAATTCTTAGCCTTTTGAGTCTGGGATATAAGAGGAGCCCTGAGGACAAGGTGGCCATCTTACTGTCTACATTGGCTGACCAAATGTCTCCAGGAAGGCAATAAGCAGGGCATGAAGGCAAGACCTTTCAACCATGGAGAACCCATTGGGACTGCTGCCTTTGGGAGACATTTTAAGCAACAACAACAACAAAAAGTATGACTAGAATCCCATTGGTGTCTTATGTATGCCTAAGTTACACTACAAAAGGGGTTGGACATTTTTATCTGATGTGGAGCAGCTGTATTCACTCCAAGGTTGCAAGAATGGAGATGTAATGTGATGTCATTGCAGATAGCTGTGCATTGTGCATGAATGGGCATGTGCACTCCACACAGTGGGAGCAATAGTGTAGCCTCCTGCCAGCCTCCTCCTTCTGTAGCTCTCCCAGGGAAGGGCTGGTGGAAATGCTGGGAGCAATAGTATAGCCTCCTGCTAGGCTCCACTCCACACAGTGATGCAATGGGAATTGCACATCATTGTGGGTCACTGATCCTTGTGCACAGAGATGTACATTTTGTTGCTCACTGAGTCGTGCAATCTCACAGTTCACTAATGAGGCACCATGGTAGAGCTGGCACATAACTCTGTGAGCATAGGGTTAAGCTCTGTTCCCTTGGTACAGGATCTTAGCATATATATATATATATATATATATATATATATATATTATTGTACTGAGTGGATCAGATTTCATAAAGGCACTATCCCATGAAGAGAGGAGTCTTCTCTCTTTCCCACTCCACCAGTTCTTCGTCCTGCTTCTTGGCCCCTTTCGACCATTCAACCAGCTGCGGACAGAGGTCTCTCCGAGTCCATCGCCTCTTGCCACTCCGTCCCTTGTCACCGCCAAGGCAATGGTGACACTGTTATTATACAAGGCCTCAAAGTCTATCCAAGGCAGTGGAAGATGAATTATGTTTCATTTATATCAAAGAAGCAATCTCAGAGCCCATTTGTGATCAAATTTGCTGTCAGAGAAACTTTGCTTTATCTCATTACGTCTGATATCTCTTGGCTTCTTGTCCTTGAGACTATTAAAGTTTAATGTCAAGTTTGAGATGAAATGGAATCTTTGCTGTATCATCTCATCAGGACTTGAGCGCACCCCCTTCCATTGACACTAATTTTGACAACTAATTATGGAAGGTGTGGGGCAGGATACATAGAGGGAGAGACAGAATGAAGGGTGCTCCCCCCACCACCATCGCCACCACCTTGCCTCCCTTGCCATTCATTGGAAATGTTATTATACTGCCAGGCGACAAATGAAAATTAGTGTCACTATTCGAAAGACGGCACCATAATTTCCATGTTGCTTGATCAGTTTTCTCTGCCTGTCTTTCCCAAACAACTTGGCCTCTCCAGATCCAGATCCCACAGGAGAAAATCCCAGATTTTCCAAATTTAGCTCTTCTGTAGGTGAAACAAATAGGGGACTGTAGAATGGTTTCTGCAAAAGGCAAAAGCAAATTAATCTGGATAATTCCAGAAGGTCTTTAGATCAATGTGGATGATGCCAATAAGTCTTTAGATTAACTTGAATGACCCTAGGAGGTCTGTAGCTCACCTTGTGTGTCTCCAAAAAGTCTGTAGTTCAATCTGGATTATTCCAGAAGATCTTTAGATCCATGTGGATAACTCTAAGAAGTCTTTAGATTAACTTGGATGACCCTAGAAGGTCTGTAGCTCAACTCATATGCCTCCAAAACATCTGCAGCTTAACCTTGATGACTCCAGGAGGTCTGTAGCTCAACCTGGATGACCCTAAAAGGTCTCTAGATCAATCTGGATGACTCCAAGACTCTTTAGATTAACTTGGATGACCCTGGAAATTCTGTAGCTCAATTCATGTGTCTTCAAAGTCTGTAGCTCAGCCTGGATGAATCCAGGTCTTTAGCTCAACTTGGATGACACTAGAAAATATTTATTTCAGTAACAGACCAGCAGTGTTTCATGCAGGAGGTCCCAGTTCAACCCCTGGAGCACCTTGGATGGGACTAGGAAAACAATCCTGCCTTAAATCCAAGATAACTACTGTTGTCAGTCAGTGCCAACAATACAGGCTGAGAAAGAGCAAGGGTCTGACTCAGTATAAGGCATCTTCCTCTGGGTCTGTGGATATTCACTCCTACCTCCATTCATAAACTCATAAATGTGTTGAATGTTCACAGACAAGACACTTTGAACCCCAAAAGAGGTTGGGGAAAGGGATGGGCTTGGAGGAAATGTTTCCCCAAGCTCCCAAATGCTTTTCCTTGTTCTGATGACTGTCACTGCCCCTTTTCTATGCCTATGTCTCTGTCACAGTTTCTCTAAACAGTATCTTCTTATTGGGCATAGTGATCTAAATCAATGTGACCATCCCAGGAGCAGTAAGACCCACATGGTAAGCCAACACATGATGCAGTGTCATCAAGTCAATGGGTCTACTCTGGTCTTCTATTGGACAATAGGACTAGCAATTGGATTTAGGCCAGCAATCCCTGACAGTAAGGCAGAGGTGGGAATCGCATGTCCTTCCAGGTATTGTTGGACTGCAAGTCCCAGCAGCCCTAGCCAACATTACCTATGGTGAGGAACGCTGGAAATTGCAGTCCAGCAACCCAGGAGGGCCTTGTGGTCCCTATATCTGCATCACATTGGCCAGTGCTACTTAAAAGGGTGGTCTCTGGACAGATGTCAGTCCTGCAGCCATTGGCTACCAGTCTCTTGCAACTTTCCATGAAAGAAACAGTTGCAGTCAATGGGCACAAATGGGGGGGGGGGGTGATTGCCATTCTCCTCATCGTGAGAAAAACCAACATGACAATGCCACAAGAACACACATCACCAATCCAATCAGGCAATGGCATCATCTCCCAAAACCATACAGAGCGAGTCCAGTGTTTCTTATCCTTGGAATTTGCAACCAAAGTTCAAAGTCTGGCATCACTATAGCAAGAGGCCACCTTTCCCAGGAGGGCAGACTGTTTTGGAGGGCAGAAAAACAGAGAGAGAAATTAAAGAGACTCCTTCCAATCTGCCTTAATGTTTCCAGCCAGCCCTGGTGAGCAGAAGCAGAAATACAGAAGCCAGCCGCCTGGAGAGTCAAAATGCCAGGCCCCATCCCACAGTGCAGCAATAAGCAGTATCTGGGCCCAGATCTACACCTCTGGCATCAATGGCTGCTAAACACAATTACCGCCTACACTTCAGACATAAACAGAGACCCCCCTCCTTGGATCGCCAAGGGTTATGGGCCTCTGAGTCTCGCTCTCCTCCTGTTTTTAATGGGTTAGTTATGGCACCTCCAAAATGACTGAACTGGAAGCTGAGCCTCCTCCACTCCTACACACATAACACACATACACCGGTTCAATTGGCTGTTATTGCTGGCAGTTTATCAACATTAACTGATTAGGCTCAGGATGATAGATTTGCCCTGCCTGGGACTGGTGCTAAAGGAAGGGGGAAGGAGCCTCCTCGGCTCAGACATCTCTGGCGCCCGGCTTGTAATTGCTGTCTCTAATTCTTGTCTCCTCCCCAGCTGCCTCAGACAGGAGGATTTATTTCCTTGCCTACCACCACATAATAGTGGTCTAAGCAGCAAGAACAACGGCAGCAGCCAGGACAATAATGGCGACAACAGCAACAATATTCAAATTAGCTTCAGACGATAAACTGGTTCACCCTTGGAATCGAAACTATACATTTCCTTCAGCTTTGCAGAGACAAATATGAAGCTAAACACTCTGGACAGATAACTCACACATTGGCTTTGCATGTCCCCATTTAGTGCTCTGCTGTGCTTCTCTTCCACCTAATGCACCATCCATCCATCCATCCATCTATTCATCCTTCCTTCCTTCCTTCCTTCCTTCCTTCCTTCCTTCCTTCCTTCCTTCCTTCCTTCCTTCCTCTCTTCCATCCTTGACAGCTAGTGGACCCCATGCCAACAGGGCAGTGAGTCCATTCCAGGCTTTGGCCCACATTTTCAGCTGCTATAGAAGATGCTAACCCTATTCTGAGGACAGGATTCAGTGCCTTTACAGTTAGAACTAAAATCCAAAGTGGACTCACTATCCTCATGGGAACCAGTTGATGGTAGGGTTGCCAGAACTGGAGGGGGTCCCTATACTTTTAATGGTTGGGTAGAAGAGGAATTTCAGCAGGGCTTACTTGTCAGGCAACCAGGTAACAGGCAATTGCTGCTGGAATTCCCTCTTCTGTTATGTTAACTGCCATCATGTAGACTTTGGAGATGAACACTTTATCAATTATAGCACAAACCAATCAGCATAGTTCTGATTTGGCAACAGTCCAGACCGCATGAAACCATATGCAAACTGCTGTTATCCTGCATTAAAACTGCCACTTTTCATTCACAGGTAGAACCCATGAATGACCACAATTACACAATAATACCACATCTAGCGACCGATGCGATCACTGGACATGCCATAAAGCAAAGCAAAAAAGCAAAGCAGCTTATTTATATACCGCTTCATATCATGCTATGGGATGTCTAAGCGGTTTACAACTGTGAGCTGATTGCCCCCCAACAGTTGGGTACTCATTTTATTGACCTCGGAAGGATGCAGGCCTGAGTCGAGCCTCAGCCCTGGCTGGTATTGAACTCGCAACCTTGTGGTCTATGAGTGAGTGGCTGCAGTACAGGCATTTAACCACTGCGCCACCAGGGCTGGTGGAGATGAACACATTATCAATTATAGCACAAACCAATCAGCATAGTTCTGATTTGGCAACAGTCCAGACCGCATGAAACCATATGCAAACTGCTGTTATCCTGCATTAAAACTGCCACTTTTCATTTGCCATCATTGCGCAATCTCGCAAGCTTGTCAGCGTGAGACTTCATCGCTCCCTCCTTTCTAGTGACATCAAAGTTGTGCAATTACACACACGTAGCTTTTTTTTTAAAAGTCACAATCTCAAGAATGCTGTCAGTTCCTGCCGCTCCTATAGCGAATACATTCTGGTTTCCAGAAAAAGTACAATCTAACACATGACTGAAGTGCTAAGGTAGCAGTTTTATTTATTTTGGGTTGCCAATGAGTTAGCATTGAGCTTTGATAATCTCCTTTGACATATGGCGACCCCAAGTCACCCCTATCCTCAACTGCCTTACTCATGTCTTGCAAACTCAGGGCTTTGCAGAGTCTATCCCTCTGAAATCTGGTCTTCCTCTTTTCCTACTGCCTTCTGTTGGAATTAAAGTTTCCCAAGGTGTCAGCCCTTGTATGGGAAAGAAAATATTGAGATATCAAGGCTAGAGGTACTAGGAATTAGCTTTCTTCAGCAGAGAAGTAGGAAAACATGCTCCAGTTTGACACTGCTTCCACTGAGAACTGAAACTGAATCAAAATAAACAAGGCAGGCAGTTCCAGATTAAACACTTTGCAAAGTTTACTAATGGCTTTCCATTTATATATGCATGGGGAAGCCTACATCCTAACTAGCTAATGAATAGATCAGGCAAAAGGAAAAGCTTGAGTCTTTAATTCATTATCTTGGTGATCTAGAAAGATAGATGTATAGGAAAAGAAGAGAGTCAAAGTGAGATTGACAAGGAGAGGTTTCTGCATGATGAACATCTGGAAGGAAGTGGCCTGGGTCACACAGTCTATTTATTTGGTTACAAAAGGTATTTATGACCATGGACTTCAAAGGATAGTAAGAGCAAATGGGAAGCTTTAGATGAGGGGAAACAGAAGCAATTCAGGAAATGCTATCCCATCTAAATCGTACTTGCTCTAGACTGCAAGAAAGTGGAGGAGGGAGACTACCTTTTCTTATTGTTGTGTGCCTTGAGTTATGGCAACTCTAAGGGAAACCTATAATGGGGTTCAGAGGAGGTTTGCCATTGCCTTCCAATGAGGCTGAGAGCATGTGGCTTGCCCAAGGTCACCTGGTGGCTTTCCATGGCCGAGGTGGGAATCGAACCCTGGTCTCCAGAGTTGTAGTCCAATGCTCAAACCACTATGCCATGCTGGCTCCTACCTTCTACCTTACCAAGCAACACTGTCTTTTCTAGTGAGTTGGATCTTCTCATGATGTGCCCAAAGCACAACAGTGTCAATTGAGTCACCTTGGCTTCCAGGGAGAGTTCAGGCTTGATTTGACCTCAGACTCATTTATTTGTCTTTTTGACAGTTAGGGATATCTGTGCAATTCTCCTCCTGAGCCTCATTTCTAATGAGTTGGAATCTTTCCAATCAGCTTCCTTCACTGTCTCGCTTTCGCAACCACACCTAGAAACTGGGAATATGGCACCACCATTAAAAATACAGAAGCTCTACTGGTTTTGATTCTGGCAGCCCTAGTTTCTGCCATTGCCTGCCTGTCTTCCTCCATCCATTCATTCAAACCACGTCTGGGAAGTTCTCCCAAACATTCATGGAATACCTTTCACTATTGGAAGCAGCAAAAACCAAAGCTGGGACTGGGGCAATGAGGCTAGGAGTTTGGAAGACCAAAATGTATTGAAAGAAGATTGTAGCCCAAGGGAATTTGAGGACCCAAAACTTGGGGGGGGGGAGGTGTTTCCTGGCAGTGAGGGAACAGGGAATTGGGGGGGGGGCATTCATTGAAACATCATTCTTTCATGCCATAGGAGATCAAACCAGTACAAAAAGTCCAAGGAATTATGGCGACGTATTGGGAAATCCTGTAGCAATAACTTTTGATAGCTGAAGGGAGGGGATTGAGACCGTTTGTGTGTGTGTGTGTGTGTGTGTGTGTGTGTGTAAAAGAAAGAGCAAAATGCCATTCAGGAGAAAAGGAATAATTATAATAGGTAGCAAAGCCTTGCATGGGGGGGGGAATGATAAATTTTCACTGCCTTACAAAAGACAGCTTGGTATTGCTTATCAGCCATGATTTCACCAGATAGCTATTTCAAAACACAGACGCTGGTCTTTTTATAATAAATGAAAGCAATAACACCAAAGAGCCTGCCCAGAGTTATAATTAAGAAGCGCCAGGGCTGAGAAACCCTTCTCACGGCAGGAAGGCCCTGCGCACGCTTTTCCCCCCACAGAGCGCAACAGCACTCCAAAAGAGGGTGCGAGGAAGAAAGAAAGAAAGAAAGAAAGAAAGAAAGAAAGAAAGAAAGAAGGGATCATAGGGTCTCAGCCTAGCAAGAAGCAAGGCCCAAACTCAGTGGACACATGCTCAGAAGAACTTGCACCACAGACATCCCAGGGCATCAAGACTAGGTTCAGGTTAAGGCTTCATGTTAAGCTCAGCTCCTTAAACCTGCCATCTTTCCTAGACAAACGTGTGTTTTGAGAACATTGTGAATATGTCAGCCAGAATCCTGCAAACCTCTCTCCCATGAGTAATTTCCCCTATGGAAGTGGTTGGGCATTTTTGGTGCTGAAGGCCTGCATGGATTTCAGGCTTGAAGAAGTAGAGCTGTGCATGCGGTGTGATGTGTGTGCAAATGCACATTGCATCTTGTGCATGTGCCTTGGGTAGTGCAATGCCACAATTCACTAATGGGGAGGGGGGTGCACAATTATTATTTATCTCCATGAAGATAAAAGTTACACTCCATTTCCTTGACATAAGACCCCAGCTGCTGCACAGGTGGGCTAGAATCCCTAGAAGAGCTGGCCATCCCCAAATTTCGCTCAGTGGGGCCTGTCTCCCCTTCTCCGTCCCTTTTTCTCTGAGGCACCTTCTCCTCCATCTGCTTCTGATTTTTCTCTCTCCATCCCTCCCATTGCTGCAGACTAATCACCTCGCTGTTTGAAATATTGCCAATGAAAAGAAACAGACCAGTGCCTCTGCACCTCTTTGATAAACATCCCTGGATCGGCTTCCTCCTAAAGAGGTGTCTATTTAACACAATTTCCATCTCAAGCAGCTGCTTTGCATTTCCTTTTGGCTTTATTAAAACTGATTTTCTCTTTGCACTCTCCAAACTGATCTGATTACATTTCCATTTCTCCCTGAAGAAAAGAGCAGGGGGAGGAGAAGGGGGAGAAAACCCAGTCCAGACGCTTCTCCTCCTCCTCCTCCTCCTCCTCCTTCTTTGGAGTGAAGATGCCTTTCCAGGGGTTGGCTCCTACGCTATTTTATTTTATTTTTGTTCCATTTTAATAGCTCTCCGGTGATGGCCCCAGGGAGCGTGTGCCTCTCTCCTGTTGCATCTGTACCATCCATTTCCATGGGAACAAAGAAGGAGAGACCGAGGAACCAGGGATTCTCTTTTCATCAGCCGAGGCGTGAAGTCAAGAACAATGCACCCCACATTCACTCTGAGCATTTGGTCAGTCCTGAGCCATTAGAGGGCAGCACTGGGCCCATGCGCAGGTGTGCACTTCTGCACAGGTGCATACAGACCTGTCCAGGTGAGTGCAATAGCAATAGCAGGTAGGTTTCTATACTGCTTATCAGTGAACTGGCACTCCCTAAGTGGTTTACAAGCCAAACTGGACTTGCCTCTTCATTTCCATACACATTGGCCAGTTCCCAACGTCTTTGTTCACTAATGACCACCGTTGAAACTGGACTTGATACTTCATTCCCATACACAAAGGATTTTGAATTTGAATTGACATGATCACATACCAATGGTATATAGACTGAAGTCTACCAAAGCTCATGCTGCCAACTTCTTTATTCCAGTTAGTCTCGAAGGTGCTACAAGATCTCTCTACATACTGGTTTACAAGTGTTAGCCAATTGCCCCCAACAAGCTGGGTCCTCATTGTATGGAATTAAGTGGAATTAATTTATAAGAAACAACACACCCAGTACAAATGTTATCAATGGAAGTACAAAATTTAAATTACAAAAAAGAAAAAGTTAACAGTAACTTTTAAGAAGCAGAAAGATTATTTATTTTTTTCTCAATATAGAAATCTCAAATAGCAAGGTGATAGGGCTGCCATGAGTTGAGTCGACTCGAGGGCAGTTAACAACAACAAAGGTGACAAATATAACTGTATATAAGCAAAATAAGAACTGATTGATTTTATACATATATATAGGAGTGGTCTCAAAAATACCAAAGTTATGAAGATTGATTCCGCACATGTGTCGTTTTGACAGGTCCAGAACAAAAACCCTTCACACCGCGGGGGAGGAGGGGAGGAGAGAGATTTGGTAATAATTACCATCTTTAATTACTGCTAAAACATCAATTGCTCTTGTTCAATTAGCGGCACGGATCCAGGCACGGTGAATTTCTGCTGCACAAAATAAGCTGAAAATTGATTTTGGAACACTTAATGTAGATCTGAAATTGCTAACCTGATAGAAGGGGTCCACGCAAAGACCCGGCTCACCCGGCCGCTAGGAATTTGGAGTTGATGTAATTGCTTCGGCGGAAGATTAATAACTTGTGTACCATACTTACATCTTGTACATGGTGTGGAATTTGCTCATTAGAGGCAAGGACAAGGAAAAGGGAGGAACGTGTTAACGGGGGTGCTGGCAATTAAGCCAGGATAAGCAGAGCTTAAGGAATTGAACCCAGATCATTTACATCCTTCCAGGGTTGCCATTTGCAATCTCACTGCTTTTCACCCGCCGAAATCCGATATCGGAGCAAAGTCTCTCCTGAGCGGATCCTCTTCTGCGACTTCGAACTCAATTCAGACATTTCACATTGGTCAAAAATGTCCAGCCATTTCCATCAGGCAACTTAAGACGCAAACAGGATTCCAGCAGTTAGTTGTGTTTTTAAAGGTTTTAAACCTATTTTAGTCCAGTGCTTGGTTTTACTATGGTAGTTGGTTTGTCTATTTATTTTTAATTCTTCTGCAGGGTCATAATGGGTTCTTAGTTGTGCTAAGGAGCCACCTTGGATCCTGCAGCGTGAGAAAGAAAGCAGTGAATTAACTAATGAATGAATGAATACGTGTGAAACCAAATAGCATCACATCACTAGGGGCCCATTCACACTTTGCACAATTATAGCATTATGATTCCACTTATTTTCCATCCTATGGAATCACAGGATCAAAAGAGGTGCCTGATCCTAAATGCACCTCCCTGAACCACAAATGCCAAGATTCCCTAAAATGGGGATTAAAGTGGAATCATGGTGCTATAATCTGCAGTGTGAATGGACCCCTGGTGAACCCTGCCCTAGGGTGCATCTACACAGTTCAAATAATGCAGTTTAGCACCACTTTAACAGCCATGTGGCTCCATCCTACAGAATCCCGGGATTTATAGCTTTGTGAGGCACCAGCACTTTTTGGCAGAGAAAGCTAAAGACCTTGTAAAACCACAGATCCCAGGATTCTGTAGGAAGGATCTACAGCACTCAAAGTGGTGTCAAACTGCATTAATTCTCCAGTGTAGATGCACCCCTAGACTGCCATCAGGACGCGTTAAGACAACATACAGACCTCATGGCTTTAAGATCACAATTAAGATCAACTTTCCCCCCGCTCCACAAGTGATCTGCCTGACATCTTGCCTGGTGAAGAGTGCAGAAGGTCTCAAAACTCTGCACCAAATTCTGTACCTTTTTCTTTCTTTATACCTTTGTGCATATTTGTTTTTTCTAACATGGCCAACACAGGTCTCTCTGCTTTTTGTATGAACTTTAAGTGATGTTCAAAACTGCATGCAACGGTCAGGCCAGTGTTCTGTATTTCATTAGCCAACCCTTTCACTAAATGACCTTCTCCTTTGCCAAATGACAGTTTGACTATTGAGCTCAATTGTTCACACACTAGCCAAAGTCCAACCCAAGTTGCCAAAATGGAAAGCAAACAGCATGTTCCTTTCAAAACATGATCAGCAATTTAACCTCTGTTCAGGTGAGACCCGTTTTTAGACTCTGTACCTCTCTGTCATGGCTTGCATTGCAAGTCATGGATTTTAAGCTCTCCCCTGATTTCTGGGAACTTTTTCCCTTCTTTCCCACCATTGCCCAATGATCTTCTATCTACTCCTTCCAAAAAACGGTCTTCCGAATGATGGCCAGGAGTTATTTTTATTTTGTCCGAGGGTTTTAAGAAGCAGAAGGAATCTGGGTTGGGGAGGCAAACCTCTCCCCCAGTTGTGGCACACATCTGTGTGACTAAAAACAAAAAGCAAAATCAGGAAACTTTTGAAAGGCGAGAGCTAATTTGGGCAGCGTCGGACAGCTGTATTTGCATACGGAGACATAAAAAGAATGTTGCACTCATGTATTTTTTAAAAGGTTTGACTTTAATTTTATTTAGCTTAAGAAGGGCACGTCACTCACTCTCCACTGGTCATTTAGAAAGATATTTCAATTGTGTTTCCACAAAGCTGTCTTTAGGCCATAAGTGTCTCTTGCAAACACTCAGAATACTAATGAGGTCTCGGTTGACATTCAAGAGAGGAGGGCTTGTCCCAAAATTGCAGGCTTGGATAGTCTCTCTCTCATTCCGTCCTTTTGGAGCTCAGCTATTGTTGGAGAAAATTTCAAGCTTTTTGCAATGCAAGTAATCTCTCTTTCTTTCTTTTTTCGGGTAATATTTTTTTGTTAACATGGTATCAAAAGCTTATAGCGGTGGCTTCTTCCTCCAACAGGCACCACAAAAGAGTTTTTGTATTGCAGGGTTTTTTTAAATTATTATTTCCACCTGTTATTTCAGGTGTGAATTGTTATTTCCCATGGGGAAATTTCCTTTCAACATTCCTGTCTCTTGATCCATAGGAACAGTAAAGGTCTTTGCATACAAAACTGAATGGAGAGCTTAGTGTTTGTCACAGACAGGAAGGAAATAGCAAAACAGATCTTAGGAGAGCTCTAACAAACACCGGTCGCATTTAGCAAAAATAGCTGCAAGTTCCAGAAACATCATCATCATGATGGCGAGGTTTACTGTTCATATTCTGGACCTGATCTCTCCTTCTTGGTATTTACTCCAGTGGCAATGGATGATTTTGGTGGCAATGGACCAGTGAATCCCCTCCAGGTTTTAGCTGATACAGGTTGAATTCTGGAATTCTGGAATTCCAAGATCCAAAACACCCAAAAGTCCAAAAATTGTCCACATGGGTGCCTGAAATAGAATCGTAGAAAAGATTATTTGAATCCAACTGCAAGTCAACAGCATTCAAGCAATCACCGGTTTTTGAAAACAGCAACAACAAATTCACTACTTACTAATGACACCTTTGCTTCCTGATGAAAACTTTGTTTCATGCACAATGTTATTTTTAAAAATATTGTGTATAAAATTCTCTTCAGACTATGCATATACATGAAACATAAATGGGAAAAAAATATCAGGCTTAGACTTGGGTCCCATCTCCAAGATATCTCATAGAATCCTAGAATCGTAGAGCTGGAAGAGACCCCCAAGGGACATCCAGTCCAACCCCATTCTGCCATGCAAGAAGACACCATCAAAGCCCTCCCTGCGACAGTTGGCCACCCAGCCTCTGTTTAAGGAGTCCTTTAGTTGTGCATTTCTGCCTGTCAGGGGGGTGGTCTACATGACCCTTGGAGTCCCTTCTGACTGTATGATTGTATGATTCTGTTGGCTCCTGTTTTAATATGATTATCAGCTCTGGTCGCTTGTGGCTTCCATGTCAGTAGGGAAAAGAACCCACTCCAGCCTGAACTCTCCACCAAACATTAATATAACTCTCCCCAACATTGGACTCTATCATCCAAAGAGGTTCAGCACCATGGAGAGCAGCCTCAGGGGCTTATGAGTTCTAACCCATGGTGGATACTGGGCTAGTGAATCTATTCCGGGCTTTAACCCAGTCTGTAAGGGAGCTGTCCAAGGTGCTGAACCTCATCTCCAAAAGTTTTACTAAAATCCAAAGTGGATAGACAAAGTGGATTTTTTTAAAAATAACCAGGTAGCCCTATGGCGCAATGGTTAAATGCCAGCACTGCGGCCACAAGGCTGTAAATTCAATCCCAGGGCTCCAAGGTCCACTCAGCCTTGCAACTTCTGTAGGTCAGTAAAATGAATAGCCAGCTTGTTGGGAGCAATTAGCTTACAGACTGCAAACTGCTTAGGGAGTGCTGAGTTCCCTATGAAGTGGTACGGAAATGGAAATGCTATGGAAATGCTAATGCTAATATTGTAATAATTTGATTCTATTTTAATGTACAGTTGTAGAGGTGTTTTTTCAAGTAAAAGAAACAGGGGTCTTTTTATTTGCGGTTTTTCCCACTTTCCCAGGGGTCCTAACAAATGTGGAGGGCCCACTGTATCAGTTTTGTATGTTCTTAATACAAATATTAATCCACTAATATTGTAAGCCTCACTTTTGGGGAAAGGGTGGGATGATGATGATGATGATGATAATAATAATAGACCACCCCACCCCCACTTATATGGTTTACACATTGTAAACCACTTAGGGAGTGCTACTTCACTGATAAGCGAGATAGAAATGTATTTGCTATTGCTATTGCTATTGCTAAGTACCCAGCTGCCACAGGTTATCTATTAATGTCATCTGATGCAAGAATTGAGGGAGGAGGCATACTATCGAAATGCTCCCTAAAAGCTCTTGCCACACACCCCCAACAAAGAAAGTGGATGGCTTGTGCAGCTAAACCTCTCCCCAAACCTAGTCGCCGGTTGCCACAAAGAGAAGACCAGCACACACTAATCAGCACACAAGGTCGAAGCGTGTCCACTTTGATGGCACACGCAGGCGGTGCATCATCCCAGGATCCTCGTGGGCTCATTTGATGGACAGCCCATGTTTCCAAGCCCAGCATCTGCTCAATTATGCATCGAACTTCTCCTGGAGCTGCCCATCATTAGCAAGGCAAATGCCAGGGGCACCTCTTGCCAGGTGGACGGAGGCCTCCCGCTCACCTGGAAAGCCTCTGGGCTGCCGGCTGATTGAGAATCCTGCTCATTAAGGCCCACGCACACACGCGCGCACACACATGCACAGACGTGAACATGCACAGAAGTTGGAGGGGAAAGGGGAGGGGAGGGCCTGGAGCTAATTAGCCTGTACACAGCTGCTCATTACGACTATTATGGTTGCATTATTAATTCCCTGCCTCTCATCTGCAATGCAGTCTTTGGGTTGCTTCGTACCGGTCGGCTTTCATATCAAGAGACGGGCCATAAATCCAGGCATTTATCAATTCTTCCTCTCAGCCTTTACCTGCCTTGCAACTTTCTCGGCCAACTCCAGATGCCCACCAAAGGCAGGTAGAAATCTTCCCGCTGGGCTAAGGAAATGATGTCATTTGGTAGGACTGCCAAAGCAAAAAAGTGTAAGCCACAGAATCTCAGCAAACAGCGCAGCTTCTGTGAGGGTAGTAAAAGGTCGTTTTTGGTGCCACGTTGAGCAACAATAACCCAGGGAAGAGATGGTAAATGAGGTCAGAAATGGGGTAAGGATAATGTCAGGTATGTTTTGATTGAGAGTTCCTGCATGCCAGGGGGTTGGAGTGGGTGGCCCTTGTGGTCTCTTCCAACTCTAGGATTCTGTGATTCTATGAATTTAACTTGCTTGCATATGTTTCCTTTTAAAATTCTCATCTGTCCCAAGTCATAGAAGCAAGGCTACAGGTGGTACAGAGTCCAAGTAGCAGGGATCTATCTCCCCCAGCATTGCAAGGCCAAGTGCCCACACCTTCTCAGACCCTGTGCAGGGTGAGTTAGAGGTTAATTTCAAAAAATAAATAGAAGTTTTCTAAAATTATAGAGAAACAACCAGGCACCTACTGAATCCTGACATCCTTCTCTGTGCAATTTAGAGATCCTGGCTGGGACGTTTACTCATAAAGCTCATTTCCCTTCCTGCCACTAATGATCGGAAGGCTTGTTTAGCCCTGCAAAATAAAGGCACTGGAAGGGAAGAGAAGGCCTAATGTTGGGTGGATTGCAACCCTCCATAAGCCCTGCAGCATCCGTGGGCCCACATGTTACCCTCGTCCCTCTTCACTTCTAAGAGAGTGAAGGCAGAGTCCTTGCTGGGCATCAATGGCTCTGAGCAGCAATCAACCCATTACCATAAATGTAAGCTTCCTTCCTTCCTTCCTTCCTCCCTTTCATTCTTTCTAAATGAATTTTCATCTCACATTTGGCAAATGAGCACAGCGGATGCCAGTCAGCTCCCATTTATCTAATAACTCCATGCAAATATTTTGTTACATTTCAATGAAACGTATTGAAATCTATTACCTCTTGCAACATCTCGGCATCAGAGCAGAGGTAGAACCAGCGTGCCGTGAAGCTCCCTGTCACTCACTTCAGGCAGAGCAGGATGATGGATGGGGCATTATTTGCAATTCCCCATTCACCTCCAAGCCAGAAGGTCAGCCTCTTGGCCTCCCAGGACCTCACACAGCCATCAAATAGGTCCTCTCCATTTGGGAGCATGCAGCTCTTCACAGGGTGTTCACCAACATATTGCTTCTTCACAGTGACTTTAAAGGAGCTAGCCTAGGTGCTGAACTCTATATCTCCCTCTGCCTTGACCAGCACCATGGAGAATTCCTTTATAGTTCATATTAAAAGCTGGAGCAAAATTCATGTCTCACCTTATAACCACTCCCAACACTGGAGGGAAAGGTAGTTCACCTAAGTCTGTGGTGGAACCAGCACAGTATTGTGTTTGGAGTGTTGGGCTAGGATGCTGAGAGACCAAAGTTTGAATCTCCTCTCAGCTATGAAAACCCACCAGTAGACTACAAGTCTACAAAAGCTCATGCTACCAACTTCTCTCTTTCCACCCCATTTATCTAAGGAAGTAGACTCAAGTCTACCAAAGCTCCTGCTACCAGCTTCTCTCATCTAGTTAGCTGCAAAGGTGCTACAAGATCCCTCTGCAAATTGATTTTCCAGACTAACACAGCTATGTCTTTCATTTCACCCATTGATTCAGTAGCTCTACTCCAGTTAGGATTCACAGGGCAGCTTACAACCCTGACACGGAATTTCAGCCATTACCTTTTGGAATGAGAAAAACTGATCCAGAAGAAATGAGGTCCCAATGAATCACTTATATCATCAGGGTTAGCCCCATGCAAGGTGTTCCTCCTGTTGGGAAGTCCTGACCAGAGGCAGGCTTGCACCCAGAAGGTGGGCACCCATCCCTCCATCTCAAATAGCCAAATGCAGAAGGGCTTTTTTCTGCCTGGGGTGGGGAGGGCTGCCACACCAGCACCCCAGGAGATGAGCAAAGGAAAGGGAGCTGGGTTGCCATCGAACACATAGGCCCTGTGTAGTTGCCATGGTGAGAAAGTAGCCCTCCATTCACTGTCAATAACTCCAGCTGAGAAGATGCCTGATTGATTTTCTTCTCCTTCAGTCTATCAATCCAGGCTGCTTGCCAGCCCTAAATGATACTCCTTCCCCAAATGCAAAAGCAGCTCTTGGGTTTGGTAAGGGAACTGATCAGGGCAGCTTCGCCCCTTCCTCTTGATGGTTTTGGCAGGTTCAAGAGAGGTCCATGTCCCTTTGAAGCCCTGGGTAGACTGAGAGCCCATAAATCTGCCCCCCATCTGCAAACCCTTGAAAAGGGCATAATAAAAACAAGGGTCCTTTGAAGTTGCCTGGAAGCTTTGCCCTCAAAGAAGATGTGTGCATCCCAACATTCGTCCAAGGAGGAATGGTTTCTCTGTGTTTCTCCGTAGCTGGGATGGGCAACTGCAGGGGTCCAGGGGACAATTCCTCCCACAACCCACCCCATGTGCCACACCTATCTCACACACACACACACACACGTACCCCAAGCCCAAGTACCCTTGCTTTCCTCTGCAGTCCCCCTGAAAATGGCATCAAGAAGTGTTGTTTCCTCACTTCTTGTCACCATTATGAGAGGAACTGCAGAAGAAAACCAAAGGCACTTGGGGATTGTACAGGGTTCTGGTTTGCCTGTATTTTTGTGTGTTTTCCTGTGATTGGGAATCTTTCTGCAAGGTCTGGGGGCAAATTGCCTAAATACCAAACTGGTTTTTAAAAATGCTGGGGATTGAGGAGGACTTGAGAGATAACTGGGGAGCTTCAGGAACCAAGAAATGGGGCTCCACTGGGCTCTACAGAATGGCAGGAGTGTTTCCGAGAGTACCCCAAAGCTGGCGCACCCCATTGAGGGATGTAATGCTGCCACTTAAGGCTGCTGTTGAATCAACTTGCTGGTGTGATAAAAGTATCACAGCCAAAATCCCACTAGTAATCCCAACTAGAGTAGGGTCATTGGAGCCATTATTGAATGGTGAGTCATCCCATAAGCAAATCCCATTGATTCAAGGGGTCTCCTCTATAGGATCAGGGCCCATATTGTTTTTTAAAGTTCTCTGATTAATCAAGCAAAAGTTACTTTTAACCATGTTACTCCTTAATGCCAGCAGTTACAGAACTAGTAGGTTCCATGATTATTGCTGAAGAGGAATTGCACACAGGTTGTTTTTGCTGTTGTATGCCTTCAAGTCATTTCAGACTTATGGTCACCCTAAGGTGAATCTGTCGCATGGTTTTCTTGACAAGATTTGTTCAGGGGATTTTTGCCTTTTCCTTCCTCTGAAGCTGAGAGAGAATGACTTGCCCAAGGTCATCCAGTGGGTTTCCATGGCTGAGTGAATATTTGAACTCTGGTTTCCCAGTGTCCTAGTCCAACACTCAAACCACTACATCATACTGCTCTTTACACCCACAGATACACCCATGCAAACACTATACACGTACACATGCCTATGTGTAATGGCCAAAACCCTGTTGGTGTCTTACACATGAGTAGTTTCCCTTACTGAAAATGTTGGGCTGTTTGTGTCTGAACACCCATATTCAATACAGAAGTGGAGTTGTGCATGCAGTGTCCTTGTGCACCCATGGCCCACACACATGTGCATTTAGGTGTCCACTCCATTGCACAATATTGCCACTGAACACAAGGTCAGCATAACACAATCGATCCACATGCAGAGATTTATGTGACACAACCCCAATGGAAGATCCTGGCCTTTCTCATGCATCGGAGGCAATGCCAGTGTCAGCATCGGTCTTGGCTTTTCCATTTTGGGTCTTGGAACTATATCTGCAACTAAGCCCATAGCACAGTAACTTTCCAGATCCCCTTCCCAGTCCAGCCTAAAATCATAAAGAGATGGGAGTGGGTTAAGAGTGTGACGTTGTTGTTGTTGTTGTCCAGTTTCACTCCAGAGCAAAAGGGACACAAAAGGTGATAGAAACATCAGCCTTAAATCGATGCTGACACACTGATGTTGGGACTTCTCAATCGGCTGTCGATGCTGACACAACAGCAGGAGCAGGAACTGCGGCCAGGCTCTCAGCGTCTGTGCAACCCTGCTGGCCTCCAAAGTCCTTCCAAAGAGAAGCAGAGGACAGGGGTGACTGGAATCCTGATTTGGTCCCTACCCCAACCCACGCCATCCAGCCTTTGATCGCTCATGCCTTCTCCCGTCTTGTCCTGTAGCAACCATCTCCCATCTGTCCAATTTGGCTGCTGCCTCATGAGCTGTGCAGTTCAGCAAAGCTTTTCTTCAAAGAGCAAACCTACAAAATCCTTTCCACGGCCAAGCTCTGGCAACACAATCAAGGTCCTTTTGAAGATAATGGCCTAGAGATATTCACCTCGCCTCTCCATCTCCCCTGCACACACACACATACACACACACACACACACACAAATAAAATGAAATAAAATTCTTGGCAATGGCTTCCTCCTCATTTGGGATTTGCAAGTTGGCTGGGAGCCACAAAACCACTCAACCAGCCTGGGTGCCACCTGGGAACCCCTGCAGACGATTCCTCTGCTTTCGCGGTTCTCTGCTGCCTTCTCGCTGTAATCTGCAGCATTTGTTTTGAGCTATCGCTAAGAATTCATATGTGTATAACTCTCACGCATGCATGCACACATGTAATGCCACCAGTGTGAAGACTGGCAGGTAGTGAGGAGGTGGAATTAAAACACGCTGTATTTTTACTTGTGGCCACAAAAGCCATTAAAAGATTACGTGCTTTCAGGGAAGGCGAAAAGGTCCTGTGCTTTGGGGTTATTTTACTTGGAAAAACAAAGACCACAGTCAATAAGAGCAAGTGGTGCTTAGATGGACAGCTATGCTCATTGGGAAAGGATCATCAAATGAATGGACTGTGCTGGTGAGCTGAGGCTTTGCTCCAAAATGGGAGAGAGGACTGAGTGAAGTTGCTGCTATGAATCCAAGGGTTTCTCCTGAAAAAGGGAGACCCAATGGTATAGCTGACTGATAACAATCCATGGTGGCACCTTGTTCATGACAGACTCAAGCATAACTCCACCCTACACTTCTGTATCAATCAATCAATCAATTGGTCATTGCATAGTCTAGTATTTTCTTCCGTTTTCTGCAACAACAACACCCTCCAGCCAGACTCACAGTCTTGCTGTGATAACCCCAGAATGGGCATGCCATGGCTGTTGGAGATCAGAGAAGTGGATCTCAGGAGAAGGGCCCCATTTGGGAGAAAGTCAGGATATAAATCAAATAATGAATTAAATGCCATTGGTCTACATCTTGCTCTAGGGCACAACCAGATGCTCCTTTGTTCCTTCTCCTGCTCTCCAACAGCCATCGGCTGGCATTTCAGATTTGTTATCATAGCACAACTGTGAGTGTCGGGGGTGGTGAGAGGGGAGACATGACAGAGTTGCACTTGCAAAACTCTTACACTGTGCTGAACAATAGAGGATCTCGGTCTATTTCCCTCAAGGACACTGACACCAGGTGGAGGCTGGCAGTGCCAAAGGGGTGGTGAATCCACTCTGGGTTTATGTCTTTAAAAGAACTACCCAAGGTGCTTCACCTAAACACTTGGATAACTCCTTTAAAGTTCAAGCTAAATCCTGGAGTGGATCCACTGTCCTACTGACACTGAATCCTCCAGGTCCCATTGTATACAACTCTTCTTCCACCCGTCCCTGCTTCACCAATGGTCACCTGGAGGATGTTTGCTGCTTGTGAGTAAGAAGGAAGGGACTCTCATGTCCACCTTTCAAGCCACCAAAGACCTTTCCTTTGGCCGCAACTTTTAAGTACCAGGTTCAGCTGCAGCCTGCTGTGTCCCTATCTGTCTCTCTCTTTTTCTGTTCTTTCTTTCTTTCTTTCTTTCTTTCTTTCTTTCTTTCCAGCTCTCTCTCTCTCTCTCTCCTGAACAGACTCTGGCACTAAATTAAATAAGCCAAACTCTCTTTTTATTTCCTCTTTGACAGTAACGTATTGCAAATGTGCTCAGTTTTGACATCCTAATATTCAGAGTCATATCCCTTGGGATAAACACATCGGCTGTTATCCAAGATGGTGATTTGTTCCAGGACAGAATGGAGCCGGGAAATGGAAGCGACAGAGTCCCAGGCAGGCAGACAGCCTGCCTGGCTGTTTGCTTGCAAAGAGCATCGGAGACAGAGTGGCGTGGGGAGGCTGGGGGATGTGTGGAAATGAAAGTCCACCCTGGAACCAGAGCTGGTGTGACACCCAAAGCTGATGTGCCAGTGGAGAAGGTTGCCCCAAAATCAAAGCTGAGGAAGTGGTTGAGTTTTCAAAAGTAATTCATGCCTGCTACTTGTCTGAGGTCAAAACCCTGCATCTGGGTTGTGTAGCAGAAATCTCCACATGTGGAGTTATGTGCATTGATGGGACTATGCAACCCTAGTGCTAAATGTTAATGTTGCATGACTGAGTGCACAGGCAAATACATAACCAAATGTACATGCATCTGCACATGTGCATCTCCGTGAAAATGGGATCATTACACACAATGGCACCAACACATGCGACACCATCTCTGCATCCTTGAAAGCAGAAACAACCATTTACTTTTTCAATAGGCTGCAGGAGCTGCTCAGTGTTTTAAAATAAAGTTGTTACCAGAAGCAGGCCTCTCACCATCTCTGAGTTTTCTTCCATTTGGAAGACATTTTAAGCAGTCGCTGTGGCACCTGGATGGTGCTGGGGGCCAGAATGTAGGATCCCAGATCTGCCATGGTTGCCCACCCTGGTTTTACATGACCTGAGAGCCCTAATGACTCCTAGACCCATTATGTGGGCTATGAAGGCTCAACCTGATCCAAAGCTATGGTCACATAAAATGTCCACAGTGCATTTTGGGTCTTAGTTAGGGCTGCCAGGCCAGGACTATCCCAGGGCCTGAGATTTCAGGGCCAAAACCTGAGACCCCTTTGTGATGTTATGAGGTAGGCCCCTGGCAATATTACAAGGGTCAAATCCGTGGTGATGCCATTAAGCATGGTACATCAACCAAGTGGCAAACCACCTCTTGAGGATTCCTTGTCTAAGAAAACCCGATGAAATTCATACGGTTGCAATGAGTCAAGAGGTGATCTGAAGGTGCATATATAAACACACATATGAGGCATCAGGTCCCATCTGTTCTTGGAAGCCAAGCAGGGTTATCCTTGGTTAGTACCTGGATGGGAGACCATCAGTGAAGACCAGATGCTGTTGGAGGGAGGAACTGGCAAAACCACCTCTGAGTCTTCCTTGCCTAAGAAAACCCCATGAGAAATACATAGGGTCGCCATTAGTCAACAGGCAACTTGAAGGCACATACATGCATACAGTTGCACAGAGTATCCCATGGTTGAACAAATGAGGATAAAATATATACCCACATGTTTCAAAGCAGTGCTCTCAGCCTGAGATTCCTCTTCCTGAGGCCAAGAGAAGAGTTTGCAAACCCTGGGACCCTAGGCCAAGCCCTGAGATCTGGCAACCCTGGTCTCTCTCCTCAGGAACAAGAGGCACCATCCCTTGGGAAGTTCTCCTGCAGCTCCCTTTTGTTGAAAGAAGGCTTCCATAGGAAAGATAACATCGTGGCAAATTAGACCCAGGAAAACAGATCTGTTTTTCAGGGGGCTGCTCTTACCGCCATCACCGCTGCATTGCCCTTGAATTCCACATCCTCTCTCGACTGCCATATTGGCAGGCCCTTGGAAAAGGCCCTCGTTTTTCTATCAATCTTTTTGGCACTCTGATCACCTCAATCAAGCCTCTTGCAATTCCCTGGCTTTACAGGAAGAAAAGGTTTCCTCTAATCAGAGCAATCTCGTATCACAAGGCCTGCCTGGCTGCTTCACGGCGCCTCTCTGTGGGGAGCCTTAATAGAGGCAGCAAAGGAGAGGTTGTTGGGAGCATCAGCAAAGTGCTACAAATGAGATCAAGGTGCCTAATTAACTTTGTATTCACCGAGTATCCAGAGCTGTTTTGAACACAAAGGCGGCTGCCTCGTACCAGGTCAGGTATCTCCCATCTATCTAGCCCAGTGTGTTTCAGAGCAGAAGCTGTGTGTCGGTCTGCAGAAGGAAGCAACAAAGCTCTTTGGGAGCACCTTCGGGCCTTGACAGAGTGACAATGGAGGAACTCAAGAAAGCCATTGGCATCCATAGCATGAAACATTAGTCTCCGTGGGCCCAGGTCTACCTAGATGGAGAGGTTGGGGGAGAAGCAATTATCCATGAAATACCCAAAACTTGGTCAGTGGGTTGTTCCTGGTTCTCCTGCCCAATGTTCTCTCAAGTGGAGATACAACCTGGAGGTGACTGGTGACTTCCATGTCAGTGAGGTAGAAAGTCCATCTTTTATCCAGAAGTTTAACCTGAACTCAAGCCCCTCACTTAATAGGTCTGTCACATCAGGCAGCTCCTTTAGCCTGAAACCTGGAGTAGATCCACCACTCTGCGGACATTGTCCTCATTTCTGGAAATGTAGATATGCGCTTTGCTACCAAGCTATGCCCACTATCTGCACATTGTGTTCTCCCTTGTTCTCCCCCTGATTTCTGTCTAAAACAGTGATTCCGTATTTTGGACTTCAACTCCCAGAAAGACCAGCCACCTTGGCCAACAGTTAGGAATTCTGGGAGCTGAAATCCAAAACATCTGCAGAGCCAAAGTTTGGGAATCGCTGGTCTAAAATATTTTTGTGTTGATGCTGCCACAACCCTCTGAGTTTGAACACTGACCCATGTGGTTGGGGTTGCAACACTTCTGTTCTGGGCCAGGTTTAGTGGACACCATTGTAGTAGGGACTAATTGTTAGAGCTAATGGACTTAGAAAGGATGCTCAAATCAGAACATGGTACCCCATGACTAGCTCTGGACTGAACAAGTTCATCGCTGTACTTTCTGATGCAGACCACACCTAACTCAGCTGATGTTTGCGTGTGATGGACCGCCAAGGACAAGAGTTGGGTCCATGGCATTGACAGTTTGTCCCTAACCACAATGGTTAGCCATACCCAAAACACACCCAGCGACCTCCTCTTCTTCCTCTTCCCTCCTTAACTTCCCCCAAATGGAGGAATGATCCCAAAGTACACACAGAATAAGGAGGGAGTAGATCTGTGGAAGTGCCTCTCCGGAAGGCCTGCCTGTTGGTGCTTTTAAAATGCAGTGAGCATGGTAATCTAATAAACACAGCAACAAAGCATTTGTCACCCGGCTAATTTTATTAGAGTAGATCTCAAATGGCTAATTTCCTTTTACTAATGAGTAAATTAGCTGAGTCTCTAATCTGTTTTTAAGGCACTTACCCTAATGAAACATGAATGACAGCTAAATTCATTGTGAGATGTGGTGACACATGTTGTTAAGGTTGAAACGCAACCTGGGCATGTTGGAGAGGCAGGGAACTTCATGCCTTTGCCCACTGGCCTTGGCGCTGCAGGCAGGATTACCGACTGAAAGCTGAAGGCCTCTCCTTCTCTCCTTTTGCCTGGAGTGGTGAAATAATGTGGGTAAACCATGAAATTCAGTGGGAGGACCATTGAGGGGGAAGGAGAATAAATTGCTCTCGATGCAAGAATGACTTCGCCTACCGATACCTTTAAGGACGGAGCAGAAAGCTGGGCCAAGCTTAGACGGTTAGAGGGAAGTCTCTTTCCTAAACGCTGTGGTCCAGATACGACACTGCATCGTGTAAATCTAGTCACACAACGACACAATGGTTATACTGAAAGACAGCAAGAAAAGGTAGGGGGGATGCAGGGGCCCTCACAGAAAGGGCAAACAGGTCACAAATTTGTATCTGGAAATGCTTGATTCATGAGACAAGTTTGCAAGCCATTATTCAGAATTGTACACACCCTGAACATTAAATACACATTTTGCTAAGAATGACAGAATTACAAGTTGAGTCTCCCTTATCCCAAAATGCTTAGGATCAGAAATGTTTTGGATTGGGGTTGTCATTGTTTTTCAGATTTTGGAGTATTTGCATCTACATAATTAGATATTTTGAAGATGGAACCCAAGTCTAAACATGAAATTCATTTATGTTTCCTATACACCTTATACACATAGCCTGGTGGTAATTTTATACACATTATTTTTAATTATGTTGTGCAAAAAAAATTATACATTCAATTCCAGAAAGGGGAGACTCAACCTGTATAGTCTGTTCTTAATTTGCAATGAGTGGTTCTTTAATTTGTTGGATTCTATATTGACCAAAAACAGAATAATAATATCATTTTTATTCACTGGTTTTCCAGTGGGATTTCTAAATAATGATACTACTGAGAAAGACAGAAAAATATGCAACATAGCTGGAGCCCTAGAGCTTTTCCAGACCAGGGTAATTTCTACTGGTTTTCCCATCCTCATCAGCCCTTGTTGTACCTACACAACCACGAACTGAAAGCATCCATTGAACAATGGCCAAAAATATACATCCACATGGGAAAGACAGAGAATCAACAGGATTTCAGCCACTGACTTCTGAGTCACTGGCTTTCTGGATGGAAACAAAATGAATTCAGGAGCCAATGTATTAAAACTGCCATTTCAACCTGGATGCTAACAGGTTTTCAATAGGTCTTAAGCATTTAATAGGCATGTTAACAACACATCCATGCAGTGATAATCTGATCACACTGAGCAGATCCTTCAAGGGTTCCAGGCGTACAAGGCTTTTGCACTGTTGTTGATGATGATAATGCTATTTTCCACAACATATTTACACTTTGTTTGGAGAAGTGCTTCACCTGAAAGGACAAAATGTGGAAAGGACTCCAGCATCAGCAACAACTGGGCAGATTGCAAGAAATCTAGTTGGCCAGATCTGCAAAAGGAGCAGAGCACCATACAGGCTCAAACTGGCAAGCAAATTCTTTTGTGGAAACAAAGCATGGATGTAGAGGCCTGCAAAAATGGGAGACCAGCTAAGAAGGGACACACAGCACACAGAAATCTAGGAGGCAGAAGCTAGAGAAAGTCCACTTGTTCTGAATTGGTCCAATAAATATCAAAACCAAAGGGGTAGAATTCAGAGACACAGCTGTGTCAGTCTGGAATATCTTGCAGCATCATTGGGACTATCTGCACAAAAGAAGTTGTAGCATGAGCTTTTGTAGACTTGTGGTCTACTTCCTCAGACCTCTTCCTACAACTTCTTTCACACAGTTATTTCTCAACGGTGCTGCAAGATCCCCTTGCATACCGTCTTTACAAGGATGCTCTTGAATGAAGGGACTTGGAAGGCAAGTTGCAATGAGGAAAAGCTCATTGGAACCTTCCATCTCTTTGGGGGCTTTTTTGGGGTCTTATCCAGCAGTGGGGAAGGGCACTTGCTTGTTGGTGGGGGAGTGTGTACAGGATCTGGCTCCCCTCCCAATGGAGCACCCAAACCAAGGTCTCATCATGGAAGAACTGGTCATGGCCCCATACACACCTTACCCTGAAAGGCAGACTGGCCCTCCAGATGTTTTTGGACTCCAGTTTCCAGCACCCTGCATCATGGGCCATGCTATCTGATGGGAGAGTTGGGCCACGCTGGTCCCAGGCAAAGAGAAGCAGCTTTGATACCTTTCTGGAGGAGAATGGGATGTCTTGGCTCTGAGGAGTGGAGGAGAACTCAGCCTTGAGCGGCTGCCACTGAATGGCCTCCCATCGCCCTCTGCCACTCATCCATCTGCAATTACATCTTCCTTTAATTATCAGGTGATTATGTGTGAAATAAGCTGATAAAGATAAAAGCTGGGTCACCATGAAAGTGCTGTGCTGATGGAAGGAGAGATTTGGCTAATAAAGCTGCAGGAAAAGAGGTGAGGGCTCCGGTGGAAATGGAAGGGGGCCAGTCTTGCAGTCCAGGCCATCTCTTCCTATTCTGGGAGGTAGGGGAAGCAACCGGAACAATTGGCTCTGCCACCCGCCACTAAGCAAGGACTCCTTTCTGCACCATCTTTTCTACCTTCAGCCTCTGATATATAATGCTCTCCAGCATTCCCTGCATGCATGGGTCCTTGCAAGGGATGGAGGGAACACATTGCCCTCAAACCACATGGCTGGAGTCCTCATGCTGCCTTATGCATGAGGAAGCTCCTCTAAAGAAACACTGAGGACTTTTTATCTAATGTGGAGCCAAATTTGTAACACTCCCCTCCCCACTTCCCTTTAACACTGCCTTCTTCCTCTCCTGAATAGTACTAGCTTTATGAATTCTGCTTCTCTTCTTTGCATGTTGCGTATGGAGTTTTATTAGACTTGTTCTTTTCACATTTGTACAATCCCAGGGCTCTTGTATTGAAGGGCAGTTTCAGAATGGGTGCAGCACACCAGAACCATCAATGCAATGCATGGAAGATGCAGAAGCACTTTGTGAATGTGGTGGTGCATATTGGATCAACAGCAAACGCAAGTTACATGCAGACTTCCTCAACCTTGGCTTTCCCACAAGTCAAGTTCCTAATATTTGGAGTGGCAAAAATAAGTCTGGAAATAGCTAGGTGATGCCTTTTAAAATCCCCAGACGCTACATCTGGGCAGCAGAGGGGGGAAATGCTCAGAAGTCATGGCATGTCTGTTTCAGTGCAGAGAGCTTTCTGCTTCTCTTCATGGTCAGGAGATAAAACAAAGACAAAAACAATGGGGATATATGCAAATATATTCACATATCTCCATTATTCACACCTTATTTTCATCTCCTGGTCTGAAAGGGAAGCAAAAAGCTGTCTGCTCTGAAGAATTTATTTCTTCATGGTGCACCATTGGGGTTCCTTTGATGCATCATTTAGGTTTCTTTAGAGCAGAAGAAAAGCAACCCTTCCAGGCAATGGCAATCCACATCGCGGTGGGATGCTGGGTCCACTGGGAGGGGGAAAAGAATATGGGGGGGGGGGCAAAATGGTTGAAAAACACTTTTCTCATATTTTGGGAAATCCTGACAAGCAGAATCCTGGCCTGACAAGGCTTTTCCCAGTGTCCAACTTATCCTGTACAAAATTCGTATGTGGTGTCTTTACACAGAAAACAGCATTTTCTGTGCATGAAATAATATCCGTGTGCAAAACTTATCTTCAGTGTGGAGAATGCCGTTTTCTGTACAAAAACATCACATGAGAATTTGGGGCAAAAAAAAGATTTTTAAAAGGCCTGAGCTGGCAACAAACTTGGAAAACTGCTCAGTTTTCAAAGACTTTCTCACAGCAGGAAGAAAAGTCCTCAAATCACTCATTCCTTCCCTTGAGCAAAACGATTAGCAAAGAATTGCATCCCCAGCCTGGATGTTCAAGGGCCTTTCTAAAATGCTAAATCTTTCAGAAGGGATGGCGTTCAGTGGATGGCTTCTTTTAAGTTCAGACTACAACCCAGAGTGGATCCATTTCCACACCAGCCTCCAGGCCTCCAATTGCCACCCCTGTCTGCAAAAGGCAAGAGGGGGCCTGGCCTTCCTCTCCCACCCATTCAGCCCACAGAGATCACTTGCTTTCCCAAAGCAAACAGAGCAGCCTTAATATCATCCTCTTGGCCTGAATTATTTACTGCCTGGATGCTCAGTGGAGGCTGGCAGGCTGGCAGCTGTTCGGCTGAAACAAACACGGATGGGAAGTGGCACCGGGACTTTGCTTGACTCCAGGTCGGCTGTGATTTTCGGAGTTGGGGCGGAAAGAAGGGAAGGAAGGAGGGACAGCATTTGCTACAATCTGATGCTCTGGTAATATGGCCATTTATTGGACCTGTCAGTCACAGCCTTCCCTGCCACTGTCAGGCCAATATTGTTATTTCATTGCTTCTGCTACAGCATGACCTTTCTAGCCTTGCATTGCAACCTGCCTTGCAGTCCCTCCGGCCTTCGGACCTCCTCCCTGACATCCATGGTGATGCTTTCTTGATAAGGAGCTGAGGAGGTGGTGGAAAGAGGCAGCAGGAGCCTGGGCTGGAGCTCTGGGCAGGTTGGGTCCATCTTGGTCCTCCCTCGGTCCCCAGATCCCCACCTGGGACACCTGGGCAGGAATCCTGTTGGCATTTTGTGCAAGAGTAGGTTCCCCATGGAAGCAGGTGGACATTTTTGTTGGATGTGGAAACATCAACAGTTCAGGGATGCGGAAGCAGAGTTGCATATGCAGTGCCATTGCGAATGCAGCTACACATCGGTTTGTGTGCTCTGTTGCACACTTTCAGTTGTGTGACACTGCCATGACACACAAGGATTGCATAGCACAGTGGTCCCTAAGCTTTGGTTCTCCAATTGTTTGGGATTTGTTGGGATGTGTCAGATCCCAGAAGCCCCAGACAACTTGGCCAGAAGTCAGGAATTATGGGAGCTGAAGTCTAAAACATCTAGAGGACCAAAGAATGGGAACCACAGCTATATATAGCACACTCAGTGGTAACTCCTCCAATGTCAGATTGTTTAAAACTGATGTGAGTCTGGTCTACATGATGCCAGTCAGATGGTCACCAGTCTTCCTACAACAGTTGGCACTAGCCACAGCTTCCATGTCATAATTTCAATGACATATGCTATTATTTACAATTTCTTCTTCCAACTCAATAAAGCATATATTTTTCCCAAGCTTCACTTCCTATGCTGAGAATGCATTAGTGTTTTACTAAAAATTTTCAAACTTTGTTTACATATGTGATTCCATACAAATCCCATCTTATATCCACAGATTAATGCTGTCCATCGTCCGGCGACTATACATTATAATTACCATTACTATTTCATTAATCCTTAAATCCCTATGTTGCCATTGTACCCCAATGTTTACTTATATATCCAATCACCTTCTCCCAACTTTGGACAAATTCCCCTAGTCTTTCGTCTTTCATAAGACACATAATCTTATCCAGTTCTGCAGTTTTTACTAATTTTTCCATCCAATCTTGAATTTCTGGCATTGAATTTTCCTTCCATTTTCGAGCAATCGATATTCTTGCTGTTGGAGTCATATAGGATAGTATTCTTGTTTTCTGCTTATCCAGTCCTTCCTCTGTCATACTCAATAGGTACAATTCCGGCGTCATTTTAAATCTCAGGTTTAGTATTTCTTCCATCGGCATGATGTACTTTTTGCATGAGTGGCAATTCCCTCAGAGCCCTCCATGCCTTCAGCCTGGAAGGAGGAGGGAGACATTTGCTTTCTGTCACATTGTTTGGGGTTGTTCCTTTTCTTTCATTTTCTTCCTGAAGATGAGAGGGAGCTGAGAAGAAAGGAAAGCAACCAGCAAAAACATTGCAGTGCATTCAAGACTCTCCCATCCACTCCTTGATCTGTAGTTAGTTGGTTGCAGGGGTTGAGGGAAAGTAGCTTTGCAAGAGATGATGGCCTGACAGTCAGCTCTGATTTTCTTTCTTCTTTTTTTGAGACCTGGGGTTGAGGGGGGGGGGGATCTACTTTTCTATTTTAAAAAAAAAAATCCACAAGAGAGGTTGAGCTTTTCATTGTCTTTCTCTCTCTTGAAAAATGCAAGTGCAATGAAGCAAGAAGCTTCCTTGGTCAGACCAACTGGAAGAGACAGAAAACAGTGAGGAGACCAGCTCCATATGCTCTGAGATGTCCAATTCTTTATTCAGTATTTTTAAAATGCTCAACGCGTTTCGTCCCCAATGAGAAAAAAAATCTTCTTCAGGGGCTAGAAAGAAACACAAATGTATTTATTATTATTTTATTTATTTTATTTGAATTAAGCAGAGTAGTGGAGGAGAGAGGGTCTTGGAGGTGTCTCATCCATAGGGCCGCCATGAGTTGAGATCGACTCCAAGTCAGTTAACAACAAATGCCACCTTTCTTCTAGAAATAAAAACATTTTAAAAACACATTGCAATAAAAACAATTAAAACATCAAATAAAAACAATGTAAAATTACATACACCCCCATTTAAAAGCCATCCCATGATTATATATTAAAAGCCTGCCTAGATAAAAACTATTTTAGCTTGGTGACAAAAGGCAATCAATACACATCTATTCCAAGTATTAAAAGGGCAGGACAACACTCAGTTCACTATAACCCATAAAAACATAGAGATATGTGTTTTTCATATTAAAAATATTCATACCTTTCAAAAGGAAACATTGGAGTCGAAAACGCTCTTCAAAACCCCGGACCATAAAGGATAAAGAGAACAGAATCTACAGCATTTCTTTATATATACAAAAATAACTCATGAGAGACACCATAGTATAGTGGTTTGAGAACTGGACTAAGACTCTGGAGACCAGTGTTTGAACTCACTGGGTGACCTTGGGCAATAAGTCACACTCTCTCAACCTCAGAGGATGGCAATGGCAAACCTCTCTGAACAAATCTTGCCAAGAAAACCCCATGATAGGTTTGCCTTAGGGTCACCATAAGTCGGAAACAACTTGAAGGCACACAACAACACAATGAATTCTAGATAGACCTTGAAACGGCATGACCGGTGGTATGTCTTGGATGTCTGTTCTCTTTCTACTCTATGGTCCTGTGTTTTGGAGAATTTGGATTCTCAACCAGAGAACTGTGGTGCTTTATCAGACTACATATCCCAGGATTCCATAGGAGGCAGCCATGGCAGGTAAAGTGGGATCATGGCACGATAGTTGTGCCATGTTAATAGCTCAGACGTTTCTGCATCGAACCACATCTGCCACATTCTCATTAGATGTCATGGGCTGCATCTGCGTTGCAGAAATAAAGCAGTTTGGCACCACTTTAGCTGCCACGGCTCAATGCTGTAGAATTCTGGGATTTGTAGTTTGGTGATATATTTAGCCTTCCCTGCAAGTGAGATTTGAGCTGGGGAGGTTGAGCTGAGAGGCAATATCGACTCTGAACGGCTTCGGCTCCTGCCACTTTTATTGATCCGGGCCATTCAAATGGCTTTAAGACATCCATTAGCTCTCTCTGATCAATGGGATTTGGGATTTGTTTGTTTTATTCTTAAAGTTTATATCTATATACTTTAATTCTAAGTCCCACTGTTGCTGCTGCTACTGCTGCTGCTTTCTGATATGTATGTGTGTGTGTTTTAAAGAGGTTTGTACAGCTTAAGGTTTATCCAACCAAAAAAGAGAAAAATCAATTGATTGTTTAGCTGTCTGTTTAAGGAATAAAAGACAAGCTTAAAAAGGATCCTTTGAGGACGCTACTCCAAAGACATGGCTCCTGGCTAAGGATGGAACCGGCACCAACTGGGACCTTTCTTCTGGTGCAACGGATGTGTTTCCTCCTTCATCCGATCAAATGGGGCAACGAGGGCTCTGGTGTCGGCCATGGGCATTGTAATAATAATAATAATAATAATAATAATAATAATAATAATTTTTATTTATATCCCGCACCTCTGCCAAGCAATCGGGGCGGCGTGCAGAGTTCAAAACATCAAAATAGATTACATCAAATCAACTCCCATCCCTCATTCCCATCCCCACTCACCCCCCAAAACAATTCAACAAAACAAATTAAAAAACAATATACAATACAATATAAAATATACAATTACAATATAAAAATACATAATAGCATTGTAGCTGGGAAATGTATAACTGGGGAAGGATTTTAAGCTCTTCCTGGTCTCCCCAACCGTGCTCCAGCCACAGCTGTGCTGTTGGTGAAAATCAAAGTCCAATTATAGTCAAAAGCTGGAAGCTGGAGGGGATTTTAAAGCCGCCGGTGCTCCTCCCCAGCAGCGCAAGTGAAACTGGTCCTCCAAGGGCTGCTGGGTGGCCAGCAGTCCTCCGCGGCTTCAGGGAGGCCGCCGCTTGCTGGGTGGTGCCGGCGGAGTAGCCTCCAGTCCAGCTGCTCAGGTGGTGGAAAGGGAGGGGCTGGTCCAACTCTCCCCGCTTGGCTCCTGGAGCTTTGGGAGCTGCTGCTGTTGTTGTGGGCAAGAAGAGCAAATAACCAGCTCCAAGGTCCATCCCACCACCCTTACACACTATACGACTACAGTCAGCCCTTCACATTTGCAGCTTTGACTTTTGCAGATTTGATTATGCATCCATTTAATTAATATGCTCTCTCTAGAAATCTCTAGGTTCTCCTGCATGACCCTACGGTCAATGTCTGCTAGAAGTTGTGCTGGAGGACCGAGAGATTCCTAGAGAGAACACTTTTTCTAGATATTTGTGCTGGGGATTCAAGTTTCTTAAGGCTTCAGCCTTTGTTAAGGGAACAAAAATATCAAACATATCAAAGCCAAGCCTGTTAGGGTCTAGCTTTAAATCAGCCGAGTGTCCTTGCCTAAGAACTGAGACTGACTAAAAACAACCAAAGTAGCTGGCAGTTTCAAACAAAAGTTTACTAATGGCTTCAATCTACATAGGCATAGAGGCTCCATCCAAACCTAGCTAATGAATAGTCCAGGTAAAAGAAAGAGATCTTCATCTCGCCATCTTTCAGAAGAAAGGTCAGAGAGTAGGGAGATGGGGGACTGGATAGTAGCAGGAGAATCTCTTTGTGTGAGAAATTTCCTAAAGGAAGTGAGGTGAATCACATGGTTTGTTTACCAATTTACAAAAGTTTTTATTGCCCCTGTGATGCAGTAGGACCAAATGGGATGTTTTAATGAGGGAAGACAGTGGAGTTTGCATGCAGGAAAGCCCTATCTATCTGAGGAGGGGGAGAGAGAATGCTGAAATTTTCCAACAATTTGTAGGTCCTCCGATGCAATTCTATGTTCAGTGTCCAGCAGATGTTGACCACAGGGTTGTGCTGGAAGCCCTAGAGATTCCTAGAAAGGTGTTCTTTCAGGTAAAAAAAAATAGAGGTGTGGGGAGGGGTTGTCTGCAATTTTTCATCTGCCAGTCAAGAAGGGAAAAGGCCAATGCTTTCAGTGATTGAGAGATACATCATCCCTAACAGGCAGAGCTTGGGAGTTACAAGTTGCAAGTGTAATCTACTTTACACATTATAAGTAATCTGGTTTATTGAGTAATCCAGTCACATCGGAGTAATAAATCACATTTCAAAGGTAATGTCAGTGAATCAGAGTGGAGTCACTTCAGTCATGGGATGGGCATTAGGTTCTAGCTACTTTCAAAGGTTAATTTTTAAGGGCAATCTTAGAAGCACAGCGGCAGGGATTTTTCTAGGTTTGTGCCCTTCTCTGATCAAGCCAAAGGCTCATCCCCTCCAGACAGGTAACTAGAGGCACCAACAAGTGATGTGAAACCAAGAGACTCCGTAGGCAGAATCCTGGTGGCATCTTGCGCATGCGTAAGTCCCCCCACAAGAGCAGTTCAGCATTTTTGTCCAGTGAACCACAACTGTGTTCAATTCAGGGTTGTGCAACTGGAATCTCATATTTAGTGCTTTGCCATTGTTGCAAGCTGTGTGTGCATGCACATTTCTGCATTGTGCACAGGAACACATGGGAGCACATTTGGCACATTGTGCATGCGGGTGCAGGTGCACACTCAGTTGCACATTCAATTGTGCAGCATTACAGTTCACTAACAAGACAAGACTGTGCAAGTTCCACAACGTAAGTCCATGAGTGTACAGTTACGTTCCATCCAAAGTGGTGCACAGTTGGCCCTCCACATTTGCGGCTTTGACTTTTGCGGATTTGGTTAATTTGCTGTTTTGATTTATATGTCCTCTCTAGGAATCTCTAGGACGGTCCTCCAGCACAACTCTGCCAAAAGTTGGCCATAAGCAGAAGTGGAATTAATTTATAAGAAACAATCACACAATATAAATGTTATCGATGAAAGTACAAAATATAAAATACAAAAAGAAGTTAACAATAATATTTAAGAAAGTTTGTTTATTTATTTATTCCTTAATATAGAAATTGTAAACAGTAAGGTGATAAACATAACTGTACATAAGCAAAATATGAATTGTAATGTATATAGTGTCCTGCCTCCATTTTCATGAGGGATCTGTTCCAGACACACACACACACACGAAAATGGAGATTCGGCAATATTCAAGTCCCATAGGCTTGAATGGAGAGAGCCCCATTGATTTTCATGGAGGTCGCTCCTCCATGAATATGCAAAACCACGGACTTTAAGTCCATGAGAAAGGAGGGGCGACTGTATAATGCTACATTAATAAAATAAAATAAAAATATCCAAAGAAAAAAAATCTGCCCTCCCAATGAAATTTTCATACATTTTTAGCACCGCAAAGAGTAGGACAAACCATTCATGCCTAGAGTTCTTCTCTTTTGTTGTCTTTGCATTCCCTTGGTAACTGTGCCTGCCTCTTTACTTTGGATGCCTAAAATGGGATTCTCAAGGCCCAATTCACATTGCGGTTTGCTGCAGCTCTAGAAATTCGGAGGCTGAAGGGAAATTTCGGGAAGAGGGGTCAGTATGCTTATTTGAGAGGACAATGCTTCCATTTTGCAGCTCTCATACTCCTGGAAGGAAGCCAGCAAAGATATATCCATTGTCTCCCTTTCTCCAATTCCCCGAAATGCCCATGACTCTGTTCCTTTGTGGAGGAGGGCCTGGGTCTCCAGGGGGTCTCCATTCCCTCTCTCTTGGCTCCCTTCCCATGTACAGCTCCGCCACCTGACCCCGCTTGTCCGCTCATATATCTACACCACAATTCAACACTCCTTTAGCTCGGAAATTGCTCGGTGATATGGGGAACAATGAGGCCTGACTGTGTTAGCTTGGAGCAAAATGGCTTTTTCTTTTTTTAATCTATCAAGGGGGCACTGAGTTCGGGGCCATGCATCACCCTCAACCCACGTGGCTCTCCCCATTTATTCTCCCCACATGGCTGGACAAGAAGACGTTATAGGAACACAAGGAGGGAAGGACATCGCCGTGAGAAAGAAATGGACTTTTTATGACCGCCTCTTTGCTGTTATCGTTATTCTCCAGCCTTGCCAAACCATACGCTCAAGGACAAGGACTGGAAGGGAAGGGTGGCCGCTTCCATACAGAACTTTGCATCAGAGCTTGGGGGATTTATCTGGGGGGAATCACTGCACCCAGAATCCCCCGACCCACAGAGAACACAATGGCTGCCCTTAGGGAGACATCAGACGTGGTCAGCACTGGCCATAATGGCCAACCCAACAAGGGTGACCAGGTTGTCTGGCAAGACTTAGAGGTGACCAGCTTTTCTTCCAGCTTCAACCTGATGGACCGATAAAGAGAAAACTGGGCTGGACAGGAAACCAACCTCTTCTTTGCAAAAATAAAAGAAAGGAGCAAAGATATAACCTTCCCATGAAAGAAGAGGAGACTTTGCCCTCCCACACAGACCATTTTTGTCATTCTCTAGGACCTCAAAAATTAAATATTGCAAAACAATGCATTAAAAGAAAAGAAACTTTGCCTCACCCCCACCAGACCGTTTTTGTCATTCTCTAAGACCTTCAAAAAATTAAATATTGCAAAACAGTGCATTACAAGAGAAAAGACTTTGCCCCTCCCCACCAGACCATTTTTGACAATTGCTCCATATACGTGTTGGTATTTAGTATGGGATTGCATAAAGTACCTTCACTGGTAGATATTTAGTCTGTGTTGGAGCAAAGTAGGATCTAAGTGACAGTGAACAGGCATCAAGGAAGTTTGTGTCTCCCATTGCACTTTCTGCAACCTGGCTTGGTGTTTGTATGGAGGGCTTCCGAAAACAATGTTTTGTTTCTGCATCCTCGTCTGGCCACATAGTCAGGAATCTCAGGAATAGCAACCATGACATTTTTATCTGAACTGTGGCTTTGCCCCTTGCTTCTTTGTCTGTCTGTCTCCCTTTCTTTCTCACTCTCTGTGTCTCATTTGCTAATTTTAGTCGCTGCAAAGTTTCAAGCTGTTTGGAAGCTGGGTATTAAAATCTGTGCAGTGGGGAGAAAAAGCTGGATTGGTCTTCATGAATATTCTGTAGGAGGAAACGGATTAGTGTCGGGACGTATCGGAGAGGATTTGCCAGGGAATTATTTACGGTGGCGACACGTAAAGCACTCGTTTAGCTGATATTCAACATTATCCAAACAAGGCGCCAGGCTCTGCGCGCGAAAGCAGTAATGCCGCTCTAAATTAAATTCATCAGCACCTTAATTAAGATCTATATTTAGCGCTTAATTAAAAAGGAGGAAGGGATGATGCGGGATGAGGCATGATCTCAGAGAGAGATAAATGTGGAGAGAAGGAGAGGTGGCACCCAATAAGCTCAGAAGCGGCTTCCTTCTCAGACATTCAAAATAATGCAGAAAAAGACAGACTGCCTCCTTTCCTCCACCATCAGTCAGCTCCAACTTTGTCTCCTCCAGCAAAAAGATGTGAAGTAACATCTTCCTTATGGCTGTTTGCTCACTTTCCTAGAGCAAGAATAAGAGAACTGTATTTTTCATTGTCATGGAAGAGAGGGGCGTCTCAATGTTTGCCTGCAGGGCATCTTCCGGCTGAAACCACACGCTTGCAGGCCCAAGATGCTGGGCTGGGAGGGATGCTGGGATTTTTGCATCATTATGATCAGCAACCACCAGCGATATTAGGATTACTTCGTTCTTGGCCAGAATCCTGTTGGTGTTGTGCACAAGCGTATGTTCCCTTACACATGCAGTTGTACTTCTATGGCCGTTGCGCAATATCTGCATTCTGTTTGCAGTTGGGTTGAGTGAAGATCCACACATGCATCCATTGCACATGCAGTTGTGCCTCCTTGGATGGTGCATAACTACTCTTCAGTGACTTCAGTGCACTGTCTGATTCACTAGGATTGCAGAAACAGCCGCTGTGCATTTCCAGTCCCACAATGAGACAAAACGCAGGCAAATAGGCAGATGCACAATCAGTTATATGACATCAGTGTGCAGCAGAAGGGTAGCAAAGTACAAGCAATGTGTAGTTACATCATTGCACAATCACACTACACATCCATGACATAGGAATTCAAGCATCATCATCATCATCATCATCATCACCACCACCATCATCTTTTTGCTATTGTTAATTACTGTCAAGTCAATTTCGACTTATGGCAACTCTATGAATTTGCACCTTCGTCTCCTGCTGAGAGACAACCCATGAAAACTGGAGACTCGGGGCCAGGCCCTGAGATCTGGCAACCTCAGTGAAGAGTGCTATAGTTGCACTCCTGGATGACAATCTAAGAGAGGGTGCTGGTGGGCAGAAAGGTTTCGGAAGGCTGCAAGGGGGAACATTTGAAAGGAGCAAGCCTTAGACTATCAAAGGTGTTTGCTGAAACCATACTGGTTTAATCAGTGGCTGCAGCATGAGGAGGCTTTGGTTCCCCCAAAATCAAGCTCCCAGGCTGATGAAGGGAGCATGGAGGTTATGCTAATCCATCTGATTGAGCTGAGATAATGAACACTTCACATGGGTTTCCTGTGGGTTTCGAATAAATATTGATGTGCACATCTGTCCCAGGGCTCTGATGCGGGGAAGGCAGGAAAAAAAATAATCCTGCGCCTTCCATTTGTGCCCCCAGGATGACTGGCCACCTTATTGCCACAGAAGGATTGATTTTTGTGCCACATTCACTAGTTTGGGGAGACATGCCAGCTGCTATCATAGGAGACACAAGACACCGGAAGCTGGCAATGAACAAGTGGAATCTCCCCTTTTGATAACTGATCAGATGAGGCCCAAGGCAGCGGTGGGAGCTTATGGGCATGAGGAACAGGCTACATTTGGAATTTGGGAAGGTTACACAGGGTTTTGGACTACGACTCCCAGAACCACTCAGCCAACATAGCCAGCAACAGGGACAAAAGGCTCACTCCCAGGAATAGAGGGAAAGGCTATTACTGGCCAAACATCTTGCTCTGTATCATTACTGTAGCCATGGAGATGGGCTAGAGAAGGCCTCACAACTGTGGATGGACAGAACCATAAGATGTGTCCCTGGGGCTTGTTTCTAGAACTTCTGCTTTTGTAGATAAACCCCATTATATTGTTGAGTGCAGCCTCTTGGCTGCTGAAGATGCTGGCCCAAGTGCAGTTGCTATATCCCCTCCAAGATTCTTCCATGAGATTCAGAGATCCCCTTGTCGAGTTGTCTCATTTTCCATTTTCTAACCACTTTGAGATGTACGTTGTGCCAAGAAAAGAGGTTTCTCCACCAAGCCACCCAGCCTGCTACAGGGAGAAAAGGGGATTTGAACCCAGGACTTCTGGCTCCCTCAGTTGAAGGAGTTACCCACAGGTAACTCTTGGCTCCCACCTTCTTAAGCAAAGGGCTTTGCTTTCATCTCAGGCTCCGAAACAGTTTTGCAGATCCCTGCCTGTCCCCACGCTCAGAGACTGCCTGGCACAGCAAGCAAATTCTGAGGCAAATGAGGCAGATCCATCAATGTGACGGGCTCCCTTCAGGTGGGATGGGGAGGTAAGGAGGCACTATAAATCATCCCCTCTTCTCTCTTTCTCTCCCACTCCATCTGGGGGTGGGCTGGGGGCTAGAAAATGGAGCATCCCCCCAGCACTCCCACCTTCACCTACCCCCATGAGCATTTTGGGGAAGGGGCAAGCAGGCAGCCAGAGAGAGACAGAGAGAGAGAGACAGAGACCACCCTGGTTACTTCACAAGACTAACAACATAGAGAGCTCCAGGTCTTTGCTTGCATTGAGAGGTGTATCTTTGAAGCATGCTCTCCCTTGGCCAAAGAGGACCTTCCCTTTGACTGGGAAAGGGGTATGGCAACTCCAGTAGGCATCTTCACAGAGCTGTGAACTCCAGCAGCTTTTCTTCTAGCTCATGAGTGGGCAACTGCATGGGGGGTTAGGGACCACCACCACCACCACCACCAGCCCCAGGAACCTCCCTAACATTAGCTAAAGCCCACCATCAGCAGCCTCATGGAGGCTTTCTTGGCCAGTTCATTGCATCTTCTTTTTTGGTTCCTGCACTACTACATCCTCATTCGCATTCATGTGGTTATCTACTCACCTTGACTTTCGATGGTCTACTCACCTTTACTTTAGGCAACATCCTTCTTCCTGCCTTTGTCCCTCAATGACCATCATTAAAGCTGCATTTGTCGCCTCATCTCAACCAAGTTTTGCATTCCTATGGACATTCTGACACATAGACTGCTTATAAGGGCCTGTGAGAATGACATTTATGAAGATTTATATCCACCTCCATAAAATGGAAAGGAGTTGGGCATTGCCATCCTTCTTTTCTGTCTTCTTTTCTGAGATAGTCAAAAAATTGGCCTTCAGAAGCCCAAATCCCATTGCTAACCTTGACTAAGGAAAAGCCACTGAATCAGTGGGTGAACCCATTGATTCCATGGGTCTATTTTAGTTGGGACTTCCAACTGGATTTAGGCCAGAGAGTTTATTCCCCTCTCAGGAGGACAGGCAGCATTCGAAAGCAGCACAAGGGGTGGGGGGGACCAGTACTGGGTAGGAAATCAATACAAGAGAGACAGCGAGAAAGGGAGCTGACTTGGTAAGGGCATCACGCTGTATACAGTCCCTATGCAAACACCATCATCTCTTGCGTTATTAATGGCCGGCGTTGGCTGGCTCTTCATTAGCGTGGAATATAAACAGAAAATCATTTGCTTACCACTGATTCCAGCTTGAGCTAAGCAAATTTGGACAGGAGTAGTCAAACATAGAGTTTGTTGTTTTCCTAATTGCGGCCACCGTGTAAAGTTTAGATGAAGCAAGCAGTGCAGCATCTGGAAAGGAGGAGAAGGGAGGAAAGGGAGCAGGGCCAAAGCCATGCAGGAGCTGCAAAAACCGTGGGCTGCATCTCAATGCAAGATGAAGAGTAAGGCTGCCCCAGAAAAGACTAGTGTGGGCATGCATGTGTGCAATTTTTCCAAAAAGAATAACTGAAATCCAAGAATATTGTCAGCGGCAAACAGCAAGCTATCTCTTAGACAGAAGTGAAATTTTCTGCATAAAAAAATGGTGTGGGTTTTTTGCACTGAAAATTTGCTTTCTGCTAAGAAATATTGTTCTCTGAGCAAGAAATACTGTTTTCTGTGCAAGAAAGTCATTTCCTGTGCAGGAAACTTGCTTTCTGAGTGGGGGGAAATGCCATTTTCTGCATGCAAAAAAATAAAAAACCCAAACAGACAACCCAAGCATTTTTCATACAGAATAGAGTCGCCCCTCCGTTCTTGCAGACTTGAGGTCCGCAGTTTTGCATATTCGCAGAGGGGCAACCTCTGTTAAAATCAATGGGGAGGCCCCATTCAAGCCTATGGGGCTTGAATATTGGCAATTCTCTGTTTTTGCAAGGGGGGGGGGGTCCAGAACGGATCCCCTGCGAAAACAGAGGGCTGGCTCTGAGTCCAAAACTGTGCAAATTCTGACTTGTCCAGGATTTTCCTGGTCAACATTTGCCAGCACCTGAGTAATCCATTTCTCAACCATTTTCTAAATATTTTAAAATATTCTTTCTATCCATGGTGTGTGGTTTGCTGATGACACAAGCAAAGTGGTGAAAACAAAAATAGACTTCAAGGAGTTCCAGATGGAGTTCTCCAGACTGGCAGAACTGGGCACCAAAAAGGCAATGGCAGCTCAGCACAAGGATGTGGGAAATGATGCATAACAGCAACAAGAAGAAGAAGCTGCCTTGAATCCTGTGCTGGGAGAAAAGAGGGTAATTAATTAATTAATTAGAATTGAACTCCCAAAAGCTATTGAATAAGCATATAAAGGTGCAGAATCATTCGCCTTCCCAGTAGGACTCAGGCAAAAGCAAACTGCCGCAGCGTCTCCTAGCTTGTGTATTCTGGCCACAATCTGACGTTGCTTGCCACATATATACTAGTTTTCATTTGTGAAACATTGCAGGGTTTGGGAACTGTGTGTGAGTGAGAGGGAGGGAGAATATGTGTGTGCATTTCCATTAACACATTCCAGAAAATTGCATCCAGCAATCGAGTCATTTCTCCTTGGGCCCCGCAGGTAGAAACCAACACACTAGAGCTTTTAACTGTGGGTTTACTGGGACGGCCTCCCAAACCTCGCAGCCTGCCACCGGTCCCTCCATCCCTGCAGAGAACTTTATATTTTTCTCAGCCAGCCCTCTCTGTAAGACATGTGCTACAGAACTGGCACACTTTGTTCAAAATGTCAATAAACAGATATCCACCAGCAGAGCCATGGCGACAGAAGAAAGGAGACTTTGCTCTTGTCCTTCCAGACATTTGGGGGAGAAGGTGGGCTCTTAATTGGGACAGCTTTGAACTGGGGGCAAGTTAGAGTCTACCACCCAGAAGGAAGCTGGAAATGTCACCCACCAAACAAAGCCGTGAATTTGCCTGCAAAAGGACACCGCTTTCTGACCAGGCCTTTAAAATGTTGCAGCTTAGATTTAAGAAGGGAAAATAAATAGCAATAGCATTTACATTTTTATGCCACTTAATAGTGAACCTAGCACTCTCTTTATCAGTGCGCAATCTGTAAGCCAATTGCCCTCAACAAGATGGATCCTCATTTTACCGACCTACGAAAGGATGCAAGGTTGAGTCAACCTTGGAGCCCTCCAGGATCAAACTCGAAACATTGTGGTTGCAGTCCCAACATTGTGGCTGCAATACAAATCTTGCTTCTGTTTGAAAACTGGCATGCCCTCCAATCAAGAAAAGAACTAGAAAAGATTCTAAAATGCAAAGATACATAACCCAGCACAAAAGTCAGAATCATACAAGCCATTGTATTCCCTGATACCACGGATGGATGTGAGAGCTGGATAGTTAAGAAAGAAGACAGGAAGAAAATCAACTCCTTTGAATCAATGTGGGTCTGGAGAAGAGTGCTGAGGATCACAAGGACAGCCAAAAAGACAAACAAATGGGTCCTAGAGCAGATCAAACCAGAAATCTCCCTGGATGCCAAGATGACTAGAGTAAGGCTGTCGTATTTTGGACACATCATGAGAAAGCACAACTTATTGGAAAAAACAATAATGCTAGGAAAGGTGAAGGGAAGCAGAAAGAGAGGAAGGCCACATACTGCCAGATGGAGGGGCTCTATTATTAAGGAGGTCACTTTGGGTATTTATTAAGGGCTTGCAGGAATTAAGCAGAGCAGAGGAGGACAGAGGGTCTTCCTGGAGACCTCTACTCCATAGGGTCGCCATGAGTCAAGATCGACTCGAGGGCAGTTAACAACAAAACAATAATGCCCTCCAATCATCTGTTTCTTTTTGTGTCCCTTAGAAATAGAGAGAGAGATTAGACAATAGAACCTACAAGAGATCCTTTTATTTTTAAAACACAAACAGCAGGGATCAGGTTTCTTCCTTTAAATAGGAGTTTAGCGATTGTAGTGAGCTGGACTTTTACCACCAGGTAGGTGGCTTTTGGGGTCCTTATCAACCCCATGGCCAAATGTTAACAGCTGCCCAGTGGCATGAAAGAGTGAACTTATATTAATGACCTTGATGGGTATTTTTATTATTATTATTATTTGTTTTTGGAGATTGATGCTGAGAAAAGAGATGAAAGCTGAGAACCAACTGAGGAGGGAGTGGACTTTTCTCTGTTGTTAACCTGCTTGTATAGTCGTTCTAGCTGTCTAATCTGCACTGCAGAAATAATGCAGTTTGACACTGCCTTAACTACCATAGCAATAGCGATAGCATTTATATTTCTATACCACTTCATAGTGAACTCTGCATTCTCTAAGCAGTTTACAGTGTGTGTAAGCCAATTGCCCCCAGCAAGCTGGGAACTCATTTTACTGACCTATGAAAGCCTATGGAAAGCTGAGTCAACCTTGGAGCCCTCTTCTAGGATCAAATTCACAACCTTGTGGATCCAGTACTGGCATTTAACCACTGTGCCACCAGGGCTCACCAGGGCTCCATGATATGGAATTCTGGGATTTGCAGTTTGCTCTGGCACCAGAGCTCCCTGACAGAGCTCCCTGACAGAGAAGGCTAAATATCTCCCAAAGCTTCTAATCCCAGTATGCCATAGCACTGAGTCATGGCAGTTAATGTGATGGTCAAACTGTAAGAAAGAAACTCTAAGAAAGAAACTCTTCTAGAACATGGCCACACAGCCCAAAAAACCCACACAAAACTATGTATTATTTCTGCAGTGCAGATTAGGCCACATGATAAATCTCTTGGCAGCTTATCTTCCATTGACCTCACCTTGGGTTACACCCCAACCCAAGGGCTCCCTATATGTACAGAAACCGGGATTTGGTTTGATTTCCAGTCAAAAGATCAGTCTGGATGGAATTTGGAAGGGTCCAGTTCTACCACTGGCTATGAGAGTGCTAAAGCCCATCAGCAAAAGGGCTGAGATGCTCTCTTCTGCTGTGAACCATCCATTGACCTTTAGCAGTCACCTGTGTCTGGCACTGAAGGAACTCATGGAAAGGCCTGGACCTACACATAATTCTGTAACAAAGCAATGATTTTAGCAAACAGGTCTTTCTCTCACCACACAATGATAGCCCTTTGGTACTCCTTGAACTGCCATGCTTCCATTCTAAGAGGATTTTTAGTTTAGTGGGATACTTTGCCAGAGAGCCCTAGTGTCTCCCTCTGAACTACAAATCCCAGGACTCTATAAGATGCAGCCATAGCAGTTCAAGTGGCATCCAATTTCTATCCTTGCACAGCATGGAAGAGATCCCAGTACATATGTTTTTTCTGGGACTTGTGCACCAAGGGACATGGCCGGCCTTACTCTGATCATTGTGGAAGGGACTTCAGTTGCATTGCAGCCTTAGGCCAGAATCCCATTGGCGTGTGATGCATACATCAGTCTCCCTGCAAAAGTGCTTGGGTCTTTGGGAATATTGTCTGGCATGCAACATTTGCATTCAGCTCAAGGGCACAGAAGTGGAGTTGTCCATGCACTGCCGTTTCATAGGCATCTGATACATGTCCCCCTGTCCCTCGTGAAACTGACAATAGCACTACCTCAGTTGCACATTCACTTGTGCAATGTTGCCATTCAACTACCCAGATCACATAGCCCCATCGAAGTGCAACTCTGCTTGCAAAGATTTACGTTATCCAAGCCTGACGTAAGATCTTGGCCCAAGTACCACAAGCCCCTCTCCCCTTGCTAGAGCTGCTAGCCATGTTTCACACCCCTCGCTCTTGGGCTTTTAATAACCAGCTTGATAAGCAGCTGTTCCTGTTGTTTTTCTCTGTGCCATGAAATGCTTTATGTGTCCATTTCTGCACACTGTGAGCCAGCCAGAGTGTCTGTTTGTTTGCCTGGCCAACAAGCAAACCCCATTTATTTTGGCTCCACCAACTGTCAGCCTGGGTCTTCCTCTTTGCAAGGGCTGCCTTTGGTGGAGTTGGCAACCCAGGCCAGTGGAGGCCTCTGAGTTTGGCTGCGATAAAGTGCAAGAACCCTTGCCCTGGAAGGGCAGAGCCCCCAAATTCCCCACAAACTGCATAGAAGCAGAACTCGCCTAAAAGAGGAGCTTCCAAAGTCTCTGCAGGCACATTTTCTGCTCTCTCTGCCGTGTGAATGGCAGGCCCTCGACACAGACTTCTGGGGCTTTAAAAAAATTCCCTTCCCCTTTAAACCTTTTTCTTTTTTCTTTTCTTTTTCTTTAAAGCAGGGAAGTAAACAAAGCAGCGGTAATGAACATGAGCACCACCGTGCCCGGCTGTACCAATGCAATTTGCGGTTGTTTAATAACCTCTTCATGGCTTTGAGCGCTGCAGCCAACAAGTGTTTCCTCTCAGGGAAAGAAAGAAAGAAAGAAAGAAAGAGGGAAAGAAACCACTGCAGGGCACAGGGTCCTGCATCAGGCGGCAATGCATAATTGCTAATAAGCAGTCAAAACAGGAGGGGCAACGAGGGAGCAATAGTTAACCAAACAGACGCAGGACACCCCCATCCCTGCGTCTCAGTGGTAGTTTGTTCTTACTCTTTGTGGCAGTCAAAAAGAGGAAGATCTGGGGTGCATCTGGGGTATAGGTGGCAAAACGAGATAGGAAGTCTGCCCCACAAAGTAGTTGTCCTTCAGTCCCCAAATTGCTAGCACTGCAGAAATTTGGGCACTTAAAAGTACCATTTAGCATGCAAAGAAAAGGGACAGGCAAAGTGACCCAGGGAATGTGAACACAGCAAATACAGTGGTCCCTCCACATTTGCTGGGGTTAGGGGTGAAGGACCCCCATAAATGTGGAGAAACCACAAATACGACAAACACTATTCTTTTTACCCAAGAGAACAGCTCTTTAGGAATCTCCAGGTCCTCCATTGCAACTCTGTGGTCAACATCTGCCAGAAATCGACCATAGAATCATGCTGGAGGACCTACAAATGCCTAGAGAAGGGCTTTCTCTAGGAACCTCTAGGTCATCCAGCACAACTCTATGGTCAACTTCTGGCAGAGTTGTGGCTGGAGGACCTAGAAATTCCTAGAGACAACATATTAATCAAAACAGCAATTAACCAAATCCGCAAAAGTCAAAGCTGCAAATGTGGAGAGCCAACTGTAGAAGAGTTTTAGGGGTGAACTTCACTCTCTGCCATGCTAGAAATCAGGGAGCTAGAGGAAAATTTTGCCTGAGAGGCAGAATTCTTATTTTGAGAAGGAGGAGGAATCTATGCTCACTCCATCTGCATTCATTTATGCTTTGTTTCCAGAGGAGGTGCGGAGAATGTTGCCCTCATTTTGCACACACACACACACACACACACACACACACACACACCTCAGTCCCTGGAAAGAGTTGCAGGAGGCACAGATCACAGAGGAAACAGCAGCAGCAGCAGCCTTTCTGGTCCGGTCTTGGCTTTGGGGAAAGAGGGGACAGAATGGGTCATTGCCCGTGCAAAACATGTTCATCCATTGGATCCTGGAGTTGTACCAAGACTAACATTCTCCGCACCTCCTCTGGAAACAAAGCATAAATGAATGCAGATGGAGTGAGCATAGATTCCTCCTCCTTCTCAAAATATGGGTCTTTTCCACCTCCACCACCACCCTTTTTTGGCTACCTATGGGCAGAGCTGATGGCTTTGGTACTGCAGAATGGCAACTCCATCTTCTGCTTTAAGAGAAGACTCTTATGGACCTCCTCCTCTGTTATGGAGCTATCGAAGTGCTGAACCTGCTTCACCAGACATCACCTGCATGAGGAGAAGGGGAGCCATTGGAAGGAGAAGGAGGGCCATTGCCAGCAACTGAATGGCGTTTCCAATAGGTTGGGCAGGGGGTCAGGCCAGGAGAGGTTAATTCATTAACTATACTTAACAAATTCAAAGATATAGCAGTGTTAGTCTGTAGAATCAGTATGTAGAGAGATCTTGTAGCACCTTTGAGACTAACTGAAAGAAAGATGTTGGCAGCATGAGCTTTTGTAGACTTAAGTCTACTTTCCTTGCATGCATTTGGTCCAAATGTATCTGAGGAAGTAGACTTTAGTCTACGAGAGCTCATGCTGCCAACGTCTTTCTTTCAGTTAGTCTCAAAGGTGCTACAAGATCTCTTTACATACTTAATGAAGTAGCTGATTCCAGTCCCCATTAGTTGCCCCGCTAGTTGAACCAATGATGCTTATATGGATGTTGACTCACCATTCAACAGTCATGTTCCTCTGGATGGAGCATGCAATGGGAGACTCTGAGGAATGGCCTCTTCCCCTTCACCCCAACCACTGCCACTGCCACAATGGGTCTCCTGGGATGCTGCAGGGCCTTTGGGGTTGTGGTGCCAAAGTTCAGCCTCGGCTTCCCCACAGAGGAGGCCAGAAGGGTTCATAGCGATGTGTTTTCCCTTGGCTTTCGAAGGCAGAGCCGTTCCTTAAAGAGGCCTTTGGGGAAAGCCAGACTGATAATCCACTCGGTTTGCGTTTTGCTATCCCGTCTCTATTATCTTGCTGTTTGATAGCGTCTCATTTGTAACTCCTTGATCTTTGCTGCTTTGAGCTCCCCCAGTGGAAGAAAAATGGGACAGGCAGTGCTTAAAATAAATGCATTTTAAATATAAATAAATAAACAAGCAAAGTGAAGCAACAGAATGACTTTTTAGGGTAACATGGTCAAGAAAGTCTGTTCTTTTCAACCTGGTCCTTGCCAACTGTGCTGGATTACAATTCCCATCGCTCCACCCACTCTGCCAATGCCATGTGGACCATGGGAGTGGTAGTCCAACACACTAGGAGATAAGGAAGCATAGCACTCGCTGCTTCTGTACAAAATGGATGAGTTCTTTCCAATATGTGCAAAGAGGTTCTTGCCTCAAGAGAAAAGGTGGCTTCATAATTTTTGCCCCAAATCTTCCTGTTCTTTTTGGGGAAAGGAGACATCCGCCAGCACCCTGTTTCCTTCTGCCCGAAAAAAATAAAATAAAAAGAAAGAAACTCCTCAGTAAAATCATGAGGGGGAGTCAAAACAAACTCCTGTGAACATGAGTAATGGGCTGGGAATGAGCCGCTCAAGATAAAACTGAATAATAACACGTCAAAAACTACATGTTGTGGATTTTTATTCCCCAGCGGAGTCTCCCTCATGCTAATCCATCACTGTAGAAGATGCCAGATTACAGCTCTCAGGGAGGAAGGGGGGGAGAAAAAACCTGCGGGAGATAAATGGCAGTAAATGAGGGTTTATTATATTATTGGGGGGATGATATCATTTCAGGCCTGCCCTTATTGAATTGCTCACCAGCTGCTCTGTGGGGCTCAGGCGCATCTCTGCCCTCTCCTTCCTCCCCCTGGATCCCATCCTTACCTTCCTCAGGTGAGAGCTTGGGGGGCTGGGAGCGAAGACATGGGGCCTCGATGGGGAGAAGCAAGCCCCTGGACCTCCTCATGGTGGTGGCTTTGGCGTTTGGACCGGTCTGCAAACAAGGGCCCAAACCCAGTGGTTCCTCCAGACCTCAAGGGAAAGGCTCATCCAGGCCAAGGCTTGCACACTGCTGCTTACGGACCAGGCACAATGCAGGAGTCTGGCTGTTTGACATAGTGGTTTAAGCATTGGACCAGGACTTTGGAAACCAGGGTTCGATTCCTGCTTGGCCACGGAAACCCACTGGGTGACCTCGGTCAAGTCACACTCTTTCACTCTCAGAGGGTGAGAGAGGAAGGAAATGGCAAATCTCCGTTGAATAAATCTTGCCATGAAAACCCCATGATAGAGTCAACTTAGAATCAGAAATGACTTGAAGAGCCACAACATCAGTGGCTATGGGAAGAGGGGCTCAGTGAAGACATTGGCCCCTCAAAGAGGAACTCTTGTATAAAGTACCCGGGAGGTTTAGAAAGTCTTGTTGCTTTAAAAGGCCTTGGCGATCAAACCTCTGGGCAGTAACAAGGATACAATGGGTGAAGGCATGCAAACAGAGAGAGCTTTGTTTTAATTAATTAGAAGGGGACATTGCATGACTCCGGTTGCTTGGTGTTTATTACTGTCTGCAATTAGCAGATGGAATCTCTTTGATCGCTCTGCTTCCATTCCCAGTCTGGGATCGAGGTGGAGCAAAGTGAAACAGAGAAAGGTCTTTCCCAAGTAAAGGGATCGGTCCCCATCTCCAATCTGGCTCAGATGAAGGCCTGTTCTCCACATTCACACCTCTTTGCCTCAAACGACAGGCTCAGGGGTGGACAAGTTCTTTGAGAAAGAAAGAAAGAAAGAAAGAAAGAAAGAAAGAAAGAAAGAAAGAAAGAAAGAAAGCCCATCGACTTGTTTATTGCATTTTCTCTACCAAACCCACACACAGTCTGTCTGTCTGTCTTAGCAGCCAGGGCCTGGTGACCGGGAGAACAAGCAAAACACAGATCATGAAATGCAACAAGCCTCTCAGGCGCGGGTGAAGATCAGCTGAGTCTTGCTTTGATCAACAGCCTACTACTAAAGGCTTGAGCCAAAACAAAACAAAACCTAAAATGTGCAGATTTGATTCAAATGAACTCAGGTCCTGGGGAGGAATCCTTTTTAGCCAGACTGACCTTTCACTTCAGTTTTTGCACTGTTTTCAAACATTCAGTGGCTGACATCATTTCATCTAAGCATTAGGAGGAACTTCCTGACATTAAGTAAGCAGAGAGATCTTGTAGCCCCTTTGAGACTAATTAAAGAAAGAAGATGGCAGCATGAGCTTTCCTACACTTAAGTCTGCCTCCTCAGATGCATTTGGTCTACTTCCTCAGATGCATCGTCCAAATGCATCTGAGGAAGCAGACTTAAGTCTATGAAAGCTCATGCTGCCAATTTCTTTCTTTCATTGAGTCTCAAAGGTGCTACAAGATCTCTCTAAGTACTGATTCTACATACTATCTTTAAATTCCTGACATTAAGAGCTGTTTGACAATGGAACACACTTCCTCAGAGAGTGGAGGAATCTCCTTATTTGGAGGTTTTTAAACAGAGGATGGATAGCCATGTGTTGGAAGTGCTTTGATTCTATGTTCCTGCATGGCAAAAGGCTGGCCTGGATGATCTCTTCCAACTTTGTGATCCTATGATTCCACAAGGAGCTGATGACCATTCTCCATGGCAGCTGGTCAAGCCCTTAAGCTGGCAACACAACTATACATTTCAACCCATACCTTTAAAAGTCACAATGTGGGCCATCATTCCAGATCAGGCCAACTGAAGGTACATTCCCAACCAAGAACATTGCCACCCATGGATCCAATTCTTGCACTTCCCATATTGATCCACTTTATTGGTTGCTGTCAAATTGTTCCCAGTAGTTGTCCATTAGATGCACATAAGCGCCCACATGCGCTTATTTGGGGAGGTCTTTGCTGCCAGCTGTTTGGGCCATTCCAGGCCGCTTCCTCTGGAGGAACATCTCCAAGAGAAAGTGTGCAGAAACCCAGATGCATCTGGGCACTTAAAATGCAGCCTGGCGCAGCATCTCAAGTCCTCCCCTGTCACTTAGGCTCTTACCAACAGGACAGTTAAAAAACCAAACAACCGTTATCATACTTAATAACCAGTTTCCACATCATCAGCTCATCGAAACTTGACAGGAGCTGTTAATGTCAGCTCCCAGAGCCTAACAAGTGAGAGCCATGGGAGCGAAAGCAAAGCTCTGGCAACGTGTTATTCCAGCGCACATCTGTCCATCCAGCCGTCTGCTGGAACAACACACAAGGGCAACTTGACACCACTGGCTTCCGCTGTGTGAGACCCAATTGCTATGACAACCTGTGTGTGTGTGTGTGTGTGTGTGTGCGGTTCTTTTTTTCCTTTGCATACCTGGGCAGGGCAACAAGCGCATGCCACGCATGTCTATCTATATGCGCATGGCCAAACCCACTCAGCGGCTACACAAGATGGGCCTAAGATGTTGGCAAGGAAAGGTAAACCAAAGCAAACCAAAGCAAAGCAAAGCAAATCAAATTATTGGCAAATCAAAGGAAAATGTAATGCGAATTTACTAAGAGAAGGATTTGAGGAAAAAGCTAACAAATTTGACAATTTAATATGGGCCCATGACAAAAAGAAAATAGAAACACGAACCAGACAAGCCGTGTTCTATCTGGAGGTTTATCCAGGATATTTCTGCACCACTGAAACCCCTTGACTTGTACATTTGATGCTCCTTCATTTGCACATTGGATTGTGCATTCAGCTGTGCACGCTGTTACACATTTGGTTGTGTATTTGACTGCACAACATTGCCATTTAACGCAACAATCATATACCACCGTTGACGTGCAACTCTGCAATTTGAGATTAACACTGTGAATCCCCAATATAGGATGCCAGCCACAGAATGTTACTTGGTGTTGATTACATTTGCATCCAGACTGATTGAAAGGTCCAAGATTTTGTTGAATTCTTCCTGATTTTATACTGGGTTGAAATAAACTAACCTGGGGAGCTGATATAAAAAGTCTCTGATAGTATCAGCAGTGAAAAAAAATATTCTGGGATAAACAAAATGTGCATGAATCTCCAAAATAAAATCTGGGACTTTCTGGTCTTTTTAATCACTCTGGATGCATCCTAAGTTGAATTTTCCTTCTTCTATGGGATTCTTCTGTGGAACTCTGGCATTTGTAGTATAGGGAGAGGTACTTAGAAGTCTTCCCTAGAAAGTTCTGGTGCGTCACCAAACTACAAACACCAGGAGTCCATAGGATTTGAAATCATAGGCTGTTGCCACACTCCAGTTTGACACTGCTTTAACAGCCATGGCTCCATCCTATGAAATCCTAGGATTTGTAGTTTGCTGACAGTAAGAGCGGTTCGACAGTGGAACACACTCCCTCGGAGAGTAGTGGAGTCTCCTTCCTTGGAGGTCTTTAAGCAGAGGCTGGATGGCCATCTGTCGGGGATGCTTTGATTGGGAGTTCCTGCATGGCAGGGGGTTGGACTGGATGGCCCTTGTGGTCTCTTCCAACTCTATGATTCTATGATTCTATGATTCTATGATTCTATGCTGTGGCACAAGAACTCTCTAACAGGGAAGGCTAAATAGCTCACAAATCCCAGAATTCAATGGCATTGAGCCATGGCAGTTAAAGCAGTATATATGCAGATAAGCAGATGACACCATAGTACTAGTAGAAAACCTCACAGACCTGGAAGACCTACTAAGGAAGACCAAAGAAGAAAGTGAAAAGGAAGGCTTAATGCTGAACATCAAGAAAACAAAAATAATGACCACCGAGGAGGACCTTCACAAGTTCAACCTAGAGAATGAAGAAACAGAAATAGTAAAAGAATTTCCATACCTGGGATGAAACATGGATAGAAATGGGGACAGCAGTCAGGAAATCAGAAAAAGACTGAGAATGGGGAGAGTGGCTATGAAAGAACTAGAAAAGATCCTAAAATGCAAAGATATACAACTCAGCACAAAAGTCAGGATCATACAAGCCATCGTATTCCCTATTATTTCCATGGATGGATGTGATTGATGGACAGTCAAGAAAGAAGATAGGAGGAAAACCAATGCATTTCAGATCAATATGGTGCTGGAGAAGAGTGCAGAGGATCCCATGGAGAGCCAAAAGGACAAACAAAGGGGTCCTAGAGCAGATCAAGGCGGAAACCTCCCTGGAAGGAGCCAAGATGACCAAATGAGGCTATTGTACTTTGGACACATCATGAGAAGGAAGAACTCTTTGGAAAAGACAATAATGCTGGGGAAGGTGGAGGGAAGGAGGAAGAGAAAAAGGCCACATGCTAGATGGTTGGACTTTATTATTAAGGAGGTCCCTATGGGGATTTATTAAGGGCTTGCAGGAATTCAGCAGAGCAGTAGAGGACAGAGGGACTTCTTGGAGATGTCTCATCCATAGGGTTGCCATGACTCGAGATCGACTTGAGGGCAGTTAACAAAGTTAAAGTGGTGTCAAACTGCCTTAATTCTGCAGTGTAGATGCAGCCTCAGTGGTATCCTTATGTGGCATGAAAGGGCTCTAAGTAATAGCATTATTGCAATAGCATGACTGGTGTTGCTGCAACCAGAAAAGAAAGTCCTTTGCTGCCTGTCCTGTGTCCTTCCTCCCACCGGATCCCTCCTTCCCTCGCTGCCTGCCATTCCTTTCTTCCTTCCTTCCTTCCTTCCTCCCCTGGCACTGAGCTGGTGCTGCACTGCCATCTTTCGACGGCCTGATAAAGGTGTTTCAGCAGCCCAGTCAAAGGGCAGGTAAGCAATCCCTTCTCAGGCTCCACTGGGAACGGTGGTCTGGGCATCTATCTGCCCTGGACTTCCAGTATGTGCAAGCGAGGCCGGATGACAGTAGCTGGGGCCCTGGAATAGTTCCCCAAACAGACCCTTTTTTCTGCACACATGTAGCCATGCCTAGGAGTGGCATTACAGAAAAGGAATGCGTGAATGAGTCAACAACAGACAACAACACAAAAACTCTTCATATATGAGCCCATTTCCAACCTGTTTCCAACTGTTGCAGCTCCAGTGGGATTGAACAGACTTTGACTCAAGAGTTGGAAGAGACCCCAAGGGCCATCCAGCCTCTATTTAAAAACCTCCAGAGAAGGAGCCTCAACGGGACCTCCATGCAGACAACTGCCACAGTGAGAGAACAGCAAGCTCTGGAGTAACAGGTATGTTTTCTTAAAACTGTTTTAAAAGTGTTATGCCCTGGTTCTGGCGCAGAATGTGACTGATGTTGTCCAGACCGCTTGCACCAGAATTGAGGTTTGGGACATGCATCACCCAAGCGGGACGATGCCAGGATGGACCTTTGCCCCCAGCCATGCTGCTGACCGGCCAGATCTTTCAGGGCTAGCAGGAAGGGGACCTGGCTACCGAATGGGAAGGCCAAGCCATGCGCCATGGGATGAGCCGTGGGGGAAAGGCCTCTTTGTGTAACCTTGGAGACAGGCGAGAAAAATCAAGTGCAAGAAAATTGCAGCAGAAGGAGCTGGCCTGGCAGCAGGAGGAAAAAAAACATTGACAGACAGTGAGAAAAACAAATTGAGAGGACGCGAGGGAGGGAGGGAGAGAGCCAGAAACCTTTGTAAGATAAAAAGGAAGGAAGAAATATAAGGAAATATGATATACGAGAAGGAGCAGGGGATAATTTTATTATCATTATTATTATACAGGAGAAGAAAAATTACACAGACCTGTAATTCAGGCTACACATAAGGGGCAAATTCTTTGCCATATTGCAGTGGATTTATTCTGGCGACTGTGGCAGAAGAGGTTCATACAATTAACTACTCTAAGGTTGATAGAGCTGTTCACATGGCAGTGTTTCACAGTGTGGTTGTGTGTTGTCCATTGTGATTACTCATTGCACATTGCACAACATCCAGCTATTGACATGTGTTGCACAAGGTTGCTATTCTGCATGGGGTTTTTGCCATGCTGGTATAGCCATCTCTGCCTAGAGGTATTTCTGCCATGCTGAGAGGATGTTAGATTGCAGCAGCCATTTATCCATGGAGACTTCCAGAGGACCCCACTTGAACCTTGGTGGAAGGTGTCCTAAATCTGCATCTGTCACTCTATGGGGATGCATCCAGATGTTTCTCCAGCCCAACCTCTCCATCAGCAACAGAATAGCTGAATATGTGGTGTTGCAGCAGTATTATGTTGAGTCCTGGAATTGGTGGCAAGGGAAGTTGTGTATGTGGGACTCTCTGCTACATGCCGCCTTGTAGGATCTTGACCTCCAACTCAATCAACCGCAACCGCATTGTCCTTGCAGTGTGGTCCCAGAAGAAGCCATCTGAGTCTTCCCACACAGAGAGGGAGAGAGAACGAGAGAGAAAGGCATCAGTGCCTCTTTCCTTTCTCTCCAATCTGTCTTGCTCCTTTTATGCATTTTCTTTTAAACATTTATGTCTCACCTTTCTGCTATTCAGCCTCCAAGGCAGCTGACAATAATGAAACAATCAAATGCAAAACCATCGCAAAAATCAGGCAACAGATAAACTGCAGTTTAGCAACAAACAACATTAGAAGTGGCAAAACAGGGAAGGAGAGCGTGCACTGCCTGGGAAAATAAAGCTGGCATCTAAAGAGCAAGGTTGGTCCTTTTTTAAAATGCCGAATATTTGGCAGATGGGGAAACCATCCTCCCAGCCACCAGAATCCCTCTGGACCAGCAAGACTCCTAGGACAGAGGTACACCTGGACTTTGCAAAGGAGAAATTGGGGTATCAAAGAGATGGAGTAGGCTCTGTCTGGGCTGGCCTCTTGGCTTTCCCACTGGTCACCCTGCCATCCATTGCACCAGCATGACAGGGGATAATGGGTTCTACCAACAGACATAAAAAGGGTGAGATCAGCTGCATGCACCAGCCATATCATTTGGCAGACAGAGGCCCTGTTGTTGTTGTTGTTGTTGTTGTTGTTGTGTGCTTTCAAGTCATTTCCAACTTATTGCAACCCCAAGGTGAAGCTATCATAGGGGTTTCTTGGCAAGATTTGTTCAGAGGAGGTTTGCCGTTGCCTTCCCCTGAAGCTGAGAGAGTGTGACTTGTCCAAGGCCACCCAATGGGTTTCCATGGCTGAGCATGGATTCAAACCCTGGTCTCCAGAGTCACAGTCCAATACTCAAACACTACACCACACTGGCTTCTGCAGGATTGATGCAGATGTGCAATATTGCACTTAGCGCCAATCTGCCAATAGACATTGTACATTGCACATTGCATACTGCCTCTGTGCATTGTGCATTGTGTATTGTGCATTGCACAGTGAAGTGACAGACATGTACCTGTGCCTTGTATGTTGCACTTCAATGGTATTCTGTGCAGGGGTTGTGTAGTACTAGCATAGCATAACTCCACTGGTGGAAACTTAAGCTCTGCTGAGATGTGCGCCTGGCTATGTGACTGCGAGGAGACATCTCTTTGATACGCAAACTCCCTGCGTCCCTCCTTCTCTTTCTGCCGGTCTTGGCTACAAAGGCTTCTGACCCACAAGGGAGCAGAGCATGCAGAGCCCTCCTGTATGCAAAGAGGTGAGGAGAGAGCACCATGTTTTTCTGCTCTTCCAGCCGTATCATTTATTGTTCAGAAAAACAGCCAGCAGCCTCAGCAAGAAAAGCAAACTTCTGAAATAACCATGAGGTCGGTCCCTTGCCACGGATTCAGCTCTGATTCCTTTTCCGGCCTCTAAAAGTTGGTCATTCTCAAATTCCTGCCTGCTGCACACATTGAATACTAATAAGGTGGAAAGTGGCTCTTGCCCTCCTCCAAGATGGACAGCAGCAGCTTCCATAGACCCTTTGCAAGATCAGGAGAATGGCGACTCTCCTCCCTTTGCCCTGGAAGGCCTCTCAATGTGCAGAAGCTCGGGACACCCACATGGACCCAATCCTAGAGACCATGACTTGAGGGAAAAGGTGCTCCTGTTCTCCCTGAGACTCCAGGGCCAAAACCTCAGACCTGGGCTGGCATCCTGTTAGTGACGCAAGCAGGCATACATTGTGCTATGCACACAGAGGGGGATTTTGGGACAACACAGAACAGTTGTAACCATCTGATAATGGCATAAGAAGAGCTGCATTGTGCATGTAGTAACACATTAAAGTGCACAGAGCAGGGTGGGAGAATTATTCACCAGAATAGTATATCACCATTTTCACAACATAGCTTTATGTATACAGTGGGTCCTTGGTATCCTTGGCTGAAGGATACCAGGACCCCTCATGGATAGCAGAATCCGTGGATGCTCAAATCCCATTAAATACAATGGCACAGTAAGATGGTGTTGCTTCGATAAAATGGCAAAATCAAGGTTTGCTTTTTGGAATGTATATATTTTAAAAATATTTTCAAACCATGGGTGCTGGGATGTATGCATACAAAATTCATGGATATGGAGTGCTGACTATATTTAGCTACAAAGAAGAGATACTAAGAAACCCTGTTAGTAAATTGTGAAGATGGATAATGGGACACTGGCAAGAGTGTGCCTCAGGACCGATCCAATGCACATCCAGTTGTGCATTGGGCCCACTGAACATTGGCCACTTTTCCAGCTCTCCTACACAGAACCATAACACAACCACTTCAGCTGTCATTCCACAGGATCCTGGGATTTGTAGTTTGGGGAAGGACTTAGAATTCTGTCTTCCTCTCAAGTCTGAAGAGCATTTGAATGACATTATTGTCCAAACCAAGCCTTCTGACTTATCAGCTTCCCTGAATTCACAATGCAAACTGGAGAAGGAGTTCCACCTTTGGAGAATGACAAAGTTCAAGGCTGCAGTGAAATGTCAAAGGCCTGCAGGCGCCCTTTAGTTCTGACCAAGGCTGTGTCCAGCAGCCACTCTGAACTCCTTGACAGCGAGCTTGAGACTTCATAAAACCTCTTTGGATCTTTTAATTCCCAGGAGAGACAAGGAGGCAAAGCTAAGGAGAGCCATCAAATGGCTCCAACTGAGCAACTTGCCGGCTCCCTTCTCCTTGCTCCAGGTGGAGTCTGTGCTCTGCAGACCATGGTCTGGAGGTGGTTTGCAAAGGCCTCCAGAGCCACGGGGCCACATCCGCTTCCCGCTGCAGCTCAAGAAGCATTTGTCGCATGGCACAGTTTGGGGAACCAATTTCTACATGGATGACCCATGCATTCCCAAGTTCTACCTGGAGATGCTAACCATTGGATCTGGTTAGCATCTTGCAGAAAAGCATGGGCTCAGCCATGAAGCTGCAACATGGGGCGATGCAGGGGAAACTTTTTGAGCCATCCAGGTTCATAAATGGGGTCTGACAGTAGTTTGATTTAATGGCACAGTGCCCGGTGGACTCAGAGTTCCACCCCAAACAAGCAGCTAAACCAACTTTGTGTAGAATTCTTACAAAAATATGCATTGGCAGCAACTGAGCAACCAAAGGCTATGGCCCTGTCTATACCATGGCTTTAGCCACAGGAAAAGGTCCATTTCTAGGTGACATTTCCTCATCTAGAGCCATGCTTCCTGTCTCCTAAACCAGAGGATGGTGAGGCCGCTTAGTCTGCTCTTGGAAAGCACTGGGCAAGCGCAGAAATAAACAGAGTCTCCCTCTCTGTCTATGGAGCCTTTAACTGGATTCACTGTCTTTCTTGCAGTTCCAGGAATGCAGAGTCTCTCTCTCTCTCTCTCTCTCTCTCTCTCTCTCTGTTTGCTGGAATCAATGCAATCCCTCTAAAAGCTCATAACTCGGAGGTAATTATAAGAAGCATCAATTACCCGGCGATGTGGATTCCATGAATTCAATTAATTTGCATAGTGATCGATTCAGCCGGGTCTTCTCTGGGCTCCCTGGAGAAAGTTAGGACATTGTTCTGCGTGCTATTGATTTTACAATGTAAAACCAAACCACGCTATCCTCTTATTCACTGCTGCTCATTCAGCCATATTAACTTTCAGATCATTTATTTTTGTATGTCTTTCAACTCTGTTTGTTGCTATCACACAAATGCAGAGTATTACATTGTAGAGAATAATTGAATCAATACACAGTCATGGTACTTTGGGTCTCCCAGACTACTGGCAAGAGGTTGCGATGAAGCTTGGAGGGGGAATATTTTTTTCCCCCTAACCTTTCCAGTTATTAAAACGCTTGTCTGGCTCCATATTAACTTTCGGAGCTGTGCGTTTGTTATTGTTCCACCCGGCCTTGGAGCAAGAGAGGGAGGCAGGTGCCTTTGACAAGCAGGTGGATGGAGAGAAGGGTTTTTCCTCTCCCTTTCCATCCTCTGCTCACAATGCTATTGCTGCTGCTTCTGTTGTTGTTGTTGTTGTTGTTGTTGTTGTTGCAGCATCAGCACAGTGCCTCCCTTCCATGCCTTGCAACACAATTCACTTCCCCTCCTCTGGCAACATCAAGGCAGCATGCTCAGAAGAAACACAGGGGTGTCCCTAAGGGGAAGGAGCTTCAAAATGGGAGGACTGCCCCTACGAATGAGGATTCTGCCCCATCCATGGAATTTACCTTTGTTCTACAATTGCAAAGGAAAGTGTTGGATTAGGACAACATTACCAGCATGGCAGAGTGGTTTGAGCATCGGACTATGACTCTGGAGACTAGGGTCGGAATCCCTGCTCAGCCATAGAAACCCACTGGATGGCCTTGGTCAAGTCACACTCTCTCAGCCTCAGAGGAAGTCAAAAGCAGACCCCCTTTGAACAAATCTTGCCAAGAAACCCCTGTGGTGGGTTCGCCTTAGAGTTACCCTAAGCCAGAAGTGATTTGAAGGCACACAACAACAACAACAACAACAGACAACATTGGTTCATGGTCTAGTCTCCAGAGTGGCAGAAAACAACTCACTCCTTCTTCTCCATGATGTCCCTTCAGATATTTAAAGACGGCTCTCATATCTCCTCTCAGGCTTCCCTTCCCCAAGCTAAACATACCCACTTCTCTATTTCGTTCATTGGCAGTTGCCGGACCTTTGACCATCTTGGTCACCATCCTCTGGACACATTCCAGCTTCTCAATATCCTTCTTGAACTGTGCTGCCCAGAACTGGACCTCATTCCCACTACAGAATCAATCAAATCGATGAAGCGATTTAGCGCCGAATAGGCGTTCACACTATTTGAGTAGTGATCGAACCTAAACCGTTTCCATTTAATCCACTTCGCGTTCACATTCATCAATGAATCGATTCAACATGGAGTCGCGTCACAGGGCTGACTGCGCCACAGGGAACCGATTCAGATCTGCAGCTCATTCACACTAGGGCTGAATGGATTCATTGCAAAAGACGCAGGGAATTCAGTGGATCCGGAAGATGCACTTTAAATGGGTTTAGCGCTGGGGCCTCCTTCACAAACTGCATCAGGGAATCAGAACAAATGCGAACAAGGGCCAGTTAAACCGGTTCAGATCCACTTGCAAACTGGTTTATGATGTAGTGGGAATGAGTCCTCAGCCTCAGAGGATGGCAACAGCAAAGGAGGAACTTGCCAAGAAAACCCCATGATAGGTGGATGCCTTAGGGTTGCCATAACTCAGAAATGACTTGAAGGCACACAACAACAACAAATGTTAAGATAAGGTAAGGTAAGGATTTCAGGTAAAGTCTCACCAAAGCAGCATGGAACAGCAGGACTACTTCCCTTGATCTGGAACCTATACTTCTAATAATGCATGCTAGAACTGCATTGGCTTTTTTGGCTGCTGCATCACACCGGGAGTCCATCGTGGAAAGTGCCATTTGCTGGGAAGGAAATCTTTCCAGGAGAACTGTAGCTCATACCTGGAGAGGGGTCTCAGAGGCCATCTTGTTCAAGCCGCTTCTTCCAGGGCAGGAATCCACTGCCCAAGTACCCCCAAGAGTTGGGATCTCCTATCGCTGCCACTTTTGTCCCCTTCAAAGGGTCACTGCTGTGAGGCTTAAAGCTGGGTTGGTGGACAACTGCACACACTGCCCAACTCAAGGAAGGCAAGGTATCCTGGATAAGAAAAATATTTCCCAAGTCAATACCGTGCCTCTAGAAAGAGAGTGCTCCATCTTGCAAGGCAATCACATCACCTGCCAGCAACAAAAAGGATCTGCCAGGGAGGGATGCTTCCTTCCAATCTGATTTGGTACAGATAAAAAAAAATGAAGCAAAAAACCAATTTTGCTTCTCACTCTCAGCCGCTGTCAGCAGGATGCTCAGCTACACTGCTACGTCTGGGATGGGAAATGGTGCACACTTCTGGCTAATGGCCACATTTTCAGGCCAACGGCAGCGAGGAGCTCTGCAGCAAGCGACGGAGGAGGAAAGGTGGAAGGGAAGCAGGGAAGAAAGAGGTCCAGAGCCACGGATCTGCCTCCATGCACCCACCATGCTTAGGGTTTCCAGTCCTCTGGCCCTCCGACCCTTTCCCCAGCCCTCAGGATGGGATGGAAGAATCTCAGAGTGAGGGCAGTGCCAAAAAAGAAAGAGACAGAGATGTTACGCGCCGCTGCTGTAGACTCCCAAAGAGGGTCCACCTGCTGTTAAAACAGAAAGCCTTTAAAGAACTAGCTGCGGGTATTGTACTGTTTTAACCATATTGTTTTTAAGCACTTTTATCTTTTTAACTGCATTTTAGTCTTTTCATGAGTAATAGGTTTTAATACTGTGGCAGTTTAATTTTATTTCAGTGTTCGCTTTTGTAGGTGTTTAATTGTTTTTAATTTGTAAGCCACTTTGAGTTTCAATTTTGGGGGAAAGCAGATTATTATTATTATTATTATTATTATTATTATTAGGAGAGCAGACCCTTCACCATTTTGCTTTCCTCTCCTCTGGACATGATCCAGCTTCTCAACATCCTTTCTGAATTGTGCCCAGAACTGGAGGCAATATTATTTCAGGTGAGGCATGACAAAGCAGAATAGAGTGCCACTATTACTTCCCTTGATCTAGACACTATACTTCTATCGATGTAGCCTAGAACTGCATTGGCCTTTTTAGCTGCCGCATCACACTGTTGGCTCGTGTTCAACCTGTTGTCTACTAGGACTCCAAGATCCCTTTCACACGTACTGTTGTCAAGCCAGGTGTCCTCCATCCTATATGCATGTGTCCCCCCTTCCTCACCTAAATGGTCGATGTCCCAGTGCAATGTCCTTACTTTGTCTCCTTGACTGCCATCCTTGTAGTGATTCACAAAGGGTTCAGTCCAGTGTGCACCTGCTTAACTCAATTTTTCAGTCATTGTAGAGGCTGGAATTCCCTACCAAACATGCAACAACCAAAGTCCTCTGCAACCCACCTTTTAAGCTGCTGCAGCCTCCCAACCCCAAAAAACACCATTGACTGGTTGATGGGAAACAGGAGACAAAGTAATGGTGAAGAGTACAATTATGTTCCTGTGACCAGTTGCACAACAAGGACAATCTTTGAAGCCACAGCCTTCTGTGTGCAGAATAAATACACCTCAGCTGTGGTTTGTGACCTTGGTAGCTGCCACTTATGAGGGAGCAACCTTTGCTTTTTAGGGGGCCCAGTCCCTGGTGCATGTTTAGGGTCGGCATCTCTGTCAATCCTTCTGCATGCTCCTTGCCCCAGTGCAACTCAATGGGGCTACAGCCCCAATGCTTCCTGCCCCAAAGGAGCTGAAAGCGAGACTACTCTGGGATGCATCCAACACCATTTCCCCTTCTCCAGGAGATGTCTGTGTCTGTCTTCTTCAGTCCGAGAATCAGGGAACAAAGAGAGACAAAGAGAAATCTTGCAACACCTTTTAAGACCAGCCAGTTTATTTTAGCATGAACTTTCATGCATGGCAATCCACACTCCAAGATAGTGGAAAGCTCATGCTAAAACAAACTGGGGAGTCTCCAAGGTTGCATAGGATTCTTGCCCACACACACACACCTACACAGTTCTTTTTATGAATTTTGTCTTTGTTCCTTCACTGCTCCAGGGCCAGAATGTGTCCTGGGATTTCACAAAAACAGAATCAAGACCAGCAGACTGGCTTGGCCCTGAGTCACTCTCTTTATTCAAATATTTTGCAACTTGCATGGATCCAAAGTTGGGAGAGGGAAAACCTCCAAAGGGAAAAATCCCAAAAAAAGTGAGTGCGAAAGAAAGAGAGAGAGAGAGAATCCTTCTCTTTCAAATGCAAAAAAATGCAAGGCCTTTTTTTAAAGGACTAAAAAACAACTTGGTTTACCCTCCCGTCAGGATATTAGACAGCTAAATAGCAGTGTGCCTGTTTCCTTCAGATAACCAGCTCCCAAGGAGGACCCTAATTGTCCCCGGAGTCCCTCTGCCTCCGTCGGCAGCGAGTAGGTCGCTTACTGGAACATACACATGACTAAATAAAAATCCATTTTCCAAGTGAAAATGCTATTCTTATCAGAGTTCTGCAAGAGGGTTGCAAGCGGGCCGTGTTAATTGAAGCTTTGATGCTTCTTGGAGGGGGGCTCTAATCAGCTCCACAAAGGGAGCCCAGGCTGGGCATTGTCTGGAGGAGGCACCCAGCGGCAGCAGCAAAAAGGGGGAGACCGGGACCCCTAGGTGGGGGGCCGGGGGAGGTGTGGGGGGCCTTCTCAGGGGGAAACACAGCTGGAGCCTCTTGCCCCCAGGGCCAGAAGGTCAGGGAAGGTGAAGTGGGCAGGCAGGAGAGAAAGGAAGGCCTGCTTCTGCAGCACTGAAGGATGGAGAGAGAGGTGGATTCCTCCATCATGAGGTGGAGGAATGCATGAAGGAAGAGAGATGGTGGTTCCCAAACTTTGGTTCTCCAGACGTTTTCAGCTTCAGCTCCCAGAGGTCCTGACTGTTGGCCAAGCTGCCTGGGGCTCCTAGGAGTTGAAGTCCAAGACATCTAGAGGACTAAAGTTTGGGAATCACTGCTAGAGAAAGCAGTCCGGGATGTCCATAGGGATGGTGACTCCATTCCAGGATTGTAGAGCTGTCCATGGTGCTGAAATCTGTCGTTCATCACCTGAGCTGGCTCCTTTATGGTTTGGACTACAACCCAGAGCGGAGTCACCCACGTCCATTGATGGGTGAGCCACCAGCCACCTCTGGAAGAGCACCGTGTAAATCATCCTACGTGACCAAGGTGACTTTGAACTTGGGCTTCTCCATCAACACCTTCCCAAAATACTCCATGGCACAACCCTTTTGGAAACTCCAAGGCACCAATTCCCTTTCGCTCACCAACGTAACCCAAAATCTCTGTGCTGTTTTTTTGTTTGTTTTTTTTGTACCAATGCCAGAACAGAAGAGCCACTACTGGCTGCTTTTGTGTTGGCATTTCATTCATTCATCCTCATTTGCAGATGTTCTGTTTCTCTGTGTGTTTGTATGTGTGCCTGTCTTATACTTTTCAATGTGAGCTGCTTTGAGAGCATCACATCTCAAAGGCCACCTATGAATACTGTAAATAAACACATAAATAAATGGGTCTATTTGGGAAATAAATAAATAGCTTCACTAGAAAAGTGCACAAAGCAAGGAGCAATAAAAATCATAAGCCGATAAGACGATTTAATATACAACAGTCATTAAAACACATTTAAAAGGTACAATAATGTGGCTGTAAGATTTCCCAATAGCAGAAGACATTGGAAAGGTTTTATAAATATTTTCACTTGATGTGTAAAACGTTGCAAATACACACAAACAGATATCAGCTGAGATGCTATATCATGCTTGTGTAGTGTAAATTTACACACATGTAATTACACAACGGTAGCACTACACCAGCATGGTGGAGCATGGTGGCCGAGCCAGAGTGGTGTATTTATTTCTTTATTTAGAGTGTTTGTACTACACTCTTCAGCCACAAAAGCTCTCAGAGTGGATTACAAATTGTTAATTTGTGGCGTAGTGGTTTGAGTGTTGGACTCAGACACTGGGAGGCTAGGGTTCAAATCCCCACTCAGTCACTTTGGCCAGGGCACTGATAGGCAGGGGCATCTCAGCGATGCGGACCATACCAGGCAACACCTCAGAGAGGGGTGTCTGCCTTCTGGTGTGGTGTGTACTGCCACATCTCTCTGCGGGTAGATCAGGACTCCTGGAGACTGAAGGTGCTGGAAAGGACCCAGTCCACCTGCCCAAAAGCACCAGGAAGGCTAGCTGGGACACTGTTGGCTTGCCATGGCAAACTCCTGGGGGCCAGTCCCTTTGTTGCATGGCACCTGGACCCCTTTGGGACTTGCAAACAAGGCAAGTAGACCAGAGCAACCCAGGACACAAGGAGTCCCTTCAGTTGCCCTGGTCCACCAGCCGTTGGCAGCAAGTAGTCTGGAACCTTGTGGTTGAGGCTCCTTCTTTGGAGGCTGAATGGCCATCTGTCAGGGGTGCTTTAATTGGGTGTTCCTACATGGCAGGGGGTTTGACTGGTGGGCCTTGAAGTCTCTTCCAAATCTATGATTTTATGATTCTTCCATAGTGGCCCGATCTACACATGAGGAGCCATGTCATGCCCTGCTTCGAGAACATGGCCATGGATTGAACTGGATGGCCTTTGTGGTCTCTTCCAACTCTATGATTCTATGATTCTATGACTCTGACTCTAAGACTGAAGCATCTGCTGCTGAAGCAAATCAGGAGGAGGTTCTGGAGCCATATGTCTCTGAGACAGACCAGAGTTCAGGACCAGCTCTGGCAGAGAGTCCTGCTGCCCATTCAGATACAGAAGACAACTTACCCCTACTTGCCTTCACCAAGCAGAGACAACAAAGGGAGGGCTTGAGGAGCTCTCAGAGGATTTATAGGAAGCAGCCATTCATTGAGCAGAAGCAGCGCTGAGCTGCTGATCTATAAATTGTCCTCCAGGAGTTGTCAGAGATTATCTGACCTACTGGCTCCACAGCATGTTCCTGAACTCTCTGCTTGACCTAGATTGTGTTTGTTGATTATGGATACCATTTACCTGACTGAGATATTGCTAAACTCTCTTGCTTGACTTGAAGCTTGTGAATGAACTCTGTTTGAGACTTGAGGCTTATGTTTACTAAAATAAAGTAAGTGCTGAACTGTAAGCTACTCTGTGACTTTGCTTGCTCATTAGCTGCTGGCATCTGCTGTGTAGCAATCAGCCTTTGTGGGACAGACCATTGGTCTGGAAGGTTTGAACCTGGGGTGACAGCTTGAGTTACTGCATTGGGGTGACACTATCTCTAGTTACTATCCCTAGTTACTCCAGGTTACATGAATCCCCCACAGTTAGAATATTGTGCGTCCAGTTAACCAGATGAAAGCCAAGGTTGGTGCAATTCAGTAACTGGTGCACATAGGGAAGGAAAACTAATAAATTCAAACAGGTGCATCCCAAAATATACCATAGCTCAAAATCCCAAACTTGTTCATTGAGTCAAGTGTGTGTGCACACCCATGCACAACATAGCCTGCACACTTGCACCATTAACAATACAGCACAGATGTCTCTATATGAACAAAACACAAAAAGTCCTGCCTTCAGTATCACAAACTCCTACACAACCTTCACACCATCAAGACAGCAGCTTTTCAAATGATAACATGGTTTTTCTTTAACCATTTTGGCCCGTCTTCTTCAGCAATATCCTCTAGCAAATCAGGCAATTCCCTTCTTGGGATGTTTTCAATCTGTTTTATGTTGATTTTAATTAAAGAATTTGAAACCGAACAAACAGTTCGTAGCAGGTGGCTACACAAGTGTGAAATAAGCAAACTGTTTTATCTGCCACAAAAGTCCGCCAGTAAATTTCTTCAAATTAATCTGAGCCTTTGAAAAGCCGGTTGATTCCGACTGAAATGTTCCATGATCTGGTCTCCCCGTTTCCAAAAACATTTCCATCCCCATCCCCCATTTTTAGGGATTGTCTGTCAAGAAAATTGTGGCACTGTTCTGAAAACCAGAACAAATGGCCAAAATCATGTACTCATGCGTACGTTCTGCTGTGGGAACGGCTGGGCATTTTTATCAAATATATAACTTGGGTTGAAAGTTACAGAAGTGGAGTTGCAACGCAGTGCCCAATTTCTCTCTCCTTATCCCATTTCCCCCTTTGTCCTCTTCTTATTTCAGTTGCTGCAAAATGAGCTGAAAGTGCAAAAGTAGTGCAAATGTTAATTCAGCAGAGAGGAGAGGCAAAAGCAAACTACTGCAGACTTTCCTAATTTGTTTGCTCTTCCTCATTACCCTTCTCCCTCCCTTTTTGCAGTCTTGGAATCAGTGGTCTCGCTTTTTGCAGAAGGGACAAGCGGCTATAAACAAAATGGCCCCATGAGTGTGCCATGAGCATGCACACCATTATTTCCTATGGGACTCAAATATCTGCAAGTCGCCATTTTCACGGGGGGGGGGGTCTGGAAAGGATCCTCCGCGAATTTGGAGAGGCTACTGTAATAACTTTTGCCATCTTGCCCAGACTCTCACGATCCTTGGGTACACATACCCTGGTTTTCATTTGTGAAATGTGGGAAGGTAAGAAAATGGCAGAGAAAACCCAAAACAGAAGGGGCCAGATGGTCACCTCTGGTTTTGAATAATCAATATTTCTGTATATCAAACAGGGTGAAGTGGGCTATAATCTGTTTAAGTTTCATTGCAACTGCTGGAAACCTCCAGGAGAGAGAATCGTCCTTTCTTTAGGACAGAAAATGGTGCCCTGGCTAAATCAGGTTTCAGCATTCCCCAAAGCGTTAAATCACTAGAAGGGATGTAATCCTCACAATTGTTCTTTCATTCTAGAAAGAATGAGCAACTCCTGTAATGTTGTTCCTGTTGCAAGAGATCTGCAGAAAACAAAAACAAAACTGGGAAGTTGGTCTGTGATATTTCCATGTTGGTCCTGTTTGTGTGTCCAGAAAAATGGCTTTATCTGCACAGGAAAGACCCACTTTTTGCGCAACAAACACACAAATTGAATTTCCTGTGTGGACTTTTTTGTTCTTCCTTCCCCCATTTTTGACACACAAAATCCCACATGGTCAGTTTTGCACAGAAGTCTTGACAATGAAGGAGGAACTCATTACACGGAAGATTCTCCTTGCCCAGGTTTCCCAATGTTTTTCACCAGTGACTACTCCTTCCATCTCTGCCTGCTACTATCTGGCCTGCCAACCAACCTGAGAAGGAAGGAAGGAAGGAAGGAAGGAAGGAAGGAAGGAAGGAAGGAAGGGGTGGCAGACCTGCTTGCCTCCTCCCTGCTCAGTCCCAAGGTGGCCTTTCTCTGCAAACAAGGGCCCTCTTTCTTTCTTTCTTTCTTTCTTTCTTTCTTTCTTTCTTTCTTTCTGCATTAACCTTGAGGATACAAAGACAGCAAAGAGGCCCTTTATCTCAGCAACAGGCCATGCATGCTAAGCAGCCACCAAGGAGGTCTCCAGGGCTTCTTCTGGAAAGCTGGCACCAAGCAGAGCTGCAGGTGAAACAGAGGCAAGCACAGCCCTGGTTTCCCTTTAGCACCCAGAAGCAGGTTTGATGCCCAAAAACCTGATCAGCATCTCTCTCTCCCAATTCCTCTCCATCTCTCTTAGCCAGGAATGTCAGTGGCAACAGATAAAATCTAAAGGTGGGGAAGGTTCTTGGGTGTTTTGGGAGGGTCTTCTTTAGGTGCCACCATCTCGTTCCAAGAGAGCGTATGGGCAGAGGCTGCAGACCGCAGTGAGCCTCACCTCTGCTCCAACCGTCCCAAATTGGCAGGGACAATCCCAGCTCATCCTCTCTGGTCCCACTTTTCTAGCCACTCCTAAAATGCTCTCCAATCACTTTCCCCTTTGTCCTCAGCTTACTTTTGTTGCTGCAAATTGAATTCAAAGTGCAAACATAGCTTCTTGTTTGGTGGATTTTTCTTTGAATTTGTTAAATGGCTAACCCAGCTACCCCTGCATAGCTTCTTGTTGTGTGTCTTCAAGTCATTTCCAACTTATGAAGACCCTAAGGTGACCCTATAAAGAGGTTTTCTTGGCAGGTTTCTTCAGAGGGAGTTTGCCATTGCCATCCTCTGAGGCTGAGAGAGTGTGACTTGCCCAGGGTCACCCAGTGGGTTTCATGGCTGAGCCAAGATCCAAACCGTGGTCTCCAGAGTCATAGTCCTATGCTCAAACCACTATGCCACACTGTCTTACAGTCAATTAACCCAGCGATGGAGAGAGAAGAGGAGAGGACCTTGCCATCCCAGAGGACTCTGGCAAAAGCAAACTGCTTGTGTGTTCTCCTTCAATAGTAACTGTCACCATCTTGACCACAGTCCAGTGTTGCTGGGGCACGTGTGTCCTGGTTTTCATCTGTGAAACGGAGGAGATGATATTTTATTTTATTTATATTTTTATTTATATCCCATCTTCCTCCCAAAGTCCAGAAACCTAGAGAGCATTCAGACTCAGTTTTTCAATGCATATTGAAATCATTGTTCCCATTACATTTTGGGTTTGTGAATCTCTCTGAGTCATTTTAACCCTTGTGTCATTCACACATGCCATCGTTTTGGGATAAAATGGAGCCACCTCCATTCCCCTGAATGATACAGAGAGATCCTGATCGATTTGGAAGCATATTCACGCTGCCAAAGATGCAGATCAATGTGGATCTTTCAGGAAAATTTGGGGGGGGGGGGAGACAGTATCAAATATCCTGGGTTAAGTGGAGTTTTGGTAGCCACCCCTCCAAAAAAAAGTGCACCGAGTGCATCTGGAGTGAGTGTGAACACCAAGGAAATAACCCTGGATTATTTTCGTAATGTGAATGGGGCCCTATTCATCCCAGAGAGGGCTCTATCTTTCACGAAAGCAGCCCCTACAACCCAAAAGGGGAGATGTATGAAGTCCTTGCCAGCGGAAGACCGTCCTTGGCTTGTCCATCTCCTCCAAGGTGTTGTCGGTGGAGCAAACAGGGTCAGATCTCAGCTCCGTCTCTCACCAGGTGTGTTGGAGAGCTCAAGCAAACAGGTAAACTGGAGGAGGTGAGTCCTGGGGGTGCAGCTACACCTGTTCCAGCCCTTGGCAGAAGGCAGGTGGGAGGCTGGGAGGGCATCACCTTTCGCCGGCATAACATCAACACAACAAATTCAATTAGCTAAGAGGGAGAGGAGTTCTCGACCTCTAACCGGGCTCCGTCCAGGGGGAAGGCTGTATTGTCTGTCAGCTCCATTCGTTGCACAAACACTCAGCAAATTCAACACACCTTCAACCTCTCTTGGCTTCCCCAGAAAGCATCAGGCTGGGAAATTAGAGGCACAACTTGTGGCTAGCTTCAATTGTGCCAGCCATGCCAGCCAAATCTTTACAAGATGTGTGGCTGTCCTGGGATTCTGCTTCTCCGTTTCTCTCTTCTTTCTTCCCCACTCTTAACACACACACACAAATACACACACACATGCGCATCTATACATGCAGTCACACAGACGCACATACTATATATACGCAACCCAGGAAGGATAAATTTGGAGCAAGAGTCTTGCACTTGCTTTATGGCTGCAGCTGGCCAAACAGACATTAGTCAGAAACCCAGAAGGCATTGTAGTTGTAATTCCAAGTAGGAGCGAACAACCTCCTCTTAACTTCTGCCTAACAGCCAAGTTGTAATAACATTCTCCAGCTCCATTTCACATGTCCCTCCGACAGATCTTTCCTCCTGCAAATCTGCACCGAATGCCATTTGTGTCATTTTAATCATCTCCCTCTCATCCTTCAAACAAGATTCAAGGACAAAACACTAGTCATCTATGGCCCTCGGATATGGCCCATTGGCTCAAAGCAGCATGGGACCTGCACTCCCACATCGCCTCCTATTCTTCTTTTGGCTTCCTGATCCAAAGGTCCATTGCCTTTCTCTTTTGCCACTGAAGCATGGGTCCTGATGCTCTTATATGAGATCAATATGGGGTCTCCAGAAGCACATTAATGGCATTGTCCAAGCCATTCTAAAACATCCATCCAAACCCTGTCGGTTTAAACCATTTTCAGAGCTGTTTCGTTGCCATTTTGCCCAGAGAAATAACCCAGGGATGCACAAATTGCTTTGTTCATTTGGCTCCTTATAGAACATATTCTCTGTTATTGGTTTGCGCCTTCGAGTCATTTCCAACTTATGATGAACCTACAGTGAACCTATCATAGGGTTTCCTTGGCAAGATTTGTTCAGAAGGAGTTCACTTTTCTCTTCCTCTGAGACTGAGAGAGTGTGACTTGCCCAAAGTCAGCCAATGAGTCACTTAAGCAGGGATTTGAACCTGGTCTCCAGAGTCATAGTCCAGTTGTCAAAATACTATCCCACATTGACTTTATAAATTTCTGTGTGTGATTTGAGAAAAACATTGCAGTAAATGCAATAGAAATCCAATGTTCCAGCCAATCTATAGCTCTCTGGGTGACACTTTTGCAGCCAACACTCTTTCTAGAATTATGCCTTAAATTCTATTGCTAGTCCCAAGTAGGGTAAAACCACTCAATCAGTTAGAAGTACCGATGAGGGCTGTCATGGTTTGAGTGTTGGGCTATTACTCTGGAGATCAGGGTTCAAATCCCTGCTCAGCCACGGAAACCCACTGGGTGACCTTGGGTGAGTCACACACTCTCAGCCTCAGAAAACCATGTGATAGGTTCTCCTCAGGGTCACCACCACAAGTTGGAAACAACTTGAAGGGACACAACAAAAATGTGTTGACTCACCACGCAAGAATGGATTGAATGGGTCCATTCTCACTGAGAACAACTTGCAGGATTGCAGCCTATGAGTAGTTTTAAACTTTGAAGTCCAAAATCTGAAGCGATACTGGCCAGGTTCAGCCAGAGCTCCTGGACTTTTAAGAAGAACAACAGAGTAATATTTGGAGTGGACCTTGGAGACTAACAAGTCCAGTTTGGCATAAGCTTCTTTGGACCCTAGCCTACTTTGCCAGGGGCATCAGAAGCTGGAGCCCACGAAAACGTACGTTGAATAAACGTATATTTGTTGGCCTTTTAAGGTTCCAACAAAGAAACCATGCAATGTTTTGATCCAAGAAATGAGTGTGGCAAGTGTCACAACGGAGAGGGGGAAATGCACCCCATCATGACCCTCATGCCATGTTAAGACCCTCAAGTCAGTTGTTTAATTCGGAGTTAAAAAGTGGCTTTCCTTGGGCCTAAAAGTGCAAGGAGCCAATTTCCCCATCCTTGGGCTTTCTGGGGCATGAGGGAATGCTTGTAGTAATGTTTTTAAAGTTTAAAAAACAGGGTGCTTCACAGGAAGGAAGCCCTCCAATGGAGGACTTCCATCCCATGGTGGCTGCCAACTTTAATAAGAGTTGCACCAAAGCCAAGACTTCCCAGATGGAGAAATATCTCTCCTCACGCTTCTGCAGAGATAAGAAGCAGCGCGTGGCAGGATCCTCCCTTCTGGGCCTTAAATTTGAAATGCATTGGCACCCCAACATAACAGGATGGAGGTCCAGCGCCTTCAGTGTTGTGCATGCCATGAAATTTGTCCTGAGAAGGCTGGAAGCGAAAGCCATCGCTCCAGCTCTTTGTGTATCACACTGACAGAGACAAACACACACCCAGCTGCTGAGCTCCCAGTTTAAACAGAAGCAGGTGGGATTTTGCAAAGAGTCCAGGAACATTGGACAGCTCTCCAGCAACTTGAGAGAAACAGAGAGAAAGAGAGAGCAAGGAGAGATATTTAAGCAAGTCAAGGGGATGCATTTGGGTGCATTGCAAGCCAGTACCGAGGTTGGAAGAGGCTTGACGGGGAAAGACTGGCCCACAAAAAGAGATCCCTCATCAAAGCAACAGCACAACGTGTTCAGTTTTGCCATGATATCCCCAGACGGACGTGAACGGCAGGCAGCAGGAGGCGTTCCGTGTGCGAAATACGCAGGCTTGCCTGAAGTCCATGCAAGATTGGTCTCCCGCTGTGCTTCATTTCAGAATCTGGGGGTGTCATTACAGGATGGGAGAAGAGAGCGAAAGAGAAACCCAGAACTGTTTGCTCACTGATCTGTGCACCAATTTCCATCAAAACCTCCCTGCTTCTTGCTTCATCTGTCTGGCCCATGGGGACGATTTCGACAGTGCAACTCCCCTCCTGGCAGAAAGGAAACCTGCCTGGGCCTGTTTGACATCAAAATGAAGCCCCCCCAGCCCAACTGGGAGTCCAAGGGAGTCCAAGGGGAGATGTGGAGGAAATTCAGGATATTCGGAAGCGAGGGCAGAGAGCCTTCTGACCCCCAGCAGAACCTCTCCTCTGGCTCAGGTCTGACTCCTCTCCCTACTCAAACCCCAAATCAAACCAAGTTTGGGCCACAGTTCTGTTAGATCCTGGCCACTTTATCTGGCCAGATGGTGGGAATTCAGGGGCAAAGTCCTAAAGTGGAATTGCTTCTCCCAGCCACATCAGGAAAGATGAGCAGCCCATGCGGGTGAACCAAGGATCCAACTTCATGTAGAGAAAGAAATGCATTTCTGTCCCTCAACCTGACAGGCAAGTATCCAAAAACAATGCCCTTACATCCTAATATAGTTTGCCACAACTGCAAAGCAGATGCACTGGGAAAATTCCATGAAGCTAACAAAATCAGTAGGAATTTTGTCTTTTAGACATCATTTGACCATTACAGTCTCCTGGAGGGTAAACAAACATTCCCTAGTCTTTGCTGCGTAAGCCATTCCCCACTTTCTTGTTGCATTTAGAGAACAAAATATAATATTCTGCAGCCTTCAGTTTGTTCTTTAAAAGAATCTTCCTAGCACCAAAATACATAACAAACAGAGATGCAAGAATATTTTTGGGGGGTTAGCACATGGGAATCCATGTTAGGATTCCTTTACAGTCTCACAGTTAGGTTGTGTAGTATAAAACTCTGCATGTGAAGTTATGCCTTGATGCCGCTATGTGACCCTTGTGTGGAATGGGAACATGGCACCAGCAACCAGGCCACTGAATGGATCTGCATGCACAACTCTGCTTGAACTGGACACAGCTGTTCAGGAACCAAAAAACAAGTCCAACAGCTTCCATGGCAAACATACCTATGTGTAAGACATCAACAGGATTCCTGCCTGGCTCACAGTTCTGCAAAGAGAACCAAGCCACGCTGAGCCAATTGGGCCCACCATAGAGCCATTGCAGCCCCTTCCCACAGCCATCCCATGCTTGGTTGAGAAAGAGGGTCCCAGAAGCATCTCACTATGTCCCTGTAGCCAGATGTGAAGTGATTACGCCATCTGCTGAGGTCTGCTTGGGTCTCTGTAGCAGATGTAGTCCTTTCACATCTGGCTACAGAGACATAGCCAGACAATTCTGTGATTTCCTGCCCAGCTCTTCTCCAAGTACAAATGGCTATGGGGGTGGTCTTCAGTGAGGGCTCTATAGTAAGTTGGGTAAGCAAAGCCCCTACAGAAGGAGGAAGAGAATGTTGACTTCTGCATTGACCAAAAGCAGACAAACACAAGGATAAGTTTAACTTACACCTGCAGATGCCACTAACAAGATGCCAGTCAATGAGAAGGGAAGCAGCCTGAAACGCCTGAGGTATGCCCTTGCTCTACCCGTCCTCTGTGTCTATCTTTTCTCAACCTACTACACACACAAATACACATTTCTCTGTATTCTCTCCTAGCCTCCAGCCAGCTGCTTCTTCAAGAGATCCCTCTGCCAGGGAAGAGCCCATGTTCCTTGATGCACCTTCAGTCATGCATCTCACCTTGAGCATGGGATGAGGAACCTGCCATGCCTCCTCTTGTTGCAAAAAATAAAATGCAGTGCCAAGGGGTGAGCGAGTTGGTGGCTGGATGCACCCATATTCCGATAAGAGAGAATAATAACTTGTCAAAGATATATATGATGTGTGTTTTCTTTCCAGACAGGCTATATATTGGAATAATTTATCAACTACCTTAATGCTATTGTATTTGGGGGTGGGGAGGGAGGGATGATTCAGAGAAGAAGGGATGGACATAATAAAGGGAAGCAAAGGCTGGAGGAAAAGGTGGAGGGGTTCCTTTGCACGTGTGTCTCTTCATTGCAAGGCATGTCTTTATGAAGGGCTTCAAATCTGACTCCATGGCTTATCACAAGGAAGTGGTGATTGACCCTGCTGACCACTAAACAGGCTGCATTTTGGGGTTGGAAACTAAAGAAGAAGCATGTGGAGAAGAATCCCAGTGCTGGCAGTGAGGACAGATGCCCTGCAGAGCCAACTGGCCATGTACCATTCAAGATTTTGCAGATGAAAACCAGGACACGTGCGGCCAAGGAACATCAGAGTCTGGTCAAGATGGCAGAAGTTATTTATGAGGAAGAACACACAAGCTAGGAGAAGCTTAAGCAGTTTGCTTTTGCCTGAGACTCCTGGGAAGAGTAAGACTCTGCCCCTTCCCTTCTCCTCCTCTCCTTCCTGCCAAGTTGAATGCAAACTCCTTTTGAACCTTGAACTCTGTTTGCAGCAACTGAAGTAAGCAGAGGACAAAGGAGGAGAGTGGAAGGAGGAGAAAGAAACTGGGACATTTTAAAAGCAGCTGGGAAAGTGGGATGTCCAAGGCTTAATTGGGACCATGCCTACCAGAGCAAGACAGTTGGAGGATGCATGTGAGAAAAGTAATCTCACCAAAGTTGACTTATCTCCTCTCCCTCCTTGCCATTCCCTTCTCCAAGGTTGCCAGGCAAAGTGATTCTTCAGGGATTGCTTACTGAGCCCTAACATTGCCCAAAATGTGATGTGCCCAGAGGAGGGTCGCCAAGAGAGTAAAGGGTTCCTTGGAAATCATGCCTTAGGAGGAACAGTTGAGGGACCTGAAGGTGTTTAGTCTCAAGACTCAGAGGGGATTATACAGTGGCCATCTTTAAATCTCTGAAGGACTGCCACCACATGGAAGATGTAGAGAGAATTTGCCCCAGAAGCAGAGCCAGAAGAGAGCTCTGATCTTGGCTGGGGGGCACATTTCTTCCATGAGGATGCTAGGATCCCCCTACAATCCTACAGTGGGGTTGTGTAGCGTAACACACGGCATGCGGAGTTATGCCTTGACGCTGCTATGTGACCCTTGTGTGGAATGGGAACAGGACGCCAGCAAACCAGGACACCGAATGTGCCAACAAATGCAGAACCAAAGACAGAGGCACATCCATGTGCTATGTAGGATGCACATCCACGATTTGTACCTTGGCTCCGATCTTGGCTGGAGTGCGCATGTTTTCCATGCGGATGGGATTACCAGGTACCCTTTCCTCATGCCAACGGGCCGTGCCAGCTGTGCCCTGGCCAAACAGAGGTGGACTGTGCCATCCCAGCTCCAGACAGGCTGTGGGATACACAAGGCCTGAATCCCAGGTGTGGCCCATCATCTTCCCATCCCTCCAGACTGCAGCAGAGTTTCTCTCCAAACGCAGCAGCAGCAGCAGCAGCAGCATCCACGCAGCTGGCAGGCATCTCCCCCTCTTCTCCCTCCAACCCCAGAGAGCTGCTCCACTTAAAAAGGCATCAGAGCACTGACCTGTGAAACAGACAAGAGTAAGGTTTTGCCAGTGGGGTGCATTTCTCCACTCCTGGCCGTTCAATCTTCTGCTCTGAATCCTCCGCCACACGAGGGAAGAGGAATGTGGCCCAGCTTTCAGCTTCTCTCCCCAGCCTCCCCTTCCTCTTTTGCCCCCTGAAAAATGATTGACGAAGAGGCTGTGGGGTGTCTGGAGGTGGGAAAGGGGGCCACCCTCGCAGACCGGAGGTTGCCCCCACTTAGAGATGGGGGATTAGGTGAGTTTGCCTGCTCAGGACCATCCCAGGCCCCGGAGTTTCTGGGCCAAAAGCCGAGACCGGAGGATGGCCCCAGGGATGCCATTCAGTGTTATGCATTAAGTATCAACCACAGAAGCGTGCAGCTTGTCATTCAAACCTACAGAGAGAGAGAGAACCTATTTTCCTGATTGAAAATGAAGACAGACTTCTTTGCTGAAGGAGCTGTTCTCAGATCAGGGTGAAATGAGGAGTTCATTCTTTCTTGCCTACTTAGGGAGACAGGAGAAGGAGCATTGAATCTCACCCACTTGCTTCTGGAAAGGAAGAGGTGTAGAGTAGAGCAGAGGTAAAGCACCATAATGACTGGGAGTAAACAAATACTTAGACTTTTTGTAGACTCTTTGCAAGTTACAACACATTCCACCTTGTAGCAAGCATCTGCTATCCTAACTGAGCATTTTTATGTGGCTGGCATTCATTCCAGAGTTCAATTCCTCACCACCACCAGCATCTTTCTTAACATCAATGTATTCCCCTCCTGCCATCGCTCCCTCCCTCCCTCCCTCCCTCCCTCCCTCCCTCCTTTCTTTCCTTCCTTCCTTCCTTCCTTCCTTCCTTCCTTCCTTCCTTCTTTTCCGTTTCCCCTGGAGGATCTATGATCTATCCAGGAACATATGCAGCAAAACATCCAAATCTGCCCATCAGCAATTACCTGCTCCTGGCCCTGGACACCTGATAATTATTTTCAAAGAGCCAGATGGCATAGTCATAAACTGCTAGCCTCACGCATACACTTGTGCCCATGCCCATACAAACCCCGAGCCACAAACACAAAAGAAAAGAAAAGAAAAACGTCCAGATTTGCCTCGCAGGAGCTCAGGGATTAGAAGTCAAGTTCCTCACCAATTAATTAGTAATTACTTTGTTTGAAAAATAAACATTCTGGTAAATAAAAGTCATTCCGTTCGGTGGCAAGGAGCAAGCGGTGCCAGGAGCAAGAGCTGGCATAGTAGGTTTCCCTGGCTGAGGAAACATAGTGAAGGATCTCCACTTAATTTGGGTTTGGAGCAAAGAGGGTGCCATCTTGAAGGCAGCGGGGTCAAGCGCCTAGATCAGTAACCTTTTACTGCTGTCCAGAAGTGACCTCGAGCCAAGCGTGTTGAAATCACTTCCAGCTGTAAATTAATAAGCTTTTTGAGGGTCTCTGGAGTTTGGGAGAGACCAAGAGGGCTCCAACATTGGCACTGTGATCTAAGGAGCATTCTTTCCCTCCGGCCGGCTGCATCTATAATCCTACCTGAAAACTGCTCTCTGGGATCACAGGCTGAGAACTTCTCCATCCCTCCTCCTTGCAGGTCCATCTCTGGGGATGCCAGAATGAGACACAAAAGATGCTCTCTGCTGTGGAGGCTCCATGACTTTTTCAACCCACGCCTGGAATAAAACACATACACACCATTTCTCTCTCTCTCTTTCCTGGCCTGTTACTGGCTCAGATAGTAACAGCGCTATCCAAGAAACTCTTTACTTCTCTTGTTCAAAGGTGTATTCCCTGCCAGGCAGCTTGCAAAATAAATTAAGATCATCAAGCCATCAAAATGTTGGTCTGGAACTAGCAATCAATCATTAAATACGCCAAACAGCATTTGCAGACATCTACAGGCCAGCCGCAATCCAAGGCTAAAAGAAAGCTCATCGATAATCTACATCGCTGCCACAAAGCACAAACAACCTCCAATATAGTTGTGCTTCGTCTTCAATATGGAGTCCCTGTATCAGATACCATTGTAGCGTAACAGATGTGGACCACTGCTTTATGTGCATGGCTGACACACCACTGAGCTGTTGCAATATGATGTGCATTGTTTCACAGCTGTTGCACAATGTCCAATAAAAACATTGCACCCACGTAATGCAACTTATGTCTGTGTTTCCCACTGAAAGTACTCTCGCCAAAGCCATATTCATGTAGGCCTGGGTGCTATTAGTAGCCCTGACTAGAGCAGACCCATTGAAGCTGTGCAATTTGTATAAGTGTTGAGACACCATGGAACAATTGATTCAGAGGGGCTACTTGAGTTGGGACTAACAAATATGATTCAGGCCACAGACATGCATGCTTCCTTATAAACTTTTGCCCAAAAATGCCTTAAAATGCCATCTAGGAGCCCAGGAGAGCTTAAAAATGTGCTCTTGTGCTTCCTAGAGAGTGTTTACAGCAATTGTGGGCAATTTTTTTTCTGGAGCAGTTGCAGCCCTACAAGATCTCCTTGAGGACTAATGCAGGTCCCTTGTCTTTCAAAGTTTCCCAGCCCTGACATATAGTGATCTTATGGATGAGAGATCTCCAAGATCCCTGGTCAACAAATGCCCTCCTCAGGCCTTGCAAACTCAGGGCAGGTGTGCCTTCCTTGATTCAGTCAACCCACCAATGGTGCGGTCTCCTTTTTTCTTATTGCCTTCCACTTTACTGACTATTATCATCTTTTCCAGTGAGTCACATCCAAAGTACGACAACCTCAGTTGAGGCATCTTGGCTTCCAGGGAAAGTTCAGGCTTGATTTGCTTTAAGGCCCATTCATATGTCTTTTTAGCAGAGTATGGTATCCATAGAACTCTCCATCATGACAGGTTCAGGGACAAAAATCACCCCAAAATCATCAACTCAGAAGAGCACAAACTGTAAGAGGAGGAGAGGAAGAAGAAGGTGGTGGAAAACAAGCAGATGCCTAAGCCCCCCGCCATGCAATCTCAGTGGCTCAATATGAAACCACCAAGGAACGGGTGCAATTGAGGGAAATGATAACAGCGGTGTGTCTGGAATACGCAAGAGAAGGTGGGCTTATGGGGGGGGGGGGAGGCCAAGGTAGGAATGAGTCCCCGTGCCATAATGGAGACCACAGACAGGCAGCCTTATAACATGATTTGTCAACTGACAAGCGGCTCTCTCGTACCAATTTGGGCCTTTGATTTGCCAGCAACTTTTTTAATCGTTGAGTTGTTGTTGGATAGATTAAAGTGTCTGCTTTGATACAGGCAGTGGGATGGAAACATGAATATATCCATCACTTGTTCTTACAGCACCATGGACAGAGATGTCAGGGCCCATCAGAGAGGCTTCCCTCCGGCAAAAGAGGAGCGCCCAGCATGCAAATCTGCAAATCACTCCTCCTGGCCCTTCCTTCAGACCTTTCCCAGGAAGGGACCGGTGTTGGCTGGGTTCACACAGGGCTGCCCTTGGCTCTGAAACAAAGGAAGTTATGGGTGTTTCTATGGGGCTGATAGCTTTTGACAGAGAGCTAGCCTTTTCCACCTTGGTGGGTTGAGATGCAAGGCATCAGTGCTTCAAATAATTACATGAATATCCTTTAAAGACACAAGGATTGGAGTTGAGGGTGGGAATCATGCAGCCCTCCAAGTGTGCTTGGATTAAAACTCCCAGAATCCATCACCAGTGGCTATGCTTGCTAGGGCTGGTGGGAGTTGCAGTTCAGCCAGCCATATCTGGAAGAAGTGCTGCCAGGTGCCTCTTTTTTTAAGGAATGTCCCTTATTTGAGGGTCAGAAATCTTGCCCTTATGGGGATGGCAGGTGTCCCTTATTTTAAGGGATGTCCCCAATTCTAAGGGCTGAAAAGTGTTTTTCCCATTTATACAGATTGGACAAGACACCCCACAAAAAATCCTATATTTTTGGATAAAGAAAAAACATATGTGGAACATGTAATGTAGGAAAGGGACAATATGTTAATTTTAGAGCAAAACCCAATTTTAGAGCTAGGTTATCTGAAATCAATACTTACATTTGGTATTTAGATGGAACACAAACTTGCTAATAGCAAGGCACCTCCTGTTGCCTTACAGAAGCAGATGGACGTTTCTGTCTGATGCTGAATGTCTGTATTCAATTAAATCTTGCAGAAGTAGATTTGTGCATGCAATGCAATGCCACTGCACTTGGGTGTTCACTGTACATGGATGAACATCATACCCTTCATACAGAAGCATATTTCACATGGATATGCATAGGCATTTTGTTGTGGATTCAGTTTCACATTCAGTGTCTTTGTCCAGCTGCATGGCATTGCCATTCAGCACATGGGTTGCACAATGCAATTAATGCATGACTCCGCAGGCGGACATTTGCCCTGTACCATCCCAACTAGGCTCTTGGTCCTAGCCTCTGCGTTGGGTTTGCTGCAAGGCCCATGATGCTTTGAATGTCAGAGGTTGCCAAGGTAAGGGGTTCCTCTGCATTTCATTTAGTGGAGGGCCATCCCAACATCATGCCTCCAAAATCCCCAGGTTAAAGGTGGAGTTTTCCCAACCGGTAGCAATGCAGCAACGCAAGAAGCGTGCCAATTCCCTGAAGCTGGAGCAAAGAGGGATTTGGGTTGTAATCCTGTCTCGTCTTGGTACATGCATGGCTGATTGTCAGACTCCAAGCAGAGGACTGACTGCCGTTTGGGCTGACTGTCAAAGCAAATCCTCCTTACACGGAGCTGTCAAGCCCAGTTACTCCTCCATCACAGTGAGATCCCCTTTCATTCAGATGGATCCCCAGAGGCCTTTCTCATCCTCTTTCTCATCTTCCTCAAGATGGGGGTGCAAGTGTTGGAATTAGCAAGGCCTGGTAGACGATTGGGGTCCCAATGGGGTCTCTTGAGGTGGGAGGTGCAGACCAGTCAGGGAGGAAACTGAGCTTCCATCATCTCTTCTCTAAATATAATACTACTACTCTTCACTACTACTACTACTACTACCATAACTAATGCTGATCCTTTGTTGTTGTTAGTTGTTGTTATGTTTGTTGTCAGCAGGATAACAAATATAACCAACAGGAGCAGAGTTAGTACTGCCACTCTCTTCTGTTTTGGTCAGACCTCACCTGGGGGAACACTGTGTCCATTTCTGAGCGCCAAAGGTCAAGGAGGATATGGACAAGCTGGACGGTGTCCAGAGAAGGTCAGCCAAGATAGTCAAAGGTCTGGAAACCAAGCCCTTTGACGAACACTTAGACAACTGGATATATTTAGTTTGGAGAAGAGATGATTGAGTGGAGATTGAGAACCATCTTTAAAAATGCTGTGGAGAAGATGGAGTGAGCTTGTCTCCTGCTTCTCCAGAGGGTAATGGGCCAAGATGCTATGATTCTATGAATCTATGAACCAAGATTCTAATATTCTATGATTCTGCGATTTGCTCTCAAGTCAATTTCATTTCATGGTGACCCTCTGAATGAGAGACCTCCAAGAGTCCCTGGAATTACCAGTCCAGCTCAAATGTTGTAAATTCAGGGCAGCCATGGCGGCTTCTTTAAGAAGGAAGCATGTTATCTCCTACTTCTTCCTTTTCTTCTCCCATTCAGGGGAAAGTCATTCCCAACCCAGCTTCTCACAGGGTCCATTGTCAGGAGGAGGAGGAGGAGGAGGAGGAAGCTGAGCAAAGGCAGCCAAAGTCTGTGGGAAGAAGTGGCAAAGGCCAGCGAGAACCAACATGCAATGACCTCCCCCCCTGCCTCCACCTCAGAAATGTCAAAAGGTAGCAAGGTGATCCAGGGAAGAATCGCCTTGACATTTTCCTCAACATCCTTGTCTGCATTTGTGGGAATGGGGGGTATATGTGCCCTCATATGGTACTAGTTTATGGTATAAAAGCCCTAAGCTGTTGGAAGGTGAGCACAGGGCTGCGGGTAGAGGTTTGCCATTCTTGGACATGAGCACATAGAGAGATCTTGTGGCACCTTTGCAACTGACTGAAAGAAAGAATTTGTCAGCATGAGCTTTCCTAGACTAAAGTCTACTTCCTCAGATGCATTTGGACATAAGGTTTCGCACACTCTTCTCATCTTGAACCCCTTGAACTCATCTTGCTTGAACTTGCTTGAAACAGTAAGTGACAGCATTAGAGCTCTTCAGCAGAGAAGCCTAAGTGGTTCCCCATACTACAAATCCCAGGATTCCAATAGGATGAAGCCATGACAGCTAGAGTGGGACCAAACTGCTATAACTGTGTGGTGTGGATACACCGACTCCATTCCCTTTTGCATGAGGCTACGGGTTATATCTCCAAAGCAACCCAGATGAATTCATATTGAAGCCCTGACATTCATCCATAGGGCTCATTTCTAAATCGCTGCCACCAATGAACCAATGGACTGCATGAAGAATCCCATCAAGCCCCCCCCTTTCTGTCCCTCTCTGAGCAGGATGAGCCATTCTCCCATGATGAGGTTTAAGGGAATGACACCTGGCCTCTCAGGGGCTCCTGACCCCTCAAACTGCAGAGATGCTGAGCCGAAAAGGGATTCTCGTTTCAGCCGAAAGCGCAGGCGGTCAGTCTCCCCTCGCTGGCCGTTGGGTGTCAGCCTTGCTTCACAAGAGAATATCTGTAGGATGGGAGCATTTGTGTTCCTGCCTTCATCATCATGAGAGCCTCTTTTGGAGAGGGAGGAGGGATGCTACTGGGACCAAGTTTCATTACTTTCCTTTTGGGGTGTCAGGGATTGCCGCTACTAGGAGGGTCCCAAGAAAACTTCTCTGGGGAAGCAAGGAGCGGATTTCATGGCCTCTCACCAGGACTAGGAAAAACACATCTGCATGTGAGAAGGCCTTTTTGCCAGATCAGAGTTACTGAAGAGCATTTTGCTTTTTCCCTGCAGCACCAGTTTTGGTGGCAAGAAAATGGAAACTCCATGTTCAGCAGCCGTAAAGCCTTGAGTGTCTGAGATTGTCCAAACAAAAAAGGGCAACGAGAGAAGGCCTTTCTTTGTTGCTTCCAGTCATTTCTTCCAGTCATTTCTGAGTTATGGAGACCCTAAGGCTAATTGATCACAGAGTTTTCTTGGCAAGATTTCTTCAGTGGAGGTTTGCCACCTTGGCCTTCTTCTGAGGCTGAGAGGGAGTGATTTTCCCAAAGTTACCCAGTGGGTTTCCATGGCTGAGTGAACCCTGTCTCCAAAGGAACTGGATAAACCACCTCTAAGTATTCCTTGCCTAAGAAAACCCTATGAAATTCATGGGGTCACCATAAGTTGATAGGCAATGTGAAGGCACATACACATATACACCCCAACGTCAGTGTTCAATGCTCAAACCACTACACCATGCTGGCTCCCAAAAGGGCATCACCAGCCCCAAAAGGTTGCCTGTATACTTTCTGGGATGCGTTTGGGAGTGGGAAATGAATCAGGCGGCACTTTGAACTCAGTTTGCTGCAACTGAAACAAACCAAAGACTAAGGGAGAACATGGGGAGAGAAAAGAAACTGGGACATTTTAAAAGCATACGAAAAAGTAGGATTTTCAGAGGGTTAATTGGGACTGTCCTTGCCAAACTGGGACACTTGGAGGGTATGGAAGAGGGAAGTAAAGTGAGTGGAGAGTTCACAGGACCTGCCACTCTCTGTGCACCAAGGGACACAGAAAGCATTTTTAGTTGCAATTCAGAAGCTGCCCAAAAATCTTTGGGATATTCCCCAGTATTACAGTTTAAGCAGTCTCCGTGGAAGGAGATTAGCAATGCTTGGGAGCTGGTTTTTGTTTTGCTCAGTGTAAGGCAAAAGCTTCTTCTGGGTGCATCCTATCAACTTAATAGCCATGCTGATCTGCTGGAGATTTCCATGCCCCAGAACTGGCTGATTGGAGGACTAGGAAAAACATCTTACCATATTGCTGCAGCTTGTCTCCAGAGTCACCCAACGGTCATTTTTCATTGTGGTAAAACTACACTTCACAGCCATGGTGTGTCCATGGGGTGTGTTCGTCCATTGGCCAACTTTTCAAGGAAGACCTCATCTTGGAGATGAGATGTTTGAAGGACCTTCCTTCCTTCCTTCCTTCTTTCCTTCTTCCAACCACTTCCAAGATTGCCTAAGTAAAGAGGCGCAATGCCTCCGGCTGACAAGAGATTAATTGAAACTTGCTGTCAAAATGTCACCGAGGAAAATGATTAAGTTAAGGTAAGCCTCTTCTCCACATCACAAGGCGCGGCAGTCAGTCCCAAACGGATCCCTCTAGGAAAGTGCGGAGAGTAATTAATCAAAAAGCTAATGAGAAATGTGTTTTCTTTCCTGGCCTAACCCCACATCATATTCTTATTAGCCAAGGTTATTACAGTCATAATCAGGCATGCTCGGAGTTCAAAATGGGTTTCCTTGCTCCAGTGCCACCAATTTAGAAAGCCGTTAATAGAAAAGATAAGTCCCGATAAGACAAATCAAGAGGCTTTGTGTTTATTCACCTGTCATGGGGTTAGCGGCGGGTGTCACCTGCCATTGAGTGGCATCGATTGCCTCTTGATTTATGACAATCTGCCCACCTGATGCCTGGCAGCCATCTTCCCATCATGCACCTGGAGTTGGTGGCTGCAGAGAATTACCTTCATCTATAGTCTGGTCCTCTTCCCCAAAGCAAAAGGAGCACCCATGGAAAGGCATTGTGTGTCCCCCCATCCCAAAAAAGCAATATATCAACCAGTCAGTTAGCATGGTCCTATCATTTGGGGGCTGAAGGAATTCATCTCAGTCTAAAATATTCAGCATTAAATTATTCATTCCTTGTGTGGAGGTTGACAACCCAGGGATAGGGGGGACAGGCCTTGTCAAACAGCTTAAAGATTTCCAATGCTGGGTTTAAAATGTGTTGGCCTGATTTGGTTTTACTTAGCATTAAGGAGGTGGAAGAGAAAGAGAGAAAGAAGAATGGATCTGTGGAGCCCAGAGAGAGAGAGAGAAAGAAAGAAAAAGAAAGAAAAAAAGAAAGAAAGAAAGAAAGAAAGAAAGAAAGAAAGAAAGAAAGAGGAAGCCACCATCAATGAAAAAGCATTTTCTCAAAGGCTGAGGGCTATATTACTAACCCAGGTTTCCAAGCCTAGTTTTATCTTATGACAGTCTCGTGAAATGCACCCCAAAAGAAGCACCTTTTAATTGGTTTCTTATAGTCAACATCTCAGGTGGGGATGCTGGAAGTAAGCTCCTGAGATCTCAGGGCCTGGTCCCTCTTATCCAGTCCTAAGGATGAAGAGGAGGGATCATGTCCATTGTACAATGGCCAAATATACACAATCCCATGAGTAAGTGTCAGGGTTGATCCTGTAAGCTCCCTCTGCCATGGTAAGGGTAGCTTTCTTTTTGCTGTGCTTTGGCCATGGCAGTAGAGGATGCTGGAAGATGCCTAGTATTGGGGAGAGAGAAGATACAGATAACCAAAAGCTATTGTGGGGATAATTCTCTGAAGATGCAGGCAAAACTTCAGGAATACATTCTTCTAGAACACTGCCTCATACCCCCCCCCCCAAAAAAAAACACAAAATCCTATGGACTAATGGTTGTTTGGCCTGGGAATGGGAGGTGGATGGTTGGGAGGTAGCAGTGCTTGCAAGAGGTTTTAATAGTGAAACTGTTGCTTAGAAGCCAGTCCTGGCAAAAGAGGTGCTTCTGTTCTGATCTGCTGCAATAAGTTCTTTCTGGTTCAGCTATAAATCTGGTCATTGAGTTAGATAGAAACAGAGCATTACAGTAAGGGAACTCTGCCATGTGTGTGACACCAAGGATTCTGGCCCAAATATTGGTGATGCATCAGGAGTTTCAGATGGGAAGAGGAATCCGGTAACATCCTTCCGCTTACTTGGGTCAGTGCAGAGGCTGAAGAAAGTGTACCAGTTGAACCACTAGTCACCTGGAGTCCCTGTAGCAGGAGAAAGGTGGGAAATAAATAAATATCATCATCATCATCATCATCATCATCATCATCCAGTGATAAGGTGTCCCATTGGAGGAGAAGCGAGAGAAGGACCCTGGTCTCTGCCTGTTCTTGCCCACCGTCTCGATGCCCCTTTGCCCAAACACTGGGGAATGCCTGCCCCACCATCTCCCCAGTTCTGCCCCAGCACCATCAGGAAGAGAAGTGCCTTGCAAACCCAGCAGGAAAGACTGCATAAAAGCAAAGGAAAAAGAGAAGGAGTAGGAGCAGATGATTCCACCAGTTTGGAAACTTTCCCCCTGGGCTTTCTCACTTAAAAACGGCATGTTCTTGTTCGTCACTGAGGTCAGGGGAAACTAATGTGAAACATACAGAGAAGCTGATCATGTTCATCTGGCAGGAGTGCAAAGATCAGCCGAAGAGAGAAAAAGAGAAGGGCCTACGGAAGATGCAACAGGGCAGCCAGATCGACTCCATGTTGGTCTGGGTTGCTTCATACACCTCATGAATATGGATGCCCAGCTGCCTCGGCTCCTGCACAGCTGTTTGTGGCATAAGGATAGGAGAGCCAATGGTGCTGATCATCGGAAGGGTGTGGGAGCCACAACAGAAGAAGGGACTCTTGGATGAGAGCGAGGCAGATGGGATAGGAAACCCCGGCAGCAACAGGCTAAACAGCTGCAGGAGGAGGCAGCAGAGCCTCACAGTGGAGCCCAGTCTGGCAAATGCAGAGACTGGGAGGAGAAGAGGGTCATGGAAAGACACAGGCTGCTACACACAATCAATGGGTTGCCTTGGTAGAACAGTACCTTCTTCTCGCGGGTCTCGCACCCGATCCCTAAGGTGCAAAGAAGCAAGTTCTAACTGGGGGAGATGAAAGCAGAAACTGGAGGGCCTCCCTAATAAAAACGAACCAGCGATGAAAAATGTCAAGACATTCCCCTAATAAAAATAGCTGACTTCAGCACCTTGGACAGCGGTGGAGTTTGAGGAGGTAGATCAGGAACCCCCAAGTTTGACAGGAGTAGATCGGTCCCCTCAGAACTCCAAATTTGCTTTTCTCTGCTTCTAAATATGAAACCACTAACAAACCAAAGTGAAGCCATATTGCAGTGCCCTGAAAAACAACCTTGAACTGTACATTTCCAGCTGCAGAACTATGGAAGACTGGAGTTCCCAGCATAAAAAAGCACCTCTTTTTTTGCAACATTTGTGTAACTTGGGCTGGTGAAAGGAAAGTCAATTGGATACTCAATTTTTGGTTGTTAGGAACTAAAATTAGAATCATAGAATCACAGAGTTGGAAGAGACCCCAAAGGTAATCCAGTCCACCCACTTCTGCCACGCAGGAAGACACAACCAAAGACACAACCATTGTCAGCCACCTTGGGTCCCTTTTTGGGAGAAAGGCAACATAGAAATAAAATAAAATAAAATAAATTCCCAGGGGAGGCCTTTTTGTAACTAGGGAGTGACTGCCACTCATTTGCTGTTGCAAACAAGGTTTCTCCTGGGCCTAAAGTGACCCAGGAAAGCCTAAAGGTATGGTGAAAATGCCCCCATATTCTCTAGAGGGCATTTGGGGGGGCATTTAGGGGCAAAAATGGCTTTTTATAGAGGTACGGTGGGGGATGCCTTCCTGGGGGACTACTGCAGCCGCCTACCTTTCCACCTTTGCATTGAAGGAAAGCATCTTTGGTGGAAAAGAAATCAATGGGGTGAAACCATGTCCCACTTCCCTGCATGGATTCCCCATTGTGGGGATGCTCAGCTTGGCTCCTGCCCACCTTGGGCCCTTCCTTCCTTCCTTCCTTCCTTCCTTCCTTCCTTCCTTCCTTGTTCACCTTGATGAGTTCTTCACATGGAGGCAGGGGACATCCTTTGGTCCCCCTGGCTGCCTCCCTCTCTCTGCCCCCAGCCCCAACCCCAGCCCCATCCTCCGCTTTGTCTGCCACGTCCGGCCGCTATCAGCATCTCCATTGTAAATGCATTGTGTGCTGGCTTTGAAGCAATTATCTGGCTGTGGCAGAGCCCCGGAGAAGCTTTGTGTGCCGGAGACAGCAGCATCTCAGGCACTCATCTTATCAGCCTGCTGTTAGGTTAATGAGTTTTATTGAATTTCATTCCCTGTGCATATGAATAGGCCTCCGGCAAGAGGGAGGGAGAGCAGGGCGGTCAGAGCAAAGGTCTCAGACCTGCTCACCCCAATGCAGCATCCTCTGGGAAGGAAGGAAGGAAGGAAGGAAGGAAGGAAGGAAGGAAGGAAGGAGGGTGCCTTGGTCCCTCTTGCAGAAGAGCAATGGAGGGAAGTGATCAGGGGGACCCATGGACCCCCTCAAGGTGGCTCAGGCCTTAAGTCAAGGGTGGCCCATTTCCGGCAGCCCCCAGAGGACTTTTGCAACCGCCAAGTCCAGAAATGCTGGAGAAGAGAATCTTTAAAAATCAAAACTGGACGTGGCCGGGGGTGCATTTCTGATCCACTCCCCGATGCTTTTCAGAGTTCTGTGCCCCATTTTAGCACAAGTTGTTTCCAACTTATGGCGACTTATGGCATACAAGCAATTACCAGGCATGGATGCGAGAGCTGGACGGCTAAGAAAATGGACAAAAAGAGAATAGATTTATTTGCAGTGTGTGCTGGAGTAGAGCGCTGAGGATAATGTGGATGGCCAAAAAGAACAAATAGTGGGTCCTAAGAATAGGGAGGGTAGCTATGAAAGAACCAGAAAAGATCCTAAAATGCAAAGATATACAACTCAGCACAAAAGTCAGACTCATACAAGCCATCGTATTCCTTATTACCATCACTTCTTTTTGCACAAAGGATACCATTTCCTTTTTGCACAGATATACTCAAAGAAGTCTTAAAATTCAAAATTAAAAACAAATCTTTAGAGGTTCCCCCATCTTCCCCCCCCCCCCCCAAATGCACTGTTATTGATTCAATTGGCACTCTGGGTCAAACTTCACCTCCCAATTACGTTCTGGCCCTTGTAGAATTGATAACAGCCATGCATTCTGGGAAACAAAAGGAAAACCAGGTCAGATCCTTTATCTACATAGAGCTCAGTGTCATCTACACTGAGTGGCAATTGCTCTCCAAGCATGGAGAGAAATATTTTTAAACTATACTTGGAGGTACTGAGGATTATATGACAACCAGCATGGTGCGGTGGTTTGAGTGCTGGACTAGGACTCTGGAGGCCAGGGTTCGAATCCTGGCTCAGCCATGGAAACCCATTGGGTGGTATTGGGCAAGTCACACCCTCTCAGCCTCAGAGGATGGCAATAGCAACCCGCCTCTGAAGACGCTTGCCAAAGAATAGGCTCCGCACAAGTCAGAAACGACCGGAAGGTGCACAACAACCAAGTTGGGGTTATACTGTGGGCCTCTGGGATGTAAACTGGGTGGGTGTCCGTCCATTCATCTGTGATTCCTCTCCTTTGAAGAGAGCTGGAGCACCTTGAGACGGGTGCAATGTGAGCAAAATAGGAGGCAGCTGCATGGGAGACGCAACACTTCTTCTGACTTAAGAAACACATGGATGGACATCACTCCCAAGCCGTCCTTCGCCAGTTGGGCTCTTGGTATTTTCTGAGCAGACAAGTGGGGAAAGGTTGTGTGCAACGGAAGGAGCATCCTTTGGAAACTTCTGGCCACTCTGAAATTTGGGGTCAGAGGAAGGAAGGAAGGAAGGAAGGAAGGTGGCTGGCTGTCTGGCTAAAGGTGACCCCGGCCTCCAAGGGCCGCTCTTTCCGCTCCCCTCCGCTGCCATGATGGAGGAAGGACCCTTTCCTTCCCCTCCCAAGGTGTTTCCTTCCACCCAGGCTGCTTTGTAATTTCATTATTTATCTCCCATTTAGCCTTTTGACAGATCAAAGCCTCAGCCGAGGCAAAGCGAGGTGCCGCCTGCATGCAAACAAGCCGGATACATAATTAATTACCATAAAACAGTTTCATTAGGAGATGGTGTTACACGGCTGTTTGTCTTAAAAAATTTAAGCTGTGTAAAGAGGCGAAGGGGGGAAGTGTGTCTTTGCCACTCCGCCTGCGGTTGTGACAGTGGCACGGGGGGGGGATTTGCACAATCAGGGCTCACACGCACAAGGCACACTTGGGTTGCAAAGGCTGGGCTGGAGGGATCTGGATGCAGAAAGGGCATGAAGAGGAGGGAAAAGGGCCGCCAGGAGACCCTCCAGCCCCACAGACACACTTGGCTCAGATTGAAACAGAAATTTGTTTCAGCGGAAAGCACCAAACCATTGAGATTTAGGAAAAAGTAAAAAACATCAGACTCAACTTTGTGTGTCAAAAAAAGAAAACACCCACATTTCTGAATGCATGAGACCCCAGCAGATACCAAGGGTCTACTGTACTAATAATAATAATAATAATAATACAACCCATTGTGTTTAATGGGGCTTGAGCATCCATGGATTTTGGTACCCACAGAAGATCCTGGAACTAAATCCCAATGGATACCAAGGGACCACTGTATAAATAATAATAATAATAATAATAATAATAATAATAACCCCCAATGGATACCAAGGGACCACTGTATTAATAATAATAATAATAATAATAATAATAATAATAACAACCCCCAATGGATACCAAGGGACCACTGTATTAATAATAATAATAATACAACCCATTGTGTTTAATGGGGCTTGAGCATCCATGGATTTTGGTACCCACAGACGATCCTGGAACTAAATCCCAGTGGATACCAAGGGACCACTGTATTTATTATTATTATTATTATTATTATTATTATTATACAACCCATTGTGTTTAATGGAGCTTGAGCATCCATGGATTTTGGCATCCACAGAAGATGATCCTGGAACTAAATCCCAATGGATACCAAGGGACCACTGTATTAATAATAATAATAATAATAATAATAATAATAACAACAACCCCCAATGGATACCAAGGGACCACTGTATTAATAATAATAATGCAACCCATTGTGTTTAATGGGGCTTGAGCATCCATGGATTTTGGCATCCACAGAAGACGATCCTGGAACTAAATCCCAATGGATACCAAGGGACCACTGTATTAATAATAATAATAATAATAATAATAATAACAACCCCCAATGGATACCAAGGGACCACTGTATTAATAATAATAATACAACCCATTGTGTTTAATGGGGCTTGAGCATCCATTGATTTTGGCATCCACAGAAGACGATCCTGGAACTAAATCCCAATGGATACCAAGGGACCACTGTAATAATAATAATAATAATAATAATAATGCAACCCATTGTGTTTAATGGGGCTTGAGCATCCATGGATTTTGGCATCCACAGAAGATGATCCTGGAACTAAATCCCAATGGATACCAAGGGACCAACGTAATGTTTTAAATTTAAAAGGTGGCAGAACAGAATCTGGGATGGTCCAGAGACGCATTTTCTTCCACTTTCTAATCTCCTCCGCAACAGCCCCAGATCTTTCCCATCTTTGCTTATTATCTGGTGTGATTGTGGGGTTGTTGTTTTTTATTTAAAAAAATTAATTCTATTAAGAGATGGCCAGGAGAAAGAACATCCATTCTCGATTAACATGGTTATTAGCACTTAATTATGTGAGGTGCCTGTAATTGAAAAGGGAAAAGAAGGCACTCCATCAGTATCCCCAGATTCTCTTTGGGCTACTTCTGTAGGGCTTTTTCTTTTCCCCTTTTCTTTTTAAAAATACTATTCAAAGAAACTATAAATATTAAAATATCTTGCAAGAAGGAGGGGGAGAAAACTTTACAAAGGCGGAGAGTGTGCTTCCCTCTGGATATTCTGGTGCAAGGAATGCTTTTTGCATTTACAAATATTCATTAGTGAGGAGGATTTGCTCACAGAAACTGGGAGGGGATGTTAATTTGCTGGTTTGCAAGAAAGGGGCAATGGAGGAGGAGAGCTAAAGCAAATATTATTTGTAGGTTTGCTCTGAGCAGTTTTCCCAGCTTTATCTGAACAAGGGAAGGGGACACATCTCATGGTGCGCTCTGTTTAAAATGGTAAAAGAGACTGAAATATGTTTCACATTACTGTGGGAAGGAGAGAAGTCCAGTCTAGGAGGCCTATGGGGAAATAAAAATAAAAAGTGATTGCCCAAAGCTCACTATCTGACACTTTTGGAGAGGTGAGGGGTCACAGAATCATAGTGTTGGAAGAGACCCCCAAGGGCCATCCAGTCCAACCCCATTGGGCCATGCAGGAACTCTCAATCCAAGCCCTCCCTGCAACCGATGGCCATCCAGCCTCTGTTTAAAGACAGACTCCAAAGAAGGAGAGGCAGCATCTTCCATTCTCAAACAACCCTTGCAGTCAATAGGTTCTTCCTAATGTTTGAGTGGAATTTTCTTTTCCTGTCATTTCCATCCACATGTCCTAATAACCGCAAAGGAGGACAAGGCAATGCAAAATGGAGGAAATTCAAGAAAAATGGATGACATGACCAAATAGAAGCCAAAGGCACTAATGTACAGTCGCCCCTTTGTTTTCCCGGGGGGATCCATTCCAGACCCCACCCCACGAAAACAAAAACCCATGCATATTCAAGCCCCATTGACTTGAATGGGTGCGCACTCCCATGCGTGGCCCTGTGCAAGCGCCACGGGCGCGGGTGCCATTTTAGCCAATGGGGATCGCCCATCGGTTGCAACACATATCCATGTAGCACAATGCTGGAAGACGATCGGTTGATAAGGTGGCAGAAATATCAGCAATCTGAGATATGCAGATGACACCATAATACTAGCATAAAATCTCACAGGCCTGGAACAACTACTAAGGAAGATCAAGGAAGAAAGTGCAAAGGAAGGCTTAATGTTGAACATAAAGGAAACAAAAATAATGACCACCGAGGAAGACCTTCACAAGTTCAACCTAGAGAATGAAGAAATAGAAATAGTAAAAGAATTTCCATACCTGGGATGAAACATGGATAGAAATGGGGACAGCAGTCAGGAAATCAGAAAAAGACTGAGAATGGGGAGGGTGACTATAAAAGAACTAGAAAAGATCCTAAAATGCAAAAATATACAACTCGGCACAAAAGTCAGAACCATACAAGCCATCATCGTATTCCCTATTATTCCCATGGATGGATGTGAGAGATGGACAGTCAAGAAAGAAGAGAGGATGAAAACCAATTCCTTTGAGAGAATGTGGGGCTGGAAAATGTAGCTGTTCTTATTGTTGCAGCTATTTTGTTGTATAAAATCATATTTGCTTTATATTTTGACAGTAGAGAGTCTAAGGCAGGGGTAGGCAACCTTTCCCCTTTAAGGGCCAAGGAGGGACTTCAGCTCCCAGAAGCCTCAGCCATGTTGGCCTATAATAGTCCCATGTTGGCCAAGGCTTCTGGGATTCTGGGAGCTGAAGTCCCTCCTTGGCCCTTAAAGGGGAAGAAAGGTTGCCTACCCTGGGCTAAGGTTTATGCTAAAGCCATATCTTTAGAACACTGTTAAATCCTCGCCAATAGGTGCACAACACTGGTTTTTTATTCTAGATATTCAAAAATATATGTATTTATATGCTACACTAGAATATAATGTATCTACATGGATATTTTGCTATTCTTGTAATTATTTTATTATTTTGTGCTGGCTGTGTGCCATAATAAATGAATTGATTGATTGAATCGGTCCTGCAGCAGATCAAACTGGAAACCTCCCTGGAAGAAGCCAAGATGACAAAACTGAGGCTGTCGTGCTTTGGACTCATCATGGGAAGGCATGAATCGTTGGAAAAGGGAATAATGTTAGGAAAGGTGGAGGGAAATAGAAAGAGAGGAAGGCCACATGCCAGATGGAGGGACTTTATTAAAGAGACCACCAATATGAGTTTGCAGGAGCTGGGCAGAGCAAGAGAGGACAGTAGAGGGGCCTGGAGAGGTCTCATCCATAGTGAAGTCAAAGGCTTTCACGGCCGGCATCCATAGGTTTTTGTGGGGTTTTTGGTCTGTGAGGCCATGTTCTATAACAGAGGTAGGCAACCTAAGGCCCGGGGGCCGCCACCGCCTCCGCCCCCCGCCATGATGATATTGATTATTGTTGTTATTACTTGTTCTTGGGGTTTTCTTGGCAAAATCTCCACAGGGGTTCTGCCATGGCTTTTCTGGGGCTGAGAGAGTGTGCATGCATATATTTTTAAATTTAAATTTTTTTTTATTTTAAATGTTTATTTATTTATTTATTCATTCATTCATTTATTGGTGCTTCTGCCCCCCAATTGTCTGAGGGACAGCAACCCGGCCCCCGGCTCAAAAAGGGTTGCCTACCCCTGTTCTATAAGAATGTATTCCTGATGTTTCACCAGCAGGTATGGAAGGGAGTGGTGTGTATGTATATATATATATATATATATATATATATATAGTGTGTGTGTGTGTGTGTGACCCTTGGTTGAAAGGACATAAACTTTAGGGGTTTGGGGGGCTATCTGTGGCTGGCATCTTCAGAGAATGCTGGCATGGAAGGGAGTGGTATATATATATATATATATATATATATATATATATATATATAGTGTGTGTGTGTGTGTGTGACCCTTGGTTGAGAGGACATAAACTTTAGGGGTTTGGGGGTTTGGGGGGCTGTGAGGCCATGTTCTAGAAGAATGTATTCCTGATGTTTCGCCTGCGTCTGTGGCCTGCATCTGTGACTGGCATTCTCTGAAGATGCCAGCCACAGATATAGGCGAAACGTCAGGAATACACTCTTTTAAAAGACAGCCTTGCAGCCCGAAAAACCCACAAAAACCTATCTCATCCATAGGGTCACTGCCATGGGTCGAGGCCCACTCCAAGACAGTTAGGGCTGGCTTTTCTTCGCAAACGAAGATTCAGGAAGGACTCATCCCACGCTTTCTGCAAGCGCGCTGATGACTAAAAAGGCCAATCCGAGATAAACAAGTCCGGTTGCAGAAAGCACAGCAGAAGATCTCCTTGGGTGATGTTTCCGGGTTGTGATTCTTTCTGCGTTGTCGTTTCTACTCTTGTTTTAAATGATGGACAGCCAGATTCAGTATGCCAAAAAGCTTCCAGAGTTCTGGTTGTTAGAGCATAGTTTTCTGAGACCTTTGTTGTGTGATGTTTCCAAGGCTTTACCAACTCTACCAAAGGCATCCCTGCCAAGCCAAGCCAAGCCAAGGCTCAGTGATGGGAAGGGAAAGGAAGGGAAGGGAAGGCAGAGCAGGTGGGCAGCCAGACTCACCTGGGCTGGCCTTTGCTGCCATCTGCTGGCTGCTCCGCAGGTTGCAGAGGCACTGGACAGGTAAACTGAATCCAGACAAGGAGGAAATGGAAAGAGTCAGAGAATTCCCATCCATCCCTAGGATCAAACATTGGCCAGAGAGGAGACTGCAGTCAGGAAATAAGGAGGAGACTAGGAATGGGAAGGGCAGCTATGAAGGAATTAGAAAAGGTCCTTTACCTAAAGAGTAAAGGTATACAAATGAGTGCTCAAGCTAGAATCGTCCAGACTATCGCATTCCCCATCGTCATGTACGGATGTGAGAGCTGGACAGTAAAGGAAGCAGATAAGAAGAGAATGGATCCCTTGGAGATAATGTGGGGCTGGAGAAGAGGGCTGAGGATGCTGTCGATGGGCAAAAAGACAAAGAGATGGGTGCAAGAACAGATCAAGGCTGAACTCTCCCGGGAAAACAAGATGAGGCTGTCATACTTTGGCCATATAATGGGAAGGCATGGCCCACTAGAGAAAACAATAATGCTAGGAAAGGTAGAGGACAGAAGAAAGAGAGGAAGATCCCATGCCGGATGGGTGGACTCAGTTAAGAGGGCCACGGGAATGGCTTTGCAAGACCTGAGCAGAGGAGGAGAGGAGAGAGAGTCCTGGAGATGCCTCATCTAGGGAGTCACCATGAGTTGAAATCGACTCAAGGGCAGATAACAACAGCAGCAACAGATACTATGGAGAACCAGCACAGTCTTGTGGTTTGAGCACTGGACTACAACTCTGGAGACCAGGGTTCGAATCCCTGCTCAGCCATGGAAGCCTGCTAGGCAAGTCTCACTCTCTCAGCCTCAAAGGGAGGCAAAGGCAAACCTCCCTCTGGACAACTTTTGCCAAGAAAAACCCATAGTAGGGTTGCCCTAGGGCCGCCACACAAACTAGTGACCGTGGTGTGATGGGGTTCCCATTTCTGGATGGGAAGAGGTCAGTCTGTCTGCCCGGCCCAAAGCAACCCCTTCTGACCTCCTGACCACAACCCCACACTCCCCCAAAATATTTAACATTTCTCTGCTTCGTTCCAGGCAAAAGCCCAACCAAAATGATGGCAAACCAACCACAAATGCAGGGGTTTATGTCTCCCATCCCAAACTATTAACTCTCCCCATGGGAATGTTGTTGACACGGTTGTGTGCCTTCAAGACATTTTGGACTTACAACAAACCCTAAGGCACACCTATCATGGGGGCTTTCCTGGTAAGAGTCATTCAGAGGGAGTCTCCCATTGCCTTCCTCTGAGGCTGAGAGAGTGTGACTTGCCCAAGGGTTTCTGTGGCTGGGAAACCCTGATGGAGTGGGGCCCTAGATCAACACTCAAACCACTGCATTTAATGTTGTTAAGCTGTGCTGTTGTTTAATAATAATATTTGTCTGTTGACGCGTTTTGGGAAAACCCTTCTGATTCTTCTGTTTCTTTTTTTCTGTTTCTAGCATTAAATCCATTTAATGGAAAAAGAGAGAGATGAAAAGAGAAAGAGAAGAATCAGGTCATGAAGAAGGGTTTCCTGAAATGTGTCAGCAGGACAAATAAAAGCCGTTTTTAAATAAGAACATGGGTTAACATTTAGGAACAAAACAATAAAGTTGGAGCTGGTTAGGTTCAAATGCATTTTCATTTGTTCAGATACTGTGATAAGATATGTTAACTGGTATAAAACTATTATGTACGTTGCTATTATTATTATTATTATTATTATTATTATTATTATTATGGTAATAAGAGAACTGGAATGTAATGTAATAGAGGGACAGTTTCAACATAGATGAGTTTTATTTTATTGCATTTCCGCAGAAGAGCAACAAAAAGGAAGTACGTAAAAGAAGACGGCTTTCTTTCGTGTATCTTTAGTTTTGGTTTGAATATTACCAAGTGTCTAATATTATCATCAGTTTTATGATGATAATAAATGAATACCGTAATAACCAAAGGACATCTCTCATTTCCCACCTTGGAGTATGGCCTTCTCTCTTTGCAGGTGCGTCTTTGTAAGGCGCAGTGAAGAATGAAAGACACTTCAGGGTCTCTCTTTAAGCATTTGATAAAAGCAAAGGGGGGGGGGGAAAGAGATGTCCATCCATTGCTCTTACAAAGTTGGGGCATTTTTCCCTCTTCCCCTTTTCCTGGAAATCCTCGTTCCTCCTTGGCTTTGCTGCAAAAAGAGCCAAGGTCTTGGAGGCAGCTGCGCTTTGATCAAGCGTCTCCAGTCCTCCGTTGTGACCGATTATAACTCGCTTGTCTCTTTTAATGACTTCCGTAGCGGTTTTCCTTCTGCAAGCTGTCCTTCATCTCCATGAAAATGTCTTTCCCTGGGACTAAGCTTCCCTGTGGACTTAAGATCTTTCCTGTCCAACAAAGCACCAACATCGGACCAGGATGGCTGCCACCAAGTCCATAGGGAGGCATGGCCCTCTTGGTCAGTTAAGGGGCATCTCTTAACCGGTGCCCACCTGGGCATGACAAAGAAGGAGACATGTCCTCCAGAGGACAAAAAGTGGGACAGGTGTGTGGTCAAGCAACATCAGAGGGTGGGCAAGATGGCAAATGTCATTCAAAATGAGGAAGACCCCCACAAGCGAGGAGAGTCGGCAGCAGTTTGCTTTTGCCTGAGCCTACTGGGAATGGCAAGATTTGGCCATAGCCTCTCATCTTCCACACACACACTGAATTAACAAGATGCAAACTACTTTTGTACTTTGCAGCAATTGAAGAAAGCTGGCAAAATCAAGGTTTGCTTTTTGGAAATTATTTTTTGGAAAATAATGGATGCTTAAATCTGTGGATTTAAAAAACAAATCCGTGGATATGGAGGGGCAACTGTATTGACAAGGGTCATTAGTCCACCTGGCCCGCTATGGCCACTCTAGCCGGGCATCGGCCGTGTTGGAGAGGAAGCAAGAGCTTCTCAACAAGACCAGAAGTTTGGCCAGAGAAATGGACAGCGTAGTAGCCCTCTCTGAATCGTTTCCCAGGATGGAAGTCCTCTCTAAGGATGAAGAAGGACCTAGAACCAAGCCAGTCCCCAGCCAGCCTAGAACCCACTGCTGTGTTCTTGGTTCCCAAAAGTCTTCTCTTACCTGGGAAACCATCCTCTTTTTGCCTTCTCCTACCTCTGCCACCTCCAGGCCCCACAACACCCATCATCCACTGAATACACAAGGAAGATGGCTCCGAGCGAGGAAGAGGAGGAGGAGGAGGAGGAGGAGGAACCCACCGGGTGACGTTGAGCACCGGGAACTAAGCCCTTAATCTTAACTAAACACATTACTGATGAGCTCATCAACAAAAATCTAATTATTATGTGTGAGGCCAAGCTTAATTGCTTGTCCTTGACATGCATAATGTACCACATAAGCCTATTACCCAGTGTAAGCCTATTATTATCATCATCCAGCTCCCTGTCAAAAATATAAAAGTAAAACAGTTAAAAACATGGGGCTGACGGGGGGGGGGGAGAGAATAATGGGCCACAATTAACAACCAATCCCCCAAAGAGGAGCCTCAGTTCTCTATGGCGCCTGGGCATTTCCCAACCATCAACCCAAGGGCATCAAGGAGGATGAGCAATAAAGGGGGGCACTTGGACTTCTGGCCTTCACCCCCCCCCCATCACCACCACCACCACCAAAAAAGAAACCTTGCAAAAGGAGGTATAGAGAAGCTCAGACCCCTTTAGTCCAGTTTAATAAACCCAAAACAATTACCTTCTCCTTGTTCTGCACTTTCAGTCGCTGAAGTTGAATTACCCGTAAACATGCAAAACACCATTCCTGATCCGATTACCTGGATTTCAAGTGTGTGGAAGTGCTACAGAAGCTGCTAAGTCAAGTCTTTGCCTTCATTAACAATTGGCTAATTTTCAGTTCCGTTCGATTTAGGGACACCTCTTGCCAAGCTGGCATCACCAAGGGCAGAAAGAGCACCACTGGGCTTGGCCAGAAGTCAGAAACAACTTGAAGGCACACAACAATATATATTGTTATGTGCCTTCAAGTTGTTTCTGACTTATGGTGACCCTAAGGGGAACTTATCATGGGGTTTACTTGGCAAGACTTGTGGGGGGGGGGGTGAATGGCCTTTATCTTCCCCTGAGGCTGAGAGAGTATGACTTGCCTAGGGCAACCCAGTGGGTTTCCATGGCTGAGCAATGATGTGAACCCTGGTCTCCAGAGTCATAGTCAAACTCTCAGACCATGCTGGCTCTCAGCTGGCATTTGGGGGGGGGGTACAATTTCACCATGCATTTCACCTTCTCTGGACTATTTCAACCTTTTTTCCAACAGGAATTGACCCAGAGGTCCCTGCCCAGGTGACTTCTTAGAGGAGGAAAGGTCTCTCCTGGGTTTCAAAGTGCCCAGGGAGGGGCATCATGACTTCCAAACCTGCCCCCAATACCTCCTGATGGGACGCGTGGTAGAGTCACCAGGTGGAATAAGCCATAGGACTCCTAACCCTTTAGTGCACTGGCTCCCAAACTTTGGACTTCAGCTAGGATGGGGGGGGGGGGGGAACCCATGAAAGAAACCCTTCTTGGCCAGCGATCACCAATCTCCCCACACCAGTCTCCCTTCTGCTTTGCACCCACATGCCAGCCCAGCCATTGCCACCCCAGGCCTCCCCTTGACCCCATGCCAATCCCTCCGGCTGCCCCTAGGCTCCTGTGCCACGATCCCTAATTAAAGCCCACTAATGAGACAATCCGGTTGCCGGAGCGGCTCTCCTGCCGTGGTCCCTGCCCACCGCCTGGTGCCACGCAGACTTATCGCTACTCGCAGGATGTTTACAATAATTTTTAATTTGTACAATTATTAATCATTTTTTCTATCTGCTTCATTTGCATAATGATTAGCCTGCTCAGTGCTTGCCATGACGGTGAATGACAGCATTTTAAATTAAATTAAGATTTTAATATCCTTCCTCCCCCCCCACCCCCGCACTCCTCCATCCTTCCCTATGGCTAAGGCTAATCAAAGTCAACCAATGGTGCAGGATCCAAAGGCGGCAGCTGTCTTTCCAAAAATAACGCTCGAAAGGGACGTGCCGGACGGACTTCGGGATGGCACAGAAAATGCTTGATGCCTCTCCAAGTGAACGGCAACGTCTCTGCAGGTAGAAAAATCTCAAAATGCCACCATTTCCAGGCTGGGCAAACTGTCCAAATGCACACTAAAGCATCAAGGGCCTTCTATGTGCATCTTTGATACTGCAATTCTCAAAGGCCTTCTATGTGCATCTTTGATATTGCAATCCTCAGATGTTGCACCACCAGGTACAAGCAAACCTCTGTCTCTTTCTGATCAGGGATGGCTGATGCCTTCAGTCCAGGCTGGGAATCCAGGTTTTAACTCAAAGCACATTCCTACTTTGCAAATCCCCATCCTAGCAGAATCCAAGGTTCTGGATTCTGTCCCTCATCTAAACGGAGTACCTTGGACAGCTCCTGATGGGAAACCAAGGGGATTGACCACTCCGGCTGACATGGAAGGCACCAGCGGCTGCTGCTTCTTCATAGCATCTGGAGGCCAGGGAAGATGCCCAAAGTGACCTTTGGACTCCAGACAGGTCAAATGGTTAGGGTTGCTTTAGGGACACCATAAGTCAGAAATTGAAGGCACACAACAACAAACAACAACAAGAAATATTATGGGTTGAATAAAGAAAGCCAAGAATCTCTTAACCCTTCAGAAAGTCCCTTGCAGGGTCTTTGGTCTCCTCTGCACTATTCAGTTATAGCACTTCAATTCCACTTTAACTACCATGGTTCCATTCCATGGGATCCTGGGATTTGCAGTTTAGTGAGAGGAACATAGACTTTTCAGCCAGGGAGCTCTAGTTTCTTCCCTAAATGACAAACCCCAGGACCCATTCAGAGTACATTATGGCATTTTGATCCCTTTTAACTGCCATGGCTATACAATGCTGAGATTTGTAGTCTTTTGTGGCACTGGAGCTGAGGTTTGTAAATACCTCATGAAACTACAAATCCTGTGATTGCACCGGATGAAGTCCCAATGCTGGTTAAATTGGGAGTGTTATAACTGTGCAGTTTGCAGAGAAAAGACATTTTTCTGTACATGAAACAGGCTTCCTGAGCAGGGAACAGTATATTTCATGCACAAAACCCATTAAATAAGTTCTACTTGTACGCTGCTGTGAGATCTTGTGATACGGGAAGGGTTATATTAATGTTTCTGCAAATAAAATAAAACAAGTATGTCCAGAGAGACCATTCTGCCATTTTACATGCCTGTTTCTTCTTCTCTGGTTTCCAGGCAAGCCAGGAGCCACTCCAAAAGAAGTCTGCCAGAGCAAAAGGGCCTCTTTTAGCAGCAGCTTTTACATTCAAATCATTCTTGGCAAGAGAAAGGAGGAGGAAAAAAAGGAGGGAGATTGAGAGGGCCTTAGCAACCGGCACAAATCCTCCCAACCAGCCAAAACTCAAGGAAAATCCCTGCTCCAAATCCCAGTCCTGAGCCCAGAGCATTTTGGATTTGCAGCCGCCAAGGCCAAGGGGCCGCTGGATGCACCCACAGACATGGAAAGCCCTCCCTTCAAGGAGTGTCCCTGTGAACTCTGCGACTGTGGGTAAGTGCAAAAGGAAACCACCGCTGCCCACGACTGCCCTCTCTACCTCCCCAGGTTTGGTCTGGCACATTTCAAAGCCTAAAATGCACCAGCAACAGCCAGTGCCTCCAAAGGAAGAAGCCCAACCCAACACCAATTGGGACAGTTGGAGGGAATGGAGAATTCCTGACAGGTGGCCAAGCTGGCTGGGTCTTCTAAGAGCTGAAGTCCAAAACACCTGGAAGACCAAAGTTTGGGAACCACTGTAATGTAGAAGAACGATGGGGGAACTCTGGTCCTACTGGCTCCCTGTGACTTCCAAAGTTACTGGGCAACTAAATGCTTGCCAGTTTCCTCACATCTAGGAAATTTTAGTCCCATAAAAGGCCAGAAAGGAAGGCAGAGAGGCTGGCTCCTGTTCTAAAAACAGCCTGGAAAGGACCCAAATAGTGTCAGAATTTCCCCACTCCACTTGGAAGCATGAGGGAATATTTGGGGAGACATAGCCCTCCAGGTTCCCCTGAGGGTCACCCAACCTATACCAATTGTCCACCCTTATGCTCAAAGGACAGGCCATGGAGGCAGCTAACCTTTGGCCATCTGCTTTCCTCTCCTTCAGCCGTCACAAGCGCCACCAGGGCTGCCTGAAAAAGCCAGCGCTGGCTCAGCCGAAGAGCAGGCGAGGGTGGCTCTCCCACTACAAGGCCACATACACCTGTCCTCCAAGTAAGAGGAAGGGGCAAGCTCCTGGGCAGAGTGGGGCAGCTCCTGTCCTGGTTGCCAGGACCTCAGGCCACGTTGCTCCCCTCACCTGCTCTCCTTCTCCCTGTCCAGCTGTCCGGCCACGCAGCAGCAAGAGACCGCCTTGCACTCCTCCGCACCCAAATCCTCCCCCCATGGACCTCCAGACCACCCGACAGCCTTCGTGGCCTGGGATCCAGAACGGCAGCATCAGACACAGATCAAGGCAAGAGCACCTCAGAAGACCTTCCTTCTCTGCTGGAGCGCCCCAGACACAACAGAGCCACAGAATCACAGAGTTGGGTCCAACTCTAGTCACTGCTTTAAGAATGTAGAGGACTGGGGTGGGGAGAGATTTTGGCATGGAGCTGGTTTCATTCAGAAAAGCAGATGGAAGTCATGCTTCCTTTGTGTGCCTCATCTTTGGGTAGGGTTCAAACAAGTAACCATCTCTGGCGGCAGAGCAAAGCTAACAACTTTTATTTGGCATAAGCCTTCGTTGACTGCAGCCTATCCTTTCCTCCATGCTCAGAGGATGAGACATATGCATGGCCCACAGGGAGGGAAGGAGGGAGGGAGGGAAGCAGGTGGGGTGTGCCAAGGTTTTACAAAAATATGCCACCTGCAAGGCCAGGCATTGCCACAAAAATTTATGTTCAGGTTGAAAGTCTGCAAGAGTGTTGAGTGAGATTCCTGACCAGGGTGTGCATTGCAGGGGAGGCATCACCAGCTTCCGTGGGAACCTTCCCGGAGGCAAGCACCCCACGGCCATTGCCACGCGTGGCCACCTGCCAGCCCCCCGGGCAAACTCCCACCCCTCCTTGTGAAGCACACCTCACCAAGCAACCAGTGCTCCCTGGGACGCAGAAAGGAACAGCCAAACCTGTCAGGTAAAGCTAAAACCAACCTGTGATGGCAAAGGAGCAGCCAAACGCTGCTCTGAAAAGTGCGGGGGGGGGGGGGGAGAGAGTATCCAAGAGGCCTGAAAAATAGAAAAGTTCCTTATTTTATTACTTACCTGCCTTACTCCAAGAGGGAGCCCATAGTGGATCAAAGCATAGGTTAAAACTAACTAAAAGCTCTTCCCACTTCACATGCATTTCTTTTTCTGCCTCACAGAAAATGACGCCAAGGAACACCCACCTGCCCCTGTCTTTGGAGAAAGGCAAGAAGGCATTGCAAAATCTCTGCAACCCATGCCAGCTGGCTATGTGACCAAGTACCAAAGCGATTTCCCACCACGAAGATCCTTCCCAGGGAAGACTGCCCCAGCCCTGCCTCCTCTGGACAACCTGGCCATCAACCGGACCTTCAGGTGGGTGCCCCTCATTGAAGGGATTTCAGGGAGGATTGGAACTCAGGTGGTGGGTTCCAGGGGACAAAACAAGCCCCAGTGGGTCCAGCCCAAGGTCCTAACCTCCTTCTGGTTCCACACAGCACCAGTTTTGAGACTGTCCAGAGGGAGAGCTTCCGCCGGTGGGACTCCGCTGCTTACTCTCGTGTCAAGCTCACTCCACAGAAGGAGCGTTTTGGCAGAGAGTCTGGAGGAGACCCTGGGACAAAGGTAAGGACAACGCTTAAGAAGCCCACCCTCCAGTTCCAGAAAAGAGTCTTATAACTGGGAGGAAGGTTGCTGTACTTTTATCCCTATTGTTATATATTTTTAATTGTTTCCCATTGGTCTTGCCTTTAAAAGGATGATTTCTTTAAATGCACTTCCTTGAGTCCCTATATTGGGAGAAATGTGGGATATAAGTAAATTATTATTATTATTATTATTATTATTATTCTAGTATGATTGGCTTTTAGCAATATTTTGTTTTAATCAATATTGTATGATACCGTGGGTCCCATATTTTTTCAAGAAAGCTGAGATACACATTAATAAAATAAATTTTGGCAAGCAGAGCTGTAACCTTCCCTTTGGAATGAATGGGTCATGGCCCCCTCCCGACCATGTGAGTTTCCCAAATGTTAGAAAAAGTGCAAGGCACAGAGAATAGAATATGAGGGACCCTGCCTAGGGCATTGCCAAATATTGTCCTTTCAGGCCCAACTAAAGGGTAATGTGTTCTTAAAATCATTATCATGCATGGTGGCCAGGTCTTCCTTCTCATTGCTCGACTTAGCCGTTCTAAATGTCCACCAGCAGAACAAGTGGCCTTTCCCATGCAAGAGGCTTCTTTGCTCACCTGCACAGAGCACAAAGTCATGGCCCACCCCCATTATGTCCCAGCACCTGCCTCTCAGAGGTACAGGACAGCCTTGCAAGAGGGACCTCAGGGCTTCAATAGAAATGGACAATTGGCAACATTTAGCTAAGCTTCCAGGAATGTCCTGCAGCAAAGGAATGTATACATAATCCATGAGACGTCAGACTGGCCACAGTGACATGTGATTTGGTTGCATCCAAATCTGTAATTTCGAGGTAATTGCCTATAATGGGCTCAACACAGGACTTGCCTTTGAAGAAGTCTTGGAAACTTCTCTTGGCCCAAAGAGCTGCAGCCAGATAGCTTACCAGAGCTGACTACAGGCAACAAACACCGGCTGCTGGTCTGTTTCCTAGCATAATTCAAGTGTTGGTGATTACCTGTAAAGCCCTTTACGGCCAAGTCCAGGTTATCTGAAGGATCATGAGCCTGCCCAGACCCTTAGGATCTTCAGGGGAGGCTATTCTCTCAATCTCACCATCTTCACAGGCATTTGGTGGGAACACGAAAGGGCCTTCCCTGCTGCTGCCAAGAAATGTATATATAATTCCAAAATCTTCCTCTCTTGCAGCTCTCACACCACTTACCAGTCTCAGTCAAGGGCATGGAGTCCCTTAAACGGTCCACCACACAAGTGAGGTCATCAATGGCCAAGTTTGATGACTCCACAGCATACAGGTTCTTCTTCCGGAATTGGGGAGCTCAGCCACGTATTCGACATGGAGACCCTTGGGAAGGAATCCACACTTGCTCTTTGGTAAGGCATTCATCAAAGAGTGAGTTTTTTGGGGTGGGTCAATGAGGGAGGAAGCTGTAGACAACCAGACTGACATTCATAGAATCCTATTGCCAGAAGGGGCACCTTAGGATATCGAGTCCAATGCCCCACTCAGTGGAGGAAATCCATCTAGCCTTCATAGCAGGGAATTGTCCAGCTCCTTTTAGGGACCCCACTACGCCTTTTCATGCTCAGCCTATGGCAGGGGTAGGCAACCTTTCCCCTTTAAGGGCCGAGGGACTTCAGCTCCCAGAAGCCTCAGCCATGTTGGCCAATAGTCCCATGTTGGCCAATAGCTCCTGGGATTCTGGGAGCTGAAGTCCCTCGGCCCTTAAAGAGGACAGGTTGCCTACTCCTGGCCTATGCCATCCTCTATTAAAAGGGTGAATCAGCAGGTGATGATGGGAAAGATCTCAACCCAAGATGGAGGCCAGGCACCTGCTAGCCTTCCAGATGCTGTTGGGATTGCAATTTCCATTGGATTCCAGACAGCCTGTCCCAGGGTGATGGAGGATGGGAAACATCATAGTCCAGAAGCATGTGAGGGTCCAGAAACACCAGTACAAATGCTCCATCTTGCTCAGTAGACAACTCCCTGAAATACTCCAGGTGCTGGGGGAGACAAGACAAAAACAGATGCATTTCCTAAAAGCAGTTGTTTCCTCACTAACCCCAAAAAAGGCAAAATGCAGCCCTTTTATCTGGGACAGGCATTTCTCAGAGCCAAAACCGAGGCTCAGCAAATTTATAACCTCCTCCACCTTGGAGTCTTGGAAGTGCTGCAACATTTTCGAGTTTCTTCCATCTCTGAGGATGAGGAAATGGACCAACTGCCTCCATCCCCATCACTCTGCTCAGTGCTGTCATTGTAGCTGCTGGTCTCTTTGTTTCCCAGCTTGAACAAATGTATAGAAGAGTCCTCTCAGGTCCATGTATTTTTACACTGTGAGACACATTTGCCACACTGACTTGCTCCTTGTTGTTGGTGGGGGGGGTTCTTCAGGGTCCTTTTGAAAGCCAAACCACAAGCAGTGCATGGCTGCTCAAGAGATAAAAGAAAGCCAACTGCTCCACGCCAGAACCAAACCGAACTCAGAGGGAAGGAAAGCATGATTTTGCCACTGTCCACCAGGAGGCATACAGGTATTCAGCCAAAGTAGCAAACCATGGGCGGGGGGGTGAGGGTCCCAAGTCTGGCTGTGAGGGTGACAGGCAGGGGCTGGAACAGCAGAGGCCTGAACCAGTTTCACCTTCTCTTCCCACCTGCAGGCCCATCCCACTCCCTCTCTGTCGGTTCCAAAAATACTTAATCCAGCAAGAGAAGTCACATAACCAAAGTGTAAACATGGCAGCCAGAAGGACCAGGTGTCAGTCACCAAGAAATCAGAATCTTGGATGATAAAGTGGATGATGGGGCTTGCAAATTTTAAAACGATGCTTTCATGTTTTGTTCATGAGTGGGGTACTTAAAGAGTCATTCACATTTTTTAAAAAAAGGTATGTGTTCCTTATCACAAACTATAGCACCAGCCAACAAGGTGTCATCTCATTCATTTCCTGCTACCAATATGGCAGTAGCATTTAAAACAACATACACCAGTGGTGTTTTTTGTAAAAAGCTGTTATTTACAAACTGTACGTACAAATTACAAAGGATAGAAGAAATATTATCTGTGAAGAGCCCTCTCCACCCCCACCCGTCCCCTGAGCTGCACGGAATCCAAGTTCCTATGAAGAAGTCTTTGCATTTAGCTTTTCTGTACACTTCCAACAGAAGGCCCTCAACAGCAGGCAGTTTACTCAACTTCTCCACATGCAAATCAACTTCATCTGCTTCTTGAGCTGCTGCTGGAAATGAGTTTATTGGCAAACCATTAAGCGGTGTTCAAGCCAGCCCATTCAGGAAAAGACTATGGCAAAACAAAACCTCTCCCTGCCTGAACGTGACTCACACCCTCAACAAGACACTCCAGCCAGGCAGGAAAGGAAGCCTAACTAGACACTGCACTAACTAAGAGCACAAAGTGCCCAACTGCAAATTCATTAAGGGCATCAAAAACCCATCCAGCTCAACAGCACAGCCCAAACCTTCCACAGTCAGGCATAAAAGGAAGGTTCACTGAAAAGTCCCTGCCAAAGTCAGCTGCAACATCTCATCCTGCTTGGCAAGATCAAAGAAGCTGTTTCTTTCAAGTGTTACAGTCTGGTCACAAAAGTCTGTTCATCCTGGACTTGGGGCTTCTTCACTAGGACTGACTATCCTTATCCTTCTAGCAGTCTACACCCAGGAACCTTATAACCTCCCCTTCTGCCATTTCTCTGCCTTTTTGAAAGCCTCTAGAAGGACTCTGGAGTCCCTTTAAGTTGTTAGAGATGGTGCTGTGGCAAAGAAGATCATGCCTGGCAGCAGCTCCAATGTCATGAGGAGGTTCTCCCAAGTCTCAGGTGAGCCACTCATTCCTCACATATCCTCCACACTCCATTTGTAGGCCAGCTCCTGTACAGCTTTCTTGCTGGCAATTCTTGCAAAGCGCTTCTGCTCAAAACCATTTGACCTACAGAGGAAAGGAGAGCAGCCAGGCAGTTGGTACACAAAGAACTTGAAGACACACGTTCATTTCTTGCAAGCAAAGAGTGTCCTTCCCTGTGAAAGCCTCTCACACGGTTCAAATCAAGGCAACAATGCAAAGGAGGAGGAGACAGAAGCTGCCTCCTCATCTGCATATACGGTTGTCATAGTTAATGGGTTGTGTTTGCACACTTTGATGTTCTTTGTTTGTATCTGCTCTACATAATTCATGGGAGTCCACCCTCCCCAGCCTCCCCCTGGGGGTGGAATGTACCTCAGTTTCCCCTATATCCAACAATGAAGATGTGATCACTGAACAAGTGACTCATCTGGGTAGAATTTGTTTAGGGGCCCAATTCTGCCATTGGTCGTGAAGCAATGCTGGAAGGCTTCTCTGCTGTGTGCCATTTACTGCACCACTGGCCATCAATAAAGCTTATGCTATGGCAGTATTGCATGTCAGCTTTCAGCACGCTGGAGCTGGTGCTTCTGAGTGGGTATGGGTCTCCCCATGCCTTCCTAAATTCTCCGCCCCACTCCACTCATTTTCCCAACTGGGGAAATGCAACAGTTTCTAACTGGTGGTAATAACGAACCTGTGGACCCTCCCCCCTCCCCCAATACTTCCCCAATGTGCAGGAGTTCAAACTTTGCGCCCTGCATAGAAGCAGCTTTCTCAGCCATGAGTCAAAGCTGTGTGCAGGGAATGCAGCTGGTACCTATCAGTCCCACCACTGGCACATAAGTGGAATTTTTTGCCAATACTGTCAAAAAACAAGACTCACCTGTCGACTCCATCCCAGCGATAACCAGGCCAGATGTTAAACCGGTTGAGTGGGGGTGCTGGTCCATTATACCTTGGCTTTTCTGCACAGATAGAAGGGGGAGGGGAAGCCAACAACCATGTAAAAAAATGTCAGTGAAAACAGAGCATTGGTATTGACTTTAAACACAGAGAGACAGAGAGAAAATATTAAATGTAGACCCTAAACTCAAAATGCTAACGCAAACTGGCTAAAAGCAACCACAAGGCACTAGTACAAACCAGCCCCAAAACACGATTGTTGAAGACGACATTGTGGTTACTTGCAATCGTGTACAAAAAGCAGTTGAAAAGTCAGAAAGCATGATATCTCCTGGGTGTTACCTACTGTTCTTTAATAAAAATTTTAAAAGCCAACTTCCAGCCCCCTTTGTTGAGGTACCTAAAAGTGGACAATGAGAGTGAACCATAACTCAGAGAATGAGAAAGGGAGCAAAAGAGTCCTCACAGGTTTGCTTGCCATTTCCACAATCCTTTGGTCCTAGGCTTGGACTGCTTCTAAATCCTATCTACCCTAAGATGCAGATCCTTCAAGACATCATGTTTTTCAGAGTGGCTTTCCAGATACAGCATTCACCCTCTCCCTTGACTGTGGGCAAGATCAGACTATACATATTCCTGGTGGTTATCAGCTCAACAGTTCTCCCTGGGCTCCACAGCCAGCCATCATCCCACCCACATCACCCCATTGCCAGGAGCCCCCCCCCCCCCCACGGTTATGAGCACAGACCTTTTGTGTCTTTCTTCTCCTTGGCCTTCTTCTTCCTAAGGAAGTCGGCCATAGGGTCACCTTCTCTCTCCTGCTCCCGTAGCATCTTGTCCAAGTCTTGGTCATCAATGTACCGAGCCAAGGGCTTCTGCATTTCCTTCATGGCATCCTCCACATTCTGCTGCTGCTGCCTGCTCTGTGCAAGGCTGCAAGAAACACAGAAATGAAAATAGGACAGAACTGGTACAGCAGGAGTTTTTCTCCTTGACTGCCTGCCCATTGCATGATAAGTCTCAAGAGATGTGAAAGGGGAATGGAGGCAACAACATGGTTAGGGCAGCTTCACACAGTCCTCCTCTCAGGACTGTGATAAGAATGTGTATGCCGGATGCACATCCAAAGGTCTCCTGTATAATCTCTGGTCAGGCCAGCTAAAATGGATCATGGAGCAGATATAGAAAAAAACCCTGCTCTGCTTAAGACCCTGGGGAACCAAAGACAGGAGCGAGAACTGTGTAGCCCTCCAGACCCTACTGAACTGCAGGTTCCAGCAGCCCTAGCCAACAGAGCCAACAATGAGGAATGATGGGAGCTACAGTCCAACAGCATCCAGGTAGTTGCACAATTGCTATCCCTAGGACAGAGGGATAAAATGTCTGACCTGGCAGAAGGCAGCTTCCCCCATCCCTTGTTGCCACCATTAAGCCTCCATGGCTTTTCTCTGCCTTCCTGGCCCTTCCTGAGGACCTGAGTCTAATACCCTGAACTCCAGGATCCAGCCGGCTTACCCCTTTCCCCACTTGGCATACTGCTCCTCTCGCTCAGATTTCTCTTCTGCTTTCTTCTGCTGTTCCAGCTTCTCCTGCTTCAGGTCCCTCTTGCGGCCCGATTTATCCCGGAAAACAGTTTCAGCGTTTTGCGATTCACCTGAAAAAGGAGCCAGGCATTAGAATCAGAGCACTGTCATCATTGCACCACCAAGGCAACCCCCCCCCCCGATGCACTCTGTGCCCCCAATAAACCCTTGCATAAAGTAGCTGGGGATATTTCTGCAGCATCCAGGAGGTAAATAATCAAAGTGAACCCATTTTTTTCCACTTGTAGGTAATATGACTTTCTGGGCTGAAAAACTTTACTTCCAGACATCCCCCAAACAAAGGTTGGGCTGTCTCCTCCCATTATTGCTACCAAAAGTGTGCTTCAAGTGTCAACAGGACAAGACCTATTTGCATTTCTCCTAGGTCTACTGCCTGTTAGTGTCAATGGACTTTGTACAACTAGTAAAAAACTGGCATCCTTTCATCTGTAGATTTCGTTTTAGCAGAGGTTTCTCCTCACCTCCATGTAGGTTGGTACATAAAAAAAAAATAAGGTCCTTCAAATAACCTGGACCTGAACCATATAAGGCTTTATATTTTATAGGGCTGAGAACCCCGCATGGTTCAACATCCCAGACTTAGTTCTGGGAGAAACTGATTCAGATCATGCTTGTGCCACAGATTCACAGGACTTCCTTGTACAAACCAGCCTCTCAGTCTCCCTCCCCACAACCAAGACAGACAGGTGCCCCACGGCACTCACTTTCCAGATGTTTGCTGCTGCTTCCACCCTGCCGCCTCAGGTCTTGCTGCTCCCTCCGTAGCAACTCAGCTGATACCAAGCCAGCCTTGCCACCCGAGAGCATCTGAGGGCCCTGAAAGCCGAAAGCAGCACAACAGCTGTCACACACATAAACAGACAAATATCATCTTTTTGAAGTTCCACCCAAATGTTAGATGCCTCAGATTCTGCAGTATAGCTGCCTCAACCCAGCAAGGCACTGTCAAGAGCAGCATGTCCCCCAAGTCCACCAACAGTACTAACCAGGCCTAATGGGGCTTCCAAACTGAGCTAAAGCAAGCCCATTTCCTGCTGGGTACCCCCTTACCCTTTGGCTGCTGCCCCTCTCTTTGGAGTCCTCAGTCCAATGAGGTGACAAACGATCAAGAGGGCTCCTGGATCTGCGGGTTTTCTTTGGGGCCTCTTGACCCCTTCGGGGAGGAGACAAATCAGAGTCTGAAGACCCATGGCGCTTCCTTCTGGGTGGGGAGAGAGCTGAAGGGGAGTTTTGCTGGGGCAAAATGTTCCGACTGGGCCGTGGTGGGGACAGGTCTGAGTCAGAGGAGGCTCTGACATTGCCCCGCGGGAGTGAGTGGGAGTCAGAATCAGAATCATGCCTCTGGCGGTTCCTTGGGGAAGGTGCTCTCGGATGAGATTTTTTATGCCCTGAAAAGCCTGTGCGCAGAAAGACCAGAGTCAGAACTCATGAGCAAATAGGATTAAACGTTCTCCAGCATTTTTATAAGAACTGTGGATTATTCAAAGTTCTTTCCTGAGAGAGCACAGCACTTCGCACAAGTCAACTCACCTTGGGAGGATGGCTGTTTCCGATGCAGTAACTGGTCTGCATCAGAACTGTGTGTTTTCTTCTGAGGTGCTGATGCTTCAGGAGTAGCCGGTCTTTTCGGATGGGCCGAGTCCTTCTTTGGGAAGTGCTCCTGCTGGCCTTCACTAAAAGGTCTGGAATTGTTTATGCTTGCTCCAGAATAGAGCCTTTTGACAGATAAATCAGGTAGGTTGTGGCAGCCTCTCCTGGGTGGAGAATGATCCAATGAATCATGGGGGCCCTTCCTGGGAGGAGTCTGATCTGGCAGATCATGGCAGCTCCTCCTGGGTGGGGACCGGTCTGGGGTGTTATGACGGCCTCTCCTGGGTGGGGACCAGTCTTTGGAGTCGTGGTGGCCCCTCCTGGGCGGGGACGGGTCTGGAGAATCGTGGCGGCCCCTCCTAGGTGGAGACTGGTCTGGGGAGTCATGGCGGCCCCTCCTGCGTGGGGACTGGTCTTTGGAGTTGTGGTGGCTCCTCCTGGGTGGGGACTGGTCTGGCAAATCGTGGCGGCCCCTCCTGGGAGGTGACTGGTCTGGGGAGTCATGGCGGCCACTTCTGGACAGGGACTGGCCTGGGGAATTCTGGTGGCCTCTCTCAGGTGGGGACTGGTCTGGAAAATGTAGTGGGGTTTTTTGCTTTGCAGCTTCTGAACTGAAAGGCAAAGTCACGAGAGAAACCACAGTGTAAATTAACCAGATCTTCTAAAGAAGAAACTAAACTTGCCTAACATTTTATTATCAGATGTAATTTTGCCAAGAATCTTCACCATTGCTGTCTTCTACGCCCTGCCGGTCATCCAGCTGGTCATCACTTACCAGACGATAATGGAAGACCAACCCCAACCCCTCTCCAGTCCCTGGGCACTGCTCATGCCACCCCCCGTGTGTTACATAACAAGCAGCAGAAAAAGGCTGGGAATTGACCTCTTAGACAAAGAACTCCCTTTTACCGCAGCACCATCTTCTACAAGGAGGTGCTTCCTCATCCCCACAGTGCCAGCAGATGGCATATCAGTGGGCCATCATGCACATGCATTCTTCAAAAACATTCAACCATTAATAATTTTGCGTGCTATTCCTCTCCAATGCTATTACTTCAACCCAGCCAGTTCAAGACATCTAAATGAAATTATGTTGGAGACTTACTGCCTGTTTTTTAGTAGCACAAAGGCTACCCAACCTATTTTCAATGAGGCTTCAACAAACCTTGTCTCTTACATTTGACAGCAGGTTACAAAAGTTCCTTCCACCCACAAGGTACCTCAAAATAACTGCACCTACACAAAAAACCAAGGCCACCTATCAGCAAAAGATTAAATTATATGGATAGAGCTTTGCCCTCAATACCAAAAATAAAATTACGTAATAGACATAACCAGGGGGGAAAAAACAGATTACAAACTGCTCAGCTACTAATATTCCTCACCTTTTTGTTGATTTTGCAAAGCCAGAATGGTCAGACCTTTGGGTCTCTTCATTTTGCTCTAAAGAAAATCAAAACTTGTCTTAACATGTGCCTATTTACCAAAGTAATCCTAAACAAGTAACTCACAAAGGATAATAAGACCACCTTTAACCCCAGATACCCAGATTAAGTCCCATCTTTGGTGAAAAGGCAAAGCATAAATAAAAGTACAAAACTTTAAAGAACAGCAGAATGCTAACCTCCCAACAGCTTCCATTTGTTACTGGTGCGGAATACTTCCATCCATTTAACTTCATCCGGCCGCTCATCAATAAACTCTGCCACCTGGAAAAAACAGGTGGACCAAGGGATCCAGACTACATCAAGAGACCCTTTGCTCTACAAGACAAAACACTCTCCAAGCAAGCAAGTTTTTATTCAACACATATTCTGGTGCCTCCCTATGGGAATTATAATCACAGACAAACAACCCAGACACAACTGGCTTATATTGTTCTTAAAAAGGACGAAAGTCCTAGACATACCTTTAGTAGCCACCGTTTCATCCAACTAATACGAAGCCTTAAAATACTCACCACAGGCAAGTCTCCCTCATCCCCTTCCTCGTCCTCTTTCTCCTGTTCCACAGGAACGATTTTCCAGCTTGTGTCGTCGTCATCCACAATGCGCATTCTGAGTGCCAAAAGAGTGGGGGGGGGGGGGAATACCCAGTGTGACAATCAATCAAAACAGCGTCGAAACACAGTACTAGCTGTCAATCCTGGACCTTTCTAGAATAAGAAGCCTGGCAATGTCATGGCCTAGTGTGCTTTTACCCAGAACTTCACCTCTATAGGCGCTTAGATACTAAACTGTTGGGGAACTTGGAAGAGAGGCTGCTACATCAGAGGATTTTTAAAATTATTATTATTTACTTATATTTATTTTTAAAACAATTTTACATATCTCTTAAAATGTTACATATGACGTTAACACAAAATAACATAAGACAACACAAAATTGAGAGAAAAAACAAAAAGAAACAAAAAAGAAAAAAAGCTTGTGTAATTATTAATAAAAGGAGTGCAAATAATCCAATGAATATATATACAGATATACACAAATACACATATCTATATCTATCTATCTATACACATACATACACACCCATGGATATAGTAACAATATAATAGAAACAACACATAGTCATAACCACATTTAATCACTACAACATAAAGGTAATTACTCCCTTATTCCACCTTTTTTCAGTTATTGTGACTTTTTTCCTGATTTGTCTGTTTCGTTGCTTATATTTCTGTATATCTCCTTTTAAGGAAAGGCTGCTAATATAGGTGATATTATACATGTATTTTGTAGTATTAACATATGCAGTATTGAGAGCCAGCTACGATTCTGGAGACCAGGATCCAAATACCGGCTCAGCCATGGATACTCAATGGAGTGACCTTGGGTGAGTCACACCACACTCTCTCAACCTCAGAGGAAGGCAATGGCAGACCTCCTCTGAACAAATCTTGTCAAGAAAACCCCATGATGGGGTTGCCATAAGGTAGAAACAACTCGAAGACAGACAACGCACACACATACACACAAGGTCAACCCACTGGGTGACCTCAGGCAAGTCACACACTCTCAGCCTCAGAGGATAGCAATGGCAAACCACCTCTGAACACATTCTGCACAGATCTGCATGGATCTTGCATATAAGAAGCATGGATTTATATTTCAACCCACTGGGTGACCTCAGACGAGTCACACTCTCCCAGCCTCAAGGAAAAATAATGGTAAATTCCTTCTGAGGAGATCTTGCCAAGAAAACCCCATGACAGGTTCGCCTTAAGGTTGCCACAGGTTGGAAATGAGTTGGAGGCACACACCACACACAGGGGACCTTGGGCAAGTCACACTCTCTCAGCCTTAGAGGAAGGCAATGACAAACCTCCTCTGAAGAAATCTTGCCAAGGAAATCATATGATTGGGTCGCCATAAGGTAGAAACGACTGAAAGGCAGACAACACACACACACACACACAAAGATCAACCCAGTGGGTGACCTCGGGCGAGTCACACTCTCTCAGCCTCAGGGGGAAGTAATGGCAAACTCCTTCTGAGGAAACCTTGCCAAGAAAACTCCACGACAAGCCGGCCTTAGGGTCGCCGTAAGTCGGAAGGGCCTCGAAGGCCCACAGGACACGACGACAACCGACGGGCGGCGGGTGTTTGGGCCTCCCCTTCGACGGAGGGTCCCTCCCGGCCTTCCCGCTTCCTCACCGGCCCACCGGCGCCTCCTTGGCCCCTTCCGCCTCCTCTTCCTCCTTCTTCTTCCTCTTCCTCCGGCGCCGCTTCCCCGCCTCGGCCTCTTCCTCGGCGCCTCCGCCGCCCCCCAAGTAGCGCCGCCGAAGGTATTCCGCCTTGGACAGCCCCGACGCCGCCATCTTACTTCACTGGCCGGAAGCGGAAGTACGGCTCGGGCCGGGAGTGGGGAGGAAAAAACCATAGAGATGAACATCGAAACGGAGGCTGAGTGCCAAGCGCCCTCTAGAGGCCGCCTCGATTACTTCCTAAACTACTAGGAGACTGAAATATTAGCGTGTGTGTGTGTGTGTGTGTGTGTGTATATATATATATATATATATATATATATATATATACACACACACACACACACACACACACACATATACATATATATATGTGTATATATATATATATATATATATATATATATATACATATATATATATATACATATATATATATACACACACGTCTATTACCTCCTTAATATATATACATATATATGTAATTTATATATTACATTTATTATATGTGTAACATATATTATACACACACACATATATATACATATATATATACACACAAGTCTATTACCTCTTTAATATATATAAATATATATGTAATTTATATATTGCATTTATTACATATGTAACATATATGATACACACACACACACATATAGATATATATAGCAGATTAAAAGGGAAAATTTAAGGTGTTTAAAATGTCATTTAATCAATGAAATGGTTATAGATGCATAATTCAGCAGAGAGAGGTGAAGCCTTGTGATAGGGTTAAGACAGAAATTTAAAAGTTGAAATGTTTCAAGAAATAAGAACTAACCAAGAGGCGAGGAAGTTTAATGTTTGTCTGTTGGATTGTTCTTTTTATTTATATAAGATTGTTGTAAGATACCTGTATTGTATGTTTACTAGAAATGTGCTAGTTGTTAGTTGTCTCAATAATGTATGTTAATAAATATACATTCAAAATTACCTGGAGAATCAAGGTTTGGGAAGCTTCACGCACTCACTCTCTGCCCGCTTTCCTTTTTTAACTGCAGTCATTTTTACTAAAATTTTGCTGTGAGAAAGAGAGAGTAGGGTTGCCGTAGTCCAGCCTCTCAAATCCAGGAATCCAATTCGTGTATTGTGCGAATTATAATAATTATGCACATTATTAATTTGCATCTTCATTGTGCAAAGCCAATGTATTAAATTATTGCATTTTTCCCTACCTTTTAAGTTTCAACCTCAGTATGTAATTTTGTGCATTTTAGTCAGACGGATAAAGGTTATCTCTTTTTTGTGGATTTTGGATGTTGTACTTTGCTCTATGGCCAACACGGCTACCCCTGAATATAGTACCAAGCTAACCGTTTATGTATAGAATATATAGGAGTATATAGCCCTGAATATATTGGAAGAATAAGGTGGCAACTGGAGCCTCCAGAGTGGAATGAGTCTTATCCAGTGGTTTTACATCTGATTTGAGGAACCTGGGATTTGCTACTTCAACAAGCCCAACCAGTTGGGACATTTTTCAGTCCCTTAAATCCAGGACTTTCCCAGTTTTCCAGGACGAATGGCAACCCTATGTGTGAGTATTGCATGCCTTCAGCTCAAACAGCAGTTCCGTTCCTATTGCCTTCCACTTTGCTGAGCATTATCATTATCTCTAATGAGACCTCTCTCCTGATCGGTCCAAATGACAATAGCCTCGGTTAATCATTTTGCCTTCTAAGGCAGTGGTTCCTAAACTTTGGACCTTGGACTTCAGCTCCCAGAATTTCCAACCGTTGTCCAAATTGACTGGGGCTTCTGGGAACTGATGTCCCAAACACCTGTAGGACCAAAGTTTGGGAATCCCTGTTCTAGGGAGAGTTCAAGCTCGATTTGCCCTTGGACCCATTTATTGGTCTTTTTGGCAGTCTGTGGTATTCACAGAACTCTCCTCCAGCACCACATTTCAAATGAGTTCTCTTGCAGCCAGCTCTCTTCATTCGTTGCCTGGCTTTTACAACCATGCATACAAATCAACCCTCCTCCTGCTGCTCCCCAAGTTCAGGCAAGAACTGTCTTCAACAAAGTCATGGAAAAACTCTCAGTGGCTACCAGTTAGGATGGCAATGATCCAGCAAATCATGATTCCACAGGAGCTATTACAGGCTCCTGAATGGTTTTTATGAATGCATTTGTACTTCTTTTTATTTAAGTATTATTAGTGTTAACTCCCTTGAGCGAAGATATTGTTACTAAGCAGAAATCGTCTTTCTTGTGGGATTGCTGGAGGGTCTGATAAGCCACATGGTTGGCCTCTGCGCAGATACAGCAAGGCAATTAATAACACTCTGCCTAGCTCCAATGCAAGTAGTCTGTCCTCCACTTAGTTAGAGACTTTAAAAGGAAGTTACCTAAGAAACTACTTAAAAAGCCCAATGGAACTACACATGAGCCCATGTACCTCACAGCCCAAGGATAGAGAAAGCAACAACACTGTTTTGGTAAAGCTTTCACATTTCAAGACCAGGACCAATTTTTACATTCAACAGGGAACTGTTTTTTATGTTTATTTATTGAATTTATACCCCCACCTTTCTGCCAGGATGGGACTAGACCTAATCATTAGATCTCTACTGCTTCTTTAGGCCCTCTGTGTCCTTGAACTACTTCCTTATAGCACCAGCTCCAGCAAGTCAGTAGTCTTCTTTTTAGCTATAATGTATTCATTGTAGTTTGCAAGCCAAATTGAGTCCCACCTTTGAGGAAAGGTATATAAATACAAGTTGTTCAACCCGCTCCTCCTCGCAGCAAGGCAGTCACACTTCAGTTACAAGAACAGCTCCACTTTTTTATTGCCCCAAAGGAGATAGCAGAAAAAGACAAACACTTGCAGAAAAGAGGGCAGTAAATGGCTGCCAATGCTGCAAGCCACTGGTATAAATGCAAGTCACCATCCCTGTGCTGGACAGGACCCAAAACGCAACCAAGTGCTGAACAACCCTGTCAGACACCAGGAAGACCACAGTGTCTGTGTGAGGGTGGCTCATTTGTGCGAAATGGATCCCCAGCCAACCCCAGCCCCAAACAGGATGTCAGCCTACAGTTAAGCCAGTCAGATTCCAACTAAGCCATAATTCAGCTTTAATATGTAGGCAGGCACTGCTGGTAGCTTTCAGTAAGTATCAGTCTTGAGAGGTGCAAACCGCTCCTTCAAAGGAGGAATCTCTGCTGGGAAAGTTCCCTTCTTTCTCCTTGCGTTGCACTTGAAGTGGGCTCTTGCTACCGCCTGGAGGAAGGCTCTGCCTCATAGCCCTCTGTCTTCATATCATTGAGGCCCAGCTCTTCATTCTGCTCAAACCGCCGCTCGTAGCGCTCCACGTTCATCTCAGGGTCTTCCTCAGGAGCATAGACATTCTGCAGGCATCAGGGAGGCTGGAGTAAGCCGAGGTGGGATATGGATGCCTTTCCCTCCCAGCCCATAACACCACCCAGTAGAGAGGGACCCAAGGAAGGTGGAGGAGGAGGAGAAGGACAGATAGCCAAAAGGCTTGGCCAAGGACAAAATCAAGAGCCAGTATACTTCTTAACTCTTTCAGTAGTGTATTTTTGTTGGGCTGTTAGGAGGCACCTCAATTATTCCATCCTATTCGCAGAACCAAAATTTCTCTCATTTGTCCACCCAATGCTAGGATTGTTGAAGATGAAGCAAGGCTTGGAAGAGTTATGCTCCCAGAATCCCCCAGCCAGGATGGTCTCTTTCTCTGCTCTGGCATTCTATACACCCCTCCCCTACAACCTTCACTCCTGCAACTCCAATGCCCTCAGTCATCCAGAGATCTCTCCCTCCTTCAAACACCACCTCCATTTCTTCTGCAATTCCCCTATGCTAAGACATGCATCCCAGAACACCCATGCAATGCCATCTCTTACATGTTTTGAACTGCTTCTTGAACTCCATCTTCTCTGTGATGCCTTGGTTCCCATGCTGTGGAGTAACTAAGCCTAGGTATGGTATCATTACAATTATCTCCTGCTTCTCCCTATAATTTGTCCATAGGTTCTTTTAAGTGGGGATCTGTCCTCTCAGAACTCCTTATTACCCAATGTGATTTTTCAAAAGGAACATGATGCATCCATTTGCACCTAGTTATGCAGCCAGCCAGTTCTCAGCAAGGCCGATGTTTCAAACTGCTTGTAACCAACTTTTTCCTACTCATATCTAAGGAGATCCAAACTGGCATCTTTTCTCTGGAACACTCCGGCTACCTCCCTTTTACTATTTTACCGGACCTGATATATACCTGCCAACAGAACTACATGGTCATGATATTCTCCCTCTGCCCCTCCAATTTCACACTACCTGGAGATAACTGTTCCCTGCAGGGTCATCAAGGACAAAATGTACTTTTAGCTGCCCATCCAGGATCTGGGAAGGAGGAAAAAGACTCATCAATGATGAAGGAAAGAGTTCACCATCCCCTTCCCTCTCAGCCAGAGAATCCGCCTAATCACTCCCCAGTGCCTAAATGTATTTCCAGTCATGCAACAGGACCACTGGAAGACACAGCAGGGAGCAGGTAAACAGTGAGGAGTCTTACCTGCTGTAGCCTCCTACCAAACGCATGGAGTCTCTCAGTTCTATCAGGGTTAGCGCTATCACCAAGGCTGAAAGGGTTTTTTTCCACCTGCAGGAGACGATTCAGCGTCAGGATGCTGGTCAAGTGGAGTCTCTCTGCCCCCTTCCCTCAGGATTGCATCACTACATTCCCAGCTTTCTCACCCAACCATGAGTGTTCTGCCAAGAACTCATCAGCCAAGAGGAAGAAGTAACTCCACCAGCTAAAGGGCAGCCAATGAGGCAAGTATATTTCTGCTGCTTATTTTTCTTTCCATGTTCACATCTTGATTTTACATTATATTTGATACACTGTTTTATTTTTCATGCACTATAAATAACTTTCTTAGGTTCCCCTTGAATATGTTTCATTAAATAATGAAGGCGGCTCACCAGACCCTGAATATCCTTCAGTAGTCCTTCCAGAGTTGTGAATTTGCCACCCAGGGCTCCCATTCCTAACTCAAACTCCAGCTCTGGAATCTCCACTCTGCAGGTTTCAGACTATGGAGAAAGAGATTTGACTTAGTTTCTTATAGACCAGAAGCTAGGCAAGTTGGTGGCAAAAATCTGCAAGCCAAATAGCAGGAAAGGTGTGCTACCTTCAGAATTCTAGCACCTTTGAGATTGTGTGAAAGACGTTGTGGCATAGACTTTCATAGACTGAGTCTCTTTACTTAGGTGCATGGAATGTTCATGCATCTGAAACACTCCACATCCAATGAAGCAGACTTGGTCCACAAAAGCTTGTGCTACAACTTCTCTCTCTCTCATTCTCAAAGGTGCTACAAGACCCCTTGGCATACCTTCAAAATGTCTCTCGTCAGATCTGATGGGTCCGTTACATGAAGGGTTATCTTAGTTCCCAATGGCTCTATGGCTCCTCCCGATTTAACCTGAGGACAGGCAGGCAAACTGTTAAACAATCAAGACAGAGCTATGGAGTCCAAGAGGATCTCAGTCTGCTCCAGAGTACAAAGCCTCACCTCGTTTGTTCTGTGCCCACAGGCATCGCAGTTCGTAGCCATGATGATGACTTCTTTGAAGTGGGGAATCTCTGAGATGGAGACGTCAAGGAAACCTATATTCAGACTCAAGCAGCCAAGCTCACACACAGCAGCCCTGTCTAACTCATACAGATACAAGGCCCACATCCTTTTTTTTAAAACACAAAAAGTTGGTTGCATTACCTTCCTGTGCTGTCAGAAGCCCTGACCGACACTTCCAGCCCCAGGAACATGCCTTCTGGGCACTGGCACAGCTCCCTCAGAGGCCGGGCATGGTTGAAATGTGCTCTCTGGCCATGAGCAATCCATCTCCTCCACGTGCACTTCACTGGCCCTACATGAAGCCAGGGGTGTTCCTCTTTCACCAGCTCAAAGGATACGCACCAGCTTCATGTTTGTAACAGCAGGCACATTGCATTCAGGGCAATTTGTGTTGAATTGCAGCACCTGAGACAACATGAGAGAGAAGCAATGTTGAGGCCTTCTTCCAACGACCACACTCTTCTCAAGTCAAGGGAGCCAGGGAGCACTGCAGATTCAACAGGGGCATCTGGTGCTTCACCAGACCCAGCCAAGCAGCAGACCACCCAGTAGCTCACTCACCTCATTCCTGAGATCATCAGCAGAGTCAGGTGAGCTTTCATGAGGCTCCTCAGCCTAAAAAAGAAGAGAGAGGTTGGAAGCACATTCCTTGCCGCACCAGCTTAGGATCTACAAGGTGGGGTCAGAGGACAAGAAGCTCTAGAGTGCCACAAAGTTAGAATGATTTTCAGAGGAATATAACTGTGGCAATCTGTAGGAGCAAAAGCAACCAAGTCTTAAGGGCAAGTTCATTTAAATGTACGCTGTCACTGACTACAGCCCACATCATAGTAGTTCAGAATTAAGCAGTGAAAGAGCCTTCATGAATCCACCAAACCCAGACACTCCTTAACTCAAAGTCACCTCAATTCCCAGCATGGCTGCCTGCTGAGGAGTTCTCCAGTAACGGGTGACCACCAGAACTTCATCTCGCAGTGGGGCATGAGGGTTTTCCACAAAGCTGTTGCCAGAAGGGTCATCTAGGATCTAGCAGAAAAAAAAATGTTCAGGGGGAAAGCCACATTACCCTTCTCACTTTTGCAGGGAAAACAGGAGTGCACACTTTTACAGGCCAGATCCTTGCTGGCTGCCCTGCCCAGAGAGTACTTACAAAAGTGAAGGATGAATCCACTTCCTTCAAGCGCTTCAACTTGGAGATGAATCCATCTATCTTTTCAGCCAGGCCTGTATCAATTTCCTGTCACAAGAAACAGGAGCTGCCTTTAGCCCAGGACAGAAAGGGTTACATTTGCAGATAATACCAACATGCACATCAGAAGCTGTCCCATATCAGGCCACATTATTTGTATGCTTTAGCTGTGGACTGCCTACTACTCTGGTAGCAGCAACTCTCCAGAAAGCAGGATATAAACTTTAAAATGAAACCCACTACTACAGATGTGCTGTATGTTATTACTAAGAGTATTTAAATGTAGCTGTTAAAGATCTAACCAGCCATATTATGAGCCTGTAGAACTGTTAGCAAGACTGTTCAACAAATTCAAACATTTTGGACAGCTGACAATGTCAGAACTACACAAGCCTCAAGGTCTTTCAGTGCTCCCAAATATCACTCAAGTTTTGTTTCCCAAATGGCGATTTTTTAAAAAAAACTTAAGGAAGGCCAGTGTTTGTTTTATACACAGGCTGTTCTTCAATCATTTCTGCAGCAGCAGATAATGTTAGAGATTCATTTTAGTTAGTAGTTAATACCCATGTGCACACCCAAGACACATACCCTGCTCCATACCACCACCCCCAGCCATCCCAGAAATCCAAGAAGCAAGATGAAAGCACTCACAGATAGATCTCTTGCAAGCCACTTACCCGGCGGCCCGGCTGGTCCTGCTCTAGTCCTGCTATGGCTCTGTCAATTAACCCTTCAAGGGTGGTCAGAGCTAGGAAGAAGAAGAAGCCGTAAACATTACTACTCCATTCTCAAGCTGAGCAATTATGTTTTTCTCTCTGGCTTACAAAAATGACTGTTATGACTGGAAATAATAAGTCTGGCTCATTAGCTGGCCCTCACAGGTTAGCTGCTGCAGGACACATTGGACTTTAGATTGCCCACATTGAGATAGAGCCTGGATGACAACTGTGAAGAGAAGCCACCGCAACCTCTGTCCTTCAAAAAAGACATGCCTTCTGTGCCTCTTCTATTTGCGATTCCTCTGTGAAGGTGATCCTTTTCTCTATTCTACTTCATGCTTGACTTCACTGGGTGAGGGGGAGCCACAGCAGATGGAACTAGCACACTAGCTGCTGTTGCTGTGGATATCCAGATTACAGGGAGAGGTGGCATAACCCAGAATTTACTAAAGGCACACAACTAAACATCAGCACAGCTTCAAAAAGCAGCCATTACTTCAGCAACAGGAAAACAAGAGCAACATTCTAGGAACAGAGGGAGAGGTTTACCAGAAGTATGGATTCCACAGAGAGCTTAGACAGAACACTGCTATTTGAGACAGGATTCCTGAGCCCCCGGCTGAAGCCTCTACTTTACAAAACCCCACAACCCCAAAGCCCCCTGCAAAACATGTCCCTTTCACACTCCAAAGTCAAGGCCCCTCCTCTGTGAAAGGCCATCTCAACAGCATCATGGCTGTGCGAGAAGTTCCAGTGTCCCAAGACTACTGCCAACAGCCCCAAAACATACCAAAATGACCATATATACCCACCTCCCTTCTGAGAAAAAGCAGGGATTTCAAAGTCTAGCTCAGGGACTCTAGCTGTGGCACAGTCAGTCTTCACCACTTCCCTATTCATATCCTGGAGAGAATGATTTACAGGAAAGGTTATACCAGTTTAAGAGACCACCCTGCAGCCCACCCAATGGGCAGGACCAAGGACAGGCCTGAGGCACAAACTCAAGGGTAGCACAAGCCTTTAAATAAAGTAGATAAAACCACCCCAACCAAGCCCAGGTGTAACTCTAGCCTAGTGCTGGAATCTGTGCAGCCCTCTGGATACTGAGAAACTGCAAATCCCATCAGCCCCGACCAGCTAGGCAATGATGAGGAATGCTGGGAGCTGCAGTTCAACATCTTGAGGTCTGCAGAATTCCCATCCCTCTGCTAGGGTGCTGCTGGGGCAGCTTCATAAGGCCTTATGCTGTATAAAAAGACAATTCAAAATAAGAGTAGACATTATTTTCAAATTCTTGATTTTGCACACTCTGACAACCATACACCCCCTTAAAGTTTTGTTGTTCATCTGCACCCATGGTGGGATATGACATTATTTTTAATCCCTGTTACAGTTTATACAATATCAAGAACCCTTGAGCCGAGGCCCAGGCATATGTATATGATACTTAATCTCCCATTTCACACCTCTCCTCTCTGGTCCTCCCATCCAGGTTCTAATCAGACCCAGACTGGTCAATTTTAGCACTATTAATGAATCACATCCTTTGAGATCCTGCCCAGGGACCTCAAAGCTGGGATCTTTCCAGGCTGGTATTTGACACACAAAAACAGTCACCCAGCCCACAGTGCCTGACACATGCCATGACTCTTTAGTGCAGGCCCATCAGTTTCACACAGAAGATTCGGGAGGCACAGACGGTGCCAACACCAGCCTCCCAAATTGTCCGTATTGGTTCAGAGCCAAGAGTACCACCCACCTGCTTGTTCCGCACAGTCAAGGTATAGCACACGCCTTGATCCTGGATCCGGCCGGCCGACTGGATCTCTGAGTTGGTCCAGTTACAGCTGCTGCAGGTGAACGAACTGACGATGATCTCCTTGAAGAACGGGATCTTTGTGAGTAACAGCCGAGTCACTCCCTAAGTTGTGAGGAGGGGAAAGTGCATTAGTCCAAGTGGCAGGAGTCACAACTGCAAAGAGCTGGAAGGCAGATTTTGCAGCCTCCCCTTCTTCCACAACCCACTGATTGAGTCTATCCACCTTAAAGTGGTTTCCTCTATTCCAGTGTTTCCCAAACTGTAGTCCTCCAGGGCTTTTGGACTTCAACTCCCAGAAGCCCCAGCCAACTTGGCCAACAGTCAGGAATCCTGGGAGCTGATGACCAAAGCCTCTGGAGGAGTACTGCTTGTCACTTTACTGCCCAGGAGGACTCCGACGACGTCCTCCATCTCGAGGACGACTAAGAAGCACGGGTTTAACCGTTATATTTGTGCTTTGAGCTTTCATTTGGTGAGGCCCTCCACCTTCCCCTCACCTGGCGGTAGCAGGCCATGCAGAGGGACTCGATCTCGGCCGGCTGCTGCTCCTCGTCCTCGGCGCTGAGCGGACGGAAGAGGCCTCCGGGGCCGGAAGACGAGGAGGACGAAGGGGCCGCCCCGCTTCTCCCTGCTCCGCCGCCCGGTTCCCCTCTGGCCGGGTCCAGCGCCCCGAAGGCCGACATGCCTGCCCTTTTTCCTTCCCTCGCCGCCTCCACAGCAACCGTCCCGGAAGCGCTCCTGCCCGGACCGGAAGTTGCGCTCCACGCATGCGCGCGCCTCTCCTCCGCTCCCTCCCAGGCCGTCTCCATGGGCAACCGTGGATCGAGTGACGTCACGCCGCTGGCTACTCCCGCGTGGGCTTCAAGGCCCCAACTAGGCCTCGGCTCAACGGTGGGCGCTTGAATGGCGACAGTGGCCTCGCCGAGCTAAATAAGGAGGCTTCCCCTCAGATGGAGACTTCTGGGGCGGAGGCTGGAGAGGATGTGGACCCGATTGCCGCCCCACAGCTCCCTATTCCCCTCAGAGAAGGCGAGGGGTCCCCATTAAAATGTTAGTCCAGTTCAGTTCGACATGCCCTTTTTGTATTGGCTCAGTGCGGTTCTCAAATTCGCATTCACTTCCCTTTTTGTTAAAAAGCTGGTTAATACAGAAATTAAAAAAAAAAAGCAATGCATACACCAGTAAAGAGTAAAATATAAAACTGCCTTAGAGAGCTTGGAACACAGTATTTGCCTCCTGTGTCTAGAGCACCAACATCAGGCTGCATCTACACTGTAGAACTAATGCAGTTTGACACCACTTTGAACTATGGAACCCTGGAATGTGCAGTTTTGTGAGACATTTGGTCAGAGATTTCTGGTGGCACAACAAACTACAAATCCCAGAATTCCACAGCATGGAGCCATGGCAGCTAAAGCGGTATCAAACTGCATTAATCCCAAACTATTAAAAGCCAGAGGTACACCTTAAGAGACTCTGCCATGTCAGCCAGACATCTCAAAAATTGTGCCTTACAGGTGGCCCTCCAGATGGTTTTGGACTGCATATTCCATCAGCCCCAGCCAGCATACCCAATGTTGAGTGATAATGAGTACTGCAGTGTAGCTGAAGGCAGAAACCAAAGGGGCTCCTTAATTAAAAAAAATAATGACCAGCAATGAAAAATGTCAAGACATTCCCCTAATAAAAATAGCTGACTTCAGCACCTTGGACAGCAGTGGAGTTTGAGGAGGTAGATCAGGAACCCCCAAGTTTGACAGGAGTAGATCGGTCCCCTCAGAACTCCAAATTTGCTTTTCTCTGCTTCTAAATATGAAACCACTAACAAACCAAAGTGAAGCCATATTACAGAGTCCTGAAAGATGGGAAACAACTTCAAACAGTACAGTTGCAACTGCAGGACTACAGAACACTGCAGCTCCCAGCATAAAAATGCACCTTTTTTTTTGCAACATTTGGGTAACATGGGCTGACAAAAGGAAAGTGAATTGGATGCTCGATTGCTATTTGTTAGGAATTAAACATAAGCACATAAGTTTGTTTGTTAGGAACTAAACATGAGCACATAAACTAAATGAAGTGATAAGAGCTTCTGTCATGTATACATGAACCTTTATTCATCAGTAACATCACTGTGCAAGCTTATAAATTCTGGAATCCTGTCAATAAAGGGAAACATGTCAATTCTGGAATCATGTCGATAAAACCATGTCTTTGCTCCTAATGCAGGCTGCTGTTTTGTTCTGGTGGGGAGGGAATTGCTTTGGCCAAAGGAAACTATCTTCCACACAGAGTCAAGGTCTAACCCAGTGATTCCCAAACTCTGGCCTTCCAGATGTTTTGGACTTCAGTTCCCAGAATCCCAACACATTGACCTAGATGCCTGAGGCTTCTGGGAGTTGAAGTCTAAAACATCTGGAAGGCCTGAGTTTAGGGATCATTGATTCTAACCCATAGTCCATGTATATCCCAAGTAGCCTAATGTTGGGAACTGATATCTCAGTTTTCTCCTCTGTTTATACAGAGGACCCTTGGTATCCACTGGGGTTTGGTTCCAGGACCCCTGTGGATATCAAAATCCATGGATGTTCAAGTCCCATTGAATACAATGGAGTATTATAATAATTATCATCATCACCACCACCATCATCATTATTACTATAGTGGGCCCTTGGTATCCTTGGCTGGGGTTTGGTTCCACAATACCAAAGGATCCAAAATCCATGGATGTTCAAGTCCCATTAAATACAATGGCATAGAAAAATGGTGTCCCATATACAAAATAGCAAAATCAAGGTTTGCTATTTGGAATTTATATATTTTTGAATATTTTCAAGCCGTGGATGCTTGAATCCATAGATACAGAGGGCCAACTGTACAGCGACATCTGGAGGGCCAAAGGTAATTGTCCTTCCACACAGATTCAGGATCTAACCCATAATCCATGGTGGGGACTGATATCTCAGTTTCCCCCTCTACTTATTCAGCAACATCTGGAGGGCCCTATGTTGCCCACCACAGTCTACAGAGTGAAGAAAGTGATTTAACAACTCTTTATTTCATGAGCCTAGAGTGCTTTTACCAACCTCTGTGAGAGGAAATGGTGTAGGAGTTTTCATCCATTTTTTTCTTTCCATCCAACCTCTTTCTATTGCAGCCTGATAGCCCAAAATCGGATGTTACGGGAGATGGTTTCTCCTGGACTTGATATGTTAAAACACACCAGTATGTGTTTGTGTGGTAAACATGACTCTTTGAGTAGTGGGATCCGAGATAATACCATATTTCCCTAGTTTTTCATTTCTGTTTTTATTTTCTGCACATGGTAAATCTCAAATCTTTCTCAACAGTGGTATATTCAGAGAGAGCAGAGGGAATCATCTCCCTGCAAAAGCAATGTGTAAAATTTAGATACCTTTTGCCACAACAATGAACACAAGAGTCTGGCATCATCTATGTCTCAAAATGCCTAAAAAGTCAGATGGGACTTTGCCCTCCCTTGCCTTGCAGGCCAAATAGTTCCAAAAGGCAACCGGCCGCCTGGCTGTTTGCCCAGGGCAAAGGTTTCAGGAAAGGCTGCTGCTCAGCTCTTTGAGACCCTGGGAAATGTCCTTCCACAGGGAATCGAGTCTGGTGTGCAAATCCTCCAGGGGTGAGGGGTTTTCCTGCAATTCCCTCAAATAGGAAGGGGGTGTAGATAGCCTGAGCTTCATTTCTCCCATTTCCCTGTCCAGAGCCTTTGTGAAGTTGTCTATTTGAAGGACAGTGTTCCTTCTGAATGACTCAATCCTCTCCTGGACCTCCTGACCCATATCATCCAAGTAGGCCCCTGCGTTGGGCCCAAGACTTTGTTGCCAGCGAGAGGAGGGGTGCCATGCAGCCAAGGTGGTTGAACGAAGGGTCAGCTGCCCCTTCAGGTGCTCCAGGCTTCTCTCAATGTTGAGGTGGAGGTCTCGAGCATTGAGGGTCAGCTTCTCAGAGAACTCCTGTATATACTGGCGGAGTTGCTCCTGTGTGGCGGTGGCTTGAAGTGCCACGTTTCTGTGGAGCTCATCCACACTACGGTGGATCTCACTTACGAGCCTGTCAACATAAGGGTGGAAAATAGCCTTCACTTGGTCAGCAAGAAAAGCCATCTTTTCCCCATAAGAGATTGCAAATGTCTGGACTTCATCCATGCTGCCAAGCGAGTGGCTCATCAGGTTGAGGTCAAGCCTGACCTGCTGGTGCAGCTCCCTTGCATGCAGAAAGACCTGGCCTAGCAGTTCCTCCATGATGGGAGTCAGGCGGGAACGTAGATTTTCCAAGGTCCGGCTGATGTGTTGGCCCACCTCATCCATGTAAGGAGAGAGCTTCATGTGGAGGCCTTCCATTTCCCTCTTGATGAGCTTCTGAAGGCCATCTGCATCTTGGTAGAACCAGGGTTGGAACCCAACGTTCAGTGGGGCCAGCTTCTCAAGAATATTGCCCAAGTGGTTGGCTCCATCTTGGAGGCGTTCCTTCAGGTTTCTAGGGGGGGAGAAAGCAATGCACACATCTTCAGAGAGGTAAAGCAGTCTTGGACTCTTGGAAGTCCATCATTGTAGCTGTGCCCAAGCTGTGGATCCACACACACACACACACATACAGGATGGGCTGACCCATTTAGTTTAGAATTCAAAGATAAAGCCATATTAGTCTGTAAAATTAGTATGTAGAGAGATTTGTAGCACCTTTGAGACTAACTGAAAGAAAGAAGTTAGCAGCATGAGCTCTCGTAGACTTCAATCTACTTCCTCAGATGCTTTGCATGTTTGAACAATGCTTTGCATCTAAGGAAGTAGACCGAAGTTTACAAAAGCTCCTGCTGCCAACTTCTTTCTTTCATTTAGTCTCAAAGGTGCTACAAGATCTCTCCATTTAGTTTAGGATTACAAAAACAGAGCCAAGCAAGGCTCTAGGGCTTTGGAGAAGTATGACTCGCTGCTTTAAAGTGTTGCTCAGAATGCAAACCAGGAGCTAAACAAATAATTAAATAGTCTCTAAACAAAGGCAGCGTAGCAAAGTGGATCTCTTGCATATGGAGGCCAAGGGAGCCCAACTGATGTAGGGGGCAAGACAATGCTGAGGGTCAGAATCCCATTTTTCCCCAGCTTTGGCTTTATTGCATTGTTTGCTACAGACACGCTTCTGGAACCTGACACCAAGAGACTGTGTTCCTTCAGGCCTCCTTCATCATTTTCCCAGTATTTAATAATGTTAATGCTGCTTAAAAACAACAGCAGCAACAACAACAACCATCCACCTAGACAGAGGAAGAGAAGAAAGTGGGCCAGACAGCCATAAGAAGACTTTGTGGGAAGGAGCTGCTTTGACAGAGGCTTTGTTAACTGAGGGGTCCCTGCGATTTAAATCCATTTGTTTGACTCCAGTCCTCTGGACCAACAGAAAACCAGTTTGCTCTGTTTTCCTCACAGTAGCAGCCCTTCAGGTATTTGACCATGCCCCCTCCAAATCCCACGGGGCCAAAAGCAGCAAGAATCCACCAAGAATCCGGCGCTATAGCGCTAAATGTTTCTGACTGATCCCACGACGTCGCTAAGAATCCACCAAGAATCCAGCGCTATAGCGCTAAATCTTTCCAGCTGATCCCACGACGTCGCAAAGAAACCGCTAAGAATCCGGCGCTATAGCGCTAAATTTTTTCGACTGATCCCACGACGCTGCTAAGAATCCGCTAAGAATCCACTCGGAATGCAGCAACATTCACGTTCTTTTGAATGCCTGGTCTCACCGGGCATTGCAATTGCGCGAGCTGATTCTTAGCGCTATGAAAGCGCTAGCGCCGTGGGCTGGCCATTTCCATCTCTGGGGGTTGCTATCGCTATAATAGTGGAATCATGCTTATGTTGCTTTCTTGCCACTTTCTTGCCACTTTGAGAGCAGCGTGGGATAAGGTCCATAGTGAAGTACAGCTCCCATCAGCCCCAGCCAGCACAGTCACTGTTTATGCTCCCTGGGACCGATGGGCATTGTAGTCCAACCAATCTGGGAGGGAGCTCTAAGTTGGGGAAAGACTGGCATAGAGAGGAAGCCTCACTCACTTTGTCTCTTGCCTTAGTTTGAACCGCTGGGCTTGTTCCGCACCATCCTTGTCTTGCGTCAATTGACTGATGTAATCCCCGAAACTGTTCTGCAAAGGACCAGCCTGAGAAACTGCAGGTGGAGAAAGAGAAGAAGGAAGGAAATGTTGGAAGCTGCAAGTTAGAAAATGGTACCGTGACACCAGGAGGGTAACTTCACTTCCCCAGATCTGCAAAGGATTGCACCTTTCCAAAATCACTATTTAATGGCAATATTTTCAGTCACAATATGGCATACCTTTCTCTTGGTTACAAGCTGAATGTGCCAATGTTAATTACATTAATAAGCAATAACGTATTTGTGTGTTGGAACAGGCTATCCTACAGAAGTGGGTCAAACATTTTCTAAGGTAACTCTGTTGGGTGATAGTAGGTAGGTCAAATAAATCCACAATCTGGCAGGAAAAATTGCATTTTCATTATAATTATAACTGCAAGGAGAAGTGACAGCTAGTGAGTTTGTGAAACAACATAGGATGGATTTAGATTTCTGTTGACTGAGGTCAGTACATAAAGATGAGCTCCCATTTAGTCAGGACTGGCTATTAAGAGTGCTTTCCCATCATATGTAACAAGCTTTATGCACCCAAAATACAGAGGAATAATTGCTCAGGAAAAAGTCTCCCCATCCATTCAGCAGTCCCACCCAGAAAGGCACCCAAATGCCTCCTCAAATGCTCCCTGATTATCAAAGGAAAGTCCCAAACCTGAGAAGGTCAGCAGGAATGTCGCTAGAAGTGTCATTTGGGGAGACATGATGATCCTAGGGCTCTGCAAAAGAAAAAGAAAGGATGCATTAGCACTGCCACCCCAACGCAAGGAGGAATCTCCTCTGATCTCAAACTCAGCTGTGGATGGAGACCATCCACCTTGCTTCCATGATTCAATCCCCTCCTTCGGCTTATTCTTCCTTGAAACTAAAAGTTCAGCACCGAGGTGTGTTTGCTGTGTTCAGAAACCCAAGAATGATAGATATAAATTACTGGAGAGGGGCTTTCTTCCTTGCAGCTATTCTACTCCCAGATGGTGGGACTGTGCCTGGTACCTCCTACCTGTTTGCAGGGTGTTCTCTTGGTTGAATCCTGGGGATGCTGTGATTCTCCTTTTATATAAAGCCCCGTAGTCAAAGCCCCCAGCCAGCCTGGCTCCCTTTCCCTGTAAACACAACGTGGAGGTTCAAAGGCACCGGTGGGGCTGTGACGTAGGTCGGTCCCTGTGGCGGTCAGTGGAGGGGCACTGAGGACTTACTGGGCCAGCCCCTAACCCACTGGCCCCAATGCCAGGGCCAGAACACTCTCCTCAGATGCAGGTGTGGATGTGTGTGTTTCCAATGTCCAAAGCGTCCAGGTCTCTCAGCGGTCAGGGGGTCAACCTCAGTGGTCAAGGTGGAGATAAAATGGGGTCTCTCTTTGCTCTACCCTCTGCATCTGGGGCAAAGCAGGAATGGAGGGTGGCCTTTGCCTCCCATTTACATTCATACAGAGAGAGAGAGAGAGGTTTTCCCCTAACACCCAGCCAACTGCAAGGATAAACAGTTGGTACAAAGTGGGGAATCCCAAAATGTCCTCCATTGTGAGCATGGCTAAGAAGCATGAGGTTATTTTTCTGTGAGTGTTTTTTGCTTTTATTCTGGAATGTCCTCCATTTTCCTTGAACGTCCTTCATTTTGCAGTGCCTCGTCCTCCTTTGAGGTTCGGACATCTGGTCACTCTGAGTAGAGTTCAACAGCAGCGATGGGAGGGAAGGGAGCAGACTCAGGGAGAGCGAAGCTTGGGAAAGCTAGACTTGCACCCCTGGCCACGTTGCAGCAGCTGTGCTTATTTCTTTCATCTATATCCTGCTTTTTACCCAGGACCCAAGACGGGTCTAAGTTTCTTGGACTACAGCTCCCAGAATCCCCAGCCAAGTGATTCTGGGAGCTGCAGTCCAAAGGGTAAGTTTGCCCTGCTCCTCTCCAAACACAGGAGGAGAGAACTGGGAGCCTCCCATCCATCGTCCCTCTCATCCTGGCCGCTCTGAAATCGCCTCTGGGCCAAAGGCCTCGGTGACGCCAAACCGACGTCCAGCAAAACCTCTTGTTTGTCTGCAAAGAATCGGAAGAGGTCAGAGTCTGCGCAGCCGGCAAAGTCCATCTCATGGCCTGTCTCTACGCAGCCACTGACCCTGGGGCATTTTGGGGGCGAGATCTCTTTCCTAAAGATGACCTCTGGCCTTTCCCCAACTGGCTTCAGCCACCTTCTCTCCGTGGGTCTGCTCCTTTCCCAAAGAAAGCAGCTCCCCAAAGCAAAACTGAGGGCCAATTTGGGAAAGAGGCAGGATATAAATAAATATAATAAATCAATAAATCTGCCAATGCTCCCCAGTTTGGGAGAGTGGGGGCCACCCAAATATGAGATGGTCCCCACCGCCCCATGCATCTCATTTGTGCTCCTAAATCCCATCTCCAAACCTGGTTCTTTTCCTCCTGGTCAGTTTCTGCTTTCTTGAACAGTGTAATTAGCCATCTAGACAATGTACTGTTTTTAATCGAGTTTTTTTTAAACATGATAATTGGTTTGATTGTGTTTTAATACAATAACTTGCTGTGGTTTTAGTTGTATCTTTTTTTTAAAAAAATCATGGTACGAGCCACATCTCGAGTCACGCTCCTAGGAGGAAGGTGGAATATCAAAGCAATGTCTCTTACCATGCTTTTTGATATTAGAACCTTGTTAAAAGAAGGCTTGCTGCTAAATCAAAGCATCCCTGTCCAATTCTGGCAAATTGGGAACAATAAATTTTGCTCAACCTGCAACACCTCATGTCCAAATAGAACTGGCAGATCTTGTGATGGTTTGGCAGGCTTTCTTGAGAAACTAGGATTATAATTTAGAGTGCAATTCTCCCAAATTTCCTTGCTCAGAGACCATCAGGTCTAGCCAAAAGTATTCAAACAATTGTTGAAAAACATGTTCAGAAGCCCTGATGAGAAGAACCCTTGAATGATGAGAATTTTCACAAACTGGGATTTATCCTATGCAAAATTTGCATGTGGATGTTTTGCACAAAAAGCATCATTTTCTGTACAGGAGATATTACTTTCTATGCAGGAAGCTTACTTTCTGTGCAGAATATATTGCTGTATGTGCAAAAAAAAAAAAAAAAAAAAATTCCACATGTGAATTTTACACAGAAGGAGTCTTGAATTGCGAATAGTCTTGAAAAACTGCAGATTTTGAAGACTTCCTTGCAACAGGAAGAAATTGCTAAAATTATTGGTTGCTTCCTTTAAGAAGAAAATTAGCAAAGAACTAAATCCCTAAATAGCATAGCACACCACACACATGTACACACACACACACACTTTCTGCTGTTTACCCTTTCTCTCCAAACCCTATGTCAGGCTTTTCTCCCTCCCACCATAAACTTCTCCTTCCACCCGGACAGCCTTCACTTTGGTTGTGCCACTAGTGACATCTTGCCCACCAACAGCTGGAATGTTTATGAACAATCCTTCACCTGCCGCCAATGCCAATGGTATAATGAGGGTCAAATGACAACAAGACTGATCCTATATGTGCCTAACAGACTTTTAAAAAACATCTCAGTAAATGTCTTTGGGAGTGTTTCATTCTCTGTACTTGGGCGATGATCCACACCTACTCAGACCCTTCCAAGAGAGCAAATAGCCACCATAACCACCATGAAAGAGACAGAGTCACTGTTGTGAATTACTGAGTTGCTCATTTATTGCCTTAAATCTGGCCTGTGCCTGCCAGGTGTGCTTGTGTGTACAGAAAAGTGCATGGAGATGGTTAGCAGCAGCTAACAGACAAATGGAGTAACAAAGGTGAGCAGTCTTTGGCCCGTCACTCAGGTGTCCTAGCTCCCTGGTCCCAACATGACATTTTGGATTTTCCCTTCCAAGGGAAGGTCAGGAGGACCTCAAGCTTTGAAGCCCAAAGAATGGTGGAGTCATGGAGTCATAGACGAAAGGATGGGTCTTATGGGCTGTCCGAGGATGGGGAAGCTGGCGTTTCCTTCTCCTCCATTTGGTTCTCCTTCTGCTTGAGGGTGTCAAAGAAGGAAGCGAGCCTATCCCTCACGTTCTTCTCCAGGAGGCTAAGGTGGTCTCCAGCCCCATCGGCGTAGGGCTCCAGAGTCTTCCTCATCTCCTCCACCTTCTGCACCAGGAGCTGGTTGAAGTTCTCCCCGTAAGGTCCCACCGTCTGGCGAAACTCCTCGATGCGTCCATCGATCTTCCCGCTCAGGCCGTCCACGTAGGGGGCCAGGGATTCCCGCAGGCCGGAGACGTCCTGCTGCAACTTCTCCCTCAACTCCTGGGCCAGAGGCCTCAGCTTCGCCTCCAGGTCTTCGGTCCCCTTGGAGAGCTTTGTCCGTAGCTCCTCAGCACCCTTCTTCATTTGGAAGGAGAGACCCTCCAGTTGGCGGTTGAGCTGGTCCTGGACGTCCTGGGCGAAGGGCGAGAGGCCCGCGCGCAGCTCTTCCAGGGTCCGGTCCGCCTCGGCCTTGAGCTTGTTGGCATAAGGGTCCAGCGTGCCCTTGACCGCCGCCACCTGCTGCTCGATCTGCTGCTGCAGCTGGTCAGCGTAGGGGGAGAGGGAGGCCTGGAGGCTGTCCGCATTCTCCCGCAGCTTGGCCTGCATCTCCTGGGCCAAGGGCTCCAACCTCTGGCGCATCTCGGCAGCGTTTTGGTTCACCTGCGTGCGTAGCTCCTCGGCGTAGGGTCTCAGCTGGGCCTGGAGGTTCTGGATGGTGCTGGCTATCTGGCGGCGGACCTCTTCGGCGTGAGGAGTGATCCGGGCTCGGAGTTGGCCCAGCTCCTGCTGGAATTGCTCCTTCAGCTTCTCCGAGTCTTCTGCCAGCCGTCCCTGGAGCTGGATGGCAAAGGGGACCACCTGCTTCTGGAGCTCCCCAGCGTAGGTGCTGGCAGCCTCAAGGTTGTCCTGAAAGAGGGAGCTGAGGAAAGAAGGAGAAGGAGAGATGTCACTGAAGAGAGCAGAGGAAGCAAAACCCAAAGCCCACCTTGTTGGCCGTGATGGTGCCTTCATGAGCCCGACCAAAAGAGCTTTAAGTTAAAATACATGGTACTTTTTGCTCCTCTCCTCCCTTTATTTAAATCAATGATCTACCACATCCCAGCTCCCTGAAGCGATGCGCAACAGAGTAAAGATTTTAAACAAATAAACAAATTAAAAAAATACACTTTTAGAACTTTTAGAAACAGTTCTTAAAAATATTTTTGAACAGCTAAAACATAACAGAGCAGTTTCACAGACAACTCTGCCCACTGGAAGCTCAAAAGAGATGGAGCTGTCCTAACTTCCCTTGGCAGGGAGTTCCACAGTCAAGGTGCTGCAAGGGAGAGAAAAAACCCTGTTTGGGGTGCACAGCAATTAAACCTTGGAAGGTGTTGGGACACACAGCAGGGCCTCCCCCAAATCTCTCCGTTTTTGGACAGACTTGTACAGGAGGAAGCGGTCTTGTTCCTTTGGGCCACTCCAAGAGGAAGTGGCCCCTGAAAACCTCTCTGAAATGGCATTAGGCCGTGCAAATGGTTTCCATGCCCTCCAACTCTCCTGATTCGTTAGGGATGGTCCCATTTAATCCTCTGCCATCCCACTTTTTCAGCTGCTCTTAAAATGTCCCAGTTCCTCTCTCCTCCTCCCACTTTCCCCTTTTGTACTCAATTGCTGCATACGGAGTTCGCCGTTCAAAAGTAGTTGCACTCATGGAGAGGAGGGGACAGCAGTTAAAGGAGGACCATTGTGCTATCGTTGTGGTGCATTTTCTGCACCTTCACCAGCCCCAGGAACCGCTACTCACTTGAGTTGCTTGCTGATCTCGGACTGCTGGAGCTGGTCAACCGTCTCCTTGGCATTGCTGCTCAGCTGGGTGAAGTAGTTCCAGACCACTTCGGCCACCTGGTCAGCGCTGACCTTGGCCTGGGCCCCTGCCGGGATTGCAGAGCGGGAAGAGGTCAGTGCTGTGGACAGCCCACTCCAGCCACACATAGGCACCCCTTCGCCACCATCCCAGCCCACAAGAGTCCCATCATCCTGCTGCTTTGGGACAGCCTTGGGGCACACTGTGCATGGTTCATTTGGAAATTGAGACAGAAATCTTAGCTGAAGGGACTGTTCCCAAATCAAGTGAAATTAGGAGGTTGTTTCTTCTCATATAATTTGGGTGGCAGGGAAGGAGCATTTAATTTATCCGCCTTTTAGCCAGAAGATGGATGAAGAGCAGAGTGGAGGGTGATCCCTGGCTCCACAATGACTGGGAAAGCAAGAGGAAAGCAAATGACATAAATATGCCCATTGGAAAGTCGTGGTAAGTTACAGCAACCACTCAGTGGAGCCTTGCAAATTGTACCAAGCTGCTGCTCTCATGGCTGAACCGGAGGTTTGCTCTTAATCTTTCCTTCTTGCCTTGAGCTGAGCCCACCAAAAATGGAGAATTTTCACCCTCATCATCTGCCTGGAGATGACCCAAGAAAATTTGGAAATGCAAGGCCAGGCCCTGAGATCTGACAACCGTAGCCAAGGGAAGATGTTTTATAGCCAAGCTCCAGAAAACACATTGATGCAAAAAGAGCGCCTAACAAACTTGAGATGGACACACCAAGAGGTCCAAAGCCAGGAAAAGAACTTTTTAAAAAACTGCAACTCCCAGAATCCCCAGCCAGCATGGACAGTGCCATGGGATTCTTGGAGCTGTAATCTGGGAAAACAACTTTCCCAAGCTCCATCCAACCCAACAGTGGCCAAGCTGAGCCATTCTCCTTTCCTTTCAGTTTCCATCAAGAGACATCCACTTTCCACCAGCGTCCGCCTCCAGCAGTGAAAACAGACTCCCAGTTTTACTCTCCTTCCAGCTAGTTTACTGGGTTGATTTCTATCGCCCCAAAAATGGAACACAGTCCAATTAAAAATCATCATCATCATCATCATCATCATCATCATGGAGTTATTCTGTTTTTCCTTCTTTGATGTATTTTCTTCCCTGAGGCATAAAGAAGAACTCAGTGAAGTTACAAGCAGAAGGACAACAATGCCTTCCCCTCCCTGAATATAGACTTTATCACACAGGGGGAAATCCCATGCAGAAATGGGGTTTTAAATAGGGAAAAACCTGCAAAAGCAGGTAGATTTTCAGACAACGTCGTTTTTAAACTGTGCTTAACCTGAACGAAAAGTAGTCAAATCCCAAAAGTAAAAAGAAGAGGCTTTTGACTACTTTCTGTTTGGGTTAAGCACAGTTTTAAAGTGATGTGTTTGAAAATCTACCTGCTTTTACAGATTTTCCCCACCTTTTAAATCCCGTTTCTGCATGGGATGTCCCCCATGCGATAAGGTCCTGAGACAGAGCAATGGCACAGTAAAATAGCCATCTCAAACAATGCCATGTGATAATTTAGGTCTAGACTGCACTGCAGAAATAATGCAGTTTGACACCACTTTAACTATCATGGCTCAATGCTGTGGAATCCTAGGATTTGTAGTTCATTGTGGCACCGGAGCCTCTCGGACATTGAAGGCTCAATGTCTCAACAAACTACAAACCCCAGGATTCCATAGCATTGAGCCGTGACCATTAAAGCGTCATCAAACTGCATTAATTCTGCAGTGAAGATTAGATCTTGATTAAACAAGCTCCTGGCTAAGCACTTTCAAAAACATCTTGTCTGTTTTGTATGCTACATTTCTGTGATGGCTTTGCTAAAAAGCCTGACTTGTAGCTCAGTCCCAGCATCCTTTCTAAACCTTTACAGTCTGGGTTGCTTGTTAGCAATTACGTTGTACGGTACTTTATGATTAAATTCCACAGCAAGCAAACTAAAAGCAAGAAATGGTTCAGTGCTGCATCACAAAGACAAAGCAGTATTTCAATGCAGTGTCCTGCTTCAACAAATTCATTTAAGCAATGTGGCCTAAAGGAACACGGAAAGCGGGATATCTCAATGGGAGTTTATGTCCTTTGCTGTGAGACCGAGGACAGAAGTTACTCCAGGGAGTACCTGATGTGTCCCTGCTCAGAGTTACCTGCAATGATGGCCAAAAGGCCAAGGAAGAAGGCAGCTCCTTTCAGAGACATGATGGTCTGCGATGGGGGTCCGTTTGTTGACGTTCTTTAAGGACACAGCCGTTCTGCAAAAAGAGAGGAGAGGAGAGTGTTAGCAGCTTTTGTTAATGTTGTTATGTGCTTCCAAGTCATTGCCAACTTAATGGCGAACCTAGCCTACTGGTGGTCTCTCATCCAAGGACTAACAAGGGCTGATCCTGCTTGGCTTCCAAGATCAGAGGGGATCTGGTGCCATGAGGGTGCTTAAGCCCTCTAAGATGTAAAGGTCAGACTAGATGGGCATTGTGTGGCCCACTGAAGCAAGAGGCTGGGATGAGAGCAGATCCCTTTCTCCATGTTTTCTGCAAGGAAAGCCTCAGCCCCTTGACCAAAGAGAGCAAAAGGTCCTGACCCAACATCCATCTTGCCTCTTTCCAGGAAAGGAGAGGGGACCCTCAGCCAAGCCTTCCTCCCCATCATCTCACCTCTTCCTGGGCTCCTTCTGCTCTGCTCTGCTCAGCCTGCCAAGCCCTTCCATATTTATAGCCATTTCTCCAGGGGCTTCCTTCCACGCAGGCAGGCCGGTGACACATCCTCCAGCCCGGCTTGGACTTTAGCAGGAGCACAACGTGGAGGCCAGCCATGGCCATCACCAGGCAGCCTCCTTATCTGCCGGCTGTTAAACAGCCGCAGCCAGAGCTCAGGGTGGGGACAGCGAGGGAACAGGGGTCTCCAATCTGCTAAGCGGGCAAAACAGGGCTTGCAGGGGCTGGGGTTTCCGGTGAGTGGCCATGAAACCCATGAGGACTAGTAGTTGCAGCTGGGTTTGGACTCAGGGGCTCAGGATCGGAGTGGGACACCTTAGGAGGTGCCAACTGCCTTAATCCAGCCTTGCATAGGACAGATTTTAGTGCTGACAGCATTCTCCCCCAGCTGTCCTGATTTAGCAGAGAGAGTCTTTATTAATCCTCTGCCATCCCACTTTTCAGCTGCTTTTAAAATGTCCCAGTTTCCCTCTCCTCCTTCTACTTTCCCTCTTTTATCCTGCAAACTGAGTGCAAAGTGCAAAAATAGTTTGCATTCAATTTAGCAGCAGTGGGAAGATGAAGGGAGACCCTTTCTCTGCTGAACAGACATCTCTCAAAGCCTGATGCAACAGAAAGGTTTTTGCCTGCCTAAAAAGGGATAGCAGGGAAGGCACTGGTCTGATCTCTCCAGAGCCTGGGAGCAACCACTGAAAAGGCCCTGCCTCCCCTGTTCCTGCCAGATATATCTGTGAGGGTGGTGGAGAAGTGAGATCTCAAATGGACAAGTTTGTAGGAGGAAATGCAGTCTTTCAAATAACCTGGACAAGAGCCACATAGGGCTTTACAGGTCATCACCAACACTTTGAATTTTTTCCCAGAAACAGACTGGCAGCCAGTGGAGCTGTTGCAACAAGAGAGTTGGTTCTTTGGTCTAACAGAAGTTTCCAAACACTCTTCAGAGGCAGCCCCACGTAAAGTGTGTTCCAATAAACCAAATATTCCATAAAGCAATATTAATCCTTTGGGCTCTACCTCTGAGAACGTCCAGAGTGCTTCCCCACCAAGTGAAAAATGCCAAGGCAGATGCTATTTGCCGCCTCTAAGGGTCGGTCAGCTTTGCTGGCATTTCTTTTGGTTTCGGAATAAACCTGTTGACTTTGCTGTTCCCTGGGGCCCCTCCAGGATGGAGCGTTATCTTGGAGTCACAGTCCAAGGTGATTTGGATTTGATGTGCGAGACGGAAGGGCAAAGCGCAGCTGGGCATGGCAGCCCTGAGGGTCCAAAGATGAGGCTCTCGTGAACCTTCAAGCCTTCTGTTTTGGGGGAGACCGAGACGGCTGAAGGCCTCCAGGCGCCCATCAGAAGAAATCCCTACCACCATCCTTCCAAGACACCCTGATTCCTTGGCTACGGTGGTTGCCTCTAAAAGAGCTTTGGAAGGGAGCAAAAGACTCTTCCAATCCACCTCATGGAAGTGAGTCCCCCAGTCCCCAGACTGGAAAATTGACTTTTTAAACTATAACTCACTCTTGGGAAACTGGACCCATTGGAACAGGAGGAACAGTACAGTTGCTATTGGGGGCATGAAGAGTTGGGGAGACTCCTGTCCATGCCAGCTGTGGGCTCAAGCGAGTCTCTAGCCCAGGAGATGATCCAGTGGCCCCAAAGTGTGAGGCTGGCCCAATCCGTTTGGGCAGCTCAGGATGGGCACAGGGCTGGGGTTCCCCCATTTCTTTCTTCAAAAAGGTTTCCTCTCCAAAGCCCACCCACAATCAGAACAAATGCTTACTTTTGCAGCACGTGGCGCAGCTGGGGAACGTCATTGCGCATATGCACACCCCATTTGAAGTGCCAGGAGAGCACAAGACTCAGCCTGAGCCCCAAACTGGCCAGTTGTGTGACCAGCAGATGAAACCACGGACCCAAACTGGGCAGCTGCAGACAGTTGGACCCCCCAGGAGTGGGAGTGGGAGTGGGAGTGGGAGTGGTAGGGATGCTGGGGGAAGGAAACCACTTTCCTTTGGCCTTTCAGTGATGGAGCAGGGTGCAAGCCTCTGAGTTGCACAGAGCTCTTCTTCCAGACTTCCACAAGGGAAGAAGATTCAGCACCAAGTCTCTGTCCAAACCCACACCCGCATCCTCAGAGGCACCCACTCTTCAGCCCCAGCTTCTCTGCCAGCTTCTCACAGTCATGGGTTGCCCCAAGGGGGGATTGTCTTGAGTGAAGGCAAGGCATCTCCTGAGGCTGGAGGTCTGTCTGTCTGTCTGTCTGTCTGTGAGAGGCAGAAAGGGCTGCAAGCTCTGGGACACGCCAGGCAGGGTTGCCCACCCTTGCCAAGCACCACCAAGGGAGCCGGGGTGAGCAGCGTGTGGAGGTCAGGGAAGGCTCATTGCCCACCCTCCAGCCCTGGTTCCCCTTGAGCCACTCCATCAGGGCCCATGGGCAAGAGGTGCTTCTCCCCTCCCAACAGTCTCCAGCTCTGCTCCGCTTGCAGGTCTCCTGGCCGAACTTTGGCCAAATAGCCCCAGCGGCCTGGACAGGGTGGGGGCAGGGGGTACATAAAGGCAAAGCTGCCCAGGAGGGATCCAGGCAGAGACTCCTGGGAGGCGGAAGGAGCAGGTGAGCTTTGGGGGAGCAGCATGGGGGGGTGGGATGGGGGGGTAAAGCAAGGAAACACCATTTCAGGAGGGGCTATTGCCCTGGGGCTAAAGCTTGTGTGTGTGTGTGTGTGTGTGTGTGTCCCCTCCACAAGCCTAGGAGAGGTGTAGCTGTGGATGGAGGCAAAAGGAGGTTGTTGCACATACACACACACACACCCAAAAATAAGAATTTTTACCCCAATGAAATTTTCCTTCACTCACCAAATTTCTAGCACTACAGAGAGTGAGACAAATGAGGATGTCTCCTCTTCTGTTTGCTGTGTTTGCATTCCCTGGGTATCACTTTGTCTTTTGCCCTTTTCCTAAGATGTTTCTAAATGCTCTGCTGAAGTTTGAAGTTGCTGCAAAGCTAGAAATTTGAGGAGAGAATGAAAATTTCCTTTGGAGGTACAATTCATATGTTTAGGAACAATGCCCTCACTTGCCCATCCATAGGTACATCCCTGGATATAGGGCTGAAAAAAAGAGGTGATTTGGTGTAGTTGGTGGAATGAGCAAAATGAGGAGATCACCCCACCAATAAGAAGGAAATTCATAGATTCATACAGTTGGAAGAGACCCAAGGGCCATCCACTCCAATCCCATTTTGCCATGCAGGAAGACACCATCCAAGCACTCCTTTTTAAAAGACTCTCTTTTAAAACCTCCAAAGGAGGCTCCCCGAAATGTCATTTGGGGGAGCCTAATTCTTATTTGGAGGGGCCATGCCCGCATTGCTACCCCCTGCAGACCTGGTGCCTGTTTCTGAGCCGTGCCATGTCCGGGAGAGAGGACTGCTCAGGCATAGGCAGGAACCTGCCCTCCACCTGAGCCTGGTGCCCAGTCCCTCCTGGCCTCGGTTTCCCTTCTTGGACTGGCAGAAGCGCTCCCAGGCTCAGGCAAAAAGAGGTCCCTTGGCTTCCACTGAATAAGCAAATGCGCAAAGCGTCCGGGTGGGTGGGAGTGGGACTGGACTCTCTGCAGCCATAGACTCCGGGTGGGCCTGGTAAATCTCGCTCACGCTGACGCTGCAGACCTCCACAGCACCTCCATTATACAATGGATGATTGTGCTAGAAGGCATTCAGTCATGTGGAAGGGACTTTTCCCAGGGATCTTGTGCATACGTGTCTCACTGGGCCAATGTGTGTCACTCAAGTCTTGTGCATTTGCCAAATGCGTTAAGGGCCGGCCAAATGAGCAGGAAACCTTAGCAGCACTTTGGCAGCAGATTCCTGCATGGCATGGTAGATGGTCCTTGGGGTCCCTTCTGACTCTCTTGATTCCTGGAGCCCTGGTTGACCTCTAGGCAAGAGACCCCCAAGAGACCTTGGCCAGGTCTTCTCCTGGAGAGCAGGGCTGGAGTGCGCCTGAATCATGGGATTGAGGGTCCTTGCTGGGCATCCTCCTTGCACTTGGGAGGGGAAGGGGAAGGGGAAGGGGAAGGGGAAGGGGAAGGGGAAGGGGAAGGGGAAGGGGAAGGGGAAGGGGGCTTTTTCTCCCCAGAGGCCTTTTGGTGCCCAGTGACATGACTCCCCTTCCCTGGCACAGGTTCAAACAAGCGACGCAATGAAGGGCCCTCTGCTGCTGCTCTTTGTCCTCCTGGCGCTGATGGCCACCTTTGCAAGTAAGAACCTGGGGTACCCTTGGTCTGGATTGGGGCCCAGACACACACGCGTGTGCAAGGGGATTGGGGGGGGCAGGAGAAGGGGCCGGACAGTCTGCGTCCAGATGACACAGCCATCACGGGAAGAGAGGAGGAGGAAAGAGGGTCTCCCTCTCCCTCCCCATTCAACACTGGCCTCTGGGGGCTTCTACAACAACAGGGAGATGAATCTGCTCTGGGTTCCAGTCTGAACATTAAACTGGCTATCCAAAGTGCTGGAGTCTATCCCCCAAATAGTTATGTATCTGAGGAAGGTCTGAAGTTAGATGAAAACCCAGTGCAGATTCTTCATCACCCACCGCTGGCAAGGGAGTTACCATCCACCGCTAGCAGGTGATCTCTCTTGGCTGGGATCCATCCAAAGAACCACTTGAGCCGGAGACCAGCAACTAGATCTCCCAACATCTTTGGCTTTTGCTTAATGCTGAAGGGATGGGGTCCAACCCAGACAGGGGTACGGCTCTGCATTTCTTCAGCATGTGGGTGGCAGGAGAAGGGGGTTAATCCTTTCCCTCTGGACCATTTCCCAACTTAAATTGCACCTCATCACACTGCTCTTAGAAAAGCTAAAATGTACTGTGAGAACTAGGGCCTAAATACTCTAAAGGCACTGGATCCTGTCTGATCTTGGAAGTCAGCCATGGTTAGTACTTGGAAAAGAGATTGCCAACTAATAAGGACTCCAATATGTGGTGCTGTAAGCTCTATTTGAGAGGAGGAACTGGCAAAACCACCTCTGAGTATTCTTTGCCAAAGAAAACCCTATGAAATTCATGGGGTCTCCATAAGTCAACAGGTGACTTGAAGACACACAGAGACACACATTGTGAGATCTGACTCTGCATCTCCTATTCCATGATGACCCAAACACAGGCAACCTCCCTCAGCATCTACATGAGCATTTCCTTTTGGCAGAAGCCAGGAGCAAAACACCTTTCTTCCTAAAAGGTCAATGGTGGAGAAGGACCAGTTGCCCAGACCGGCCACTTGGCTCCCTTCTTGGTCTTGGTGGGCAACCGAGAGGATCACCAGGGATTGTGCTTGGGGATCCAAGAGGCTGAGATGAATTGCTCAAGGGTCCTCCCTCCCCAAGAGAGAGAAAAGGGGGTGTCCATCTGTCTTGTGTCTCCTCCTTTTCTCCCGCACAGGGGCTGAAGCACCCCAAGAAGAGACCCTGGTGGCAAAGGTACAGGTTTATGCCCAGCAAGCTGCCCAGAAGGCGCAGGAACACCTGGCCACCATCCGGGAGTCTCAGGCGGCTCAGCAGGCCAGGTGAGTAACATTCCTCCTTCCAAGAAGCAAAGAGCGGGGCAGAGGAAGGACCCTGCCTGGTGTCTGACCAAAGGATTTTTGGCAGAAAGGCAGACAAGGTTGCCCCCAGTAACTCCTTTGTCTCCAAAACACCTTCTCTTCCCCTTCCCCCCAAAGAGCCAGAGGTTGCAGTCCCCAAAAAGTTGTGGGGCCATGAGCAGGGGCGGCTTCCAGGTCAATGGGGCAGCGAATCTATTCCTGGTTCCAGTCCAAACCTGCAGGCGCTATTCAAAGTGTTCAATTTCTTTGGGGAAGATGGGGCTCAGCTCCCTGGTCAGCTCCTTCAAGGTCTGGGATTTACCAGCATCCCACTGGCATGGGAGATTACAACTCCCAGCATTCTGTCTATGCTAGCTGGGAGGGAGCAATGAGACTTGTAGTCCCACAACCTGTGTAGGAGCATAATCCCTACCTCTGGTGTGAACTAAATTCAGGAATATCCCTTCTTCAGTTCTTTCCACATTCCCTAGAGCAAATGGGGTAGAATGGAGAAAAATATTCACCAAGATCCAAAGGGACTAATATGGGTCCTTGCATGACTTGTGGGGCAGAAGGCATTGACCGCTTTCCAAGCCCACCGACCTGAATGGCTCTCCCACCCAAAGGGTTTGGGCCTGTCTCCTGTTTTGGAGGACAAGGGGAGAGTCCAGAGAATTGATCCATAACCAGCGCATAGTAGCCTTGCATCCGTCGTGGGCCACCATCCATTGGCCAAGGGCAAGTCCTGCAACCCATAAATGTGAACTGTGCTGAATCCTGTCTCTTTCTCTCACCCTTTTGACCCCATTGCTGCCCCCTTCTTTCAGGGAATGGTTGGAGGCCAGCCTCTCACACACCCAGCAATACTTCAGCCAGTTGAAGGACAAGCTGACCACACTATGGGAGAAAACAACGGCCTCCTCCGGCTCATGAGGGGCTGCTTCAAGTGTCTGGCTCTGGGCTGATCCCCCCCAGCAGAGCCAAGAAGAAGGGGTCTCCTCCGTGTGGGGTGTGGGTCTTGACAGTCTTCCTTCCTTCCTTCCTTCCTTCCTTCCTTCCTTCCTTCCTTCCTTCCTCCCACACCTCCACCTTCTCTCCTTTCTCAACACCTCTTCCTTCTCTCCTCCAAACATCTCCTCCTTAGCGGCACCCAGTTGTTCCAGGTGTGGGGAATTTCCCCCCATTAAATTGTGCAAACACTCCGTATGTGTGGGTTTCTTGCTGCAAAACAACAAAATAAATAAGGAGGGAGCAAAAGAAAGCCAGGGTGGTGGAATTAAGTCGCCTGAGTGCTAGTTGTTGATGTTGTGTGCCTTCAAGTCCTTTCTGATATTTAGCGGGGTTTTCTTGGCAAGGTTTGTTCAGAGGGGGCTTGCCATTGCCTTCCTCTGAGGCTGAGAGAGTATGACTTGCCCAAGGTCACCTAGTGGGTTTTCATGGATGAATGGGGATTCAAATCCTTGTCTACAGAGTTGTAGTTCAACCCTCAAACCATGACTTATTATTATTATTATTATTATTATTATTATTATTATTATTATTATGACACCATGGCTCTCTAGGGCTGAATCTACAGCTCCATGGCGTAGTATCCCTGCCCCAGTGTGACCCCTTTATTGCCACACACACCTGTTTTAATCTAAACTGAAACGAGTTTGGAAAAGTCACATGGGAGCCCCATTATGTAGTCTATGGTGTGCATTGTCCACTATATTCATTTATGTCTGGTCACATGGCTGTAGCAGCTGCAGAATTTGGGGAGGGGGAGGTGGATTCCCACCACACATGTGCATATTCATATTTTTACTTAATGAAATGACCTTTCTCCAAGTCCTGGGTTCCAATTCCCTTCTCAGCCCTGGAAACCCACTGAGGGATCTTGGACAAGCCTGCTCCAGAATGCTTCTGCTCTAGGGGTCTATAGCAAATCGATCCCACCTTAATAGCCATGCCTCTATCCTCATGCAGAATCCTGGGACGACTAGTTTGGTGAGGAAGTGGAACGGAGCAGAGAACTCCAAGTAACTCTCCAAACTAGCAATCCTCCCCAGGATCCTGCAGGAAGATGGAACCATGGCAGTTAAAGTGCTATGAAACTGCTATAAATGTGTGGTAGTAGTGCAGATCCTCTCCTGGAGTTTGCCCAGTTGTTGTTTCCGCATTGGTGGTACTCCTCTTCCTTCCTGTGCCAATGAGAAGCCCGGGAATTCCCACCCAAACCACCAAAGAAAGACCCAATCCTTCTCTCTTGGGGAGGTGGTCAATGGCTGTTCCCCAACGACGGCAAAGGGGGCAAAGAGCACGGAAAACGGAGAAGTGTTCACCCACTTTGGGCTCTCCCTGCAACGTCTCCACGTCACACAAACCTGCTCCGTCCGGTCACTTCCACCATCTGGAAGAAACTAGGCCTGGGAGGATGGCTGTGGGAACGAACGTTCAGGAGGGTGGCCAGGTAGGGTTTGGGGCCCAGACCTGAGGTCTAAGGATGACCTTTGGTGATATGATGGGAGCTAGCACTGGCAACGTTGGGAGGGTACATTCAGAAGAGGCAGCACATGGTGATGTTGTGAAGCACGGCACATTAAGCATTTACCCTACACTTGCACAGAGTATGTCTTTGCAACCTAAAACAGCCAAGTCATAACAAATCAAATAAAAACACCAGAAATGCCTCCTATTGACATGAGGAGAGAGGCCACACCTGAGACTCAGGACCAGACAAAAAAGCTGACGGCTCCAAGGAACCAACAGAGTGGGTTTGCAGCAATCTCAGACCCTCAGAAGGGTTTTGACCGGAGGCTGAACTGTGTAGGGCCCGAGAGGCTTACATTCTCAACCCTAACTCTAAAGCCAAGGTCACCTGCTCCATTGGCCACCGCTGCCGCTACGCCGACCACCCTTGGGCTACTTACTCATCAAGGGAAGTTGCTTTCCAATCTGGACACCCAAAGAGGAAGGAGGTGCCCTGCCTCTCTACCCACCCCCATTTTATTTTGCTGGCCTGAGCATCTCCAGATATACAGCTGGGCAGATGCCTACTCCCTCCAAGAAGGCAGGCTCTGGGGTTCCCAGGGGGACTCTGAGGTCTGAGCCACAGATGCTGCCCAGAGAGGTTCCTTCCCAGAGCGGTCAGCCTGTCCAGCAGCAGTGACCAAGGAGAGCTGCTCTCCTGGCCAGCCGAGGAAAAGGGGGCCACTGTATTCCCACTGGCCAGAGCAGGACGGAAGGTGCGCCCTTGCACAGCGCAGGACTTGTGGAGGATGCACCCAGCGATCCCTTGCAGGACCTATACCACCCCAGGAGAGGCACAACTTGCCCAAGGTGCCCATCCCTGGCATAGACTGCTCTCCTCCTCAACAGAAGTGGGTGAAGGTGGGGAGGCTTCCCAAAGTGACACAGATAAGAAATGCTTGAAGAGGCACTGCAATGCAGCCGTTTCAGGGTTGGATGAGGAATCTGGGAGACCAACTCTCCTCTGCTCAACCATGGAAACCCATGTTGTGACTTTGGGCAACTCACACCTCTCAGCCTCTAGATGCAGTGATTCCCAAACTCTGATCCTTCAGGTGCTTTGGACTTCAGTTCCAAGAAGCCACAGCCATCTTGGCCAGTGGTCTAGGATTCTAGGAGCTGAAGTCCAAACACCTGGAAGGAAGAGTTTAAGAATCACTGCATTTAGAGGAAGGCATTGGCAAACCTCCTCTGAATAAATTTTTCCAAGAAACCCCAAGGAGAGAGTTGCCATAAGTTGGAGTTGACTCGAGTGTGAAACAGCCTGCCCCAGAAGTTAGCCAACTCCTCTCCTAACAAGTTAGATGCTCACTTTCACCAGGGATGCTTAAGCCATGGATTTCCTGCATGGAAAAGGCATTGGCCCAAATGGCCCTTGGAGATCCCTGCGAACCTTACACTTCTGTTATGACTCTTCTGGGGCATGAAATAGCCTTCCCACCCTTGCCCACCCTCATTCCTTGAGGCTTCAGCATCCCCCCTATTGTGACCCAGTCCCCAGGCATGCAAACAGCCCAATGGTGGTGGTTCAAACTGGGGGTCCACTCTTCCCCCAGCCCCCTCCCCAGCTGCCAGCTTCCTAGAAGGAGATGTGAGAGGGGAGGGGGCTTTAGACCTGGGCAACCTGCAGAAAGGAGTAACTACTGCCCTCCTCCAAAGACCAGTCTCCGTCTTCCATTCCTGCAACACAACTTCTCTCCCCAATGCCCATTCCAGCTCTGCCTCCCCAAAGCTCCCAGCACCTCTCCCCTACTTGCAAGAAGCAGACTCTGCAAAGCTCAAATGCCACAATCTCCGCTGCTTTTTTATTGTTATTCTTTGACAAAAAAGGAAAAGGAAAGGGGAAAGGTATTGGTTGTGTGCATGAGAAAGTGTGTGCCCATAGACACACGTGGACCTCCACTCCAGCTTGGGGGGCACGGGGTGGGACCTTTCCAGCCTCTAACTCCCCCAGGATGGAAAGGGAATGGCTTCTTGCCCCCCGACCTCACTCCTCTTTCTCTTCTCCATTTGGATGCCTTACGAAAGCTCAGTGGCAAATATCAAAGTGGGAGGGAGGCCCAAAGTTTAAGGCAAGGGGTCGCTGGGACTCTGGGATTTAGGAAGGGGTCAAGAAGGAGAAGCAGAGAGGGCAGCAAAGGGGCCATTAGGATTGCTGGTGCTGCTGGGACCCTTCCAGGCTCTTCTGCACCGACGCTATAACCTCCAGCAAGCGGGTCTTGGCCTTCTGGACCAAGGGGGCCAAATCCTGCCGCAGCTTCTCCAAGATGGGGGCAACTCTCTCCCGGAAATCGCTGACATGCTGCTGGACGCGGGCGTTGTACTGGGTCACCTCGGGCAAGCCCTTCTCTTTGATCTCCTGCAGCTTCTCGCTGATCTTCTGGCGCAGCTCCTCGCTGTAGGGGGCCAGGTTCTTGCGCAGATCATCGACCAGGAAGCGGACTTTGTCCCGGACGTCCTCGGCCACGGGGCGCAGCTTCTCCTGCATGGTCTCCAGGTTCTGGCGAGTCAGTTCCCTCAGCTCCTCGCCGATGGGTTGCAGGCGGGTCCGGTAGGCCTCAGCCTCCTGCTGGAGCTTCTGGCTGAAGTCTTCGAAAAAGGGCTGGACCTTGGCCTTGACCTCCTCCATGTCCTTGGTCAGGGACTGGCGCAGGGCCTCGTAGTCTGTGTTGATTTGGGTCCGGAGGGTCTCCACTTGCGGAGAGAGCTCTTCGCGGAACTTGGATACTGCGGCGCTCAAGGTGTCATAGCTCTCGGCCAGCTTCAGGCTGCAGACCAGAAGGGAAACAGAGTCAGAGGATGGGCGGGTGGGCGAGAAAGCTACCATTTTCAAAATTTATTTATTTAGGATGAGAGCACTCAGACTCGCTGAATGGGGGATTCTGGGATAGTCATCCAAAAGAAGCAACGTCCCCAAGTTTTGCCAGAACACCACAGCAAGACAAGAGCCCATCTTTGGCCAGCTGCTCCTTCATCTTCTAATGCAGTTTGCTTTGGGCACCCAGCTGGGCTGCCTTCCTGCCTGGTGCTTGTGTTTGGACCCTGAGCCTTGGCCATCTGCAAGACCAAAGAACCTCTCCACCTGAGCAAAGCACAGCCACTCTGCCAGGGTTTGGGCATCAAGATAAACACTCCTCTCCGGCCATGTCATCTCTTAAAGAGGAGCAAAGGTTGCTTGCACAGACTTCTCTCCAATCCCTCTAATACCTCAGCCATGGTCCTGAGCTGCCCCAGGCCTTTCATGCAAAGACTTCTATTTCCAACTTTATTTTAAATATATTTTGGCTTTGCAGGCTGGCTTTGAGACCAGGGTTCAATTCTCCTAAAGTTTTCTCTTTGGTACTCCTCTTGGTTTTGCTATGCACCCAGAGGAGGGGTCATGCCCAGCCGTTTATGGACCCCTCCTGGTTGAAAGAAGCCACCAAGAATTGGGGGAGCTGCCTCCCATGTCTGACCCTTGGCCTTTGGTTGACAGCTTTAACAGAGTCCCAGTTCTGGGCAACCCATGGGATAGCAGAATGCCCAGACAGACAGCCTTCTCTCCTCTTTCCTTCCCCATACATATGGGTCCCCAAGAAGAAGGTCAACACCCATCTCAAAGCCAGAGGCTGAGGACAGAGAAAGAGAGAGATTTCCCCAAATATGCCACTCACTCAAGCTTCTGTGCCAAGAGAGAGGAATCGAACTGGGCCAGGGCTTCGTTGGCTCCAGCCTTCGCTGTTTCAAAGTAGACACGGACTGCATCTTGGAGATTCTCGAGGGTGGTATGTTGGGGCTCATCGCGCTGCCAGAAGTGGCGAGCCTGGGTTCCTGGGGAAGAAATGCAACCCACCCTTTAGAGCGGGCCAGAGGAATCTTCCACAAAGCAAAGGCAGAATGCTGTGGAAAGGGCAGGAGGGCACGAGCCAAGCCTTCCCGGTTTGGAAGAAGACCTCTAGCTAGATCTTTGACTCCAGGGTGCATGGATCTTGTACTGAGTTTCCCTTAGACTGCAGTCTCCCCTCCATCATCTCCCCACGGTTAGGAGCTCTGCATCCCCAGAAGAATACTGAGCACCCCCAGGGCTAGACCCTCGAGCAAGGGTTGGCATTAAAGCTAAAGGTGCCACTGTTGTCCTGAGGCTCCCCAATTGTTGCAGACCCTGATCAATCCACGTGTGCCACTACTTACCAGTGAGGAACACCAGGAGAAGGGTCACTGCGACGGCTCTCATCTTGCAAGGAGTTCCAACCTGGAGGTTGCAGAAACAGTTCAGGAAGGAACAAAACATCCACAAAGGTCAAAACAGAGGCTGGGAAAGGCTTCCCTCATTCCAGCGCCACCCAGGCCCATAACAAAAGAGGTTTTGCAGGGAGAACCAAGCCCAGGAAAGATGACCATAAACCATGGAAACTCACTGGAAGCTCTGTGGCAAGGGGCAGTTGCTATGGGGCAAGCAAGGAAGGGGGCAGTTGTCCTGCTGCCATGCTTGGCCACTGTGACAAGGAGGCATCTGGCTGAGATGGACCTGGTCCAGTCCAGTGTGGATGCTCATCAGGTCCTTGTGCATGAAGGGCTGTGGATAAGACCCACAAGACCATCGTCCTGGACCAGACCAGAGGGCAGTTTAGAGCAGCCCTCTGCCCTCAGCATTGCCAGCCATGGGAGCAAGGACCACAGAGGCTGAGCGCCAGGAACTGCAGAGATTCAGCAGCTCATCTCCAGAAGGGCTTGATGAAAGGCCACTGAGCGTCCATCTCCCCAAGATGTCCCCTTTGGGCATTTCCATTGAGGCCAGCCCAGATAACAACCCATAGCATCAAGAAGAATAGGAACAGATTCTAAACAGAAGTTTTTCACTGGTGGAAATGCAAAAGGGGGAGAGAGAGATTGGAGAAGGATGGAGAAATAGGGAGAAACCCAAGTTGGATAGACCCTCAGAAGATACTGGGTTCCCAGTCTCTTACCCGTTCCTTTGCCGTCGGCTGCTCTGACCGCTGCTTCCAGCACCGCAAAAGACTGGGCTATTTATACTGGAGGTGGTTGTTTATTGCTGGAGATAAGTGAGTGCTGTTAAGGGGGAATTCACTCCCAAGCTGTGACTATGTGGCGCTTGAGTTCAAGGATCAAGCACACATCCCCAGGGGACGGGAACAACCAAGGAGCAACTGGGATGGGATGGGAAGAGGGTGGGGGACAGAGGCGGCCTCTGATCTGGTCCAGGGCCAGCTCTTTGACCTGGATTTGCACCATGGGCTGAGCAGGGACCCCTCGCCTCCCGGCCTGGACGGTAGCCAAGAGGGAGATTTGCAAGCCCTGCTGGTTCTGTTGTTGTTTTCAAGTGGCTTAAGGACTCTGCCCTGCGTGGGCTCGGAGCTGCCTTTGGGAAAACAACTCCCTGACCCCAGGCCCTGCCAGCACAAATCATCTCAGCCATTACCCACAGGCCTGGGATCGGACCTGGACTTGGGTACAATGGCCAGAGGCTGTTCTGTTCTGAGGGAAGCTGGCAATCTTCGGTGTCGTGCCACGCCAGCCTCGCCCTCTTGGTGCTTTCAAACCAGGGTCAAACCTTTCCCTTGCCCCATAAGAAACTGGGGTGCTTGCAAGAGCCACTGCCCATCGAATGACACAGTGCAAGGGCTTCTGTGGCAGGGAAAACAGGCAGCAGCAGCAGGAGGGAAACAGCCAGGCTACAAATGGAGGACAGCCTCCCCAGGAGTCTCTGGAGGGTTCCCTGAATGAGGCAGGATGCCTGGTGCAAGGACCACCTTGTCTGAAAAAAACTCCCAGGTGGGCTCTCAGAAATGGCAGAGATGTAACTATAGGAAGGAGGGAACGAAGGCGTTGTCCTCCCAACATGATTCTGTCTCCAAATGCCATTTTCCTTCACTCCCCACATTTTTACCATTGCAGCAACTTAAAAAGCTTCAGTTTAGAAATACAGTGTAGGAACCCAGAGAAGAGACTGGCAAGAGACCCAGGGAATGCAAACAGAGGAAAGTTCTGGGTGCGAATGATGCTCAAGCTCTCACTTTCTGCAGTGCTAGGAATTTAGGGACTGAAAGAAAGTGTGTGTGTGGGGGAGAGATTCTCTTTTGGGGGAGCAATGGTTTCATATTTCTGCCACCTCCCCCCAAGAGGTACATCCCAGATGCCTTGCCTTAGGAGGAAAGTTGGGGAAGGGCTTGTGTGACGGTGTGTTCTTCCAGTCCCCAAACAAACAAAAGAAAACGTACCTTTGTGCCTACAAAACCTATTATCAGGGTTCTCATCTCCTCCTAACCTCCCCAATTTATGCCCACTTTCCTGCAAGGAGGGAACAATTTGTCTGGAACAGGATCCCAGCAGGGCTCCCCATCTCCTTTCCCTGTGTTGATTGACCACATCTTCTTTTGCTTCTCAGCTTAAAATCCAAGCCAGCTGTTCCCCAATCCCATCAGTTCCAGAAAAGATGCAGCTCCTAAGGCTGGGTCCGAAAGTGGACGTAATTGGTACCGCAGGGCTCAGCTCCAGGCAAGGAGGACAGAAGACAATGGGAGGAAGAGATCCCAGTGGTTCTTGCCTGGCCTCTTACTCCAGATGTGCAGAGAAAAGGAGAGGGAGCCAGTGGGAAGCAGGAGGTCACCTTCAGCCACAGAGAGGCACTGGCTCCATCCCCTTTTCCCATGGGAACAGACCACCTTTTCATTCAGCCCCTGCCTCAGGTTCTGTCAGTGCCAGAAGGTGCCTCAAGCCAGGGCTACTCAACCATGGTGGCGTGTGGAAGAGGAAAGGTCCATGAGCACTTGTCTGCAGGAAGAATCAAGTTTAGCCAATGGGCAAATGCCACCGAGCTATGGGCAAGGCTGGTCTTCCTCGTTTCTGGATTGGGGACTGTACAACTCACCACAGAATCCAAAGCTTAAAGGGTTTTATCCAGTCCCTGGCTGTTGGGAAGGTGGGCTCCAACTAAGCATTGTTCAGGATGGGTAGAAGAGATGCGGGCGCTGGAAGCAACCACTGCCCAGCATGTGGGACCAAGGGGACCCCGATTTTGCCTTGAAGGGTGGAGCTGCTTTCAAGGACTCTAACTTTTCTGCCTCCATTTCTAAGGAAAGAGGAGATCCTCAGCCAGACCCTCATAAGAGACAGAACAAGAGCCAGACAGGAACCAGACCAGAGTGGAGAGTCAACCATAATCATGGGTTTATTTGTCATGATCCCACGTCCAACTAAGTTACTAGTTGCAAATGAACACACACGCACCCCCCCCCCCCCCCGCAAAAAAATAACATAACATAACAAAACAAAACAAAAACCTGAACTAAGAGTTTGCTAAAGATCTGGAGGAGTTTTTGTTATATGGATTCTTGTTTTCAGTTCAACAGAAATAAAGGGTGGGGGGAATACTTTGGACATTTCCCAAAAACAGAAATAATAGCAAAGTATATCATACATTCAACATATACTGCGGGTATTGATTACTACAATACAAAGCAATGATTTTTTAAAAACTCACAAAAAATAAAAAGTGTGATACTGCAAAAGAGGGCGGCTGGGCCGGTCCCCCAGCGGCTTGTCTTGCCGTTGGCTCCCAGGATCATGTAAACAGAAGCGGAGGGGAAGGGGGACACAAACCAAAGGAAGAAGAGCCCAAGGCCAAGCTGGCAAGGCCCCTCTGTGTGCCTTTGGGGCCCTTCCCTCTGGAAGGACGATGGGTGGGGAGCCCATCAAGACCAGCACCTTCCCCCTGCCCTAGGCTTCCCTGGCAAGGGGGCGGCCATGCCAACATGGAGGTCCAGGCTCAAGCCAGCCACCAACTGGGGCAGTTAAGTGACCCCAGCCCCAGTTGGACTGCCTGGTCTCCAGATACCATGGGAGCCACGGTGGAGGCAAAGGGGGATCAGGAGGAGGAGGAAGAGGAAGAGGGCGAGAGCAAAAGAACCTTGGCCATGCTGGTCTCACACTTCTTCTGTGCAAATTCAGGAGGGCTGCATTGAGAGAGGTGTATATATCTATATATATATCTATATCTATATATATTTCCTTTAAAAAATTATTCCAAAAAGAGTCAGTTATAGGAATTTTCTGTGGTAGCGTTTTCAAAAGGTCCAAAGGCAGAAAAGATGACAAGATCCTCCCCCCCCGAAGCCCCCACCCCAAATCTTGGGTAAGTCACAGAAAACAGGGTTCCCCCCAGGAGAGGGCAGAAAGGTCTCTGGGTGATGGCGGGAGGGCCAACGCTGCCAAGGGCCAGCCAGGAGCCCTCCGGAGAAAAGCCAATACTGGGAGGTCAGCGGAATATTTGGGGGGAGAAAGCAGCCAAGCAGGCGGGCGGGCGGGAGGGAGGGAGGAGGGTGTGCGGTCTTCTCTTAACAATTAATTTATTAATAATATTAATATCAATAATAATAACAACAACAATAACAACAACAGAACATTTACCAAAAACAAATTCCTACATGATCTGGAGGGAAGCAAGTTAAAAGAGGAAAGCTGGTTCTCACGCAGTTGATCTAAGAAAGAAAGAAAGAAAGGAAAAAGCTGGGGGGGGGGGTGTTGAGATGTGTATTTGAACGGAAAAAATGTACAAAAAGAGGGAGGGGAGGGAAGGAGGGAAGAGGGGAGGGAAGGAGGGAGGGAGGGAGGGAGGGAAAGAGAGAGAACTCTGCAGCACAATGATTTTAAGCTTTAAAAACGGAAATGAGACACACAAAATAAAGAGACACACAAAAGCAATATTGCACCACTGCTGGGGTGGGGTGGGGAGCCCAAATTGCCACCAGGGGAGGGGGCAGAGAGTGAGGCAAGGAAGGCCGCTGTGACATTGAGGTTCAGCTCCATGCCCCCCACAAGCACTGCCCCCGGCCTCCCCGCCACACTATGCCCCTGGTCCGGCCGTGTCGCCGTATGGAGGAAATCCGTCTCAAGCGTCTGCTTATTGCTGGCGGGTGGCCAGGGCTCCTCACCGCCACCTTCCCCAGGCCACGGTGAGCTCCTGCAATGGGCTGAAGAGCACCCCTTCCAGGGCAGCTGGTGCCGCTCCAATCCGGCTCCCCAGGGAACCCGGCTGATGGGCTCTGCGGCTGTCCGCAAACAGCTGGCATCACAGGTGAATATGGCAATAATGAACATCCAAAAGGAACAAGCACACTGTTGAACCAAGGAAGAGGAAGAAGAGAAGCTGCTGCTGCTGTCACCACCGTAAAATTTCCATCCAGGAGAAACGCTACGGCCATTTGGCGCAATGCTGCAAGATACTGTTGGTTTTGAAATGGACCTTTTTCTTCCAAAGCTGTACATACCCCTACCAAAGCAGAACAAGAGAGGGAGGAATGGCTGGCTGGCTGGGATTGTGTCGGTTCAGTCAACTACATGCACACAGCCCACCCCATGCCCACCCCCATTCCTGGCACAAAGCATCCAAGATCTCTAGAGTGCCACCCACTTGGCCAGGGAAGGATGGGTGCCTGTTTCTTTCCACCCCAAATCTCTATTGATGCCCATATCCACTGTCTCCAGGGTCCCAGAAACTAGCAAGTGGTCCAGGCGGAGTTGGGGTGGACTGGCACAGGGTCTCTTGGATTTGGTACCACACGCCACCCCCTGGGATACTGCCAGGGGATCCCCACAATACTTACTGTAGCCCACTGGCTCTCTAGACCCCAGCTTGCTCCATCCCAAAGGGAACCTCTGGGTGTTTGTAACTCAGTAGGACGTCCGTAATGCACGTGGATGGGTAACAAGAGGCATTCAGGTGCTGACTGCTGTCTCCTAGGGCTGAGTGCTCCTCTCCTTCCAAATTTTCCTCACAGTCTGAGAAAGAAGAGGGGAAGGAGAGACAGCTGCAGGTTCAGCGTCAAGGGCAGCTGTACTCCAAGCATTGAACTCCTCCTGACAGTGGGTGGCATTCAGCACTAAGCAAAGTGGGCACCACTGGCACAAGGAGAGCCTTCCTTGACTGCCAGAATTCCCTCCATTCAACTAACAGCACAAATGGTTGAGTTGCAGGGCCAGGCTGAGGTCCCACAAGGGAAAAGTGTGGGGCTTACAGGTAACCCCAAGTTTGCAGATACTCTGTCCCCCACCCACCTCTCCTTCCAAGCCTGGTCCTTCCTGGATCAAGGCCCATGGATGCTGCCGCTCTGCCTGTTCCATGTCCGGAGGGTGTCCACCACTCACCTTCCCTCTCCCCATCATGGAGAGGCTGGCTGCCCATCAGAGACGACTGGCTGAGCACAACGTCGGACATACGGACAGAGCTGAGTGCCTTCCCTGCCATGAGGCTCATTCCCGGCAGGGTGTCCAGCTGCACCTGTGGTTGGGAAAGGGGAAAGCAGTGTCAGGGTGGGTGGAGGGTGCCGAGGGGACTCTGGATCCTCCTCTGAGCAGAGGGGCACTTAACAGGGAAGCGTCTGAGCCTGTGCCTCAGCCAATGCCCACCCCCCAAGCTGCAGGACAGAAGACGCTGCCCACCAAACTATGCATCCGCCCACCTCCCATAACGTACATAGGCATCCTCACTGCCCTGAATGGTGTGGTGTCTCTGCAGAGGCCGGGATCTGTGGTGGGGACCAGGGACGGCCCTGGCTGAGTACGCTCCCAACGCCTGTGCATCCGTCATCTCCACCTGCCTGGGCGAGTGCCTGGCCATGGCATCTTCAAAGGGGAGGGAAAAGAGTGGGCAAGCAGAGAAAGAGTGTTAGGCTTTGCATGGACACCCACCGTCCCCCACCCTTCTGGCCCAAGTGGGAAAAAGGAAGAGGAAGTTGGTCACTCCCCTTTTCCCTACCTCAGCCCTCTTTCCTGCCAAAAGGTGGTGCTCAGGGATGCCTATTTGATACCTTGGCCATTGGACTGTGGTGCCCCTCAGGACTCAGTTTTGCCCCCTTACTATTCACCACACACACAAATCCACTGGGGGAGGTCATCTGGAGTTTTGAGGTTCAGTGTCGCCAATATGCCAATGATACTCAACTCTATCTCTTCTTTCCACCCAACTCTAAGGAGGCTATTCTGGTATTAAACCAGTCTCTGCTGACAGGAATCGAATGGATGCTGACAAACAAGTTGAATCTTAAGCCAGACAAGACAGAGTCAATAGGAAGTCCAGTCAGGAAACAGCAATTCAGCCTGTGCTGGGTGGGTTGTAATACTGGTCCTAAAATCTCAGCTTCACACCTTGTGCATACTCCTGGATCCCATCTGGACCCTGGAGGCCTAGGTTTTGGCAGGAGTCAGGAGTGCGCGCGCACACACACACACACACACACACAGAGTTAAAGCCAGTGTTGCAGCTGCACCCATCTGTGGAGAGGGCAGATCTGGCTATGGCGACACATGCCTCAATTATATCCCCTTTGCATTCCTGTAATGTTGGGCTGCCTTTGAAACAGTTTGGGAACTTCAACATGTCCAAAATGCTACAGGCAGACTGCTGACAAGTCATTCCCTTATTGAAAGAGCTTCACTGGCTACTGGTCCCTTACTTAGTGCAATTCAAGATGCCAGTTATTACCCATCAAGCACTATAGGGCTTGGCTTCAAACTGTCTGAAAGACTGGCTGTATCTTCCTCTGCAAACCTGCTCAAGTCCTCACATATTCAAGGGGATTGCTCTCAGTCCCACCACCATCGCCGGTACAGTTGGTGAGGACACAGGAGAAAGGGTCTCCTGGGCAGGGATTGGCTCCCTCTTTGCTCTCTTTTTGCAAAGATTTTTTTTTATTTAAATAAGCATTTAGTTTTTTAACCAGGTGAGACAGAAGGGTCTTCTTACAGGTGGGTGCTCTATTTTTATTTCCATCGTGTTTTTAATAGATTTTAATCTGGTTTAAATATTGTTTTTATTTAATTGCATTTGGTTTAATTTCCTCTGTAAGCCACTATGGTCCCATACAGGGGAAAGAGAAACTGACAGATAGATTGATTACCTCCCAGTTGCAGCCCCATGCCAGCCGACTCCCAACACCAGGTCCCCTTAGGGGCTGGAAGCTAACAGTCCCTGGCTGTGGGTCAACACAGGAGCGCAAATGCCCTAGGCAAATGCCCACACTCTGCACCACCAGGGCAGAGGGGTGCACTGGCAGTACATATGGATGCAGTCTTTTGCCAATGGGCTGATGTGCCTACTGCCCTGACAACCATGTGGGAGATTGCCACATAAGAGGCAGTGCCTGCTCCCTGGTCTTTGTCCTTCAGCCTCTCCAGCAGGGCCTCTGCTCCTGCTCCTTCTTCTTTCTGGGAACTCACTGCCAAGTGGAGGAACTGCCCCAAAGGGTGTTGTTCCTTGTTGCAAAGGAGCTGAACCAAAGGTCAGCCTCTGCCAGGAGTGCTGTGCCACGGGGATAAAGGCTGCCTTTCTGTCAGGCCTTTCATAGCCTCAAAGAAAGAGAAGAGCAGACCCATAAGCAACCCTTCCCCACCAGGGATTCAAAGAAAGGGCAGCAGGGAGCAAGTAGATGGGTAGCACTTTCCCCTGTCCTGGGAAAGTGTTTCTCACCTTCAGCCAAGTCCTTGGTAGCTGCTCTCTGGCTGTGCAGAGGAGTATGTGCACAGACACCACTTATGGGCTTGTGAAAATGCCCTTCTTGGCTACAACCCCCACAGTCTAAAAAGGAGAAAGTGCAGCCTTCTAGTTCTATGAGACTCCCTGTACCAGTCTCAGCTATGAATTCTGGGAAGGCGAGGAATGCTGTCCAACTCCACCTGGCCAGGGGAGGCATAATAGCCAATGGGCCAGTATAAGGGTTCTGGGTGGAAAAGCAGAAACAGAATGGAGCATCTTCTCTGTGGTACACATTTCTCTGACTTCACCTGACTCTGGGACTCATCAGATTAGAAGAACCCACAAGATGTTTCCAAGAAGCCTCAGATGGGAACACCGCCCTCCCAGCTCTCTTGCTCCTGCTCCCCACCTACTGGGACTCAAGAGGGGTGCTAGCTCAGGAGCTGGAGGTTCTGCTAGGTTCTGCAAGGCTAGGAGCTACCGTTAGGCTTCTCGCTTCCTCAGGTCTAGCTAAGCCATGTTCAAAGCCATCCAAACTAGAGGCCATTATCATGTAGGCAGTGGCTGATTCCAGACCGCCACTGTGGGCAAACCTAACTGAGCAGATGAAACCTAGCACACAGGCAACATAACCCTTCCCAGACCCCTTGAGGTTACCCCTTTGCCTCCGAAGCCTAGGCCTCTTTGCCCCGACCACTGCACCACCCAAAACATCCTCCTTCCCCACCACCAGCCTTACCTCGGCAGGGTGCCTCATTCCGACTGAAGGCAGCTGGCATGTGATGGTGCCGGTAGGGATGGGGCCCCAGTTCCTGCTCATGCTTAGCGGTCCCATAAAAAGCATCCAGGTCCCCCTGGCCACCAACGCTTAAGAGCAGCCGGGGATCATGGTGGTGGTGGTGGTGATGGCTACCTTTGCTCTTACTGCCTGGAAAGCCGTCCCTGTCCCCCTCGCACACACAGTCCACCACTACTGCTGCCGCCTCCTCATCCTCCTCCTCCATGCTCTCAGAGTGGACCAGGGTGGGTGCGGGAGCGTACCCATGGGCCGGCACCTGCTGGATACAATCGTGTTCCCGCACTTTCAGGAGATGCTGGGGGCTGGTGTGGTGGGGGTGGTGAGCATGGTGGGGGTGGTAGGAGTCAGCGTTTTGATAAGGCAAAGAGAGAGAGTGACGCTCCGACAGTTTCTGAGCCACACCGGCGACCACATGGTGTCCGCCCTCCCCATGGCTCATGTGCCGGATCAGCTCTTGGAGCTCCTGCTGCTGTTGCTGCTGTTGTTGCTGCTGCCGCCGCTTGATCAACTGAGCGACCTCCGCCTGGGGCAGCCGCAGATCTGTGTGGCCTGTCAACGAGTGGCGGGGTGAGAGCAGGCCTTGAAGGATGTGAGGGACTTGCTGGTGCCGGCTGTAGTCTGTCGGTGTCGGGGACAGCAGGGCTTGATGGAGGGCTGAGGTGGCGTAGTGCTGCTGCTGCTGCTGCTGGGTACTCTGGGGGAAGGTGGGAAACTGCTCCATTGGTGGGACTTTCAGCGATTGCACAGGGGGGAACCCTGCGGCCGGGCCATAGCTGCTGGGAGAGACCCGGGCCTGCTCTGGAAACAGGTGGGGGTGTGCGTGCACCTGGTCATAGCCGGTGGATGGATACCTGTGTAGAAAGGAGAAGCAATGAGAGGCTTCAGAAGCACAATGGAAGGCAGGCCAGGCTGGCCAAGGGAGGGAGAGCGGCCTGCCCAGAACAAGGAGGAGGAAAAGTGGAAAGAACAGCAGATATCCCTCTGCGCTATGGCTTATCCCGAGCCTTCCCTGTGGAAAGGCAGCCTGCCTCAGGTGGAGAAAAGCTATGTAGAGTTATCTGGGCTGACATTATGCCTCTGTGTATCCACCCAACACCTTTCTTTAAAAGCAAGACACATCAGAAGCCTACCATCTCCAGAAACAAGGCAAGGCAAAGGTCTTTACTTCTTTTATGGACTACAAGTAGTTCCCAGGAGCTGTCAGCCTGAACAGCCACTTGGATTTTGGGAACTCTACATACCCACCCCCAAACAAAGGAACTTTTCCTAAGAGTTCAGGGAAGAAGGACGAAGCACCCTGGGCCCAGTGTGAGCCTCTGGCTGGGCAGAATCGCCCATTCTGTACAGTGGTACTCCAGGTGGTCTCCAGCAGGTGAAGCAGGGGTAGTGAACTGTGTGCACAACTGTTACCTGTGTGGCTCTGTGCCATCAGTGCTGAGCTGCTTGGAGAGTGGCCTGGGTCCATAGGCCAGGGAGGCCATCAGGCTGGCACGGTGGTGCATCTGCAGTTGGTTGGCACTGGGGTTGATGGGCATGCCCCGTCCAGCCTGCAGGAGGCTGCCGCCCATGATGTCTGCAGGCTCCTGCACCTGCATGGCGACTTGCTGCCCCTGCCCCGGCTGCTGCATGCCCAGGCAGGAGAGGGCCAGGTTGGGGGGAGGGGAGCAACTGCCCGACTGCGGGAAGATGGCACCGTGAGAAGGCATCCCTTGGAACAGAGACTGGGAAGCGCCACCTGCAAAGAGCAAATCCTCTCCGTTAAAGTCTGGTGGCCTGGCTGAACATGACCTGGAGGCTAGGGAGGGCATTAGCCATTCTCAGAGTATAGCCATATGACTTGTTTTGGTTGTTATATCCTGCCATTTCTGTGCAGGTGAGCCTGAGCAACAGCTGCATCTCCTTCGTGTCCCAAAGGTGACCATCAGTGGGAAGGGTCACAATGTCCCCTGGGCAGCTCCTTTTCCAGCACCCAGAATGTACAAGGAGCAATGACCATCCAGTTGGGGAGAGGGATGACCAAGAGACCCACTCACTGGCTGGCATGCTTACCATGGCTCTGGTGCACACTGCCGCTGGTGGGAGGAGGGCTGCTCTCTGCCTGCCTGAAGAGATGGTTGCTGGGATGGTTTGGAGGCGGACTAGAGGGTTGGATCCGTAACCTGCACAGACACACAGCAAGTGTCTTTTTGAAAATGTTGGCCCTTGGGAGGAGTCAATGATGCAGTGAATGGAAATGTGGATGGGTCTGCTTTCAATACATAAGAACCTGAGAGTAGGTGCGCAGAATGAGACCAAGCCAGGCCTACCTAGTCCTGTGTTCTCTCCCTCCAGTGGCCAAATCAAGGCCCTGATAGAAGCCCGCAAGGAAGAAATAAGTGGCCGGGGCGGCTAGTGACCATGGCTGGCCCTGGCCCTCATCAGCTTGTCTAACACCCTTTCAAAAGTCCTCTACATTGATAATGGCCATCACAGTCTCCTGTAGAAAAAAATTACTGTTTTAACTTTGTGCTGTGTGAAATAGGGCTTCTTTTCCCCTGTCCTGAATGCTTCACCCCTCTGCTTCACTGGATAACAACAGGCTTTGTTGTGAGAAGAACCAGAGAAATTCCCCATCTCCTTTCTCTGCACCATGCATTATCTTGACACTCTGGAGTGTGAGATGTTATGACACAGAAGCACCTAGGCTGTACTGCACCATGCATGTGCTACCACAGACTGCAAGCAACCACAAGAGGATGTGCAACTGCCTTGACAAAGTCTGTCTGACATGTCAGGTTGTGGGGACAGGAAAACATAGACACACAGACTATAAAGAGCTGGGAAGGACTTGTCTCAGGAGAAGATATCCCTTCCTACAAATCACTCCCCCTTTATAGCCCCCCTGTACTAATAAAGGCCCAGAAATGAGAGGCACTGAGCAAACCCCACCTCCTTCTTTAAAGAAAAAGCACATCTTCCAAAAATATGCATCCTTGTTCTCTATATACAGGTCTATAAATTCTAGCATGTAAAACTTCTAGTGAGCATGCTATTTCACATTACCCAGGTCCTGGAATTCCTTATTAATTGTGAAAGAGCTTTGTACAGGCATGAACACCAATATTACTTCTTTTTATTTGTGTATATAATAAATGGGGCCTGGGAACACTCCAGATTTCCCCTTTCCTGCCCTCTTTTTACTGTAGGTGTCTCATCTGTAGTTAGTGGCTTGATGACAAACCTTACTCAGCCATTTCCCCCTCTTGCTATTCTAACACAGTCACTGTGTTGCAGTCTTTCTTTAAAGCTGACCTTCCAGAACACCTGATGAACAAGGTTGAGTGCCTTGTGTTTGTGTTCACAATGCACTTGCTGATAAAACATGGCAATCACCATTTTGCCACTTAAGACTGCCTTCAGGGCACCTTCTTCTGCTGAAAGGGAGACAATCCCCAGCCTCCATGCAGAGACTAGTTCAGGGGACGAATAGCTCCTCTTGATCTGGAAAAGCATTCCTTACACTTTCCAGTACTTCCACCACATAGTGGCCTCTCCACAACTGTTATTGCCCTGCCTGACTTTCTTTTTCTGGGCAGGTCTGCAGCTCAGCAAGCTCCAGCAGCTGAGTCGGCAGCAGGTCACAGAGCCTAGGTAGATCTCACCGTGGGCTGCTCCATAAGCAAAGCAGAGGTGTTGCTAGCTGAGAGAAAGCTCAAGGACTCCTGGGCATGGGGCAGAGCCAGCATCTCCCACTTACCTCTGGAGCTGGTGGGTGAGCAGAGCAGGCTGGTTTTCCCCTGGAGCTTGTAGGGGTGGAGAGGGCTGAGGAGGGCAGACACAGTCCTGTGCAAGGAAGAAAGAGGCCTCTTTGTTTTCCATAGTGGCAGTCACTGCAGCAAGCAGCTTCCCCAGAGCACATGCTCTCAAAACAGGGGTATGCTCATGCTGAGCAACATGTTAATCCTGAGCAGGCCTGTCAAGCAATGAGATCTTGGCTACCCTAGAGGAAGAACCCTTTTTGCAGACAAAGAGAGCATCCAGACTGATTGAAAATTCCTGATTTTGTTCATCTCCTTTCCAATTTTATGCTGGATTAAATTAAACTGACCTGGAGAACAGGTATAAACAGTCTCTAGTTGTACCAGGAGATGACCAAAAATATTCTAGGATAAACAAAATGTGTGTGGATCTTGAAAATAAAATGGGAACGAACAGGAATAAAACCTAGGACTTTCTGGTCTTTTTAATTAGTCTGGATTTTTCCAAAGGCAGGAGGGTTGAAAGAGGAAAAGAGATCTGAATGAGCAAAGAGGAGCAGAGCAGGCACCTGCCAAAACACCGCAGCTCTCTCTGGACAGCCTAGGGCAATGTGTCCCAACAGGAGGGTCACTTCTGCACCCACCAATCCACTGCCCTCCCTGAGTCAAGACAGAAGCAGGACAGAGTTCACTAGAAAGGAAGAAGGGAACAGAGAGCATAGGAAGTTCTCCATTCCCCTGATCTTGCCCAGAACAGCACTGAGCCCAACATCAATCCACAGTCTCATCACCACCAGGGACTGAGCCTGGTGGGACCTCCTTCACACAAAGGATGCTGCTCTGCTCCCGGAGGTACTAGAAGACACATACGAGCCTGTGCCCACCTTGGGTGCCCCAGTACCTGGATCTGCTGCTGAAGTATCTGGTGATGCTGTTCCTGCTGGTACAAAATGTGCTGCTGTTGTGTCTTCTCCAGGGTCCGCTCATCCATGTGGCCTCCATACATCTTCTGGAGCTGTTCGCACTCCTGAAACAAGCCACCATGAGATTCTGCTGCTGCCAGGCTCAGAAAAAGTCCCGCAGGAAGGAGAAAGCTGCTGGTGAGCTCTGTGAGGAGGCTCACCTCCCTTGTGGCTGCCCACTTGACCCATGATGGATCTTCCTCATGCCTAGGGATTTTCAGTTCACTGATAACAGTGGAAGAAGAGCTAGATTCTGTCCGCAGGAAGCCCCAATGGATACTGAGGGGCTTCCAGTGGGAGGACTCCTGGGTTACCCAAGACACCGCACACCTCTTTGGTCTTCCCCTCCTCTTCAGCAGAATCTTTTTTCCCAAAAAATATTTTTATGTATTCTTTTTGTTCATTTATTTATTAAAACTTTGGAAAACTATAAGAGTTGCAAGGAGAACTCAACAGAGCCTGGACCTCCTGGAGCTACTCTCCAGCAAAGCTGGCTAACTGCAGGATCACAGATTCAACTATAATCACTCTCCTCATGAACAGGCTTCTCACTTTCCAGGCAGCAGCTCTGCGTTTGGCTCCCAGTCAAACCAAACACCTTACCTGCTGGAGCTGCTTGATGCTGCTGTGGTTGCCCATCTTCTCCAACTGGGCCTTGAACGCCTGGATGCTGGCAGCCCCATCTGAGAAGCGGCGAACTGGGGAGAAGCGCTCCGTGGGGAGGTGCAAGGTATTGGAGTCCTTGTAGACATAGCTGTACACATGCACAAACACACAGAGGGTGGAATCCCTGCTCCTAGTACCTTGGGCTCCCCAAAAGCAGGTCAAGGAAGAAACCCCTTTCCCACAGGCCCAGCCTGCCCACTTGTTCTGTGTGCACAAATGCCTTGTTCTGAAGCACAACCTTGGAATCAGAAACTGGAACCTTTGAATAACATCTCGTGAATCCATTGACTAAACCCTGTGTTCTCAAGTCAGAGGAAACACCAGTTATCAGGCCCCCTAGCCTTTGGCTGGAGGGCATTAGCCTCTTGCTGGCCCTGCAGCATCTGAGAAGAACAAACATGAGTCACTCCAAGATTGAAAAAGAGTCTTCCCTCTGGCAGATACAAGGAGCCAACACAGGAGTGGGGGGCAGGTTTCCCATAATTAAGATGTCAAATTCGTTGGCACTGGGCAAATTCTGATGGACAAGATTAGCCTGGTATCATGCCAGCCCTGGGCCCAGAATCAGTAGCATCTGGGTAAGAATAAGGAGGAGGAGAAGGCTACTAGCCATGGGGTGGGCAAAGTGTGGTCCTCCAGCTATTGTTGGACTGCAAAACCCAGCGACCTCAGCCAATGAGAAGTCATAAACCAGCAACATGACAAACTGACATGAGGCACAGTTCATTTTCCAACCATCTCAGGAGGAGAGGTATAAACCCTGCATTGTGTGGGCACTGGGAAACTCCTCTGACTTTTTCAGCACCCCAAGCCAGCTGTCCAGACCTGGGCTCCCAAGCCACTTCAGGCCACCCATCCTCCCAACCAGCCAGCCAGACCCCACTCCTTTCCCCTTGCTCTAGTGCCCCCCCCCCCCCATGATACACAGCAAACTACTTGGGACACAGAGGAGAGAAAGGCCCTTCCAAAAGACACAGAGTGGCCCCAATTCCACAACTCAGTGGGAAAACTGAGAGGGCCTGACTGCAGGGCATACCTCTTCCTGCTCAGCACATCTGGCCCAGGCTCTAACTAACCACATCACATCTACCAAGGGCTAGAGAAACCAGGGACAGGGAGAGGGGGTTTGATGCAGGGCCACTTGGCATGCCTTTGGACTCCCAGGCCAGCCTTGCCTAATGCTGACCAAGGGCATCCCAGGGTGGTTTTGGCTGCAGAACAGGTAAAACAAGAGTGCCCCTGACACTGTACAGAGTATGCCCCCCTCCCAATGCCCACACAAGGCAAGGCAGAGAGCATGATGTCACGGCAGCTTAAGTCAATGGTCCCCTCCAAGCCAGACCACAAGCCCCTACCCTCCTTGACCATCCCCTTTGGCTCTCAGCCACCTCTACACACCAATGCCAAGTGCCTCCTTCAGCTGCCCAGGAGAGCCTTTCTGCCCCTAAAGTTGCAGCCAGGCAGCAGCTGTTTGGGATGCCATTCCCAACTGCTTTCCAGTGGAAGAGCCATTCCAGGCAAACAGCTGGCCACCTGGTGCTCAGCGCTGTCCCAGATGTGATGTATGATGGTTTTGCTGAGGTCTTGAATGAGACACAAGACTTCCCCATCCCAACCTCACTGCACCTTTGCGAGGAGAAGGTAAGGGGCCCTTGTTCTGACAGGTGGAGCGTTTAGAGCTGCAGAGCCTTAGAAACTGGTTTACTGGTGGGGACTGAGGAAGGAAAGCTGGTTTACATCCCAGCGCAAAAACATGAGCCCAGTCCAGGCCCTGAAGTCAGTGGGAAGCAAATGCCAGGGCAGCTAGAAGAAAGAAAAGGTGCTTCAGTGTTCCCCAGCACCTGAAAACATGGTGCCTCTTGGCCTTGTGACCTACAAGGAAGGGGCAGGGAAGATGCAGTGCTCCCTTCTTAGCTACCCCACCTTAGTCCTGTTTGCTCAGCCCAATGCCACACAAGCTCCCATTCCTGCGCCAAAGCTACTTAACTCAAAGTTACTTAGGGCCAGCACCCTTATCTCTGCCTGCTCAAGTTCCAGCGTGGCACCTGAATGCCTTCTGCTGGCTCAGAGTTCAGCTGCTCAGGCTGCTGACGTCTCAGTCCAGCTCAGCAGCTACCTGAGGACAGAGGCAGAACTGGCTCAGGAGGGTGTGTATGAATGCAAGGCCAGGTGGGGAAGAAGATCTTGGCAACATCTTTCTCTGTGCACAAGACTAATGTCTGATTTGAAGTTGGGGGGAGGGGGCTTCAAGCAAATTTGTCTGTGGCCAGGCTTGCAACAGCAGTACAGCTTCTCTCTGTCCCAGCTTCCTGAGAGCTTGTTTTGCAACAGGCAAAGGTCACTCTTTTGTTACTGCCACAGTGTCCTTCTCTGCTACAACCATTTCTCCTATCCCCTCCCCCTGCCAAGGATTTTCAGCAAGGAAACACTGTGGGCAAATACATCCCGTGCTGGTGGAGGTCCCATGACAGAACTGTTGACACAAACAAGGTCCAAAGGTTCTTCCTCCACAGGTGTCTCCAGATGCCAGGGAGCATTCCAGGGGTATTTTCTCAATGTGGAAGGGATCGAACTCTGCCCACCAGAAAGAACTGTCCTAACCACTAGGTGCCCAATCATGGATCATTTGGAAAATGAGGAGAATCAAATCAGGGGCCCCTGGGTCCTTGCCGCCCTCACGCTCACTCAGGGCCATCCTCTGCTTAGATTCACCTCCAAGGCATGCCAGGGATCAAAGAGAGCTTGGGGGAGTTGTCTCGCAAGAGGGCCGACTGGGGTGTCCCTTCCTGAAAGGAAAATCTCAACTTCCCACAAAGCAGTGATACCCCTCACCCTGCCCAGGCATCCCCAGCTGAGGTGAAGGCCCCTGGAAGCTAGTGGCAGGAGAGGCCCTGGGGGAAGGATTGCCAGTGGCCAAGCAAGGACCTGCTTCTTCATTGGCTGCTCTCTCTGCAGCAGGTTCAGATGGCCTTTGGCTGCCCTGGTCAGCTTTCCCTGAAGGGCAGCACTCTCCCGAGTGGCTGGTGCCACTACTCACCGGTGCTGGTCAGGTGCCAAGTGTGATGCCCGGGAGCGGAAGGGCTGCTGTCCTAGCTGCCTCTGCAAGTCGGGCGGGATTTCTGCGGTGGGGTTGGTCATTGCCAGGGTGTGCCTTTTTGACCTATTGGCCAAGTATCTGCAACAAGCAGGAGCACATTTCGTGAGAGGGAGAGGCACGTGCCTGGCGGGAGCGCCAGAAAGGGAGCAGGGTGGGTGGGCAGTGGTGGGGTGGGGTGGGGAGGTACCCCACTGGCCCGCTCTCTCACGAGAACCGCTTAATGGGATTGGGGTCGGACTGGGGTGGATGTAGGGGGAAATGTGACAGAACAATTGGATCTTTGGCCCCGGAGGGCAACTCTAGAGAAAGCAGAAACATCAGCCTACAGAGAACCCAAGCAAAGCGAGGGGAGAGGTTAAGAGCAGGCCCACCCACAGGGCTGCAGCAGAAGGGAGGAGAAATGGAAGGGGCAGCCTGAACCCTGGCTCTGAGTAGCCCCTATGGTTTGCAGGCCTCTTCCAGGAACTGGAGTAGGACAACTAACGGGTGTCGGAAAACCATTCCAAGGTGGGTCTCATAGGTCCTCAGGAAGGAGGGCAATGCCTCCTCCTCGACCCTTGGGGCATTTCCTGGATGAGTTAACATCCCTCTGAGCTGCTTCTGGCAGAAGTGAGATGCCCAGCAAGGACTCTGCCAGCACCACCACCACCAAAAGAGCTGGGCCCTCTGGCCATTGGCACACCCATCTGTCCACCCTGCCCGGCCAACGGTGCCTAATCTCAGCTGGGCTGGCAAGAGCACCACCTAGGCTCCACTCCTGGGTACTTCCAGCAACATCTGGACACCAAGGTGAAGGAACAAGGAGGGGCCCAGCTTCTCAGGTCACACCTTCCAAAAGCTCAGGGCCAGCCTATCTGAAAGACTATACCTTCCAATACGCACCTGCCTGAGTTTTATGATCTTCAGTGGAGAGCTTTCTCTGAGGCCCACCACCATCACATACAGGACTGGTGAGGACAAGGGGGATGCAACCTTCTTGGTGGCTGCCTCCATGCTATGGAATTCCTTCCCATGATAGATTTGAGTGCCTGCCTCTTTCTCTTTGCTCTCCTTCCACCAGCAGGCAAGGATATTCTCATTTGCCGAGTCCTTGAACTATTAACCGGTCTCTGCAGGAAGTCATTTAAACTGGGTTGTGCCTCACTATTACCATCATGACTATGATATTTTAATCTCTTTTTCTACCATTTTAAATGCAATTGCTTATTGCTTTTTAACATTTCTTTTAATTGCGTTGGGTTTTAACTTACATTGCGAGCTGCTTTGTGCCCCATTCGGGAAGAAAAGATGGAGCTAAATCTAAGGGCCAAATGAGCACCAGGAAGGCTCCCCACTTCCCAAGGAAAGGGGGCCTTTTCCACTGCTTTGCACTGGGGGGTGGTGGACAAAGTGTGGGGTGCATGTGCACTCTGGGGTCATATAATCGTGATGTTAAAAAGACTGTTTCTGGGTCTGAGACAACCAGGGGAGCAATGACATGGCAAAAGAGGGGCACTGGGGGCATTTTTAAAGTTAGTTTTGACAGGGGAATGCAGATGGGAAGGGTAGTCCTCCAAGGTGTTTTGGGGGCTGGTACAGTCCCTGAAACCTAGACAGTTGCCCACCCTTTTGTCAGGACAAATCCAACATGAGATTCCTGAGTTTCCTTGTGAGAATGTCTAGTCTCTTTATCAAAGGCCACTGTGGGGGTCCAGACAGAGGCTTTGGACCACAGAGAGCAGGAGTGGCAGTCACTGCGATGGAACTCTTCTCCATGCCCCCATGCCATCCCCAACAATTAAGGGGAAAACAGAAGAGTCCACAGGGCAGACGCAAAGTGATGGCAGGGACCAGGTGACAAAGATTGGCCAGGTGGGACCTAAGCCATTTCCTGAAGGGATTAGAATCTGCTGGTGGCCAAGGCTGCCTCCTTTCATGCTCCTGGGTTGGGTCTGGTCATCAGCAACCTTGCCGCAGGCACAGGTTGGATTTCAGGACCAGACAACTCCAGCAAACCTGGGTGTAGGAGGGAGACCAGAAGGAGGCCAGCCAGGGACCAGCCCTGTGTTCTCGGAAGCGGAATGGTGCTCACACGGTGTTCCAGGGAGGTCAATATTTACATCCATCCACCCACCCTGCAGACACAATGTTGACACTTTCGGCAACTGGTAATGCAAGGGAACATCCAGTGCGGAGGACAGGACAAGTAGGAAGGCATGAAGCACCCTCCTTGGGAAGAGGGGAGAGCTAGCAATGTGGGGATATGACATGTCAAGGGGGGGATCTCCCCTCTCCTCAGCAGAAGACAGCTTCCTCTATCCTTCCAAGGGAAGATTTAGTGCTACACAGGCCAGCCACAGAAAGAGAATGCCTCTGATTCATGTACTGCCCCACTGCTCTGTCAGGCACAGCCCAGAAAGCCAAGGCACTGAAGAATGAACTGCCAAGATGGGGAAGCCTCTCTATTTCAAAGAGGGAGAAAGGGCTGTACGGGCTCCGAGAAGACGGGTATTAAGAGCCAGTGGTTAAACTCAAAGGGATCCAGCACAAGTGTCTTTATTACTCAAGAGGCCCTTCTGCCTCACTCACCTAATGGCATTCCAAGCCTCTGCATCCCCCTCTGATTTCTCTGCCTGCCTCCTTCTCTGTAGGGGAAGAACTAACAAGGCACCTCCTCAAAGAGGTGTCTGCTTCAGAGAAATCCAGACATCTTTGCTAGCAAGGCCAATTGCCAGGAAATGAAAAGGCCTGGTCTCCCTAGCTCGGCAAAAGGGACACAGCTGTGGTTGAGGCAACCTGCAGGTCTTCCCCTCAGCCACCAGCTCCCAAAAGAGTAGGCTGGAGGATGGGAAGGGCAGCGCAGCCAAGGCTCTGGGACCTACTGGTGAGCATAAATGCAGCCAGAAGCAAACCTGTGGGTATCTTGGTTTTGAGAGCTATACTTACAGCTGAGCCCTGGATGCTAAAGGAAGCTTTACCTACCCATCCAGTCGCCACAAAGAGGTTAGTAGGAAGACCAAGGAAAGGAGCAGGAGCAGCTCAGAGTTGTAGCAGAGTCCACATGAAAAACCAGCTCCCAGAGAAGCAGAGTGAAGCAGAAACCACAAGCCAAACAGGTGCCTGTTATTGTTAAGGTAGCTGCCAGACAAGAGAAGGGGTCCTCCAACGACAGAAAGGGGAACAGTGGCAAGAGTATTACCTCTGCACAGCTTCCTGGTCCGGCTCTCCGTCTGAACTCTCCTCATCCACAGGGGTTACGGCGGGCACTGCCTGGAGGGAGCAGAAGGGCAGAGCTGGGTTTGGCAGAAAGGGGTCTTTGTCTTAGACCAGATGTAGGCAACAGTGAAGGTAGGGGGCTATACTCGACCCCCAGGAGATCTTGGAGGGCCACAAGCCTCCCACAGCACCCTCCTTTGCAAAAAAATCAAATTGGGGTGGGTTTTTTTTGCTCACATACTTTCTCAAAGGCATAGGGACCATTTTCACCATGCTTTTGGGCCTTCCTGGACCAATTTAGACACAGAAAATATATTTTTTATCAATAGGAAGTAACTTCCTGTTCATTTCTTGTTTCAAAAGAGGCTCCTCCAGGAGGGACTAAATTAGTCCAGTCCCTCCCCAATGTGGTGGGAATACCCCCATGCCCCCTAGAAGGCATTTTTGGGCAAATAATGTTTTTGAAAATTTTTAAGACTTCTAGGGGACACTAGTGGCCTCCAAATGTCATGACAATGCACTCCACACCCCCTAGAAGCTCTATTGGGGGAATCTGGAGCAATTTGTTTTTATCATGGTGGTGCCTGGAGGTCACAAAAACAACCCACAGGCTGCGCTTTGCCCACTCTTGCTTTAGATCCTCCCTCCTCTCAATATCCTCTCCCCAAGCCATGGAAAGTGCAGGTTCACTTCAGCAACAAGATAAATCCAAGTGGCACAGAACAGATAAGCTTGGCAGGACTGTCCAAGCCTAACTTCCCAGGAAAGCTCCAGAGGAAAATATAACCTGGCCTTTAAAAGGAGAGCAATGGGAAATTAGACCCTGGCTTGAGAAGTGCTTAGGAAACACCATCCAACACACACACAGACACACACAGAGACACACACACAAACTCCTGCCAGAAGAGAGACCCTGGCCACACTCAGGCTTACCTCCTAAAAGGTTAAGACACAAAAGAAAAGGAGTCTCAAGAGCTGGAGGTAAAAGAACAAACTCATGCACTAGTCCTTCCTTTTACCACTTACTGGTGTCATGGTAACGAGTGGAGAAGGGCCCCGGGGACGCTTCAAGAGCTGCTGGGCATGCAACTGGATATTGGCTCCTCCATCTGATGCCCTCCGTCCGAGGGGTCCCATTCCGTTCAACAACTGCAGAGTTGGGGGCTGCAGCAATGACTGCTCCTGCAAGGAAACATCTCTTGTCTCTGCCAGGCCCCAATTATGTACTACAAAGCCAGGAGTGAAGGCAGGGCCCGACAGGCATAGGTGTGCCACCATCCCCTCAGAGTATGTGCTGGCATTGGGAGTGGGGTAGATACTAGTCCTATGGTTTGGCAGCAAAGTCAGTGGGGATTCTGGCTCCCCACACTCAATAGGTGGCCTTGGTGTGACGCAGGATCACCCACCAAGCAGGCCAATGAAGCCTCAAAGGAAAAAGGACTGATACCCAGGGCTCCCTGGTTGAAACTATCATCCCCACATCACCGGGACCTCACCTGTCCTTTGCCATACCTTGTACTCCAACTGGCCAGTCGGCTGGAGGTGATGCATGGGCAGCATGTTGGCTGCCATGTTCATGTTTGGTGCCACTTGCAGGAAGGGGGCCTGTGGCGCAACACGAGGGAAGCCTGGCAGCAGCTTCTGGAGATCTTCCATCACCTCAGTGCTGCAAAGACAAGCACTGTTACTCATAGAAAGGGCCAAATAATGCCACTGCTTTGCCCTGGTAGTAGTAATCATGCAGCTCCCAAATCTTGAGGAGCAGGAGTGTGGGGATAGTCTACACACCCATCTTCTGCTCTAACAATTCCCTGGGCTAACACTTTCCAGGCCAAACTACTCAAGATACTAATTATACGCAAGCATGCCTCAGTTAACAGAGCCTCTGAGAGTGGATTTCCCTTTTTAAAAAGTCTTTTTACATCCACTCAGCCCCAATTTCTCCCTCATCCTTTGTCTAGCTGAAACATTTTTAGGAGCATCAGCAATAGAAGGATGATGAACAGGGCTGAAGAAGCACAAACTTTCAGTGTCATGTTGCAGCAGCGGGTCTGCAATAAACAGAGTTTGAGCTGGGAAAGACGACCACACTGTAGTGGCATGTGCCTTGCTACTATCAGAATAGTAAACAGCAGCTGCCTCCAGAGTCCCTTACAGAGAGAAATGGGGACAGCAGATAAGCCTGCCTCACCAACTAGCCCTGGCATGTTAAAAAAGCACAGATCTGTAAGTCTGACCATCAAAATGTAAATCATAAGAAAAAGTGGAGGCTGGTGAAAAAAAGTCATCCCTGGATGCATTTGAAAGAAGCCTTCAAGTGGCCTCTAGAAGGTTCTGAATGTGTTTGTTTACTTATGAAAGGCTTACCTGGCCTGGTTATTTTGTTTCACATATGCATGTTGTTACTTCTGAATGAAAAGTTTCCTGAAACTGTTCACCCTTGTGGGAATCTATCCCTGTTCTTTTCCTGCTATTTCTCCCTCTGGACCAAATATTCCATTAAAGCAATGCCCAGGAACACATCAACCTCGTTAATTGAGGTATATCTGTAAAGGATCATCCCCAAAGTAGGGCCAGGAATCCACAAAGCAGCTGCTACTGACTGAGAAAGGAACTGTGCTTACCTGTTAGAGGGCTACAACAACAGAGAAAATCCCGCACACCCATGGGTCACCCCTGGATCCCCTGGACAGGGCGACCATCTTTCCAGATGGCCAGCCAGCTAGTAAAGCAGACTCACCGAGGATCAGCCACTCCCACTGTGTGCCTCCTCATGGAGAGGTAGCGGACCAGGGCTTCGGGAGATGGCTCTTCCCCTTCATCTGAATCCAGATTCATGGTTCCATCCGTCTGGAACAGGGACACATACACACAAGAATGTTTGTGAAAAGGAAAGCTGAGAGACCTTTAGGGATGCAGCAAGGGCAGGCCCCAAGGGCAGGAAACAAGGAGGGAAGGGCCACTGACCTCCACAATTTGGTTCTCTGGGTTGATGAGCTGCACCTGGGGAACGCTGATGCTCACTGTGTTGCCTCCTTGCTCTGCCTGCAGGGGGGACATTAAGACAAACACTGAAACCCACAGGAATCTCAAGGACCTTTTCTCCAGCTCAGTTGCCAGCAACAGCAAGGACTGCCCAAATACTCCTGCTGCAGCAGACATGCACATGCACACCAGGATTCTACCCTGCCCTCTACTATGTACACAGGGGCAGAGGGAAAGGCAGGTAGACTTTTGAGTGAACCCACAGGTTTATTCACTACTTGGTGACTATCTGGGACAAAGGTGTTTTCCGACTACAGGTGCTGGTAGTTTCTTTCCCCTCTGCAATTTACAAAGCAGTCAGAAAGCAGGGAATGGGGGCCTGAGGCCTGGGAAAGCTGCTCTGATGCTTTACTAGCAGTTTCAACTATAGTCCCCCTCCTTGCTTGCCAAGAGAGGCACCCACACAGGAAGGCAATAAAATGTCCAATGAAAAGGCTGGTTGAGGGGAACAGACTGTGGGAGGCTAGAAGGGGAGGATCTACTATGGATGCTCAAGGAAGTCTCCCATCCCAGGGCTGAGTAGCCTGCCAGCAGTCGTTACCAACTGTACAGGAGTGTCTTCCTCTGCCTGCTGGAGGCCATGTCCCTTGCACAAAACAGACCTGGATGTTGGCAGCTGTGGCTGCTGGGAAGGTCATGGTCCTTGGCAGGCCGGGTTGAGTGCAAATGCGCAGATTCTTATGCCTCTTCTGGCGGTCACAGAGCAGGCTGTAGATGGCACTGTAGTGATCGTACGCCTCCGTCCTTAATGACTGAGAGAGCAGGGGAGAGCAAGGAAGAGGTCACCTTTCCCTTTCCAAGGCAGGTCGGTCCTTTTCTCCCCAAATGCCCAGTGCTCCCAGAGGTACCTGCAGGGTGTGCTCCTTGTCCAGCCCCATCTCAGCCATGGCCAGCAGCACATCTTCATTCAGGGGCTCCATCTGCCGCTCGACCTTCAGATGCTGGCACTCGGCTATTAGCTGAAAAGTACAAGACACCTCAGTGGTGGCCACTGACCCACAAGAAAGAAAAGCACAGGAGGAGAAAGGTGGTTTGGGGGTTGCTGGCCATGAACCAGCCAGGGATGCCACCTCCACACTTCTATACCCAGCAAGCTTTGACACAGACTCCAGTCCATTGCTTCACCCTACTTGATTGTCCTTCCTCTCTTCCCCCATCTGCTTCCTCAAGCCTAGACATTATATTTCTAATCAAACATGTACGAGAGATGGACAGAACTGATGACATGAAAAAAGTACTCCTCACGGTGTAACATGGGGAGGGGGGCAAAGCTACACCCTGCAGCAACCTTGCCACAAAATGTGGAAGGCGCATGTGCACACTCTAGGCACACCCACCCACCCATTCTGCCAACTTCCTCACCGTGTCAAACTCGGTATCCACTTCTCCAAGCTTCATCCACTTGTGCTTGCATATCTGCTCCATGGAGAGCCGCCTGCTTGGCTCCAGCACCAACATGTGGCGGATCAAGTGTTCACACTCTGCAAGACAGCAGCCGGAGGGGACACTGAGGAACCAGAGCAGCCAGGCTGTGGCTGCCAGCTGCTCCCACCTCCAGCCACAAAGCACTTCAACAGCAGGAAGGGCAGACGTTCAGTTCTGGACACCCACAAGGTACGTGTGCATCTCAGAAAACCCTCTGCCACCTCCTACCCCCTGTGGCTGCACACAGGACAAGCCACAAGCATGCTCTATCTCAAGGCTGCCATGGGGCATTTGGTCCAAACCTCAGAGGAGAGCAAGAGTCCACAAGTATCATCAGGCCTACCAGCCATGTCTGGCTTCTGCCAGGGACTCAAAGAGGGTGACCAGCTCACAGCAAGGCAGGGCACATTGCCAGGAGAACTTAAGGAAGCCAAGAGCTTCCAAAGTGTGCACATGCCATGCACCAGCTTCCACTATAGCTGTATAGACAGGCCACTGGTGGTTTGATTCTGAGCTAGTAGGTCCAAGGGAGGCTTCCCCAATCCACTCCCAACACTCAGTGTGACCAGGCTGCTTGGGCCTTTTCTCTAGATGCACAAAACCAATCAAGGTTAGCTGTCCAAACCAGGGAGCTTTAAGAGCTGTAAAAGCCTCTATCCAAGAAAAACAGGGAGAAAATTGGGGACAGGAGACCATCCTCCATAAACAGGCCTCTATTGGGTGACTAGCCTCTACCAGTAGCTGTTTGGGACAGATGTCACAACTGGTTTACTGGGGCAGAAGGAAGGGCAGCTGCTTGGCCTGCCAGAGGAAGCAACCTCCTTCTGAGCCTTAGGAGAAGAAAAATGCCTCAGCTGAAGTCTGAACAGCCTCTAGTGCAGGCAGAGACCACAGATGATCCTCCTACAGCCTGTCCTTGATAGAGGAGTCGTGAGCCTTTTTATACCACAAGAGGGGGCAAGGCAGGATGAGAAGTACAAAAGCAGGGCTTCCACCTAATGGAGGCAACAGACAACATTTTCCCCAAGTGTCAGGGATGGTCCCGTATTCTTGCCCATTGGCTATAGCTAATTCTTTCTTTCCCAGAAACTCGTTAGGGACCAACAGCCGATGGCTCATGGACCGACACTGGGTCAAGTACGAAGCCCACCAATCCAGGAACTCTGTCCCAAGCAAAGTGGCCTTCATGGACATGGGGTCCAAAGGTGACTTTCTGCACAGGAAGCATCTACCATGATTGAGGAGCCCCTTAAGCAACATCAAGGATGAACAAAATGGGACCAACTAGCGAGGGGGGGGTTTCAAGTTTTTTTAAATGCCACTTAATGCCCCATAGGGACTGTGAGAGCCATTTGTGTCACATTTTCACACCCCCTGGACCATTTTAGGCCAAGGAGAAGCTCTTTGCTAAAACAATGACTTCTGGTCATTTTGTGTTGCTAAAAAAGGTCTTTCATGGGCCAAAAATGGCCCGGATGAGTCCAAAAACATGGCAAAACTGTTCCACATGCCCCTTAGAGGATGTTTGGGAGCATACATTTTTATTTTTCCTGGGGGGATACTCCCCCATCCTGTCACACTTGCCTATCACTGGGCTACATGCTCTACTCTGGACAGAGTAAAGAGAAAGTTTTCCCTTTTTGCAAACAAGAGAGACAGCAGAATTACATGGATCTTGACCTGAGTCAAGATTGATGGTGGATTCAACAGGACAGGGAGCAGAAGAAAAGAGTGCAAATAGGCAACTGCTGGCCTTGCACGAGACTTTTCAGACTTCTGTGTGCTTAATCAGAATAGCATGCCAGCCCAAGGCAACCCAAGGCAGCTCCTGCACTGCTTGGGCATCCACAAGGGATGCTGGCCAGCGTGAACACTCAATACTGCCAAGGGACACAGCAGCCAAGTGCTTTTCATCAGGAAAGAGAGCCACAGATGCCAGCCAGCCCTGGCCAGTTTACCTGAGGACAGCATATTCCCACCTCTACCTACCCACTGAGCCAGCAGCTGCATGGGATGCCTTACCTGTGGACATAAAAAATGGAATGCGAAACTTCCCACTCAGCACCCTTGCCCGCAGGTTCTGTAGCGTACTCCCGTCAAAAGGCAGGGCCCCACAGACCAGCACATAGAGCACCACACCAAGGCTCTGAGAGAAAGAAGACCACATGCACTCACATCAACCGTCAGTCTCAAAGTCACAGAAAGCCAACTTTCAGCTGTGGTGAACCTCCTCCCCTCCCTCCCCACTTCCCTCACTATTTCTAGAGAAGTTCCTTCCTATGGAACCAAAGTAAAGCTAACAACAACAGTTAAACACTGGCAAATATATCTAGTCACAAGAGGGCCTTTTCGGACAAACAGTGACAGCTATGCTCCTGAAAGAGAACAGTAATCCTGGCAACACAGAACCAAACCTTGGCCCGTACCCAAATGTCCACCTTCGGTCCATCATACTCCTTCCCCTCAAAAAGTTCAGGAGCTGCATACGGTGGGCTTCCACACCAGGTCTTCAGCAACTGGCCGGGTGTGAATTTATTACTGAATCCAAAATCTGAAATGAGACAAGGAAGAAATGGGTTCAAGCAGCTATCCAGTGGTAAATGATTTCTCACCAAGGCTCTAAACCATTTCTTGGCCTTTGGCACCTGCTCAGATGCTAGACTGCAGCAGGGAAGGCTAGCAACAGGAGGAAGAGCAGAAAGTATAAAAGGAGAGGGGGAATGGCAGGAAGCAGCAGAACATCCTGCCAGCCTATCCACTACCAGAAGGAGCAAGACCAGCTGCTTCCCCAAAGCCATTTGGAGGGATGACACCAGAATGGTGGTCACCCCACACATTTGCACAAAGGCATTATCATAGCAGCAGCATTTGTATTTTCAATTTCGTTCTCTTTCCTAGTGATCTCCAACATGGAATCTTCTCTTTTCACAACAGTCACATGCTACTTCAAATGTCTTTACTGAGTCCTCCCCAACAAACACAGGATTCCTTTACAGATCAGTTTAATGCCTCATGTGCCTCACATCACCCTTATTTATGTTAAATACATTTGCTATTTTAACACCCATTCCCTCTAGTTTGGAGAGAGGCTTCCACAGCTCTTTGCTGCTGCTTAAAACAATATGGTGCCACCAGCAAATATAGCTACCTGACTGCTCACCCCAAATTTCAGATTATTTATGAACAGGTCAAACAGGTCCCAGTGCATATCCTTAGGAGCCCCCACTGTTAACTCTCCTCCAGATCCATTTATTCCTGATTTTCTTCTTCCTGCTCTTTAACCAGTTACTGATTCATGAAATGACCCTTCAAGAGTCTGGTGAGGGAGTTTGTAAAAAATAAAAAATTGAAAGGCCAAGTAAAAAATGACAGACCTGCAATTTTGATATTCAGATTTGCATCCAGAAGCAAGTTCTCTGCTTTCAAGTCTCTGTGGACGATGTTGCGACAGTGGCAGAAGTGCACAGCTGCTACGATCTGCTTAAACTTCTTCCGGGCTTCCTTTTCAGCCATGCGTCCATGGGCTACCAAGTGATCTGAGGGGATAATAATGCAGGGGGAGGGAGGGAGGGAAGAGAAAATAGAAGTTGGTTATTGGAGCACCGCACAGTTCTTATAGAGGACAATGGGACCTGGCAATACTACTCACCCAGAACTGGCCCAGATCAGCTCCCCTTAAGAAAATAGCACCAAGAGCTAGTGGCACACCTGCCAGCCATGATGAGTCCCAGAACAGCAGTGTCAAGAAGGAAAATAAGAATGACCCCCTCACACCCGGAGATTTCTACCTAGGTCAGCATCAGTGGCTAACAACCATAGATCAGGTTGCAATATCCACAGGAATTTTCCAATCTCCTGCTTGGATCCACACCCGGAAGGTAGATAAATCAAATCCCAAAAACTAGTTTAACCCTGGCCCAAATGGAAGGCAGTTTGAACATTTCTGAAAGGCGCTCAGACTCAGACTTTGGAGAGTTTCCATGGGAAGAAAATGGCAGAACAATGAAGCAGCAATTTCTGAGCACACTTCTTTATGCAAACACGCTGATCTTGGCTTGACCTGGTGCAGCTGATTTTGGGTCTTTCTCCACCTTCTGCAGCCCTATAGCTGCCATTTCTAGCAGCCCTCAGCTGACCCCACAGCTCCCAAGGGAGCAGAGCACAACCTCTTGCCTTCTGGGTCCTGTGTATCATGACATCCTTCCTTCTCTTGCTGGGGAGCAATTTGTGTGCCTGCCAGTCTCCTGCCATTCACTGACCTTAATTTGCCCCAGAGTGGAAGGAGATGTAAAAGAAGGGAAGAGTCTCAGGACGTTTTTTGTTGTTTTTTTAAAAGTTTGATTGTCCTAATTTGAGGAATAGAACCTTTTCCTAAACACCCTGGGATTCAGTCACTTTTTCACATCTACAGTTGTGGAGTGTGAAAGGGCCCCAGAAGGGCAAAGCCAAGGATTGGCCTGAGCAGAACCAGAACGAACTGAAGGATCCCACCTCTGCCTCTTGGAAGGTGGAGAGAGACCCAAAATCAACTGCACCAGGTCAAGCCAAGTGGGCACATACATGCTTGTGGACACTGTGTGGTGCAGATTTAAGAAGCAATGAGGCGCCAAAGAGAAGGCAAAGTTTTGCTGAGGTTCCTGTTAAGTGACAGGATGCCGTGTGTGGGAGTCCTCTTTGTCGCCTGGACTTAACACCCAAGCCAGCAAAGCTGAAGACAGTGATGGGAGCCAAGCCACGGCTATTTTGTGTCTGGCAGCTTCCCTTGACAGGTCCTCTTGGCTCCAGCTCCTCATCCCAATAAAGTAAGAAAACAGTTTTGGTTTTGGCAGCAAAATAAAACTTTGTGCAACTATATGATCACAGAGAAATCGTGGCAGGAACTAGCCAGCCATTAACCTAACAGACCCTGGGACAAAAGGCCTGTGGCTTTTGGTTGTTGTGTTTTAACTTCAGTGACCCAGCTTGGCTGATGGGCATCTCTGCATCCTGTTTACCTTCAGAGATGGGTCTAGAAAAGTGAAGGGGGGGAGGAAAATTCAGACAAAACCCACCAATCCCATTCCACACATCCCGAAGTCTATTTTTCCTGAAAATTTGAAAAAAATGTATCATAGCATATTATCTTTTATAATGATGAATAAAATATTGAACAGAAGTTATTCATATATTTACTGTCCCAAAATTATTTCTAAAAACTATGTAAGAGGAAGATTTTCTTATGTAAAACTATACAGAGTGTCAGATCATTTTAATTCCTGGTCTTGGTTTATTTTTCTCATTTATGGAAATGAGTGCATTATGTAATTTTTCTCTGCTTTACTATGGCTGAAGTTTTGTTTCATTTTTATTGAGAGGAGAGGAGGAGTTGCCCATTTCTCAAACTGGCAAAATAAAAAGAGGTTTCCTTGTTGTTTACATGTTCTTTACAGTTCAAAACCTTGTAACGGCAAGCAAAGAAAAAATTAATTAAAAAAACTAATTTCAGTCTCCAATTATATTCTGAATATACTGTACTGATGCAACATTTCCTGAAATTTTACACCTTTAATAGGTAACATTCACTATGAAATATTCTTCAGTAAATTGGTCTTTGCTCAAAATCTTAGACAAAACAGTTGCTAGGCCATTTAAAAAAAATCTGACTCCATGTTTCAACCTATGAAGAGAGTCGGGCCTCCTCTCTTCTAGATTTCTACCTAGGCAGTAAAATTTCACACCTGAGCTTAAAGATTTTTGGCACAGACTGTTTAAAAAAAAGCAGAAAAAGAAGCAGGGGGAGGAAGGCCACAGAGTGAGGACTGGGAGGGCTGCATTTTAGCATGCAGATACCACACACACACTTTCATAAAAGTCCAAAAATGATGACCAGGAAGAAGCAGAGGCCAAAGAGCCAGTGCACTAAGGAGCAGCATACTGGCACAAGAATAGCATTTGCATGCATCTGCTTAAAATGTAAAACTGGTTTATATGATGATGACGCAACTTGGAGTCTTTCTAGAGAAGACATCCAGAAAACTGGCCCAAAACTTCAGAAGGAGGGAACCGGCTCAAGGCTTATGGCCATTAATTCCATGAATCAATCACATGTTGTGGCACAAAGTCCTTCTCTCCTCTGCCCTGAACTTCTGTGTATGTGTGAACAGGATTTACGTCTGGGGCACTGCTTGCACTGAACAGCTTTTCAAATAAATAACATTTAATTGCAGAAGGGAAAGAAACTGGATTGCTCAAATCCCTATCAAAATACATTAGAAATGCAACATCAAAGGAAATAAATTGCCCTTTATCAGGAGAGGCAGAAGGCTTTTGATGGCTTCGTGTAATTAGTATTTACTGCAAACCCATTGTGTCTGGACATTTTAATTAGTGGGCACTTGGGCAAAACCACCACCTGATGGGAAAACTCCAGCTTTATTTTGATTTTGCTACAGCAGACTTTCCTCTTTCATGCTATAATTAATACTGTTTATGAAGGAGAGCAGGATGAAGTGGCCCAACGGTCCTCTTGGGTACTTCTGAGGCCAAAACAGGCAAGCCGATTTGAAGAAATAGCCTTTTTGAAGGGAGACTCCAAGGCACTCCCATGTCCAGGCCTAGGCCTAGGTCTAGGGTTCTGCGTCCCCTCTGTAACATCACCAGATTGCTGCCTTTGCACAATTTCCCCAAAGTAAGCCTCTGAAGTTGCCCGCGGCTGTCAAAACAAATGGCAAGGTGGCAGCAACACCATCCACCTCTATGGGATTCACCCTCCAGGAACAAGGAGGTAGGTTCTGACTCAACACTGCACTTCAGCCCCATGACTCCTTGTGAGCTCGGCTGTTGGCACCTCAAGTGTGGGCCAAGCTAGACAGAGGGTGAAGGAACAAGGCCCTCTTGTAATCACCCACCAAGGCCCAGAAGGACCCACTCAGTACTTGCTGTCAAAAGAAGACAGGGACTGATGCTTTCCAAAAGGGGCTCTTGGTTTCCTGAAGCAAATTGCCCTTTTGCCTCTGGAACTCTCAAGTGACTCTTCACTACAAAATACCTAAAGGGTTCTGGTTTCACTGGCCCATGAGATGTGGGCTTTGGGGACAAAATAGTGGCAGCAACAGGAGACAGCTGGGGAACAGTAAAGGCAGCACAGAGGTGGTGGCCAGCCCTGGGACAGAAACAAGAGCAAGAAAACCTGCTGGGAGGAGTGGAGGTGCAGTGGTTTTGGCTGCCAGCTGTAAATCCCCTCAATTGACTGCAGCCTGAGGTTCTTCCAAAAGTAAGGAGAGGAAAGTTCCTGCTTGCTCTGCACGTAACCTGGTTATTTTGGTACTTGACCAAGCCCAAGACCATGGGCAGCTTTCTGGAGAGCACACAGACACTCTGACTACAAGGTAATAGCGACTGCAAGGGTGGAGAGAGAAACACAAAGCTAGTCTGCTTCAGCACATTAAAGCTGCTTCCACCATGCACCAGGGTCTGACCTCTGTGTGTGTGTGAGTGTGTGTGTACATATGCATTCATAGTTGTGCATCCTTCATGAGACATTGGGCCTCCAAACCTCAAAGGAAGAACCATCAACAGGTCACACAGCTCTTGGCTAATGGAGAAAGACAGCTCTCCAGCCAGGCAGCACAGATAAAACTGGCCACTGTGGCATTTGGTAAAAGGCAGTCCCATGTTTCTCCCCCAATTGCTCTGCCGCTGAAAATGCTGATGTTGAAAGAAGATCCTTCAGAGAGACAGCAGGGATTCTTCAGCTGGTGCCTAGCATGTCCTTTAAAGGCATGCCTTCTACTCAGTGCCTGGGGCTTGCTTGAGCCACCTCCCCAAATGCACTCACCCTCTGCTTCACCAATACTAACTTTGAGAGTAAAGAGGGCCTTCAGTTGCAGCAGCATGCTAGGATCACTTGTCTCTGCCACTTCCCAACAAACACTTGCTCCAAAGGACCTTCCTAGAGATGAAATACCTATAGCAATTGTGACCAACCCCTGATAGCCTCCATGAAAAATGCATAACAACTGTCCTGAGTCAAAGGGCAGGAAGACATGACTAAGACAGGAAGAAAAATATAAGAACCAAGTTGAAAGCCCAAGTCTGTAAGGAAAAGGCATCAAAGGCACACGTGAGATGTGTCGCAAATTTCACCCTGTACCCAGAGACAACTTATTTCCTCCATTTCTGCCTCCCACCTGAACGTGACCTGGGTCTTGGAGACGTTTTACTGGTGCTACAGCTACAGGTCACCCATTCCATATTTCCTGTGGTGGTGTAGGGCCAATTCAGGTGAGAACCCAAAGACGTCAAGCATAGTAGCTATGAAAAGGATTATTTAAACAGCTAGAACTGTTGCTCTGTCTTAAGGTATGGAAGGTTCCTCAGCTGATTTTCTTTTCCATTCAGGGAAGGTAACAAGGCTGGTGTCTTATAGCCTGCCAGTCCTCCTTGCCACCAAACGCTCTGATGGATGGAAAGTTCTGAGGCCTGAAGGGCATTGCCCAGCTTAAAACAGAGAGAGGACCAGTCATTTTATGTTGAGTGTAGTTAACTAAATACATTATCTGATTAGAAGGAAGGCAATAAAGGCACTTACCAAATATTTCCCCTCCACTTGCATATTCTGTCACCAGATAAATCATCCGCTCCGTTTCCATAACCTGAACAAGGACAAAAAAACTGGCAGATAAGGAAACTGCCCAGGACAAAAGGAGGCTGCGGTAACTGGGCTTCTCTTTTGTGACTTGCATCTACGCAAGAGCCACTTCCAACAAATTAGAAGCACCTGGCGGCTGTGTTTTAACATGCAAGGCTGGCTGAGGACAGCCACTGGGAACTTTAAACCAGGGAACAAGGGAGAGAGAGAGAGATGGAACTCGGGTCTGAAGTGCTGGGAGTCAGCTTCCAAAGAGCCTCTTTTCTAAGCTAAAAAGGACCTGCTTAGCACTACTTATTTTATAGGGTCATAAAGGTGTTTCCACAAGCTGAATTACTGCTGCCATTTACTGCCAAATTTTAAAAGAACAACTTGTAATTGCAGTGATAGGTCAGCCATTTTGATTCAATATATAGTGCAGAGAAGTGGACATTTAACTGATTAATGACAAGAATGTCTGTGGTCTGAGGAGGACCCATGAAAGGTTTCAAAGTCAGATGTTCTGATCTCTGGCTTTTCCAAAGCTCCACCACTGGCCTCACTTAGCTCAAACTACTCAGCAGCTACAGTTGCATGAGCAAAACAGAATGGCCCCTTTGCAGATGCAAGGAACACACTCTGAGCAAGTCAGTCATCTCAACAGGAGAGATGACTGGCTTGATAGTTTCCTTCAGAGGCCGCTTCCTTTAAGAGAAAAATCTGGCAGGGCCCATAGGAAGAACACCGCCAGCTCAAGGCTCCTTACTGCCAACACCTTTGGCTTCTTGTGCAACTGGCAGATTAAAGATGGGCAGGGGCTAGCAGAACCACTGCTTTACTCCAGGCTTATTCCTGCTGTTGCTGCTGGCAATCCAGCAGAAGAGTTCCTAGGGAAACAACTACAGAGACACAAGTGGGAGAGCAGGACTGGAGCGTGCAGGGAAGGCTCCAACTCAAGCCACAAGAGGAGGAACTGCATCACTGTTTTCCTGCCGTCTCTTAAATATGTGTTCAGACCATGTCTCACCACCACCACCACCAGGACCTACAATAGCCAGGGCAACGAGAGTCGGAGCAAATGAGGTTCCTGCTGCCATCAGGGGCAGCAGCACAGAGTTGTTCCACAAGACTAGAAGCCAGGTAGTCCTCCCAAAGCCCCAACTGACATTCTGTACTCTCCATCTACCTCAAAATATGGGGGGGGGGGGGGGGGGGGCGGAAAGCCTGTGATCAAACACAGTTGCAATTCTGAATATAAGCTAGTCCTGAGGAAAGCACTAGGGGATGAATGCATTTAGGTGGCAGAGTGCTGCTGGCAGAACTCCTGCTACCTATAAAGGGCAGCGGAGCGGCAGGGCATATACTCTCCCATCTGGTGGCAGGGAATGAAGAGCCAAAAGAGAAAGTTCAGGTCAATTATGGTGTTTTAACATAAAGCATTCTGGAAACACTCACACACTAGACCTGCTCCTCTGTAAGCAAGACATTCTGTTGTGTTTTAGACTTTCCATTGTTAACTTCCCTGGAAACTGATGTCTGAAGCTAGTGTAGGAATCTGTGAATAAACTTCCACCAGAGGACAAGTGCAATCTGACCAAAGGCGTCTCTTTTGTTTCTCAGTGATTTGGAGGAGCTGTTTTGAACCAAGCAGGCCCTGGATCAACAGGGTCAGGGAAGGACACCTGAACCCACGCCAGGGCACTCCAGGAACCAGGAATCCTGTGTCAAAATCAGGGCCCAGAAGAGGTGGTCTCTGGTTTCACGAACACAAAAAATATATAGGAACACTCCCAATATGGTAACTATATGCAATTAGCAATCAGGTAGCCTTCTGTTGGAGCAACAGTTACTTTTATAGCAAAGTTACATAACTATAAACTTTGCAGTTATATGTGAACATAACATATTTAACAATATAAACACAATGTATAATTGTAAATAGTTATACCAGGGGTAGGCAACCTAAGGCCCGGGGGCCGGATGCGGCCCAGCAAGGCCTTTGGACTGGCCCCAAACCGGTCCTGCCGCCGCCGCCCCCCCTCCGCCGCTGCCCCCCCATGATGATATTGATTATTGTTGTTATTACTTGTTCTTGGGGTTTTCTTGGCAAAATCTTCACAGGGGTTTTGCCATGGCTTTTCTGGGGCTGAGAGAGTGTGCATGCATTTTTTAAAAATATTTAAATTCTTTTTTAATTTTAATATTTATTTATTTATTTATTTATTTATTTTTGGTGCTTCGGCCCGTCAATTGTCTGAGGGACAGCAACCCGGCCCCCGGCTCAAAAAGGTTGCCTACCCCTGAGTTATACATTGTGTTTGCATTGTTAAATATGTTATACTTGGTTATAATTACATTGTTGCACTGCATATCTGTTAACAAGGTCATGGCATTTTGCTATACTGTTGCTCCGGTAGAAGGCTACCTGATTGCTAATTGCATATAGGTCTCTGATGTCCAGTGCCAGTGTAGGAATTGCTATAAAACTCTGTGTCCCTCAACTGCTGAGGGAGTCTCTCTACACCAAAACGCAGCTCCCTGAAAAGTGCCCAGCGAGCATGACTAGCCTATTGGCAGGTCTTGCCGGAGCAGGGGCCAGGCTATGAATCGGTGAGTAGCTTCACTTTGCCACCGTGCTGGGCGCTGGTGTGACAAGGAACATCTCACCCTGCAACCCACCCTTCAAAAGCAGCCTACCTTGCAAAAGCTCCATGTATGTATGCCCTTAGATGAGGTGGTGACTCGCCAAGAGCAGGCCTAAGCCTGGGAACTCTACCAGCCCCAGTGTGAGACCCCCATGGCCTTTACTGCCAGCCCTGGCACCCCCATTGCACAGCTGTCATACCTGATACAATCGAATGATGTGTGGGTGGCATAGCATCTTCATAATCTGAACTTCCCTGAATATCTTCTTGAGGTTCTCTTCATCCAGCTGAGTTTTATCAATGATCTTTATGGCAACCTGAAAGGGGATGGCATGAGAGATGGTTAGGAACAGCACTGTCTGAATGGCCATGTGGAATCTAGATGCAACACAACTTCCCAAAGCAAAAAACCACCCTTTCCTGCCCCCGGAAATGGTTATAAGAGGGTATATCATCAACAGGATTTTGACCCTAGCATGAAAAAGCTCTGCTCCAGACCTGTCACTCAAGATGGGGATGTGAAAGACTGAAGTTGTGACCTGTGTAGAACTAAAGGTCCTCCACCTGTCTTTGGGGTCCAGGAAGACGTTTCATAGAATGTCATTGGGGGTTTTCCAACAAAGGTTGGAGGCCTATCTCCATGGCAGGGGGTTGGTCCCTTCCCACAATATGACACTATGGTTACAGCATCCCACATCAACCCACTTTGCTCCATGAGTGCTAAAAGTGTGAAAGAGAAGAGACTGCAAAGTCAGTTCTAAAACCAGAAGGCATCCCTTTTTCAACTGAACAATTGTTACACAGGCAGTCCCAATAAAGTGTCTTTTCACCAAAAGAACATCATTTGAAAACATCCAAAGGAAGCCATTTGCAAGAGGAGTGGCCCAGCCATTCGTTCCATCTTGTGGAGTGAGCTATCTGACTGCAGACCCACACTAGCCCATGTTTACCATCTTGGTCTTCAGGAATGCTGGGCTGTAGAGCAAGAAAAGCTGGATAATTCTAACATTTGTCCAAAAAAAATGGGTACCAGACTCCTGCCTGTGATCATCCACTTTCCTCCTAAAAACCATGCCTTTGCCAGAGCACTGGCTGTCAAGGTCTTATTTTGCCCAGCTCCACATGATGTGAGGAACCAAATCAAGGTTGGCAGCAGTCTCAAATCTGTGCTCCCATTTATTTTAATGATGCAACACTTATCGTCAAAGGGAGTCTTGCATGAACGAAAGGTTCCCTAGACCAAAGTCAACCTTCAAGCACTTGCATATTGTAATTATGGGATTTCCTGAATATAACTCCCTCTTTGCCGGTGCCTATCCTTTTCCTAAAGTGGAAATGCAGGGGTGACGCCAGAAGAAATGTTAAGAAGCCAAAGAATGGATGTGGGGAGCACATGGGTGGAATAATAGCAATGACAGCACCCTCCCAGAGGAATCTGCCGTTTTGCAACCCCCCAAACAGCCATTCACTGCTGTTTCCTCCAGTGCTTTTCCCAGGACAGCATGTGTCCCATTCCACACACTGATAAGTGTCCTCACGGAGGCATCTTCTCCAGCGTTTGAAGCCACCTGTTTACATTCCTGTTTACCCATCACCATGGAGATCTTCAGGGTCACATGAAACCCAAGTCAGTGTCACTTTCCTGGCACAAATGTTGGAGCACAGCCATTTGTTCACGAAGCAGGGAAGGGATCAAACAAAGCTACCCTCTCCAGCAAAATAAATTTACCGTCAAGTGTTTGCCCCACCTCTATCCCCTGCCACATACACACAGAGACCACCACCACTATTATCCTGGCCTAAACTGCAGGATTCCCTCTTCTTTTCCATTGCTGCATCACTTTCCTCCTTCTCTCCCCCGCCCTGTTCCCACCCCTTGGATGGGCTGCATTGCCCTTTCCAGGTGAACAAGGACCCTGGCCTGCCCTGTCCTACCCCAAGCAGGCATCCCAGAAGATGTGCCCAAATCATAGTCCGGAAAAGTAGCTTTGGGAAAGCTTCCAGGACAGAAGGAGAAGAGAACTGAGAATGAAAACCACCCAACCAGCCAAGGAAGAAGTCCCAACCATCTCGGTGGGAAAGCAGGCTTTCCTATTTATGTCAACTCTAAGGTGAACCGACCATGGGTTTTCTCAGCAACATTACTTTAGAGCAGGGTTGCTTTTGCCTTCCTCTGAGGCTGAGAGAGGGTGACTTGCCCAAGGTCACCCAGTGGCTGAGCAGGATTCAAACCCTGGTCTCCCAGTGTCCTAGTCCAACACTCAAATCACTACACCAGGGGTAGGCAACCTTTCCCCTTTAAGGGCCGAGGGACTTCAGCTCCCAGAAGCCTCAGCCATGTTGGCCAATAGTCCCATGTTGGCCAATAGCTCCTGGGATTCTGGGAGCTGAAGTCCCTCGGCCCTTAAAGGGGAAAGGTTGCCTACCCCTGCACTACACCATGCTGGCTCTACTCCTTCCATCTGCTTGTTAATTTTATTTTTAACAGCACCTTCCATTCATTTGTGCAGAACAGACATTAAACAAGCCGGCCCACAATCTCCTAGATCCCTTTTTTAAAAGTTGGTGTTACATACTGGCCACTTTCCAGTCTTCCAATATAGAAACCAATTATAGAGACAAGTTGCATATTTTTAAAAAACTGGAACATTTTCACATTTTTCAGTATCGATAACTCTTGAGATGGATACCATCTGTACCCAGGGACTCGTCAGTTTTTAACTTGTCAGCAGGGCCTAGTGCACTCTTCTCTAACCATCAGTATTTTCCTCTCTTCTTCAGGTTTCCAACTTGAAATGTTGAATTTGGGCAAGAGGTGATGCTCTACACACCTTCTGTGTGAAAAGAATACCCTTCCCTTCCATTAAACAAGTCTCCTCCCCCCCCCCCCCAACACCATTATGTATATACTTCCCACCTGCAAATCTTGCTAAGGCCCTCTTGGAGGTTTTCGGCTGGCATTATCTACTGCTAGCTGCAAGGGTGCAAACTGAATCCTGGAACTGAGCACCTTGTCAGTAGTGTCAGTTCAAAATTTTGGCTGGCAGTGAATGTCTACAGAGCAGCAAAGTGAAAGACCACCTCCAGTGTGGGCAGCCCAGCAGGATGAGGGGTTTCCAGTCCCATAAACCCCAAGGGTGGCTCAGGTTCATGCACAGGTTGCCTTGGATTCTGCTCAACATGCTGGAGCTTAAGTCGGGCAGTAATTAAGAGCCAAACTAATCCGTAACAGAATTCCTTCAGTGAACTCCAAAACAAAAGCCCCAGGAAATGAACGATCCCATGACGGGATGCAAACAAAGCATAGCGCCTGCAGGGACCCAGCCAGCTGCCAGCACATATACCGGCACCAATTAGTACAAGAGCCCAGAACCCAGACTGCCTCCTGCCGCCCCAGAACCTGCCTGAAGTTCAACCTGGTAATTTTGAGAAACAAACTGCAGGAGGAAAAAGGTTAGCTGAGCTTGCCAACGCTCCACTGAGGAGGAGGCTGTGGTTATGACTCTGAAGCACAGTCCCAAGCTCCCCTTGGAGCAGTTATGATAAAAGCCAAGTTCCTAAGTTATGGTGATAACAGAAGCATGAGAGCAGGAATGGCCGGCCCCAAAAGGGCTGCTCAAACGGCCGCTGTTCCTCTCTCTGCAGGAATACAAGGCAGTACCTGTAGCACAGAGCAGTGCAGGGCTGAGATTCAATGCTGTGGGATCCCCAATGGAGCCAAAGGCCACCGCCTCCACTCCCAGCAGGGAGCACACCACCACCTCCAAATCCAATCATTGAAGTCTCAAGCACTCTACTGCTCCTGCTCCAAGGCAGCCATGGCCAAGGCAAGAGGGCCTTCTTCGTGGCTGCTCCCAGGCAGAGGAATTCCCTTCCTAGAGGAGCTGGGGAAGCTCCCTCCATCTATCCTTCCGGCAGTGGAAGGCACAGGCTTGCTGATTTCAGTAGTACTTTGGGAACTGACTACTCACGGGGAAAGGGCTTTTAATAATGTCCTCTATTGGCTGTACCTGTATTTGTTCTTCTTCAAGTACTGGTAGTTTAACTGCACTTCAACTTTTATAAGTTTTTAGTGATGTAAACTTGTATGTGTATCTGTTTCAACTTTTTGCAAAGGGATCTTGTAGCACCTTTGAGACTAACTGTGCACAAGAAGTTGTAGCATAAGCTTTTGTAAGCATGGTCTACTTCCTACGAAAACTCATGCAACCAGGTTCCTTCTTTCAATTAGTCTCAAAGGTGCTATAAGATCTCTTTGCGTACTGATATTCCAGACTAACACAGCTAGGTCTCTGTTTTAACTTTTGAAAGACACCTTGAACATCAGGAAATGACGGGATCTACCCAAACAAATGAACACACAAGACTGTGCGGAGGTGGTGCTGTGGTGGAGGCCCTTGCCCCAGGACATCACCTGCTCCCTGCCCTCGCTTGCACCGCTGTTGTTCCAAACAACAACCGACTCTCACGCTAGAGCAAGACGGTGTGTTTGAAGCCTACTTCCCTCTCCAAGACTGTGAGTGAAATATTTAATCTATGCCAGAAGCAAGCGCTCCACAGCATACGAGAAATGTGGAGAGGAACACTCCTGGCTCTGCCTGACCTGGCTCGGTTTCCACGTTCCCTGTGCCTCTGTCATTAAGGAACAGAACGCCAGGGAAGCTAGAGAGGATCTGTGTCTGACTGCCGAATTGCCCAAAAAGTAGGTCAAGATGGTGCATCGCTACTTGGCTCGACTTCCTCCAAAAAGCACCAGAGCACAGAGACCCTGGGGGGAGATTCTCCATCTTTCCACACTGCCATTTTGACCCAGACAGTTGGAATATACACTCTAAAGGGCTCGCAAAGTGCCGAAGCCAGAGGTCATCACAGAAAATGAATGGCAGGAGCCCCAAACCCAGCACTGCCGGCTTGTGACACTGGGTGCTCTGCAGACCTCCCATGAAAGGCCACTGGATGCGTCACCATCTCTCATTACCAAAAAACCCACCCTCAGTCACTCTCCTTTTGACGCAAATGAACCAGGGCATCTGGGTACAACGGGTACTACTTTCCTCCAAAGTAGGTAACACATAATTTTGGAAAGAAGAGGAACGGGCAGATGCCAAAAAACACTCACTCTCAAAGGAGGTGGTACATGGACACTGTCCCTCCAGTAAGGGCATGCCATTTCCACAGAGGCAGATGGACCCATGAGGGCTTCCAAAATGCTGGGACATGTTTTTAGCTGCAGGTTTGGAGTCGAGGGTAAAGCACAACAAAAAAAGAGGGGGTGCATGAAGCACAGGATCACTGCCTGCTAGTTTATAGAAATGCTTTGCTTAGCCCCAATTTGTTCACTCTTCTGTGATCTAATGTCTCCATTCCCCCTGAGGAGAAAAGCGGGGGGAAATCAGCCATGGAAATCATGTCACTTTGGGACACACTTAGAGCTGGAACATTTTGTTTGGCTAGTTCTGACCATATGTCTAGTTCTGTTTGTTGACTGGCATTATGAGGGTGATTCGCAGACAGGGCACTGTTGTGCCATGTTGCTTGTGGATCTCTGCCTCCAAATCCCACTGTACTCCTCCGGTTCAAATATCTCTCATAGGAAGCACACAATTCAGAGCATCTGCAGGATCACACACCTGGCAGCTTTCTGTTTTCTGGTATACTCCAGGAACCAGCCATCCCCAGAACAATCTCTGGTCGATTAACAGCCTCCACCACTCAAGGAAAAACCAGCCAACTCTGCGTCTGGATTTCCTGCTCTTTCACAAGCTACGCTGTCAGGAGGCCAAGCCAAGATGATAAATCAACTTCACTACTCAGTGCAGGCTGTATCAGAGAACAGAGGTGAGCTAAATGGAGGAAGGGGGAGAGAGGAAGGCAACACCATCCTGGCACCATCAAGAATCAAGGCAAACATCCTGTTTACCTGTTTTAAGAGGGAGTCATATTTAGACAGGCTTCCCCAGAACTCATGTTTACCTGTTGGCCACAAACAAACTACAGCCAAGCCAAGACAAAGGAGAAAGAGCAGAATCCAGAGTCCTCATCTGGCCCGCTCCCTGAGGACATGGTTCTGGCTGAAAAAGAAAACAGCCTTCCTGTCCTTCTGCCTCTTAATAGGGAAGCAGAAGCCATCAAGCAGCTCCCCAAACTTAGCAAGGGCCAGAATTCAGCAAGAGCCACGGCACTCATAGGCACCTTCCCTTTCTCTGGCAAGCAATCTTTCCCTGCTCAAGGAAGAAGGGACCCAAGCAGAGCTCAAAAGGCAAGCAAAAAGGGTGGACTGCAACCGTTTTAACATACACAACATGTGTGTGTGCATGAGTACGAACACACACAAAGCCATGAGTTGGAGTGACTGCCAGACAGGAATAGGCTGCTTACACAGGTGAGGCCAGGCTGAACCAGAGCACTTCCTGAGGGAAGTGCAAGGAAAGTATTCTCCCTGCCCCAGCCAAACTGGCCCCAATGCACTGCCAGACCAGTAACCAAAGATCTCTCTGTTGCAACTTGCAAAGACAGGGACAGGGGTCTTTATTTTCCTTAACAGCAGAATTTCTATCAGCCCAGTTCTACATGGCACAGAGCAAATGGCCAAAATGCCCACCAGCAGCAAGTCTGCCAGCAGCAGCTACTTGCCATTGCCTTTTCACCTGGATGCTGTTTTGAGCTGTAACATCTCATTTGCACGCTTCCCACAAAGTCTAAGGGCTCCTTGTAGCAGCCAAACAGCCATTTTTGTTTTCCTGGGCTCCTGAACTCTGCCTTCCTGGTTTTGCTTTTACTTCTGCTGTGACCGCTTTCAGCACTGCCTTTCATTGTGACTTTGAGTTTTCATTATCTTGGCAATGACTATAAACTGCCAAAATTCTTATTTTGATGGAATGATGGCATATAAGTGTTGTGAATAAATAAAACTATTATTACATTTCCTTTTACATTCATTTTCTAGTGACAGGCTAAGCAAAAATACTGTAATAGGTCTCACTGAGATGCAGGAAGAGAAGAGGGGGATGTCATTCAGGGAAAGCTGTTGCAAGTGTGGATTTCCTTCCATTGTTCCAGGAGGAACGATGCTCACCTCCTCCCCTTGTTTGTGTGAGCAGCTAACAGGTGGCACCCACCAACATACCCACACACACACAATGCCACTGCCGTGTGTATGTGTGTGTGTGTGTGTATGTGCCTTCAACTCACCTGTTGACTTACCTTGACCCCATGAATTTCACAGAGCTTCCTTAGGCAAGGAACCCTCAGAGGTGGGTTTGCCAGTTTCTTCCTCCCTTGGTGATCTCCCACACAAGGACTAACCAGGGCTGACCCTGCTTAGATTCCAAGAACAGACAGGATCTGGTGCCTTTAGGGTATTTAGGCCTACAGATACCAGTTAGTACCAGTTAGGAAAATGAATTGCCTTTGGAGCCCTTTAGTTCCCCCCACCAAGTTCAAAATACCTGAAGGAAAGATGTCCCTTTAGCCACAGCCACCTTCCCCTACAAACACAGTCTTTGCACACACCTGTGTCACAGGAGACACAAGAGCTGAAAGAACCAAGGCCCAACAGACAAAGTGTATGGAAGAAGTGTACTCCAGGCAGAGAAAGTTGCCAAGGACACCCAATGAAACCCGATGCAGGTCTGGGGTGCACACGGTCAAGGCCCTGCATGACGTAAGATAGAAGAGTTTTGGGAAGGGGGACGAGGATGGGGAGCAAAACCTGGAGCAGCTTCCTTGGCAGAAAGAAAAGAGGCTCCCTGCAACAACAGTGGCTGGATTTCACTCTCCTCCAAGGACACACACACACAAACACACACAACGCAGTTGCTGCAGCTTTGCCTTTCTGCCAGGGGATCAAGCTACTACTGGAAGTTTCACTTTTCCTGCTCTGCAGCCTCAAATTAAATCCAGACCAAGCCAGCAATGTGCATCCACTCAAAGAGGCCTGTGTCATGGACTCACATCTGGAGCCCATTTTTATTGGCACACACACATCCATCTCAGCTGGAGACAAGGCTCTGAACTTAGACTCTTTTGTTGGTGACCTGACATCACAAGCCCCAGACTTGTGATGCATAGGGACCTCTCTCTCTCTCTCTCTCTCTCTCTCACACACACACACACACAGAGAGAGAAACACACAAAGAGGTGCCAGCTCATGCTGCTGGGCCAAGCACCAAATCCACTTCATGGGCATTCAAGCAGAGCCAAATGGTGCCACGGGGAGGCCTTGCCTCACTCAAGGGCTGTGCCGTCCTCGCTTGCTGAGGCTCCAAGTCTTTCCTGCCTCCTTTTCTGACTCATTTGCAAGCCCAAGCAGAAGCCATCCAAAACCTCTGTTTGACCAACCAGAGCTCTGCCTTGGTCCCTTGAGCAGAAGAATTGCTCAGAGCAGTGCTTCTCGGACTACCCAATGTCGGGGACCAGGAGGGTTTTTTGTACTGTGCCAAAAACTGGCATTGCATTTGTACCCATTGAGCCACAATTGTTTATTTCTAAAAAATGCCCTGTGGTTCAGCAGGCGAAGGCTTAAGGACTGGTGCCAGTCCAGAGACCACCATGCTGAGCATGACTGGTGTAGAGAGCAAGTTAGAGTATATGTCGCTGGGTGGGGAAGGGTTTCGTTCTAGGTAGGAAGGCTGCACATGTCACAAAAGAGAAAAGAGGTTCATTGCTGCTGCAGCAGCATTTTGGCCTCCTGAGAAGGCGGCCTATTGGTGGTTCCTCACTGAACTGTTGGGCTTTCCTTTGAGATTGGGTGGGTGCATTTAGTGACACAGAGGGAGGGAAGTGCTCCAGCCTCAGGGAGTCCTTCTGGATAAAAGGCATCCAATGCGAAGCTGTTATTTCCTGTGCCTGCCTCAGCCCACACTGTCATACTTCCTGCAAACCTGCAATTTCCAGGCAAGTGGGGGTGAGCAATGGAGAAGAGATGCATAAACAGCAGCAGCAGCATCCAAGAAATCTGAATTGGTGATACGGAAAGCGGTGGTCCCCAGTCCGGCCTGGCCCATGAGCCATGGGCTGCCAAATCTTCAGCAGGCTTCCAAGAAAGATAGATTGTAGTTGGTGGACATAATACAGTACTGGTGCCTGGTATATGGAGGGGGGCTGCCAATCCTCCATATCAGATGGTTAAAGAAGCAGTGGTCTAAATCAAAGTCACTGGCTGACCCTTGACCTCTGCACACAAGCAAACCCTTCTGCATGGAGCCAATCTACCCAGTCAACTGGCAAGACAGTCCAAGCCAGGAGAAGAGACCATAGGCAGGCATTGTGGACTAGGCAAATACATAATATAAGATGGCCATATGTTCCAAAAGGTATTTACTTGGAGCTGCCATCTGCAGAATACTTGCCCATGAATGGTTAATGCAGCAAGAGAGTCTGTCAACTGATGACCATGAATGTTCCTGTTTAGGCAGTGGTCCACAGAAGCTTTGCTATGCTGCTATCACCCTGCCTTGTTCTGAACATGAGGGAGTTAAGGAGCCCCAATTCCTTGCTCTAAAACAGACACACATACCACCAGGAGATTATGGGCTCTTTGCCCACGACAAAACTACAATACTTTGATGGCAATGCAATTGCCATGGCTGCATCCAACAAACCCCTGGGATTTTTAACTTTGGCAAGTCAATAGGGCGCTCTGGCAGAGAATTCTAAATAACTTGTGAAACTACAGATCCCAGGAATCTATGGAATAGAGCAGGGGTAGGCAACCTTTCCCCTTTAAGGGCCGAGGGACTTCAGCTCCCAGAAGCCTCAGCCATGTTGACCAATAGCTCCTGGGATTCTGGGAGCTGAAGTCCCTCGGCCCTTAAAGGGGAAAGGTTGCCTACCCCTGGAATAGTCATGGCAGTTAAAGTAACATGGAAGTGCTGTAACTGTGTAGTGTGAAACAGACTTCAGAAAAGGACACAGTGCCTGCTCTTCCACAGAATATTTGATTGTAGTGAAGAAACCAGCAGTCATTTGACAGTATTGACCAAAGTCCACTCAACCTTTCACAGGAGACCAGGAAAGCAGTGACATGCTGCGAAACAGAAGCCCAGAGACACATGCACTTGCTCATTGAATCAGCCACCAATGCACTTCCCCAGGACCAAATTTGTGCAGCAAAGTGTGGCTACTGACAGCAGCTTAGCAGCAACATTCTCCCTTGCCCTGGAATGCCATCATCTCACATGTACTTGGGCTACCTGTGGCTGCCGCCATTACACTTTGGTCCTGATGTGTGTGGTCCCATCATCTCCTATCTGTGGAAGGGCCTTCTGTTTCTGGTCTCAGCCCTGCATCTAAACAAAAGAGTCAAGAGCAGAGCTTTGAGGTCTACAAACCTGGCCTTCAACTGGGGCTCTGCACTTTTACTCTTGCAGGTTGCAAAGATCTTGATTCCAGAGCCTCGGATGCTAAGAAACCAGGCTGTGTGCCAAAGAACAAAATTTTAATTCTGGCTCAGGAGCTGAAAGAGGAGGGGAAGGGGGCAGAGGGGGGCGCACTTTGGCCTGCCAAGGTGGCACAAGTCTTCAGCCTTGGGGTCAATCATGGGTGCCCCAAAGCCTGTTTGCAGATGGCTATTGCCACACAGGTTGTGCTATCCTGCAAATATTTTGGTTGCCCCTAGCCTGAGCAAGACTGGTTCCTAGTTGTGCACCTCTGAGGCTCTGCCATCCTCAGAGATAGGAGGACAGACAGATACAGAGCATCTCTGAATGCTTTGCCTTTGCTTGTCTAGAAGCACTGACCACTAGTGAAAAGACCAGGGACAGAACTTGGGAAAGCACTTCTCTGGATTATTGGCAATGCTCCCTGGGTCCCCCCCAAAGAGGGAGGGGGTGTTTCAAACCTCTGGCCTAGAAATCCCCCCCCCCATTCTAAAGGCCGGATCCATTGTCAGCCATTCCTGGAATGACTTCCAAAACATCCTCTCTTTATAGCATCTGCTTTTTGACTATGCCCAAACAACTTCTGTTTATTGATTTTAATATTTATATCCTGAGAAGGCATGAATCGTTGGAAAAGACAATAATGTTAGGAAAGATGGAGGGAAGTATAAAGAGAGGAAGGCAACATGCTATATGGATGGACTTTATTAAAGAGACCATGAATAAGAGTTTGCAGGAGCTGGGCAGAGCAGTAGAGGACAGGGGGGCCTGGAAAGGTCTCATTCATAGGGTCATTGCCATGGGTCGAGACCGACGCAAAGGCAGTTAACAACAACAAATCCCACCCTTTATGAAAAAGATCTCAGGCTGATGCACAATAACGTCAACTGGAATAAGACCATCAGAATATATCATCGGGACTACTGTGGGGACAGCACCAAGCTCAGCAAGCAGCAAACGGGCAAACCAAGCATTTTTGCACCCAGAAATGCCAAGACAGAAAGGTCTGGCAGAAAGCAGATGATCCAACCGGAGCTGTTCCATCCCTCCAAGCTGCCTTTTTCCCACACATGTACCAAAGAACACCATCGAACAACGTGGGAGGGGAGATGAGAAACAGCTCACATGTCTTCAGCCCTGAACCTCCGAGGAAGAGGAAGGGAGGGAAAGAAAAAAGGAAGGAAGGAAGAAGGAAAGAAAGAAAGAAAGAAAAAGAAAGAAAGAAAGAAAGAAAGAAAGAAAGAAAGAAAGGAGGAAAGAATGGGGTGGGGAAGAGCAACACAGACGTCACTGGGGTGCTGTGATCCTGCAGAAGGCCAGGTTGCTTGGAAACTAAAGGGAAGAGGGAAGCCATTTCTTCAGGAGCAAAGACAATGCTTTTCATAAGCAGAGTTTGGATCAAAGAGCAAACACAGGGACAGTGATTAGGGAAGCCCTATCAGGCTTGAAGATCACACTTGAGGGCACACAATCTGCCTTGCAAAGGTGCAGCATCAGTTGGAGCATGCATCTCCCTGGCAGGAAAATCCACTGCAGCCATTGAGATATCGCCTAGTTTCACCAGCTGTCAGCTGAAGACATTCTGGGGCAAGACCTCTGCCTGCCTGCCTGTGGCTTTTGTTTGTTGTGAAGCAAAAAAGGACCCACTTCGAAGGGTGAAACTGCAAGCCACCATCCAATTTCAGAAGCTAGCCAAGTACAAGTTGAATTAAACACAAAACAAAACAAAACCAACCTTAAATTGGTTTCAGTATAGAGTTGGCCCTCCACACTTGCTGCAATTAGGGGCACAGGACCCCCGGGAAAGTGGACAAACCACAAACAACCACCTCTCTAGGAATCTCTAGGTCCTCCAGCACAACTCTATTGTTAACATCTCCCAAACGTGGGCCATAGAATCAATCTGGAGGACCCACAAATGCCTAGAGAAGTGTTTTCTCTAGTAATCTCTAGATCCTCCAGCACAACTTTATGGTCAATTTCCAGCAGAATTTCTCTGGAGGACCAGAGAAAATATATTAATCAAATCCGCAAATAATCAAAACCTCAAAAGTCAAAGCCACAAATGTGTAGGGATGACTGTATATTAGCCCAACTTGACTCTTGCTTTGCCTCTATGTCTAGTAAAGCAGAAGCTGCAGAGGCCAGCTCCTCTTTGGCATTAGGAACAGCAAGGCCTGCTCAGGATTTCGAAGAAAGAAAGGGAGCTCTCCCTTCTTCGCAGAAAGACTTCCAGTCACTTGCAGTGAAAGTATTTTGCCAAATAAATAAATAAAGCTGGCAAGTGGTCTTATTTGAAAACTGCAAAGGAGTGAAGAGAAAGAGCCACATCTGACTGTGTCCAACTGCATGAGCGCTGCTAACCTTTAATGATAAAATATCACATTAAAGTGACGCTCTTACAAAAATGGAGGCTGTAAAATCACAAAATGACTCCTTCGCCCAGAACCAGGAGCAAGCAGGGGCCGATGGGAGCCGGCCTTGCGCCAAAGGCCTTCCTTCTCCCTGCCAGCCTTGGGACCAGCTCAGAAGATAACCCATCTCTTAATGAACATGTTTCTTAGATTACCAGGGCATCACGCTGCTGCTGCTGCTGCTGGTGCGAGTGGCACTGGAGCTTCACATGGCCGCTACGGCTTGGCACAACATGAGAGGGAGCTGGAATGTCAAGCCAAGTTGCTTAGCCGCTCAGGAGGGTCATACGTTGTCACAGAAGAAGAAGGGGGGCATAGCTCTCGCGTGGGGCATGCTAAACACCAATAAGCCACCCCTCTTGTCCGCCTGCAAAAAAGAGCTCTGCTGAGGCAGCTGGACGGTGCTGTTGCAAGGACTGCATCGGGACAGCCGAGGGCTACTGCAAGGGTTAGACATGAGAACAGAACAGACTCAGAGGGTTCACAGGAGGTGAGCCCACAAGGAAAAATGGAAAGGAAGGCCTTGGGCTGCTGCTTTATGCCTCCACAGCAGAGGCGGTGACCCTGAAGGACAGCAAGCCCCCCGGTCCTTCCCTTTGTGGTTCCTATTGAGATCACCAAGGGCACTGCAGGTAGGGATGAACCCCAAGTCACCTGGGGGACCCTGCCTTTGCTGGCCTGCTCAAAGGAAGCATTTCCAGGTAAAGGATTCTGCACCCAACACAACCTTCCACATCTGGCCAGCATAACCAGGGAGGTGTGCCATCCCCACAGCTGGCTCAACAGAGGACCTTTTCAAAACAACAATTGCTATATGGACATGCTCCTTGGTATAATCAGGTCTCAAAGCCCTGGCTGTGGTGAAGGGCTCTATCCAAAGTCTTTCGAAAAATTCCGACTAAAAAACAGCACATCTTGCTCAGCTCTCTGCAGGCAACATTACAACCACAGCAGAAATGATGCCAACCCTTCTTCAGCCAAGGAACTATTTCTATATGCCTGAATATCTTTTTTAAAAAATTTAATTGTGCTTTCTATCAATTTGACTGGGCACAGGATCAAACGAATGGTGGCCTGACATTTTCTGGATCAACCCCCCCACACACACACACATACTTTGGCAACTGAAAATATTTCCTCTGCTTCCTTGAGGGATGATTCATCCTGGATCAGAATCCCCGGCTCCTAAAAACAGCAGCTTTACCCCTGGGCGCCTCCTCTTATGGGCTCACCCCCACAGTGCCAACCAAGCCAGGCCTTGTGCCCGAACCCTGTGCCAGGCAGGTGAGCGTGTTGGGGCAGAGCCCAGGGCAGGCCTCAGAGGGGTTAAATGGAGCATCTTCTGCCAGGGGGAGCTGAGGCGTGGGATGCCTTGGCTGGCCCACCAAACAAACTGGAAGCGGCTTCCACAGGAATCTGTCATGGCATCTAAGGGCTTGGTTTACACAACCCGCGCCAGAGAAGCTGGGTGAACCGTTAGCAGCAGCAGCAGCAGCAGCAGGTTTTTGTTGAGCTGTTGTGCTGAACCCTCCCCTCCGCAGTCAAAGAAGGGGCCAGGGCACACCGGCATGTGTAAAAAATTAACAAGTGTTAACACAATGCAGAAGCCAAGAATACTGTGTGTGCATTTGGGCATGTGCAGCATTTGTGTATGTGCACCTGGCAAGGTTACGCAATGCTACATAAAGGATTCCAAATGGCAAAATGGTAAGAGTACAGAGATGGATAGTCCCTTGGACCTCTTAAGAGCTTGTACCAGGACATTCTTCTTAAGCAGTGGGGTGCAATGGCACTGGAGCAATGCACTGTGGGGCCTTTGGTCATTCCTTGACCCTCACAAATAGACTGTTACTTCAGCCACTCTGTCTCTGCTCTTCTCCTTTGTCAAAACCTGGGATTTATAGTCACCTGTCCTTCTCCTACCTTGGCTTTTTCCAGATGTGAGAGACTCAAGGAAGGATTAACACAATCTACAGTAGAACTCCTAAAAGGAAGACACTGTACTAATGACAACAGAAAAGAGTGGACAAAACAACACAAAACTTTTGCCTACAAAAATACTAATAGGTTAAACTTGTAGAGGGGGGGGGGGAAGAGCAGCAAAGGTTTGGAGGATGTGAGCCACTGCAGGGAAATCTGGAAGATTTCAAATTAATTTCTGACAAGTATATTCTATGCTGTTTGCAGTGATCATCCAACAGTTTCTATGGGAACCACAGAGAAGCAAGAGCTAGTTGCAGAACCATCAGGACTCTTGAAAATCTGGGGGGCTCAAGCTGCAAGCACACCTGGGATGCTGTTTGCATAAGGTCCAAACACTTTCCTCCATGGCTGCAAAACCAGCAGCCCACTGCGCCAAATGCAATCTTGTGTTAGCCCCAAGTATTAGTGGAAGTGGCATCATTTCAATGAGAAAGAATAAAGGACAGCAGGAAACACTACCAAAAAAATCTATACCTAATGCTAATACAGTGGTCCCTCCACATTCACTGGGGTTAGGGGTGAAGGACCCCCCGTGAATGTGGAAAAAATGCAAATAGAAGATTTCTATTCTTTTTACCTGAGAGAACACCTCTCTAGGAATCTCCAAGTCCTCCAGTGCAACTCTATGGTCAGCATCTGCCAGAAATTGACCATAGAATCATACTGGAGGACCTACAAATGCCTAGAGAAGTGTTCTCTCTAGGAACTTCTAGGTTCTCCAGCACAGCTCTATGGTCAACTTCTGACAGAGTTGTGCTGGAGGACATAGATTCCTAGAAAGTATATATTAATCAAAACCACAAATAATCAAATCTGCAAAAGTCAAAGCCACCAATGTGGAGGACCAACTGTATATTGTGTATGATTATGCATATTATGTATAACAGTATTATACATCTAATAATAATAATATATATATATACAATAAAACATTGATTATTATTACCATAATTATTTCCACTACCCCAATCACCCTTATACCTGCCAAGTGTGCAGGGAATGTCGTCCTATCGGGTACTAGGGGGGCATTTGCTATTTAATCACAGGAGCAGATGCCTGGGCATGATAGCCACTTCGTTTCCTAAATGATCCCACTCAGAAAGCCAATATCTGCTCTGTCAGAAACACCAACCAACCGCTCTGAGGTCACACTTTCCAAAGGGCCTGGAAGGGATTTGGAACAAGGCACGAGACCTGTGTGCTCCCATTCGGAACGGAGGAGGCACTCACCAATGGCAGAAGCTCTCTGATATATCATGAACCAACACTGGCCATCTGTGGGGTGGAGAGAGCAATGAAAGGCAACCTTAACAAACAGAAGCTCAGAAACACAGGGAGAGAGCCCTTGACCCAAATCAAGAAGCCACTGCTGGGCCTGAACCAAAGTAATGGTGAGACAATATAATCAAACAACGCTTTGCATCATTCACCTATTCAACTGTTTTGGAAAAGTCAAATAAACCAAAAAGGCTTCAGTCTTTCCTACATGTCTTTGTACCAACTCCCACAGTGCTGCAGGCTGAGATGTTTTGAGGAGAACCTTAGAAAAGGACAGATGGAATGATCTGCTCAATGAAACGCAAGGACAAGTCATGTTACAACCATCCTCTTACAAACACATTTTAAACAGGTCACCGGAGCAGCCTGTTTGCATGAACAGCCAGGAACCAAAATTCCTCCTCCGTTGTACCTCTCACTACCTGTGACCTCAATGTGAGCCATTAAGTACACAACTAGGCAGCCAGTAGAGAGACAGCTTATTAACCTCAGCCTCAGAGACACACTCACACATACAATACTTGTGCTGGCAATATCACAGAAGGGAATACTGACTAAGTGGAAAGCAAAGCCTGGCATGGCTGATCTGCTCAAAATTCCAAGCAAGGAAAGTCCTTTTCCTACCAGTCGTGGCTGAGGGTGAGTTTGCACTGCTTTTGCAACTTTAAAATAGAAACAGACTCCAATGCAGTACAGTTGGCCTTCCGTATATAGATTCTTTACCTACAGATTCAACCTTCCATGGTTAGAAAACATCTAGATATAGATAAAGATATAGATATTCCAAAAAGCAAAAAGAGATACCATTTTACTATGCCACTGTAAATAATGGGACTTGAGCATCCATGGATTTTGGTATCCACAGCACGGGGGGGGGGGGATTCCTGGAACCAAACCCCAGTGGATACCAAAGGCCCACTGTACTGAAGACTAGCAGCAGCTACTGGGGTCATGATCTCTGTATTTTTAGACAACAACCCCTTCAAAGGGGAATGTGAGTCCCGGGAAACAGAAGCAGAAGATTCCCAGGATTTCTGTGCCAAAGAGACAAGCCTTCAATCAGAGGGGGACCGACTGAGACCAGGTGAGACTTCTTCACCTTGATCCCAGAATCAAAGGAGTCATCCGGCACTCAAAGGAATCACCAGTCGGCCTTGTGCACCAAAAGGGCTGGAGGGGGCCTTCAGAAGCTTCTCAACATTTTGGCAAGCTAAGCACAAACTGGCTCAACTGAGGTGGTCTAAGCGTAGCCAGCACTGACTCCAAGGTGGAGACGGAGAAATAGTGGAATAGACAGATTTGGATGAGGTGCTTTTTGAAGGCATAGTCCATGCACAGGACGGCAAAGGGACTAACACCACTCTAGTCCAGCCAGGTTTTTCCAGAAGCAGAAACATCCAAATAATCGTTTTGTGTATGTGTTACAAGGGTTAAATCAACTCAGCCACAGCTTGCTTAACTCAGCCACAGCTTGCTTTGTTTCCTGCTCTCACCTCCTTAGGACCCAAAGGCAGGGCATGTGGGGTTACTGTCAACCTCATGCCAGCCACAGCCAAGGGATCAGGTCCTGCCTGAAGGCCAGCCATGAGCCTCATGGCTGAGCAGAGCGTTGGAGCCAAACAGCCATCTCTCATACCACACTGGTGGCTCTCCATGACCAGTCATATAGCCAAGCTCTGGAGAAGGAGGTCCAGAGGGTTCAAAGGCAGCTCCTGGGCAATTTAAAGAGGTCAAGAGAAACAATCTAACACCCCTGGCTTAAAGGACTAGATGTGCTTTGCCCAGAAGCAGAAAGGCAGGTTTGACCAGATAAGGGAAGAACAGTAAAACAGGGGGGTAGGGGGAAGGGAGGAGAAATAGCACCAGTGACCATCAAGCCTTACGAGGAAAGAACTGAGAAGCAGAAGGTACTGGGCTGGCAAAGACAAGTGCTGGAGAGGCAATGATGGCAGTGGCAGCAGGTGGTTTACATCCAGTATCTTTACCACCCTATGAAGAAGGAAGCAAATATGTCTCCAGCACTTTCCTGGCCTATAATGCCAAGGAAAGCACCACACAGAGCCCTCCTCAGGCTGCAAGCTCTATTGTTCCAAAGGCAGGTGTCCCTCAGCAAAGCAGCACTCTGCCTTGAGACAACGGATGTTTCCTATCAGATACTTCTGTCAAGGAACAGATCACAGGTTTCCCACAGGTCTGTCAAGACCACCTGTAGCTCTTCCAGGCTTTGGACTTAAGCCTCCGCCTCCACTTTCTGTCTGCATTCACAAGCAAACGTGGTCAGGGATGGAGAATGCAAGGGCCATCTTTGGGCACAAAGGAGCTACAGCGAAGCCAGGCTGCTTGAGGGCCAAAAGGAAGATGAAGCTTGCAAGAAGACAGCATCCTCCGCTGCTCCAGACACCATGAGCAGAGTGACACCTGCTTTATATCCATGGGCTCCCTACTCATTTGATCTAATTGCATTTTAATCAAGTAGGCAGTTTCTCCACTTTCGGGTTTCCAACATCTATGAGTGGATTTGTTGCTGAGCATATCAACTGAGAGAGTGCATAGTGACATGTGTGATCCTCCTATACATACAGATAGCAATTTCATTCCTCCAGAGCCAGCTACTTATGTAGTCAAATAGCAGCAATAGCTACATATGAAAGGGAGGCATGCTTTCTAACTATGATGAACCATAAAGTTTTCAGAATTTCAACTCTAATGGAGCCAGGTGAAAGGATGAAGAAACCCTCACCCCAGCCCAGAGAGGAATGGCCATGCACTGTGAAATGGTTGACTTTTTTTGGGTTGTTGTTGTTTTTAACCATACTCTGCTCCCTCTTTGTCAATAGCATTGCAAGAGATGTGGAAAAACAGGTCGACAACCACCACCGCCAGCTCTTCCTAGGAGCAAATGGCTTCTTTTCGCTTTCCACAGTTAACAGTGGGCACCTCTACTACCTGTTAGAGATGCTTCCCCCAAAGCTCACAAGAGCTCTGTGAATTCTGTTCCTAGATGCATTATGTTTTTGGTCAGCAGAGCAAGTGTAAATGTATGGGGACACCTTTTGCTTAGAAACTGCAACTGACCACTTTTTACCTGATAGAAGCATTCTGGTGCCAGGACTGGTCCTGTGTCTCACCAGTTAGATCTGTCCTCCCTTGCTATGGGGCTGTTGGGAAAGAGCTGTGTCCTGTTGCTAATTAAAGGAAGGAGCTAGAAGAAGAAAAACCTCAGAATTTTGCCTGGAAAAGACAGCTCGCTGCCTGAAGAACACCACCGTCAAGGCACGCCATATTTGTTCTCCTTTGACAGAAAGGCTCTCAGTTGCATTCCTACCAGGGCAGCAAATGTTGTGCAGAAGTAGGGGGTTGCAGAAATGCATTTCCAGGCTAAAGTGGATGGAGAAGGCAATTGTAACTGTCTGTCTGTCGGAAACCAGTGGCCTTCAGAAGGCAAAAGATTTGTCTAGCCTGGGCAAGCCGCCCTTAGGCTCCATGCCTCTCTCTGCTGGCAGGCACATGCCTAGGCAATTAGCAGGAGCCTTCCAAGACTCTCACAAGCCCTGGAATGGCTACAGCTCTACGTCCTTATTCAAGTCAGTGACGCAGATGTCCCTCCCTGGCACGCCAAGGATGAGCCAGCCGGCAGGAATTTCAGAGGCTGTCGTTATTGGGATCCCTTCCTGCGACCTTGCTCAAGCCCATTCCCTGCTGCCAGCCTTGATCAAGAGCCAGGGAAGAGCCCTGATCGGGGCAGAATGCTCCACCTGAGACCCAAAGTGTACCCAGAAACCCCTGTTCAAAGGGGACCTCTGAGTCAGAAATGGCAACCTCACCAAGCTCCTATTTATTTTCTGTTTATTAACTGCCCTTCATTCACACAGTTAGACAGAGAAGAAAGCTGTAACCCACGGAGTCATTGGAAAAGCAGTCCATTTTTAAGCATCTTCAAAATTTCCCTTTATCCAGCCTCAGTTGAAGAAGGCCAAGTACAACATGACCATCTGGGTGTCAGCTGGGTATTTTTAAATATCTTAACTACAACGTAACCCTTTCAACTCTTGGCATTTTTTGTGCCTCCTCTTTAGGCACGGAGGGCAGCTGGGACTTTCTTCTTCTCCAGCTCCCCCTCAATGTAATAATAATCACTTCTGCTGGAGTGGAGCATCTCATTGCTGCAGAAGAGTGGAGATTGCTACCACCCCTTCTGCCACCAAGGCAGGAGGCACCAGGGCACAGGTGAAGTGCTGGGGATCTCTCACCTGAGCCTTCTTGTGTCCCCGACACACACAAACAAGGAGGCCTGAGCCAGGCACAAGAAGAGCTTCTTAGCAGCTCACTGGAGGAGCCCCTGATTCCCAGCGTCATAGCCAGACTGATCAAGAGGGACTCAAGACTGCTGTTCCAGACACTGCAAGACTTTTGTTTGTCTGCAACACCTTTTGATGCTGGATCACCAAGAGAAAAAACAAAACAAAGCAATAAAATATAAAAACACTGTTTACTGAAACAGCAGCAGCCAGCATAATATGAAGTAAGCTCTGAAGTATAGACCTGGGTTCAACTAAAAGCAGCCTAGTACTCTGCAGATTGTTTTAAAATAGTGAGGGAGAGGGCCATGAGCACTTCTGGGGGCAGGGAAGCCCATAAGGATAGGCCTACCACAGGAAAGGCCCTGTCTTGCGTAGCCATCAAATTAAGAGGGTTTACTGACTGGACCAGGAGGGGATGCCTGGGCTCAGGGGGTCCTTCAAATAACTGGTCCTGGCCCATTTAGGGCTTTGAAGGCAATCACCTGTATTTTAAGCTGAGCCAGGAAACTTACTGGCATCCAGTGCAGCTGGTACAGCACCAGTGGCGATGGGCTTGTTTTTCAAGCTCTCAAAAGCAAACAGGCCGCTGTCTTCAGCTGGTGCTGAAGCCTCCAAACAATATTTGAAGGAAGTCCCATGCAAGCTGCTTATTTACAAAATAGGAAAAACATCACAACTCATTAGCGGTGACATCTGCCCATAGCCAACAGCCTTCCACCAGAAACTAGACAATCTGCTCAAAGATGCCATCTTCTATCATTTGAGCAGAAGACGTTCCTCATCTTTGAATTTCCCTGTCCCATTCTCTATCCAGAAACATGGCCCCGGCTGCCCTGCCCTGTTAGATTGAGTCTGCTGTGTCTCTTGTTTTGAGGACATGTTTCCATACATTTCATTCTTTTAACAAAATTTTACTGTGTACAGACACTAGCCTGGGATCTCTAATGATAAACAGAAGTCTCAGAAAGTTAAACAAACAACGCCAGTGAGACGAGGAGGAGGAAGAGGAGTGACTTCTGCCTTCAGAGCCTTCTTCCATGACATCAAAGACTACCAACCACCTGCCACTCTGTGCCACCAGCCCACAGATATCACATTTCATATCAATTATGAATAAGCAAAAAGGGGGGGAAAAGAGCAACTGCTTCCCATTGCTAGGTGGCACTCCATCTGCTGTACACAAGATGGGGTCTACAGGTACCCAAGATGCCTCAGCCGCACAGAGATACCATTTTTATGCCAGCCTGATTTGCCCACTCTACAGGGTTCTGTGAAACAGAGACTATCTGGGCAGAGAACATGTAGGAAGAGGAGGGGGGAAATTCCGACACCAAACAGCATTATTTGCAAACCAGTAGCCAAGGCCAGGACTGGAAGAGCCTGAGTGCCAAGGTGCTTGTTCCGCAGAATTCTTGCAGCCATTGAATAAAGTCCAGGGGCTTCAAGACCTTTACTGTTTCTCTCTTTTTTGGAATTGTACTGTAAGTCCAGACAACCTTGTCTTCCACTGGTAATAATCTTCTGTTTTTTCTTACCACAGAAAACCTCTTAAGGAGGAAAGAATGGAACAGCTGCGTCAGATCTTTCTTTCACCTGGCTGCACCAGGAGGCCTCCACCATGAAGCTCTCTAAAATCAAGAACCAACGCCGGGTATTTCTTGTGAGGTCACCAAACCTCTCAGCCCTGCTGCCCCGCAAGCGTTGGCTTCGGCAGAACAAAGGCAAGCGCATACTGCAGACTTCTTGCAGGACTGTACGCAAGCACTGTCGGGCTTCCTCTGCTAGTGTTGGCAAAGGACGCCAAGGAGCAGTTGGCAGTGCCACGTGGTGCCAAGCTGTTAAACACGGAGGCACCTGCAGAACTGAATAAGTCTCAAGGTCAACACAAAGGGACGGTGCCATGCTCCTCAGCTGAAAGCAGGATGGGTTTTCTCTCCTTGTTCTGAAGTATGAGTTTACCACCAAAGCACTGCTGCAGAAGATCCTGGAGCGCAGCAGGGCACGCTTAGGGATGGCTGGTTTCTATAGCAATCCTTCATCAGCAAGGTTTTCAAGCCCTTCCCCTTCTTTTTCTCACTTGGGAACGCTTGGCTTTGTCGGCCTTAGGGAAGCCTGGCTCTTTATGACAAAGGAGGGCAAGCAGGAAAGAGATGGGCTGGTGGACATCTCTGTACTGGAGCCTATGGGAAGATGGAGTGCACTGGGGCAGTAAGAGGACAAGCAGGCAAATACACACAGAGTTTGTCATCAATGCATTGACAATGCCAAAAAGGCAGCCCAAGAACCCAGAGAGTTTCATGGCGAGTCTTGACCAAAGAGAGAGAGAGAGAGAAAGAGAGTTTACAAGCAAAGCTCTGTGCGTTCTCAGTGATTCATCTTACAGGAATGCTCCACCACTCCAATGCAATGGAAAAATCTAGAGATTAAAATGCTCAGTCGAACCATCGAGGCTCAAAAGGTTAGAGGAGCACTTAAAAAGACACACACAAACTCCCTATTACTCATAGTTTCTTCAGCCTGCGCTCCACCAAAGGAGGAGGGTGGAAAAACAAAGCTGCATCAGCAGTTGGCACAGAGGAGCATTACCAAAACAACAAGGATGAGCGAAGATCCGAAGGACCAGAGCTCGGCCACTTCGGGGCATCCTGCTGCAACTGAAAGAGACTTCTTCAGACTTTACTATTCAGGCCCCTTGCAGCCAGTTGCCTGGCAAGCTCTTCCCTCGGTGGGCTTTGTCCGCATGCAAAACCTGCCCTGCCTGCAGCTGTTTAAGAAGGCTCCTTCTGAAATGAGAGGAGCTTTGATTCCAGGGGAGAAACACATTCACACACTGTTTGGGGCTTCAGGACAAACATAGCCTCTTGCAGCCATAGTGTCAATCTCACATTTGACCTCTGTGCAGGAGGCCACAGTGGCTGAATGCCTTGGGAGGAAGACAAATAAAGTTTCCCAGTCTAAGCCATAACACTCCATACAGAGCCTCTGCAACTACAGAAACTGCTACCAGAGGAGAAAGAGGAGGTTTCCATTACAAATGCATGCTTTCTAACACGGCCTCTGGGTTGAAGTTTAGCACCAGACGCTGTTATCCTCACCTTTCAGCGATGGTTTGACTAATTCATGATGGAGATGAAGAACTTGCCCTCCTTGTCTGATGGCACAAAACAGACTATGAGAATAAGGAGCACACACAAAGCACATGCATTTATGGATTCATTTCCTCATTCCACATCTCTGTTCCATCCATTTCCATCCTCCAGGTGCAAAGCCAATAAGGACCAATAAGTTAGTTTTCCTCCATCAGAGGACTGAGAATGTCCATGTATCTTGACTGCCTATGTTTGTTCGCTTGGCACTCTTCTTCCATCAGAAATGTATTTCAATACCACAAATAAGCAGCACTAGCTTTGTTTGGCAGCATGATGTAAAATTTAAAAAGTGAAGGGCTCTTGTTTCACTTTTAATTGTAATTGTGTATTGTGATCCCTGTTGAGAACTGGTGAATATCTGGTAGGAAGGGTTTCTGATTTTTCTTGATTTCTTTCATAATTCACAGTGCTCCTTTCTCTTTCACAAAATCTTACGTTTCTCAATCGGTCACAAATGCAGGTAGTCAAGACAAAATGTACTAAGTTGCCTGTGCCCACAAACTCCCATTTAGTGAAATAAAATGTTCAGCTAATTGTACTGAATGAGATTTTTCTCAGCTTGAAATGGAACTGGTAAGTAGTGCAAAGAGTGAGCAAATGAAGCTGAAGGTACTACAGTTATACCCTGGCAAAGGAAGGTTAAACTGTTTATAAGAGATATATTGGGTACAGCTCACTTTATGTATAAGTCCTAAAATACTATTCTTTCAACTGTAGTCACTTGTTGTTAGATATGAGGGAAATGTATGCTATTCTCTTTGCATTATGCTAGTAAAATAACTTCTGTGGAAAGTTTTGACTCTGTTTGAATATGGTATTTAAACCAAACATACTACTCCAATTAATATTATTTGGAAAAGTGGAAAAAATTTCCAGTTCTCCTTTTCCCAGAGAACCCTTATCACTGCTTTAGACTTAGATGACTTTGTTGTCGGTCAGGGAGATAACCTCATGACAACCCTCATGGTCAGCTCCCTGGTTTCTTTTGGCCCTATCTCAATGGCTTTCATTCTTAGCTGCCTAGAGTATTTCAGAAAGGACTTGGGTTGACAGCACTATTTGTGATTGATTGATAAATAAATATACATAACTAATGCTACTGTTCAGAACTGAAAACAAACACTCAGTACAGCTTGAATTGTCTGGACTAAAACAGGCTGAGTGCTAAAGGAAGGTATTTCTCTGTTTGAAATTACTATGAATCCCGCTCAGCCAAGGAAACCCACCAGGTTACCTTGGGCAAGTCACACACTCTCAGCCCCAGAGGGTCACTATAACTCAGAAATGACCTGAAAGCACACAACAACACAACTTGCTCTTTATTGTACTTAACCTTTCTTATATATATTCCAATTTCTTATTTATTACCTGTCCTTCAGTCAAAAAGCCTACCAGAGCAGCTTATCCACACTTAAAATTAACCATTTCCTGAGCATCTGTTTTTATCCAAATACTTTCAATTACCAATTATGTCTCATGAAGAGATGAGCATAGCTTAAAACTGGGCATAACTCTTTGAAGGAAAACTTTCTTGTCCTTACTGAAATTGTATAAGTGTCCATGAGGGAATATCTCTTAATACCTACCAACATTAGCATCCTACAACTGACCAATCTCACCATCCTCCATCAGTCTCAAGCAATGAGCTCTCAATCCAACAACAACAACAACTGCTCCCTAACCAGTAAATGCCATGCCTCACACATCTCCCAAATTGCTATTGGCTTTTGTTGGAAAACCTATAGGGTGAATCTTATAGGAGTTCACTCAAAGAACTTCTGAGCAGTACCAAATCAGAGAGACTCACCCAAGAATAACTTTGCAAATGTAATTCCTCCCAGTGGGGGGAAAACCCTATCCAAATGCACTGCAATCCCAAGCAAGTTCAGCTAGAGAGGCCACTGAATTTAACAGGGCTTGATCACAAATCAGTGCACATAAATCTGTAGTCTTTAGCTGTGCAGCAGAAGATTCCCACCAAGCTGTCTGCTCTGGTTAACTCAATTACCTGCCTTCCAGGTTTCAAAGACTTAATCTGCTCAACTAGATATAGATGGCTGGCAAGCTTTGCAATTAATAGCAGGTGGCTCACCTGGACAGAAAGGGCTCTGAAGACATTGACAAATTACAACTGAAACAGGGGCAGGATTTCTAGAAGAACACAGATTAATCAGAGGTGCAGCGCATTGCAAACTCTGGGCAGACATGTCTTCCTTGGTGGAATCTATCCACCTTTCATGCAGTCTCCCTCTTTTCCTACTGTCTTCCGCTTTACCAAGCACAATCTTCTTTTCTAATGAGTCGTGTGCTTACACGTTGGTTATTCAGGCACGCTCCCTTACAAAAGATAAGCCAGCTGGTCATGTTGAGCATCTCTCTTTCTGTATTTGGGACTAGGGGACCACACAAGCCCTGCTGCACAAGTGAAATCCAAAAAGATCTGAAGAATCAAATGTGTTGATTCAGCAACATCTCCTGAGTGTATCTTCACTTACCCAAAATATCAGTAAGTCTCCCAAAGTTTTGAAAACTCACTGAAATGCCTTGTTGATACCCTTTGCTAAAGCTCTGATATGAGAAAAGGGGCAGTTTCACCAAGGAGGCAAAAAATACCCATGATTAGTTAATTTCCAAATCCAGTTGGCCATCAGGATAAACCACTGATCATTGAGAAACCCTGTGTTTGTGTGTGCACGCACATACACATCCAAACACACACACACACCCCTTAGCTAGGCAGCTGAAGGACAATCCAGAGTCGGGTGTCTTCCCACAAAACTGGCTTGTTTCAACTAGACCATCTCTCTTGAAGTGTGACTCACTCCGCCAGCCTTAGGTTGTGCCTCAACTGCTGACTTCAGAGTTTGGGGTGTTTGGGTTGTCAGGAAGAGAGAGTCTTTCTCTTGAAGACCGAGAGGACAGGTTTATTTGCTTAACATGCTCTTTTCTGCCCTTCGGTTCAAAAACTGCCACCATGATTTACAATAACCCATTTTTAAAAGCATGCCAAAAGACAGGTCTAAAGAGCATCAAGGCAAGCAAAGAATGGGAGTCAGATACCCAGACTGTCCACCTGGGAATGTCCACAGAAGTCTCAAAATGGCCCCTAGCATGGGGGCCAGGTAAGCGCCACAAGTGAGGGGCTGCGGCCAAAAAATGCTCTCCCCTCAAATCATACAGAGACCTGAAGAAGGGCTTGATGAGAGAAAAGATGTCCCATCAATTATTCAGCCCCCAAACCAATGCTGGGGTTTAAGCACCAGGACTTGGGCTTGGAAACAAACAGGTAGCCCAAGGAGATTGTTGCAAGGCTGGTCCAGCACAGTGGCTCTCAACTATTGGTTATTCAGGTGCTTTAGACTTCATTTCCCAGAATCCCTGACCACTGGGCAAGGTATCTTGGACTTCTTCAAGCTGCTGGGACATTCTGGGAGACTCAGATCCTTATCACATCACACTGTTATAGAGCTATATTCAACTTTAACGGCCATGGCAACCCTCCCCTGTGATCAGTCCCAATGGTGCAGAGGGCACACTTGGGTAAATGGTGATGTCCTCCATGAGTCCTCAAAGCAAGAAGCTTTCAGTAGAGACATGGCCACTGAGGCATTCCTGTCCAAGTGCCTCTCTCCCCATTTTTAAAGGAGTGAGATATTTAGGAGGGCTTTGCTAAAACAAAAAGGGCATCCCAAATAGGAGGTGGATCCTGTTGGTTTTTCAAGGTCTGTTCATTCACTTTCATTTACGTTTTAAGAGATAAGGAAGCTCAAAGCGGATTGCTCTTTCCAGCAAATAGTATTTCTCTCTGGGAGGAGCATCTTTTACTGTTTGTGCAACTGCCCAAAGCTGCAGAACGAACTGCAGAATGTGCAGCCATCCATCCCACTGCCTCATCACCGCCACCGCCACAGATCGGCAGGTTTTCGTACTCGAAGGCAGAGAGGATGGCATGCCAAAGCATTTGCCCACACATCCCTAGGGGCAGCGTGGGAAGAGAACCACACCTACAAAGTCTGGGGAAAGTCTTTTGGGTGTGTTGCTGTGGAAACACGCTTGCTCCCAGTTCAACTGTTAAGAGGCAATCAGATAGAGACACGGTACCATATTTCCTTTTTCAGCTGATCTTCCACAAATTACCCAGCAGAACAATCCAAACAGAACAGGACAGGACAGGAATGATTCCCAGCAGCCACCATCTCTTTCTCCTCAGCTACTGATATGGATAGCAAGGAACCCATTCCTGCAAAAATACACCTGACCAGAAGCAAGTTAATGGCTTGTCATTTTATGCAAAATAGCCAAAGCTAGAGAAGAAGCAAGAGATGGCTACCCAGCCATTTCTTTAGACCAATGTTCTCCAAACTTTGGTTCTCCAGACGTTTGGGACTTCAGCTCCCAGAATTCCTGATTTTTGGTCAAACTGGCTAGGGTTTCTAGGAGCTGAAGTCCAAAACACCTGGAGGATCAAAGTTTGGACCTTCTAGTGAAGAAGAACCTACACTAGCACTGTAGGTAGCTGGTTGTATCACTAAAGGTAAAGGGTTACCCATGGATATGTTTTCTGTTGGTGATATTTCCCTCAAGCACATAGGCACACGTGCCTTTTTGAAAGAGATGAACACTCACTTTGTTCCTCATCTCCGCTCTCCTGGGCTGCTTAATCCCAGGCAGTGGCTGTTATTCCTGAACTACAACAGTATTCATTTCAAACCATAAGCCTATCTAAGCTTCCTGGAAGCCTCTCTGTGGAACTCTTCCAGCAAACTCTACTTTTGTTCCACGAAGCCAGGAAGGTAGTTGTAGCCCACAGCAAGCAGCTGTATCAGGTTCCATCTTTGGCCAAAATGTTTTACAGAGCTGCTCCCTTTCCAAATGGCAAGCCATCAAGCAGCATACTTGGAGCTCAAGGGAGCTCATGTGTTGGGAACAGGCTGTCAAGATCCAGTTTCCGAGCTTCCGGCATCCAGGTCTGTTGTGGAGCATCATCAACATCCTACCTGGACAGGTGAGACCATGATGGCCAGAAAGGTTCCAGGGTTATTTGTGCAGCTACAGGATGAGGCAAAGGCCTGGACTGTATTTGAGAACTACATGGTACTTTGAGGCCAATGGCTCTGGGTTCTTGCTGCCAAATGCAGGCAATTAAATACAGAGGAGCCTGCAGATTCAGCACCAGGACAGCTGAACTTCCTGTGGGTACACAAAATGCCTGAGTGCCAGCCAGTACTTTGGAAGCAGCATTGATGCCATTTCTTACAACAAGCCAGCTTCTTGCACCATGCTGGACTATGAGCCTGCCCAGACCCCGAGATCATGGCTAGTGGGGATGTGAGAGAGGGTCTTCTCAGTGGATGCCCCCAAACTCTGGAGCCCCCTCCCAGGGCGGCCAAAACAGCCCCCTCCCTACTGTCCTTCTGTCAGCAGGCAAAGAGGTCCTTGTTCCAACTGGCTTTTAAAATGGAAATTTTTAAAGAATGGGCCGAAGGTGCTGCATTGTTTAACCGGAACTGTTTTAATAGCTTTTTATCTTTCTTTAATTGTATTTTATCCTTTAAAGTGTAGGCTTGGATTGCTTTAATACTATGGGTAGTTTAAAACACAACTAAACTTTTTGTACACTTTAAAATACAATTAAGCTACAATGTTCAATTTTTGTATGTTTTTTTGTTTGTTTGTTTGTTTGGTTTTTTTAGCTGTCTTGTTCTTTTTTAAATCGTAAGCCACCTTGAGTCCCAATTTCGGAGAAAGGCAGAGTAAAAATATATATATGGTGGTGGTGGTAGTGATGATAATGATGATGTTTTGGAGTCCTACATTGTGCTCTCTGGAGCACTTGGCCTCTACAGAGCATGGGTGCAGTGCGGATGTAACTTCAAGGTGAGAGCAAAAGGATTCTTCCATCTTAGCCTCCATGTACCTCCCTGGCTCTGCCTCCCTCTCCTCACAGCAGGACTGGTACCCTAGTTGCCATGGTGAAACCTATGAGACCTTTATTGTGCTTTTCCCATGTATTTCCTTCCTTGCTGGCACTGACTCCAAGTGCCCAGGTGTTTAAGAAGGAAAACAGGTAATGACTGTTAAAATGCTATCTTTAAAAATAATCACCATGAAATTTGGAAAATATGGCTTTTAAAATAAGGTTGAGATGCTGTCATGGTATTAGAAAACCAGATTTTAAAGGGGTACCATGGAAGCGTGCCACCAGCCCTCAGTACCCTGCTTTGCACAAAAACAGTTATCTGTTTGCAAAAGGAGCTGAGGGCTATCTGGAAGGAATCAGACCATGATTTACAGTTCAAGAGCTGGTGGACAGCACACAGCTGGACTCCAGTGGCCCCTGAGCTACTGCTCATAGAAAATATTTGGGTGGAGTGAAACTGGTAGACTCTCCTCTGAGACATCTGCAGCCAGCCCACCCAAGGTTATCTAAGTTCTGCGAAGCAGTGATTACGCTTGGCTACCCTGTGAAGGACACAGTGAGGCCACTTCTTTATAACACTTTGTTGAGCTGGGTTTCCCCTGTATCTTTTTCTCTTTCAACAAATCTTTGCTTGTTTGATTTGCCCTTGCAAAGATGTGTAAGCAGGGTCAGTTGCCCTGTTTGTAAGCAGTAAGGCTTGGATTCCTTCAGAGTAAAAACAAAGATTCTGAAAACTAAACAACCCATTCATTCTGAAAAGCAGAACCTCCTGTGGCACACACAGACACACAAGGTTTCCCTGGACATTACAAAAAAGATTGCAACCACTGAAGACAACCAAGTACCACCTGTCAGTGGAAAATCTGTTGCAATTTGTCAATGTCAATAATGATGATGCACCTATTGTTTTGTGTGTTTTGTATTGTTTAAAAACTAAATACTCTGATCTTGGAAACCAAGCAGGGCCAGGTCTGCTTAATAATTGAATGGGGGACCACCAGGAATGATCTAAAACTGTGGGTTATGTTTCAGAGGAAGACAATGGCAAAGCCCTTTTGAGTATTCCTTACCTAAGAATACCCTGTAAAATTCACGGTACTGCCATAAGTTGATAGGCAACTCAAAAGTACATACAGATATTCACACACAGTAGAAATCAACAGTTTAAATAGGTATTTTATACATATAGCTCTTGAGTTAACCTCAGTGATGAAGTGACCTGTGGTAAAATCTCCCTTGTTGCAGGCATTTAAACAGGGACTGCATGTCCTGTTCTGTGAACCTTGCCTAAGGAAGAAAGGGATTAGTCACTAAGGGCTGTTGCAGACTGCCAGAAATAGTGCAAACTGAGTCCACTTTAAGGGTTAGGGTTAGTGCTAGGGAATCATGGGAATTGTTTGTTTTCTGAGACATTGAGCCTTCTCTTTCAGAGAGCTCTGGTGCCACAATAAAATACAGTTCCCATGATTCCCTAACCCTAACCCTAACCCTTAAAGTGGACTCAATTTGCACTATTTCTGGCAGTCTGCAAAGGCCCTAACTCTGCTTAGTTTAATTCATGACTATCCCAATCTTGGGGGTGAACTTCAAGAGGAGAGCTACCATGAGCCCTCAAAGCAGCTGCAGCATCCTTCTTGGCTCCTCCAGCAAACGCTGCACACCAAACCTCTGCCACCCTCAACATAACAGACCCGGAAAGCAAGAACTGCCTTGCAGAAGTGCATTCCCTGGCTTTTACTAATAATTTTGGAAAGAGAAGGACATGCTTTCCTGGCAAAGTGCCTCTTCCCAAATTCAAGAAGGGAACATTTGTGTAAGTGAGGGCTTTGCAAGAAGTTGCAAGGAGGATGAGGAACCAATCCCGTATCTGCCAGATCTCCCCTGAAAGTACCCCACGCAGCCTGGGCTTACTTCCCAACATTGAAGCATGGCTGGGGAAAAGATGTAGCAGCAACCAGAAGAGGAGATGATGGGGGAAATTAAGCAACGCCACCAGCCATGACAGGAACTACATATGAGACAGAACACAAGGTGGGGAATCCTGCATGCGTGGTTCGTTATGGCCTTCTCCTTCCTCACAAGAGAAGCTCCTCAAGTTGCTGGGAGTCTTAAATCTCCCACTACTGTGCAAGGCTGAGCCCTCTCTGCCTGTCCCAAGGCAATACCACAGAGCAACCGACTGGCTTGCCTTTGCCTCCATTCAGGCCAGAGGTTTACAAGGTAAGCTTTCAAGCACTGGCAGGGCACTTATGGACTCAGCATTATTGGGCCGGCTCTACTGGTTTATCCTCTCCATGCAGCCGAAGCACAGAGATCTACCGGGTGGGATTTTGCAAGAACAGAGGGCTCCTCTGGCTGTTATCACAAGGGCTGCGACGTGCCCAAGAAAGGAGCATTTTGTGCCGATTTCACAAGCACTCTGGAATGGCCCGTGACATCCCACAGCCCATCAAGTCACAATCCCCATTTATCATGACCCCATTCATCTTCTCAGAGCCCAGGTCACAAGGCCTGATAGCCTCAGCTGAGATGTTTTATCTCCTAAGCTGATTTAAATTCCCCTCCCTTCCAGACCGCCTTTGGAACATAACTCAGCTAAGCACAACTCTTGGCAGATGATCCAGCTCTGCTTGCTTGGGCAGGTAGCTCCACAACAGCCCCAATGTGTGAATAAGACGGTGTTGAAGGCAGCAGCATGAAGCTGGACCTTTGCTGTCAAGCAAAGGAACAAATAATCATTTCCTTGGTTGAGAGGGAGAGAGGGTACAAAGCAGGTGTACAGTTTCCAGTGCCGTCTCTCAGGGGAGTGAATGATGCACCCTGCATTAAGCCCCCAGGACTAATTCAAATTGGGGGGGGGGGAACTAAACTCCCATCTACCCACCAGCAGCAATACCAAAAAAGAAAAGAAAAAAGCATGGCAAAGGAAAAGCAACATTCCTCAAAGTATCCACCAATGGCAAGTCTCCTTTAACCAAAGTTCCTTTCCCTGGGTGTCTTGTCCGTCCTCAAGGCGGGTGGGAGCCTGAGACTGTAAGGGGGATCCCACTTTTATTTGGGGGCACGGTGAAGCCTGAAGCTGGTCCCAGAAGGAACTGGTTTCTTAACTCCTGAAGCTTGTCTGACCCTTGCTCATCCGAAAAAACAAGCCCATCCCTCCACAAGGACCCATCCTAATTTCAAGGGAAGAGACCTTTTTGCATTATGGCAGACAGGTAAAGCAGCAGCAGGATTCTCCCCCCTCACATTCACAGACTAGGAGCAATTTCCATAGCAGGGATCATCACAGTAGTAGTTGTGTAGTAACTGCATGCTCGCTCTTTCTCAGACATGTTTGGGAGGAAAGCTAACAGAGGACTACCGACAGACCCGGCACCAGCTCCCAAACTGCATCCCCCAAACTCTGTACATCTCTAGAATAAGAAAGACTCAGAGGGGATCTTCCCTGGAGACTGCAGCTGGCTGAAGGCCCCACTGGTGAGAATTAACACTCCAATTTAATTACTGTCAACAGGAAATGCACATACCCAGATTGTGGTATTTCAAAAAGCCAAAAAAGCATTTCAGTAAAAGGAAATTAGCAAGGTTTGTGGTAACTGTTAGCCAAGTGCACTTTCTTGGAAGAAAATGGACATATTTGGAGTAGTTGTTTAATAAAACAGATGCTCGGCTCCTTCTCGCTTCAGAGCAATTCTTGCAAACCTTTTGCCCTGGCACAAGGCAACCCAATCAATCAGCCAATGGGATCCTTCATCACCCACTCAAGAATCACATTCTCCAGATGTAGGCTCCACCATGCCTTCCAACAACATCTTTTTGGCCCTCCGTGCCTTCTATTTGTCTTATTGTTACTTGCCTTTAAGTCGTTTCCAACTTATGTCAACCCTAAGGTGAACCTATCGTAAGGTTTTCTTGGCAAGATTTGTTCTAAGGAGGATTCCCCCCTGCCTTCCTCTCAGGCTGAGAGAGTATGACTTGCCCAAGGTCACCCATTGGGTCTTCATGGTCCAGTGGGATTTTGAACCCAGCTCTCCCAGTGTCCTAGTCCAACACTCCCACTGCTGTACCACGCCGGCTCTCTAATGTTTATTTCACGCTGAGTCTAATGAAAAGTTATGTGGAGCTCAAAATGGAGCAGACGTTACTTGCGATTTTTCACTTGATTCTTGTAAAAGTTTTAAGAGTGAAGCTGATTCACTCTTCTAGGTGAAGCTCATCTCCATTTGGGTACCAAATAATTGTATGTGAGAGGTGAGAAAATTTCCGAAGTCTATGGACTGTGCATAATCCTGAGTGGACATGCCATCTCTACCCCAAAACCTTATATCCTACTTCATAAATTTGAAAAAGGCTTCCAAAGATGGCTCCCAATCTTTGAATCAGTAAGAACGTTGTTTTAAAAACACGTACCAATAAATCGGTAAAAGCCAGCATGGCATAGTGGTTTGAATGTTGGACTAGGACTCCAGGAGACCTGGGTTTGAATCCCTTCTCAGCCATGGAAACCCACTGGGGGATCTAGGACAAGTCACACTCTGCCAACCTCACAGGACAGCAGTATTAGCAAGCCCCCTCTGAATATATCTTGACCACCACCACCCCCCCAAAAAACAACCCAACAGCAGGTCACCTTAAGTCAGAGTCAGCTTGAAGGCACATGACAACAACAAGCAGCAATAAAAGAGTTTAGCTCCCTGCCAGTCAAAGAGCAACACAAATCCATTAAAGATTAAAAACTTGGGCAAGCAAAAAGCTTTTAGTCTGGCTCCTAAAACTCAGTGCCAGGGAATCAGCATGTGGACAATCATTGTGGTTTCAAAGCCTCTTCTCCAGAAGTGGCAGCTATAAAGCCTGTCAAACATTGTTCTCCCCACACCACGAACCCCAGAGGTCCAGGGTTGGGGGAGTTCCACTTTGCCCACCCCCTGATCTCAAGTCTTAACATTTACTCTCTTTAAAGACATTTTCCAGCAGGCAAAAACCATGGTATTGAACGGGACGAATTCAGAAGGATCCAGGCTGGCATGTTTCCCCCAGAGATCTCCAGGGGCTAATGCGTTGTCTCCTCACATTCTAGGCAGCACCCATCAACAACAACACAGCTGTCACTATCTGAGAGAGAGGACAACACAAAACAACAAAAGAGGCTTAGAAACCATTTTGCTTTGCAACCACTTGAGATGCATTTGTTATTAGGGAACCACTTTTGAGTCAAAGTATGATTTAGGAATTTGTCAAATAAACCAATAAAATATAAATGTATATGAAAGTGGATCCACCATTGCTGTTTTAACTTTACAGTTGTTTTAGCTTTGCTGCAGTAATTTTTTTCCCCAGTGGAGTCTTGAATGCCATTCATGGAATAAGACAGTGGCAACAGTGACTGTGTTAACGTATCATGAACACCAAGGATGGCTTTTCAACTTTGGAGAAAGTGTGCCATAAAGTGCAGCATGCCCTGGCCAATGGCCGAGCAAAATCTGACAGAGCAGCCCAGACTGGTGTGAAGGACTTGGCAACCAGTCATAAGGCTGATGCAAGTTTCAAACCATGGGACACCCAGCTTTCAGTAAAAACACAGGGGGGGGGGGTCACCAGAGGGACCAGAACAGGTCTGAATTCTTTGTGAGTCCCAAATCCATGTAATTCCCATGACATCAAGTGCAGCAACATACGAAAGACACCACCTCTGCCTCTCAAGACTGGTGGCAAATAAAATCTTCTTGGTTGGAGAAAGGGAGGGACTGCACAGCCAGACAACCCCCTGATTAAGTCAGAAATCCGCTCCAAAGAAACTTGTTTTAGAAGACTTAGTAAAGGTCAGCCATCTTTAGAACCAGTGACTCATATCTACGCAAAGCCTCCCCCCCATGTGCTGCCAGGGAAAGGCAAAGGCAAAGGCAGTGGCGCTGACAGCTCCAGGTTTCTCCAGATCCTTTCTGGGCAGTCTATCAGGTCAGGCCCCAGAATCTGTAGTCCAGTTCATAAGGAGGGTCCCTGGGAGCCTTAAAGCCCAGGTGGCCCAAGGGATATTGGTCCAAGGGGCAATTGCATCAGAGCTCCATGGAACTTGAGAACAAGTTTCATTCTCATGCCAGCTGCTAGCTGGTGCAATGTGGAAGGGAAAAACATGGGCAACGAGGGCAAATGCCAATTCCTCAGGCCCCAAGCCAACATGAAGGGACACAGAAGTTGTGGGTCTCCATTTGTCTCCTAGAGACATTTTCTAATGGCAGCCCTGACTCACTATGGGCCAGATCAGACCTTTGGCCTCAAGCGCCTCTAAGCTGACTATGCCTCCCCTGAGGAGGCTTATCAATTGCCTTCCTCAGCATATCCCATCTGATCTTGGAAGCCAACCATGGTCAGCCCTGGTTAGTAGCAATAGCAGCTTCATTTAGATACCGCTTCATACCACGCTATGCAGTCTCTAAGCGGTTTACAACTGCAAGCTAATTAGTACTTGGATGGGAGACCACCAACAAATATGCCAGGCTCTGTTTCAAAGGAAGGAACTAGCAAAACCACCTCTGAGGATTCCTTGCTTAAGAAAAGCCTGTGAAATTCATGGGGTCACCATAAGTCAGCAGGTGACTTGAAGGCACATCCACATGCACATACACATACACAAGGCTGAAAGAGTGCACCTTGCCCAAAATCAACCGGTGGGTTTCCATGGATAAGTGGAGGAGTCCTAGTCCAACCACCACACTGGTTCTAGGAAGTTTGGCCTCCCCCTGTGTGTAAGATTCAAGATTCATTTGCGCCTGTCCCCATAACCAAGATACCTGTGTGTTCAGGGAACCTCCGTCTACAAGCATACAGGTCGCTAAAATGAGTACCCAGCTTGTTGGGGGGCAATCAGCTCACAGTTGTAAACCGCTTAGACATCCCATAGCGTGGTATGAAGCGGTATATAAATAAGCTGCTTTGCTTTGCATTGCTTTTACATTCACAATCTGCCCAATTACCATTTCCCTCTCCAAAGGCCCACAACATAAGCAATGAGGAACATGCTTCCCACAAAGCAAGCCAACCGTGTTCTTCATTTTGGCCTTTCCCACACAGTTCCTGGCAGAAGAAAGGCATTAGGAGGTGTTACTTGTCCAAGAAGTGGAGCAGGAAGATTTGCCTAGTAAAATGTTCATTGCCTCCTGGACACCTGATAACGGGAATGAATCATTCAAAGACATAGCCGAGTTTGTCTGAATCAGTATGCAAAGGGACCTTGTTGGACCTTACTGAGAGAACGAAAGAAGCTGGTGGCATAGGCCTTCATAGACTTTACTTTACTTTCTCAGACACACACAGATTTAAGTTTACAAAAGATTATGCTACCAATTTCACCCTTTCTCTCAGTTGATCTCAAAGGTGCTAGAGCAGGGGTAGGCAACCTTTTTGAGCCGGGGGCCGGGTTGCTGTCCCTCAGACAATTGAGGGGCCGAAGCACAAAAATAAATAAATAAATAAATAAAAATTTAGAAATATATATGCATGCACACTCTCTCAGCCCCAGAAAAGCCATGGCAAAACACCTGTGGAGATTTTGCCAGGAAAACCCCAAGAACAAGTAATAACAACAATAATCAATATCATCATGGCGGGCGGTGGCAGGACCGGCCCGGGGCCGGTCCAAAGGCCTCGGGGGGCCGCATCGTGTTCCCCCCCCCCCCGAGGCCTTAGGTTGCCTACTCCTGTGCTAGAGGAATGAATCATGAGCAGTTTAGCGGCAAGACTGGAGCTACCCATTAGTCCCAGAGTGGCTCCAGAGGGAAGCCTCCCAGCAGTGGCTATCAAAAGGCACTGTCCAGCTATTTTATCTCTCTCTTCTTACCAGTCCTCCTATGGCAAGCAGGAAAAAGATGGAATAAACAGTGGGAAGACACAGAGGGGTACCTATGGAAGATGGCAGTGTCTGTGTGCCTGAGGGAGGGCTATTGCATAACATACCTTTACCTGGAAGCATCCAAAATCCTAGAGAGCACAGTATCTAATAAGAGTTTAGGCTTAGAGGTTAGGCTTGAGTTTATCAGTCCACCTTTCAATTTACTCCAGCTCTCAAAAATAGAAGTTTTAATACACAACCCATTCAACAGAACTAAACTGGATGTGCTGCACATTTTTAGTCCTTTTGCCAATAGCAAAGTGGTTTGGTTGTTGGGTTTTTTTGTAGTAAGTTAAAGCGTTATTCAGAGCCCAGATAGAATAGTTAATAGCCAGATGTATTTAATGCATCCTTCTAACTCTAAAGAGTGTCCAGGGAATCTCAGAGTGAATGTGCTGGCAACAGCCCTCTGCCTCCTTTACACATCCCTCTTAAGCTGCCTTCTAGCAGAGCTCCAACCCCAAACGTTTCAGGATTCTTTGAGAAACCACAAGGCCCAGGAGTGCAGCTACAGCAGGTGTCTTCCCAATAGATGTCAAAGTCATAATTCACAAGACTCAATACTGAAAGCTAGAAGGGTGAGGAGAGAGAGGAAGAGCCAACCGCCAAGTTTACCGGGTGTAATACTTTTGCTTGGCAAGCAAACAGACAGATTGGAAGCCAATTGGGACCCCAGATGAAACCAAAATTCTGCCACAACCAGGAGGCAGCACTTACCTAGCATCCATACCCTGCATTGACCTCCCCTTGCCATGTAAGAGCAATGCCAGAAACCCTAGAGAAGGCTGCCTACAGACTGTCTTCACACATTTGCCATCTAAGGCCGACTCATTGGTGTGCTAGAGCCATGGTTAGCAAACGTTCTCAAATACAGACCTTCCACACATGTCAAGTCAAGTAAGACCTTGATGGATGTGTTTTCCTGGTATGGCTCCATGCAAGGAGGAGGCAGGTGGCTGCCCTGCCAGAGCACTTTGCTTGACAGGCAGAAGTTGTGTCAGGCAGGAAGCTACATTTGTCAGCAGCGGCAGCAAGCACCAAATGTGAAGAGTCAGCAGGAAAAGAGTTTCACTTTTATGGCTGAATTATTGGTCGAATGCAAAGCTGGGGGGAGCAGCCTGGGAAGGCTGTGGTAAGGGAGTGCCCCCAAACTGGGCACACGTGGCATGCTAGCCATTTTCTGCTTCGGTTCACAAATGGGTGGGAAGAACTACGTAATACACAACCCACTTCTCAGGTTGATGAGGCACACACTTTGTCAGGAAAAGGCTGCTCAGCCAAGGACACCTTCACATATGGCTCATGATAAGTAGTCCTTGCACATCCAGCCTCCAGAAGGAGAAGAAGGAAAGGAAGCCAGGAATTAACCACAGAGGCTGTTTCAGCAGAATCATGCCAGAGAGAACAGCCCTACCAAGGCAGACAGACACAGGAAGAGCCCCAACAGAGCAGACCAAAGCCTTGTCTACCCACCACCCTGGTTCCCAGAGGTCAGCCAGGAACCTCTGGGAAGCCCACAAAGAAAATGTGGGAAGAACCACATGCTCCTTTCTCAGACTCTCCTTCCCCTTCTGTGCAAGTAGCACTGAGAGGCATGTAGTTTCTATTCTGACAGGCAATATACAGGCATCATGACCAGCAGCCTGAGCATCACTGAGGAGCAACAAACTGGCAGATGTGTAAAATGTGCTCTCCCTGGGTACAGAATACTATCTCACGCACAAGGACACAAACACAGCACTATCCTGAGAGAATAAGAATGCTCCTCACAAGTCTCCACCACCCCCAAATTTATTTATTAATTCATTCATTGCGCTTATTTCTTACTTCTCAACCCACCAGGGTCTCCGACGTGAGACACAAACCAATGATCAGCCCCTAAGTGCTTCCCCCAGCTGCACTGCAGGCACACATTTCACCATATTTCCATGATTTATCCACCTGCACTCGCACAGCCCACCTGGTTAAGCATGCAGTGAACTCTCAGTGGCGGCGCATGGCCGCCCAAAATATCCGTACACAACAGCCTGAAAGAGCAGGGCCATAAAGCATTTCCCTCCTCCGCCTCTGCAATACCAGAATGTTCCCAGAAGAACGAGGTGAAAGGATACTGGAAACAGAAAGGGACACAAGCAGCAAGAGATCCTGCAGGTTGCCTGCCCAGGGAAGTTAGCTGTGCTCCTGCCTGGCTGACTGCCACATCTTTGCCATACCCCATAAAAGTTACGGCCACGCGCATGGCAGCACTTTTGTGTTAGGGCTGAAACCACACGTCCTGCCTTGTCCAGGCAAACCGTGCTCCCCCACCCTAGTGCCCCAACCACTCTGAAATTCAGCAAACAGATTTGCTGGGCCAGCCAGAAGGTGCAGGACAGCAGGGATAAGCCCCACATTTTTAGTGAGAAGCTTCAAGCCCAGCTCCATCTAAGATGAGATGAGGGAGGAAATACCTCAGCTTGTGGGCCTCTTCTGAGAGGGAGGTGGGCTAAGCTAAACCACAAGCCTCAAGGACAGACAAACAGGCAGGAGAAGGCACACTGGGAGAGGGAGAAGTCTCCATTAAGGAGCCAAGGATCTGCAACTCACAGAGACAAGCAACCCATGAACTTCTTCCACAAGTAAGAAGTTAGGGGCTGGTCTTTAAGCACAGTCAACCCACTCAGCTCAGTTGAGCCAGTAGCCACTTTGGGCTCCGGGCTCCTCTTTGACCTGTCCCTACTCCTGCTGGCCTCTAAAAGAATTTGCAAACTAAGAACTGTCACCAGAGTTTGATTTTAGCCTTTCTGGTTGCTTTTTATGTGAGACAGTAGCCCCGAGGTCTCAGGCTCGTCTTAATAAAGATTTTTGTCAGCCACTCTGGGAGACTTCAAATATATAGTTAAACAAGCCTCCATTGCCGTCAGATCACCTTGGTTCTCAGCTACTATAAGAAATGGAAGCTGCACCAAGGCCCTCGCTTGCTATGGATATGTCTGTTCCTATGGCTGAATTTTAAGATAAGCCCCAGATGAGATTCCTGCCAACAAACACTGACCAACCTTTCAGAGGAGAGGTGGGGGTCAGAATTTCCCCAAATCACACTTCTCCCCCATTTCAGTCCTAGTCCCTCCCTCAACCCTCCAGGCTTTCTGGTGGACTTTATAAACAATCCTGCATTTGTTCCAAGGCTTGTTTGCAGCCAGCCAGCCATCTCTGAATCACTGCAGTGACCGCCTCCAGTAAAGACCACAGAAAAACACCAGGAGTGGAGAGACCCTGCATAAACAGGCATCTGCTGATCATGTCCTCTGCTGCTTGTCAGAGACAAAGGATGAGCTCAGAAAAACCAAGAACTCTGGAGGAAAAGGTTTCAAGAGGCACAAGGATAAACCCCGCCTGCTCTTCCAAGTCTGCATTTCTTCCCCCATCTCCCCAACCCACACGTGTTTTGAGAAGAGCAGTCAGATGTTTGGCCTTCAGGAATTCACTTTGAACTCTGGACTGAATTACAAATACAGGTCAGACTAAATATTCTCAGAATGTACCTTTCTCAGAGGCCCAGTTTAGAGGGAGCAACAATTCTCCATCCGCTCCAGCAGGATGGAGTATCAATGGGTTGAAGAGGCTTTCCAGATTCACATTCACCAGCCCCCTTGATGCCTATTGCCACTAATTACTTTCTGAAACCAAGAACCATCCTGATCATAACAGACTGGGGATGGGGGGGGGGGGGGGGGAGAGCAAAACAGCTTTATATAAATGCAGTTTTGGAGTGCAAGATCTGGCTGCCGCTCAATCAAGGATCTCCCATGATATGAACCATTTCAAACCACAATAGATTCCAGGGCAGTTGCAGGGAGAACAGCTCTTCCAGGCCCAGGTTCTTCCAACTGCTGCAGCAAAAAGGCTGCCATTCCCATCCCAAGTGCCTACAATTCATGAACATCACAACAAGTCATTTGCTTTGCCCTGCTTTCCACAGCCTTCAGAATTAACCATCCTCAAAGCATATCTCAGGATGACTGGAAATACAAATTCGCCAGTAATGGAGAGGCAGACCGCTCAGCTTCCTGCTCAGGGGGAAATAGCCTTCATCAGTTGAATCCGGCAAGCTCTCCAAAGGGCTAAAGTAGCAACCAAGCTTTCTATGTGGCTGGACTGTAGCAATGGCAGTTCGGGCACCACATGCTCTGCCTGAGGCTGCCTCTGTCCTGTGGCTTCTTAAACTCCCCTCAAGACAGGGCTCTCTGACCTGCCCAGCTCCTTCGCTGGACAGAAGCAAACTGTCCACACAAACAGAGAAGGGAGTGGACCTGGCAGTTCTGTTGGACTTAGGCATTGACCTAAGGCTTCATTCAGGTTTCTGCAGAAAGCACTGCATAGCTGCCCATGGCAGCAGAAAGCAGCAGAAAATGCAGTGGATGGAGGCAAGGGAAAAGCAAGAGTGCCAAAGAATAGAAGCAGCCTTCTCACCTGACACACTCCCAACAATAAGAGAATTCCTAGTGACGCAGGCGCGGGTTAGTCAGAACCACCGTCAAGCTGCGTTTGGCAACCTTTCATCAACATAAGATGCTCCTACTTCTGTTCTACATATTCCTGGTGGCTCAGAGAACATCCTCCATCCAAGCCTCCTGGAAGGAATGGCCGCCTCCAAAAGCATTCTGGTGCATGTTCAGAAACACGCAGGTCCTACTTATCTGTAAGAGTCCACTGATCTTCTTGGTGAGATTAGATTAGCTGGAGAGTAGGATAAATGATAGACGTTCTGATTTAATTTTCCTTGATATTAACCAGTTCAGCTTCTCCCCTCAGAATGACCTATTTTCATGCCTTCACACTCAAAGAGTTCCAGTGGGCTTGGGCCAAATCAGCTTGTCCATCTCCCATCAATCACAAATGGACATCAACAATCATGGTTTGCCTGGATAAGGCAGGACATGTGGTTTCAGCCATAACACACGTGCTTAGCACACCTTTTCACACACAGAAACCCAACAGACAGCTTTAAAAATGTCCACAGGGCCAATGGTTTGAGAGGACTCCTGCCACAAGCCCAGATTCACATTAGGGGAAGTGGGGAGCATGAGACACCAGGGTCTTATGCCCATCTAAGAGGAAATTCTCTCTGCTCCAAGCAGTGGCAGGTCTAAAAAGTATACTCCTCTCTTTATCACATCATCACCCAAAGATCCATGGCACAACTTCAAAGTCTGGAGTTCTGAAGTCTATCCCTTTCTTGGACAGAAGACTCAACAGATCAGGTAGACACTAATTCCCCCAAGGATAAGGGACAATGGGGATGACCAAGTGACCCACAAAAACTGGCAATGCCCAAGACTCATTCCCTCCCAGTGCCTAAAGGATGCTGGCCTTTTAGACCTACCTGTCTGTGTTTTTTAAAACTGTTTTGACCTGTTTTCAGATAGTACATTCATCTGCCCCACTCTACATTGCTTTGAGAGACTGTAAACAAATATTTCCAATAAAATCCTTGTCACCCCTTCCTCTGTTCCTCAGAGGGGCATCCCAGTCCCTCCCCACCGTCCACCACAACCCTTAAAGGTATGTTGTGTGAAATGTGTTTTCTTTCTTTTTTTAAATAATATATTAACACAAACATGTTTGAAAAAGCACAAGACCCTACAACACACAACCCCAACATTCTCCTATATACCTATCAGTAAATAAATAAAAGGATAACAAATACTGACTGCTCATTTGCCAAGTCAAAGAGTGTATCCTTTAATCTTTTTCCCCACTCCCTTCCTGAAATTTGTTTTCTAAACAAAGCTTCCATTGACTGCCCCCAACCCCAAATGGGGCTTAAAAACATGTAGTGTTACAGCTGGCCCTCCACATTCACACATTCTTTATCCATGGCTTGAAACTATTCCAAACATACATAAATTCTGATAGAAAATCTTGGTTTTGCTATTTCATATGAGGTACATCATTATGCTGCACCACTGCGTATGACGGGATGTGAGCCCCCATGGATTTTGGTATCCGGGGGTGGGGTGGGGGTCCCGGAGCCAAAGCCCAGCAGATACCAAGGGCCCAACGTCCTTTACAAGGCCTGGTGCAAGGTGACAGAGAGAGATGGAAGGCCGCAAGAGCACCTTCCTCACAAGGGACCCACCACCAGACAGGGACTAGCCAGCTGCTCCCAAGGCCCCTTCTGACCCCTGACCTCTTGCAAGGAAGGGGTCACCTGAGAGGCCTCCGCCACAGGTGTCTCCCAGGAAGAGCCAGAGGGCTTCCTGGGGGCTCTGAGGGGTTCAAAACAGACCCCGACCCACTCCTACTCTTGGATGCTTTGGCCCCTCTCTTGGCCTCCGTGTCACCCACCACCCTCCCCCCCCTCGCGAGGGTCCTGGGGCAGAGGTCCAGCCCTGCTTGGCCAGGGGCTCTGGGAGGGGGGCAGGAGATGGAGGGCCAGGGGCAGCTGCCCAGGTGGAAGGGCCCAGGAGGAGCAGGCAGGCAGGCAGGGGCCAGTCTCCCCACACTGGGAGGAAGGAGGAGAGGATAAAAGGAAGGAAGGAAGGAAGGAAGGAAGGAAGGAAGGAAGGAAGGGGAGGCTAAAAGGGATGGGAGGAAAGAAGGGAAGGAGGGAGAGAGAGAGAGAAGGTTCAAAGGGAAGGGAGGGAGGAAAGGGAAGGGAAGGAAAGAGGGTACAAGTGAAGGAGGGAAGGAAAGGTGAAGGGAGAGATAGGGGGGGGGGGGGAAGGAGAAGGGAAGCGGCGCTGCGCCCTGGGGTCGGGTCGCTCCCTTGAGGCCCGGGGGGTTCTCGGGGCCCCTGCCTGCCTCCCTCCTTCCTTCCTTCGTGGGCCGAGCGAGGCAGGGCTGACCTTTGCGCGGGTGACGAGGTGCGTGGCCAGCTTGACGACGGCGAAGTTGCCCTTCCCGATGGTCCGCTCCACCTCGTAGTGCCCGATCCTCGCCGGGCCCGGAGGCGGCGGCGGCGGAGGAGGGGGAAGGGGAGGCGGCGCTCGGACGCACGACGTGGAGGACGACGAGGACGCGGAGGACGAAGGGGGCTGCTGCTGAGCAGGAGCAGGAGCAGGAGGAGGAGGAGGCGGCGGCGGAGGCGGCGGAGGGGGCTGCTGCTGCTGAGGGGCCGACGGAGGAGGAGGCTGAGGAGGAGGAGGCGGCTGAGGGGCGGACGGCGGGGCCAGGCGCGGGGCCGGGGTCGGAGCGGGGGGACCGGCCGCCGTCACGCCGCTGCCTCCTGACGCCGCCGCCGCCGCCATCTTGTTCCGAGGGAGCCTCTGCCGCCGCCGCCGTTTCTGCCGGAGGCCCCGCCCCCTGCTCCCCCTCCCGGGGCTGCGGCACCGCGTGAGCTCATCCGCACGGGGGCGGGGCCCCAGCCGCCGCCATGGCAACCGCAGGAGGAGGAGGAGGAGGCCCGTGACGCGCGACGACGTCACCACGCCCCCATTGGCCGGGAGCTAAGGCGCGGACGGCGCGCGCGAAGGGACAAACCTCCCCGGGGCGAAGCGTGAGAGAGAGAGAAAGAGGCCGCCTGCAGTCAGAGGTACTTACCCTTGGCGCCACTTTTACCTCAGGCGAGCGTTTCCAGGCGGCCCTTCTTTCTTGCTCCAGACTCTGGGGAAGGTACTTTTATCTTTGGACTACTCTTCCCAGAATCCCCTCATCTGAGGCGTCATCCCCAAAAAGTGGCGTTTGTTCCTCCTGCTGCTGCTGCCGCCGCCGCCGTGTGGCTTCAGGCGGAGACTCTATCGTTGGGTTTTCTGGGCAAGGTTTGGTCAGGGGAGTTTCGCCTGAGGAGGCTGAGAGAGTGTGACTTTGCCCAACGTCACCCAGTAGGGTTCCATGGCTGAAGCCTGGGCTGCTTGCACACTGCAGGGATAATCCGGTTTGACACCACTTTTTAACTGCCATGGGTCAACGCTGTGGAACTCTGGGAATTGTAGTTTGTTGTTGTGTACACACACATATATACACACACACAGTGGTCCCTCTACATTCGCTAGGGTTAGGGCACAGGACCCCCGTGAATGTGGAAAAACTGCAAATAACAAAAACACTATGTTTTTATTTGAGAGAATCTCTAGGTCTTTCAGGGCCACTTTTGGTTAAAGTTGACCATGGAGTTGCACTGGAAGACCTAAATATTCCTAGAGAGAACATATTAATAAAATCCGTGAATAATCAAATCTGCAAAAGTCAAAGCCACAAATATGGTTTCCCTTTGGGCAAGTAGCACTGTCATTTGTCTTAGTTCATCCCTAGACTGGTGACCCAATTTTAAAAGAACAAAACAGAGGTGGGAATCATGCAGTCTTTCCTGCTTAGCTTCCAAGATCAGATGGGATCTGATGCCTTTAGGATATTTTAGGGTCTTTGCAGACTGCCAGAAAGAGTGCAAATTGAGTCCACTTTAAGGGTTAGGGAATCATGGGAACTGTAGTTTATTGTGGCACCAGAGCTCTCTGACAGAGAAGGCTCAATATCTCAGGGGGGGAAAAACCCAAGTCCCATGATTCCCTAGCACTAACCCTAACCCTTAAAGTGGACTCAATTTGCACTATTTCTGGCAGTCTGCAAAGGGCATTAGGGTATTTAAGCCACTTGCACCTGCTTGTGTACCTTCAAGTCTTATGGTGATCCCATGAACCCTTTTTCTCCCCCTTTTGCCTGTTAAAACAACCCAGGAGTCCCTGATCCAGAAGCAACAGCGGCCTCAGCTGGTTATGCGCAACTAATGTAAAGCCTTGGTTTTCCCATTAGGGAGGCTTTGAACAGCAGTCCCAAAATGCAGAGGGTCACACAGAATCCCCTATTGCCACTGATATTGAAGGGAGGGTGGGTTGAAGGGGTGGGAGGGTTCAGGGATTATTTTCTTATTATTATAATTCTGTAATGGTTTTAACCTTTGCTGTTACCCGCCTCGATCATCCACAGGGAGAGAGGCGGGATACAAATTATTATCATCATCATCATCACCATCATCATGTTTTTGTACAGACCACCCTTGGTGCGATGGGCAGAAGCAGAATCCCTGCTGCAATTCCCCATTGCATTAGAGATTGCTCACGAGGGGTGGGACTGTCAGGAACCCAGTCTCACCTTTAAGTATAATTTTAGCACAAGCAGGCTCAGGTCCATCCAACAGTTGTTTATACCTCACCTTTTTTCCAAACAGGGGCTGAAGGTGCATTATTATCGTAATAATGTTGATAATGATAATAATAACCCATTGTATTTAATAGGACTTGAGCATCCACAGACAGATTGTAGAACAGATTATAGAAACAAATGGTTAAAAACCAACAAAAAGTTGTAATTGAAACAGTATTAAGCAACAAAATTAAAACAATTTTAAACATTTATTTAAAGAAGGAGTACAAACTGGGGGTGGGGGTGCTCTCAGGTCACCCGTCAACTTATGGCGACCCCATGGTTTTCATAGGGTTTTCTTAGGCAAGGAAGAACCCAAGAGGTGGCTTTGCTGGTGCCATCACCTTCTCAGGCAAATTCAGTGGGAACATGGGAGAAAGCCGCCTCCATGGTTGCCCCTACACTCCTGACCTCCCAGCCTAGGAAGGCTTGTCCAGCTTTCGTTTGGCTCTTCTTCCATCATCAGATGAAGACTTCCCTGTTCCAGTGGGCATTTGGGAGAAGCCAGTGTGATACAGTGGTCTGAGGGTTAGCCTAAGACTCTGGGAGATCAAAGTTTGATTCCCAGCTGAGCCACAGAAACCCCCAGTGACCCTGGATAAGTCACACTCTCTCAGCCTCAGAGAAAGGCCATTTTGGCTAATCCCCACTAAACCAATCTTGCCAAGAAAACCCTGTGACAGGTTTGCCTCAGCGTTCCCCTAAGTCCGAAATGACTTGAAGGCACAAAACAGCAATGAGGTGTGTGGGAACTGGCTGTTTTAATAGTGGGCTTTCTGTTTAAGTGCTGTATTGTTTTTAATCTGTGCTTTTAAATTATTTTTTCTATGCTTTTAATTCTATAGATAAATGTTATTTCAATTTTAGCATTTTGTATGTAGCTCTATGTGGTTTTACCTATATGCCTTTTTCTTCTGTTAGCTGACGAGTCCCGCTCTTGGGGAAAAGGCAAGGCCTAAATAAAATGATTGATTGAATGATTGCTGAGTTCAGACACATTTCTCGAGGCCAGTTATATCTCACTTTTCAAAGACATGTGTGTTTGTGTTCACATTTTCTCCAGTATTTCTTCTCAGTTCTTCAAGACACAAAGACATTCAGGAGTCACTGTTGATTTTATGTTGTGTAGTATTTCTTTCTGTGCCCCTGCTACGGATAAATTTATTGACTTGAGTATCAAAACAGCCAAAGAAACTGCTTTTCATGTTCCCAGAATTTGGGGGGCAGATATACACAACGGCTTTCTTGCTTACTGACAAAGCATGTCTACTAATGATTCATTTTGCACCGTAATTTCAAGGGGAAGGGAAGTTTGTGTCTCTGGAAGGAACAGATTTCATATTCAGCATGGGTGGCAGGCAACCCTTCCATGGAAGAGTGAGTGAGAGGTGAAGGAAGGAAAGGAGGACAACAGCTGTGAACAATGCAGGCATCCACACAAGTGAAATCTGCCTATCCAAACACCCTCTCCCCCAAAGAGATAAGCCCCAACCCCAAATCAGGCAAAAGAAGCCAAGAGGCCAGACTTCACTCTTCACTAAAGGATTTTCGTGCCAATTAGATGCAATTTGCCTGTGCCTTTCTTTCATTTTGCAGAACTTTATTGTCCAGGCTGCCCAGGGAAACGATTGAGTTGGCCTCTCAAGTGGACCAATGGTTGCCACCAGCAACGCTGGAACGTCATCTCCCCGAAAGCAAGAGACAGGCGGGTTACCTCTTGCTAAGAGAGGTAAAGTGACACAGACTCTGCTTAAAATCCGTCTCCACCCTAGAACCCTAGAGTTGGAAGAAACCACAAGAGCTATGCAGTCTAACCCCCCTGCCATGCAGGAACTCACAATCAAAGCCCTCCCTGTGACAGGTGGCCATCCAGCCTCTATTTAAAGACTTCCAAAGAAGGAGATTCCATCACTCTCCAAGTGTCAAACAGGTCTTACTGTTAGGAAGTTCCTCCTAATGTTTAGGTGGAATCTCTTTTCCTGGAGCTTGCATCCATTGCTCCATGTCCTATTCCCTGGAGCAGCAGAAAACAAGCTTGCTCCATCCCCAGTAGGACACCTCTTCAAATATTTAAACAGGACCATCATATCACCTCTTAACCTTCTCTTCTCCAGCCTAAACACACCCAGCTCCCTAAGTCTCTCCTCACAAGGCATGGTTGCCAAACCCCTCACCATTTTGGTCGCCCTCCTCTGGACATGCTCCAACTTGTCAACATCCCTCTTGAATTGTGATGCCCAGAACTGGACACAGGCTTATTCCAGGTGAGGCATGACCAAAGCAGAATAGGGTGGCACTCTTATTTGCTTCCATCCTTCTATTGATGCAGCCTAGAATGGCATTGGCCTTTTTAGCTGCTGCATAAACTTGTGGAGCAGGCAGGGGGAGAATGGAAGGAGGAAACCAGTGGGTGGCCAAAGAGAGCCTTCCAGAGTCCTGCTGGGCTATGCTGAATTGTGGTTTCAGCAAGCCTTTCCTGGGCCACAAGCAGAAGGCAGCGGCAGCAAGGGCCTTGAGCCTCCAGGCCAGAAGGAGGCGAAGAAAGACAGCCTTAAAGACACAAGCCTTGAAGCTTTGAGTGGGATATAGAGGAGCTCAGTCCCTCTTTAGGAGATAAGAGATGAGCTGTCGGCTTAGCAATGTAAACCTCTTACTCTGCGTGCAACTTTGGAGGAATTAGTACAGAGGGGCCATGGCTGTTGAGAAAAGTCGATGCAATCTTAGAACGGGGGAGAGGGGGGAGTCTGGCAACTCTGCAAATGGAAGGAGGAGTAGCTATGTTTGGGGAGAAGGCACAAACAGTGTTTTCATTGCTGTTGTTGGGTGGTTTCAAGTCAGTTCCAGGTTACAGCAGCCTGTGGCAATGGTATTCTTGGTCAGGTTCATTCAGAAGAGGTTTGCCATTTCTTTCCTTCCTCTTGGGCTGAGAGTGTGGGATTTGCTCAGGGCCATCTAGTGGATTTCCACGGCTGAGGAGGGATTCAGACCTTGATGGCTGAGAGACTTAGAACAGCCCTTGAAGACCTTTAAGACTTAAGACTGCTCTTAAACTTCAGCCCCACTCCATGTTATGGCAACCCTGTCATAAGGTTTTCATGCCAAGGTTTCTTTCTGCAAATCCCAGGATTCTTTACGCAGGAGCCACAGCAGCCACAGTGACCAGGCGTCCTCTTTTTCCAGGATATGTCCTACATTTCAACCGGAATGCCCTCTGTTCTGAGCATGACTGGGAAACATGAATTTATATTAAGTTTTTAGCTTTCATCTGGTTACGTCCTCCATTTTGTCTCGAAATGTCCTACATTTTGCAGTGGCTTGTCCTCCCTTGTGGTTGTTAGGGCACCTGGTCATCCTGAGGGCAGTTAAAGCGGTGTCCAAGTGGTGCAGCTGCGCAGTGTGGATGCCCATATTAATTATTGTAGTAATTTAATTCTGTTTTAATGAACTGTTCTTGTATGCTTTGTATTGTATGTTGTAAGGCGCCCTGAGTCCCAGTCCTGGGAGAAGGTGCGGGATACAAATAAATATAATAATAATAATAATATTCCCAATGGATAAATAGAGGAATAGAAGGAGGAGAGTATTTTCGGGAGTATTTTCACTGAGAGCAGGAAAGGCAAGATTTATTTTTGTTTGTCTTCTGAGGGAAGGGCCCTTTCCTCTCCTCCTCTCGCCTCTCTTAGGAAAAGGTTCAAAATGGCTGTCGCACCAGACGCTCTTTGATGGGAAAGAAAATTCTGTTCCGGTGTGACATCACCGCGCGACGTCACTACTACCAAGGCAGGTGACGTCACTGCCGCGCGCCCACCACCGCCGCCTCCTCTTTCCAAGATGGCGGCCATTGCGGGGAAAGAGAAGAAAGCGAGGCGAGAAAAGCGTCCGAGCCGAGGTTGTGTGGTCCCTCCGGCTCCCCGTAAGCGGCCGAGCAGCGCCCTCTGGAGGAAATGCCTGAGAATGGACCTGGCTAAAGTCTCGCGTGGGCGGGACTTCCGCCGAGGGACGAAGTCGATTGGCTGGCGCCGGGGGGCCTGCGAGAGGAAGGGGATCCTGGCGCAGGCGCAGTGCGGGGGAAGAGGCTACTGAGGAGAGGGGGGAGGGGAGCGACAGAAAGGGAGCGGAGGAGCGGGAGGCGACGGTCGGGAGCGCGATGGAGGCGCGCGGGGAGCCGCAGTCGCCCTCGGCGTGAGTCCCGGGGCCGAGGGAAGATGGGGGTCCGAGCGCGGGGGTCACCATGGCAACGGGGCCGCCCCTCCCTCCCTCCCCCTCCCCAACAAAGGAGGGGGGAGAAATCCCGTGTGCGGAGGAGCCTTCACACGTACACGTGTCTCCCTGCCCTACTGGGGGGCGGGGTTCCTTTGCAGGCCTTTGGGGAAGGGAAGTGGGCCGAGGAGGAGCCCGGGTTTGGGGTTTTCCTCAGAGGCTGAGGGCCGCAGAGGCCCCTTCTCTCTCCTTCTCTCCTCAGGCCCCTCCTGAGGTGATGCCTCTGGGCAGAAAGGCCTTTCACTCCTCCACGCTTTGACCAGTTATTGCTCGTCGCTCCCCATTTGCGGCTTCGATGATTCACGGACTTTGTTAATATCTTCTCTCTAGGGCAGGGGTAGGCAACCTGTTTTCCCCTTTAAGGGCCAAGGAGGGACTTCAGCTCCCAGGATCCCAGGAGCTATTGGCCAACATGGGACTATTATTGGCCAACATGGCTGAGGCTTCTGGGAGCTGAAGTCCCTCCTTGGCCCTTAAAGGGGAAAGGTTGCCTACTCCTGCTCTAGGGATATCTAGATCCTCCAGTGCAACTCGGTGGTCAACTCGAACCCAGAGTCGCACTGAAGGACCCCGAAGAGATTCCTAGAAAGAACGGACTGCTAGGCATTTGTAGCTCCTCCAGAGCAACTCTATGGCCAATGTCCAGCAGATGTTGACCACAGAGTTGCGCTGGAGGACCTAAAAGAAACCTAGAGAGGTGTTCTCTCAGGTAAAAACACAAGCATTTTTGTTATTTGCGGTTTTCTCACATTCATGGGGGTCCTGTGCCCCTAACCCCAGCGAATGTGGAGGGACAAGTGTATTATGTTTCTGGTCTCTGTCTCACAGTAGTGTACCTAATATGCTGAAATTGTTTTCTCTACAGGGATAGGATGAGCCAAGGGGACTCGAACCCAGCAGCGGTGCCACATGCGGCAGAAGATGTCCAGGGAGATGACAGGTGGATGTCGCAGGTGAGAGAGAGAGAGACATCCCTGTTCATGGTTTTTAAGGCAGCCCAGAGCACCCTCAGAGAGCCAGTGTGTACTTTGCTATATGGCCAACAAGGTTACCCCTGAATATATTATGCACATGTGTGTGTTGCTAACAAAATGCCAGCCGCCATCTTTGGTTCGCCTCTGGTTATGGGGACATCACCAGGTATGACTCTGCTCTCCTCCATTTCCCACCAGTAATGGAACAACCACTGGGGATAGTTACCACAGTCCTGAAAGCACTTTGGTCTTTGTGAAGGGAGGAAGCGACTACTAGCTTCCATAACAGCAACAGCAGCAGCAGCCGTACACAAGGATGAGGTGGAATTACACTTGTGTATGTGATTAAGGACTAGAACCAGTGTGGTGTGGTGTGGCGGTTTGAGTGTTAGACTGCAACCCTGGAGACCAGGGTTTGATTCCCTGCTCAGCCATGAGACCCACTGTATGACCGTGGGCAAGTCTCACTCTCTCAGCCTCAGAGGAAGGCCGTTGGTGAACCACCTTGCTGTAAGCCTTCCCAGGAACATCCCATGATAGGTTCATATTAGGGTTGCCAGAAGTCAGAAACAACTTGAACACTCTCACAGCAGAAACAACAATAGCAACAGCAAAGCATGCTCAGCATCTTATGCAGGGTAACTTCTTCTCGGCTCCACATTTCTGTCAAGATGTTGCAGGGAAAAGAAATTGTTCATTCCCTTTAGGAGTGCACATGCATTAACTGCACATGCATTAAAACTGTTAGACTGATAGGTTTATGATACATTCACGATAGATTTGTGTTAGTGTTGCCAGAAGTCAGAAACGACATGAAGGCACACAACAACAACAGTGTCCTCCATTTTGTGCATGACTAGTGCTCAGCATTCCAAGCAGAGTAACTGCTTCACAGCACTGCATTTCTTTCAAGGTGATGCAGGGAAAGAAATAGCTTTTTTCAGGAATGTCTCTAACTGTTAGACTGATTCTTAACATCCAGCTGGTATGGGCAGCGCCAGAGGGATGTACTAATGCTTAAGGGGGAATGGCTTTAATCTTCTCACTCCTCTCACTTTCCAGCATAATCGATTTGTCTTGGACTGCAAAGACAAGGAGCCTGATGTGCTTTTTGTGGGGGACTCCATGGTGCAGTTGCTACAGCAATATGAGGTACTGTGCAGCAGAGCTGTGAGGCTAGTTGTGTGGGACCATTAGCTTCATTCGTAGAATATAATTGCAGGCATTCATTTTTAATTGACATTGACAAATGGTTTAGTATGCTTAGTTTTTTTTAACTGTTTAAAATTGTTGAAGTTGATTTTATTGTACAGTGCTTGAAATCTTTAGATGAAAGCAAGGGTGTAACTGTTTTAGTAAGGCCATAAATTTTAATAAATACTCATGTGTTGTATAAGTTTATATGTCCTTGCTACAAACATATTCAGGGCATTTTACAAAGCAAGCTTAAAAAGATGAACAAGGTGAAACAGCAGTGATTAAAATGGTTTGCATCAAAGGTTAAACGTATAAGAAACAAAAAAATGCTGATGCTGTAAAGACAGTGAGAGGCATCAGGGACAATGGAAGGCATCCCTACAGGGTCCTTTGGCAGTATGCTGGTGACCCCCACTTCTTATCCCCTGCCCCCAGCATGCCACCGTGGTCCTGGGGGCAAAAATGGGTCATGTCAAGACACTTCTTGACAGAGACATTTTCACACAGGACCAAATCCCCAGAAGGCAAGTGATACTGGGTCCCCTGCCACCTGTACCTCATGCCCTGTAGGTTCCATTCCTGGATAAATTGCTTGTTGAGCATGACATCTACAAAAGAAAAGCTGTGTTGTGCGCATGTTGTGGATAACATTAGCAGTCCAAATGTTGCTGGAACTCAACTGCCAGAACTCCCAGCCAGCACAAAGAGTAGAAAGGATTGTGAGAGTTGTCAAAAAGCTTGGAATTCCCTGCATGTAAAATAAAGCCGCCTTCTCTGCAGCTGCCCACATTAGCCATGCCCAGGTGGCATGAAGGCATGCAGCATCCAGGTGGGCAGGAGATGGCAATCCCCCTCCTCAGCCATGCGAATAGAGAGTGATGGCTGAAGAGAGTGGGAGTATGCTGCCCTACAGATGTTTTTGGACTGCAGCTTCCATCATCCCAAACCTTATCACCATTAATTATCAAATGGGAGTACTAGTACAACAGTATCGAGATGACACATTCACTCCAGCTTCTTTCTTCTCAGCAAATGCCTTACTAGTCATTAAAAAAAAATATTACATGAGCTGTTCCTGAGTAAAACGATTATACTTGTATCCCACTTTTTCCTCAGAATTGGGAATTCAAAGTGGTTGCAGCTAAAGCATTAAAAATAAGTATTTACTATATAATTAAACTATCTATAGAATTAAGAACAGTGTAAGTTATGTGCTCTGTTTTTGTTTGTGGTTCATTCAGCAAATTGTTTTCCCTCTACAGATATGGCGAGAACTCTTTTCACCTTTGCACGCACTGAATTTTGGAATTGGAGGAGACACAACGGGGCACGTTTTGTGGAGACTGAAGAATGGTGAACTGGAGAATATTAAGCCCAAGGTAAAACCTCTGTGTGTGAAAGAAAGAGGAGGGAGGGAGGGGAAATTCCCCTCTGTTCATGAGAATAGTTTGCTGAATATTGTTCCATCCCAAATATTGCTGCACTGTGGTTTGTTGGTTTGTTTTCCTTGTCTGTCTGTTATTTGTGTTACATCTGTAGCCTGTGATCTGTGGCCACCAAATCCGTTGGGTTGTCCTTTGCTTTGAACAATACCCTCACAAATCCCTAACGTACCATTATTTTCTTTTCCTTTGAAACTAAGTCATCTTGATTTCTTTCTCTCTTTCCCTTTCCCACTTTGCAGGTCATTGTTGTCTGGGTGGGAACAAATAACCACGATAACACAGCAGAAGAAGTCACTGGTGGAGTAGAGGCCATTGTCAGGCTGATCAATACGCAGCAGCCCCAGGCCAAGATCATTGTGCTGGTATGCCTAGCTGTGGTCAGGAGCAAGTAGCACCGTGGGGAATGTCTCTGTGTCTGTCTGTCTGTCTGTCTGTCTGTCTGTCTTCTACAAGCCCAAGTGTGACCTGGAGAAGGGTATTTCTCCCCTCTTGCTCATATCAAAATGGTGGTCTGTTGCACAGAAAGCACTGGTGCTGTTAGAATTGTCGACAGGAAAATTGGTTTTAAAAGAACATAAGAGTAAAACGGGGTTTTTAAAACTTCTACTATTTTGTTCTTCTACGGGAAGACCAAATGTTTCCAGAGTTTTCTCTCTGCTGCTGGAGAAAACGAGAGGGAATGTGTTTCTGGAAACACTGTTTTTGTGGGGGGTTTTAAAAAATTCTCTGCAAAAAAATCTTGTGTATCTCTACACAGACTATTTTCCCCAAAAACTGCAAGATGACCAGAATTCTTGCTTCTATGTTGTGCTTCCCAAATGGGTTTTCTGAAGCGTCAGGAAGCCTATTTTTCAGCCCATGAACTGAATAACGATAAATAGTCCTTCGATCCCTTGAGAAGTACCAGCAAGGTTCCCCAAAGGAAACTCGTTGGGTGCTCCTAAGAACAGATGGAACACAAAAAAGTTCCAGACCATCTTAAAAATGAGGAAAGAGGGCAGCAGGTCCATGTCTGTGGTGGAGGGAAGTGACGACGACGATGATGATGAAGAGTGGCTTCCTTAACTTTGGGTGGTTTCAGGACCCAGTGGGATCCCAAGGTGGGCTGCCTGGAGGCCTGTCAGAACCAGAGCTGTGTACCAGCTAACGTGCTTTTATTATCTTCCTCACTCAAGGGCCTGCTGCCACGTGGTGAGAAGCCAAACCCCCTGCGGCAGAAGAATGCCAAGGTGAACCAGCTCCTGAAGATCTCACTGCCCAAACTCGCCAACGTCCAGCTGCTGGATGTGGATGCGGGCTTCGTGCATTCAGATGGCACCATCTCCTGCCATGACATGTTTGATTTCCTGCACCTAACGGGGCCTGGCTATGCCAAGATCTGCAAACCCCTCCATGAACTGATCATGCAGCTGCTGGAGGAGACCCCCGAAGAAAAACAGGCAACCCTGGCCTGACCCCCGCAGTGTTGGCGGCACCCAGCTCCATCAGCACAGTTCTCCTTCCCCAGGCACTACAGAATCCTCCGTACTCCAAGCGCTTTCCATTCTCAAATCTTACTGGATCTTGTGTTTAGCACTGGCAAGGGGAGGGGAGGGCGCTGGCAGGGCAGAAGGTGGGGCAGCCAGTCAGAGAGAGCCACCTGGGTAGGTGGCCTTAGCTACAGGAAAAGGGTGTTGTTGCTGTTTTTTACTTTTAAAGTTATTTTTCTTGTTTACAGCCCAAACGTACCTGCCCTCCTCCCTTGCTCCTTTCCTACTGTCACTCTGCTGATTCCCTCTTGTTCATTCTCCAGGCTGCACTCACATTCCACTCCCTGAACTGAGAAGTAGCTGCTTTTTTCAAAGATGGAATTGTTTGGAGAGGTTTTTATACTTAATTGGGATTGAGGTTTTGTTTTTGTTTTAAGTGATACTAGCTGCTTTCTGGCTCTTGGCAGAAACACACATACACGCACATAGAACCATTTCCAACCTGTGAAAAACTACATCTTAAGCAAGGGAAGTCATTTAATATTGCCTGCTTTGTGTCTCTCTAGCATCAGGAATGTCACTGCCTTGCTGGGATGTGGGAGGGGAGGGGGCTGTCCACTTATGCATCCAGGTAGACTCTGCCTGCCCCTCCACTCCCCATGGTTGCTTGCCCACCTTTTCAAAGTCTACAGCGAGCCATTCCCACCAGCATAAAACTGACACCTCTGCTCACTGTACTGTCTGGTGCTGTGGGATGCTGTTTGGAGCTGCTTGTGTACTTTTTATTTTAGAAGAAGCAAATGACTGTTACTCTCCCCTTCCCCCCATAAAATAATCATCCACATTCATCTCTCTTCTTACAAAGCCTGAAGCAGGCTGAAGCTTTATGAATTCCAAGGTGTATATTTTCTAAGTTGCGTCTGTCGTGTACAAGCATTTTATTCAAGTGGGCAAGGCCGCTGGCAGTGAAGTTGAGGTCCAAGCTGTTCCCTCTGCTGAGCGTGCGCTTCATCTCTCGCAGAGGGACTCCTTGAGGAGAGTGGCCTGTTTGCAGGGACCGGGATGACTAGAGCTTTTTATAAAGAGGGACCAGGGATATAAAGCCTTAATTCATGCCTAGGTGGATTTGAAAGAGAGTTTCCCTCTGAAGGAAAGAACTCTTTCAGATCTTTGTGGCAGGAGGGAGAGCATTCCCACTCTCAAACACAAGCTTTTGCAAGCAATCCAGCCAGGTCGCCTACCTAAAAACTTGGCTGATTAAGTCATCGCACAAATGTATGCTGTTCCATAAACATGTGCGGTGGTTTGTCTGTGGGGTGATTTATTTATTTTTTGCCCCAGGTCTTCTTTATCATAGTACCAGAGGGTTATTCAGAGTAAATAGACTGCCTAGTCAGCCCACTTGATGCTTTCAGAGTCAGCTGTTGGTGAGCATTCCTATTTTCCTTTTGTGTGTAATCTTGCTCTTGTGGATTTTCTCCAGCAAAGAAAGGCCAGGCAATCCAAAAAGTACAAGGCTGCTGCTGCTGTTGCCCAAGCAGTTCCCTATAGAGGAGTTGTATTTTCAAGAAGTAGAGCCTGGTGCGAATCCTGGCATGACGGCTTGGACATGGGGAACCACGGCTGAGCTGGCCAGCCGCTCAGGCGGCCTTGCCAGAGATAGCTGTGTCGCTCACCTGGAATGACCAGCTCTGGTGGGAAAGGTAAAACTGACCTAATGCTTATTTAAATACCTCTTTGGTGTTTCTTCTGCACTAGTGAAGCAGCCATACTTGTGGAAACTAGCACTGTGTTGGTTCCAGAAGCTCTCTCCTGCCCCAGAGCCAAAGGCTGTGGAGATCTCAGCTGGGACAGTGTAGAACATTCACCAGAGGGGTCCTGTGGTTTCTTGCTTCATGAACAGGCAGTGAGTGAGTTGTTTCTCTCAGCATCTTGGGCCTTGCATTTGCCCATTTCCCTTGTGGGAATGTGGTTCCTGCCTAAAGGAAGACAGGCATTTTCCTGCCTAGGGTCATGCAGAGGGACTCCTGGTGTTTACATGGCTGGAAAAGGCCAGAGCGTTCTCCCTCTGCCCACCCCTCCATTCTGACCCACTTCCGCCGCTTATGGTCTTTCTTTAAAAAGCCACCCCATTTGCGTCTGCAAGTGCCAGCGCCTGACGTCCTGCTCCTTAGCATACCCAAAAAGCGGTCCTGATCCTGGGAGACGCTGAGTGCTTCTTTTACTCAGTCAGCTCTCATGCCTCCAAGGGTGCTGCCTGTTTATATATATATATATATATATATATATATATATATAAAACTGGCTTCCTCTTGGGCTTTTACTTGGAATCTCTCTCTTATCTAATCTCATTGCTGTTTACGGTTGTGTGCTGCAACCCAGAATCTTTGTCTGTCCCGTGGTGTATGAGCATTGCCAATTTTATATTTATTGCAGCAAACAGAGAAAAAAGTGTGAAAGCAAAGGTTAAGGAATGTTGTCTTTCTTGTTAATGTGTGTGTGGCAGTTACCGGGGGGGGGGTCCTGGGGCTGGGGGAGAGGATTTGGGGGGCTGGCGGGACACTGGCTCACAAGGGAGCAGCCATGCTTTGGAGCAGCCAGTTTCTGCTGGAAGAGGGAGGTTGCCTGGCCCCCCTCCTGCCCTGTCTGGGCACCTGACTGGACCTTCCACTCCACCACCCACCAAAAACGGATGGTTCTGCTTTGGCAAAATGGCATTGATGAGTGGTAGAGCTCACTGTTTAGTGCATACTTCAATATAAATGTCTATGTTTCACCAACCACTTTTTGTGAATGTCTCTCATGTGGGGAGGGCGGGATGGACGATGAGGGAAGGCCGCTTGGACCTTCACTGGAAAGCTATTCCTGGACTGTATCTCCACCTGCCTATCAGAAAGTGGGCAGCCCAGAGGTGGGCATGAGGGGATATCCCAGTCAAGCCACACTGGACAGGGAGAGGGAGGCCAGAAGCTTGTGTATTAGCAAGCTCCTGGAAGTGGGTGAGTTGTGTGCGTGGGTGGATTTTGTTCCATAATTTTTTGGGGGGTGGGGGGATCCATTGTGACCTGTTGCTAATTTTTTCAGATTTACTTCAGCTCCTTTAACTGAGGAGTTTTCAGTCCCTCTGCACAGCACCATTAGAGTACAGTCAACTGCTTCATGGACGCAGTAAAGAGGGAGGATGTGAAAATTGTCCCCACTAGCAAGGTTTGTCATCAGCCCCCCCCCCCCCCGGCTGAAATATGGTAAGGGGCTCTGGGTGGCTCCCTAGGTATGCCTTGGCAGACTCACCTTGCCCTCTGGATAGAGGTGGGGGCGAGGGAGGCCAAGGCCCACGCTTCTCAGACAAGGACCAGGCAGGGAGGGAGCTCTGGCCCAGGGCACAGAGGAGCCCTCCTGCTTCCCCCGCTGCAACCAACAGGCAGAAATGGCATGTGTACCACCTGCTGCAAAGGGGGAAAGGTAGGGCTTCACCGAATAGTGTTGGACTACAACTCTGGAGATGAGAGTTCAGTTCCCAGCTTGGCTGTGAAAGCCACTGGGTGACCTTGGGCAAGTCACACTCTCTCAGCCTTGGGAAGGCAAAGGCAAACCTCTGAACAAATCTTGCATAGAGAAGCCTGTGATAGGGTCGCCATAAGTCAGCAACAACTTGAAGACACACAAAACACGCACACAGATCTAGCTCTGAATTGATGGTTTTTCAAATGTTGAGGCTTTGGGGTATGCTGGGTCTGAAGAGCTGCACATAACACCCACACACCCGCCCCCCGCCCCAAAAAAAGGCCAGATGTAAAGAGATCTTGCAGCACCTTTGAGACTAACTGAAGGAAAGGTGTTGCAGCAAGAGCTTTCATAGACATCTGGTGATGTTGAGTGAAGTCTAGGAAAGCTCATGCTGCCGACTTCTTTTAGTCTCAAAGGCGCTACAAGATGTCCTTACATTCTGATTTTACAGACTTACCGTATATCTTTGAATCCTACTATACAAAAAGGGAGGAGCAGCCAGGCCTTTTCCTGTTCTTTCAAGTGGAAAGTCATTGGGGCAAGGTGGGCCTGAGGGGGAAGACCCAGGCCTTGGTGGGGCTGCCCTGTCTCTTCAAGGATGCTTTTGGTGCTTTTCCAAAAAGAAGCCCATGTCTTGGGGATCTCCCACCTTGATGTGGATCTCAGCAGGGCTCTCTCGCTCTCTCTCTCTGTCCTGGACAAAGGCTGCCCAGGTGAGAGTCCAGTGGGCCTTTCGGCTACTTCTGCCTGGTCCTTCCTCCCCAAAGGAGCTCCTGTGGCCAGATCCCTCAAAAGCCAAAATTGTTGACTTTGGGGGCTGAGAGGGAGCAGAAGCCAAGCTGGGACAGGAGTGGTGTCCCTCCAGCAGCCCTTTCGTCCCTCCAGCGACGCTGGAAAAACTAGTACTTTGCAGGGTGGACTACAGCTCTCACCATCTTGGGACTGGAGAGAAAGGTTGGACAGCCAAGAAGACAAGCAAATGGGTCCTTGAATAGATCAAGCCTGAAATTTCCCTGGAAGCCAAGATGAGCCAAGGCTGAAGCTGTCCTACTTTGGCCCCATAGAGTCATAGAGTTGGAAGGGACCCCAAGGACCATCCAATCCAGCCCCCTTTAGCCATGCAGGAAGCCACCATCAAAGCATCCCCAACAGATGGCATCGCAGAATCATAGAAGAGTTGGAGGAGACCTCAAGGGACATCTAGTCCAACCCCCTCCTTCTGCCAGGCAGGTAGCCATCGTCAAAGTCCTTCTGACAGAGGGTCATCAGCCTCCCATTAAAAGCCTCGACTCCATCACCCTCCAGACCCGGAGCAATGGATTCAAACCAGAGGAAAAGAAAACTTTAATATTCTAATATTAAATATTTGAAGGGAATGGCATATTGAGGATGGAGGAAGAAGCTTCTTTTCTGCTGCTCCAGAGAACAGGACCCAATGGATGGGAGCTACAGGGAAAGAGATGTAGGAGGAACCTAAGTACGAGATGTTTTAAAAAGTGGAGGCAGTTTTTAAACAGGGCAGGGGCTGGAGGGCCATCTGTCCCAGGGAGAAGGGCTTGGACGGAGTCTCCCTTCCTGGCAGAAGGAGGGGGTTGGACTGGATGGCCTCTGGGGGTCCCTTCCAACTCTAGGGTCCCATGTCTTCCTGAATAGGAGGAGGAGGAGGAGGAGGAGGAGGAGGAGGGGGTGGGTGAGACTGGATGGCCTTGAGGGAGGGGTCCCTCGCAGCCCCTGCGCCGTGCCCTTGACGTGAGGCTGAGAGAGCGTGACCCGTGCCCGCCTCCCTCCCTCTTCCTCTTCCTCTTCCTGGTGCCGCCTGTGCCTTTAACGGGGCGCGGCCTAGTCTCTCTGAGGGAAGGCAGGCAGCGTCGAGGCCGGGGCTCCCGGAGGCATGGCGGCTGGGCCTCCTTCTCCTCCTCCTTCCTCCTCCTCCTCATCCCTGGGTCCGCCGCCATGAGGGTCCTGGCGGGGCTGGTCCTGGTCCTGGTCCTGGGCCGGGTCCTTTGGGCCGGGTCCGTTCCGTCGGAGGAGCGGGTGGTCTTCCAGCGGGAGGCCGACTTCGACCGCCTCTACTCGGACGTCGTCCAGGCCCAGGTCCTCGACATCTACGCCTTCAACCACACCGTCACCAGGAACAGGGTCAGTGGGGCAACCGGGGGGCGGGGGGGGCGGCGTCCTACCTTTCCCGGACACCCCCACCCACCCACCCACCCCGGAGAACAGGCATCGTCCTCCTTGCCCAGGATCTGTCCTACATCCCAGCCCTACTGCCTGTGAGGGATCCCAAAATGTCCTCCATTCCGGGGGGGGGGCAGACCAGGCACCGTCCTCCTTGCCCAGGACACGTCCTACATCCCAGCCCTACTACTCCCCAAATGCCCTCCATTGGGAACATGGCTTGAGAAGCAAGGACTTACACTTATGTTGTGTTACTGGTGTGTTTAGCTTTGGTTTGGGAATGCCTTCCATTTCTCTTGGGGGTCCTACATGTTGCAGTGCCTTGTCCTCCTTCTTGGGGGTGAGGACATCATCTGCCCCCGCTACTCCTCCCCAGGACCAGGCACGTCCTCCTTTTCCAGGACCTGTCTCCAGGAGGGAGCCCCAAAATGCTCTCCATTGGGAGCAGGACTAAGAGGCACACCTTTATATTCCTAGGATGAATGTTTTTCGCTTTTTGATATGTGACATCCTCCGTTTTGCAGTGCCTTGTCCTCCTTTGCAGTGAGGACCTGTGGTCCCCCTGCAGCCTTCCTTCCACAGTGGTGACCCCTGACCCCCCCCCATGCCACCCCCCCTCCTCCATCCTTCCTTCCTTCCTTCCTTCCTTCCCTCCTTTCCTTTTACCCCAGCTCTTCTCTCCCTCTCAGGTGGCCCAGGCTGACCTTTCCAGCCACAAACCGGACCTGAGTCCATAAAATGGCCCCTCGTCCTTCCTTCCCCTTTGGTGCCAGCCAGCTGTGTTTGCCCAAGGCTGGGCCGCCTTCTTCTCCTGCCCCAGCCCAGGAATTACGCATAATTGGTCCTAATGGCATGGATCTCCTTCTGGAGGGGCTGGCAGGAACTCTGGCCGAAGGCACCCCAAATGGGAGCCCCATGGCACCCCCTTCCAGGCTGGGAAGGCCCCGCTTTGCCCCCCGAAAGTGACCCCTCGCTCTGCAATTCCCAGGTGCTTGGACAGGATCTGGGTCCCAGGGATGGTCCTGATCCCAGCCAGGCACTTCTGGGACACCCCACGGCTGCCCCACGTCAGAGGAGCTTTTGGGTGGGTTGTAACTTTCCGGGCTGCCTGCCATGTTCAGGTTCCTAGACCTCAAAGTGGGGAAATGCCGGCTCCTTTCCTCCGTTCTCTTTCCCAATCGCTCTTTCTTCCTCTCCCTTTTCTAAAAACTGTGGCAAAGGTTGGGCGCCTGGAGATCCCCGCAGACCTTTGGCCTCCCAGGTGGACCTTCTCCTCCTCCGTGGCTCCATCCACGGGGCTTTGGGGACGTGGCAGGGACACCTGGCAGGACGGGGAGGAAAGGGCCTCCCTCTGTAAACGCTGCAGCCACGCTTTGCACAGGAAGCAGATGAGCAACAGAGGAGGAGAAGGGAGAAGAAGAAGAGATGGAGGAGGCACAGCTGGCACAGTCTTGGCCTCTGGGCAGGTGAGGCTCTACCTGGAGCATTACTCCATCCACCTGACGCAGGTGCAATGAGCTGAGAGGCTCCTCACCTCCTCTTGGAGAGAGAAATCTTTGCATTCTGAAATGTGGCAAACCAAGGAGCCATCTTAAAGAAAACAATTTGTAAACAATACTTTTCCTAGGTTCCACTTTCCTCTGTGCAGGTTCTAACCCTAAAGGACTAAAGGAAACAGCACCAGTACACACCTGGTGTCTGTGAGAGAGAGACAAAAAAGGTGCCCATCCGTGTATTTTTCCTTGCCATTTCTCCTCCAGGCCATCATTCTACCCTTTCATTTTCCACTTACAGCACTAAATTAAAAATGAAAATACAGACAGAGAGTAAAGCCTCTTTCTCTGAAAATACCCCAGCCTCCTCCTGCAGCTGCAACATGCCGCTATCCATTAGCCGTTGGTGGCCAGAAGCTACTGGCTCTTTGGGCTACTCACTCTCTTCTCTTCCAAGTCCACAGCAAGATCCCTTTTCTGCATCTTGGTGACCAAAAGGTCTCCTGCCCTATGCATCTGATGCCAACCGGGGGGCAAGCAAGGGGCAAACGGAGAACAAAAGCAAAGGTCCCAAGGACGGAGCATGCTTGGCTCTGACCCGCTGCCCACTCTGGCCTGTTTGTCTGCCCTGTGGGTCCTGGTCCCCTAACCCACGATCCCCCTGCCCCCCTTGCTCTCATCCCCTCACAGACGGAAGGGGTCCGCGTGTCGGTGAACGTCCTCTCGGAGCAGAGGGAGACCCCTGTCCTCTTCGTGGTGAGGCAGAAGGAGGCCGTGGTGTCATTCCAGGTGCCGCTCATCCTCAGGGGCCTGTGAGTATTCATTCCACTTGGGGGACAAGACAGGCTTTGGGGCTTCCCTTCTCCTCAGCTTGGGGGCAGCGGCTGCTGGCTGTAGGGCTCCCCTGCCCCAGAGGAGCCACCTCTGACTCATCCACCTGTCCATTTTCCCAAAGTCGCCCATCTACCCTGCAGCACCCTGAAGTCTTCTTTGGCTCCCCAGTTCTGCTCTTTGAGAGGAATCAAGGGCCATTTTAGTCCACCACCACCACCCCTGGCTACTGCAAGAATGCACCCCTGAGGTACCCCTGAGAGGTGGCTATGCAACCTCTGCTTAACCACCTCCAACAAAGAGTGTCTGCCACTTCCCAAGGGAGTCCGTTCCACTGCAGGACAGCTCTGACCATCAGGAGGTTCTTTCCAAGGTTGAGTCAGAATCTCTTTTCTTGCCATTTGAATTTGATGGTTCAGGTCCTGCCCTCTGGAGCAGCCCAAAACAAGCCCTTCGGATATTTGAATATGGCTGTCATAGTGAAGGACAGCATAGTTGTGTTAAGTGGTAGGGAAGGACTCGGCTTCCTCTGTCAGGGGTGAGGCGTGCTGAGTCTGATACCCTGGACAGAGACTTTGGCTAGAATGTTCTGGGCACAGACCCCTCTGGCCCAGTGGCCACCAGCCCCCTGTGCGGTGCCAACTCCCTTCTCCTTCCTTCATCCCTCAGGTACCAGCGGAAGTACCTGTACCAGGATGTCAGCCGCACCCTTTGCCAACCTCAGACCAAGAAGGAGGTGGACACGCAGTACTTCTATGTGGACGTTTCCACCCTCTCAAAGGAGAATGCCTCTTACCAGCTGCGGGTCACGCGGGTGGAGAATTTCGTGCTCAGGTGAGTGCCCTGACCTTGACGGCTCTTAGGCAAACTCAGCTCAATTCCCCTCTGGCTGGTTGGAACCTCCCTGATGCTTCAGCCATGCCTTCTTTCTCATCCTCCTCCTTTTCCTCCCTCACAGGACGGGGGAGCATTTCAGCTTCAATGCCACGGCAGCTCAGCCACAGGTGAGTCCCTCACAAGGGTTTCTCCATAAAGCATAAAACCCAGAATTCCATAGCACTGAGCCATGGCAGCTAAAGTGGTGTCAGCCTAAGACTTGGGGCACCTTACAGATTTAAATGATTACAGAATCGTTGAAAACATACGAAAGGCCAACACTGAAATAGAACTGAACTATTAACACTATTAAAGCAATTTAAAATTAACACTTAAAAATGATTGTTAAAAACAGTTCTGTCTAAAACAATACAGCCTTCTCTTAGAAACCCATTTCTTAAAAGCTTCAGTTCTAAAAGCTTGTCTGAATAAAAATGTCTTCCCCTGCTGACGGAAGAACAGCAAGGAGAGAGCCATTTCCTAGAAAGGGAGTCCCAGAGGAGCAGTCACCGAGAAGGCCCTGTCTTGGGTCCCCACGAGTGGTACCTATGCACCTGAAAAAGGGGCTGTTTCTTTGGCTCTCAAGGCCTAGGCAGGCTTGTATGAGGAGAGACAGTCTTTCAAATGGTCTGGACCTAAGCCTTATGCCTTACAATGATATCTTTTGTATGAAGGGAACAGGCTAGCTGGCTGCAAGAGCTTATCTTTATCTTTCTGTGGGATTATTGTTATCATTCTTCCTCCTCCCTGCAGTATTTCAAGTACGAGTTCCCAGAAGGCGTGGACTCGGCCATCGTGAAGGTGACCTCTGCCATGGCCTTTCCTTGCTCTGTTATCTCCATCCAGGACGTTCTGGTACGTGGAATGGGAGGGTGGTGCATGGGGCAGCCCCATTGGCCCTCCTTGCCCCTTCCCCTTCAGGATTCTGGCTTTGCCCCATCCTTCCTTCCTTGCCAGAAACTCAGGGGCAACTGGTGGCCTTTACACTGGGAAGTTGTGAGCCTGTCCCAGGTTTAGTCCCAGGCTATCCAAAATGCTGAACGCTGCCTGCAGAATAGGCCCTGCTTCTTGCATGACTCCTTTAAAGTTCAGCCTAAGGCCCAGATTCCAGGTCTCTGACTTTATTTCTTCTTTCCTCCCTTCCTTTTCCAGTGCCCCGTCTATGACCTGGACAATAACGTGGCTTTCATTGGCATGTACCAGACCATGACCAAGAAGGCAGCCATCACGGTTCAGGTAAGGAACACAGCCGGGGACAATCAGAGCTCCACAAAGCTAGCCGGCTCGGCTTTCTACCTTGTCTCTGGTGTCAGGTGGCATCAATTAGCAGACAGTGGTGATGCTATCGATGCCCTCAGCTGCTGTTGAATCTGATCCTTCAACTGGTTTCTGTAGTTGGCATCAGAGCCTCTGACTCAGTAAATGGCAACTAGAGGCCTTGCCTCCCCACAAATACCCAGTTTGGTACCCCTCAATGTCTGTGGGTTGATTTGATGCCTGTCGTGACCATCTCAGGGGGGTAAAAAATGGCGTTCCTTCACAAGTTCAGTTACCTGGCTTTTGAGTCATTTTTAAGTGCCTGAGATGTTCTCCCCAGAGACCAGCATGGTGTAGTGGTTTAAGTGTTCGACTAGGACTGTGGGAGACCAAGGTTCAAATACCCCCTCAGCCATGGAAACCCACTGGGTGACTGTGGACAAATCACACTCTCTCAGGCTCAGGGGATGGCTGTGACAAACCTACTGTGGACAAATCTTGCAAAGAAAACTGCACAGTAGATTCTTCTTAGGTTCGCCATAAGTTGGAAACAATTGAAGCCACACTGCAACAATTTTCTCCCTAGTGATGTAGGTTTTCTGGAAACAATAGAACTGAAAAAAATTCCATTCTCTAAATAATGAAAGCCAGCATTATCTAGTGGTGGACTAGTACTCTGAGAAACCAGGGTTCAAATTTCTGCATGGCCACGAAAACCCAGTGAGTGACCCAAGACAGATCACATTGTCTTAGCTTCAGAGAACAGCAATGTCCCCTGAATAACAAATCTGGCTAAGTAAACTCTGTGATAGGCTCACTTTAGGATTACCATAAATAAAAAACAATTTGAAGGAACACAAAACAACAATAAATAATTTCATCTGACTTAGCATGTCAGATGCTAAGTTTAAATGTTATTTTGAAACACATTGAAAGCTTTTTATGAAGGTATTATTTTATTGAAACATTTGTAATAATATAACGAGAATAGTATATACTTCCCTTATATTTAACAAGAAGTTACTACCTGAAAGAACCCTATTTTTTTAAGGACAGATACCTAATGAGACCTGTACCTGGTACAGTGGACCCTTGTATCCCTAGGGTTTAGTTCCAGGACCCCATGTGGATGCTCGTCCCATTACATACAAGAATGAAGTAAAGTGGTGTCCCTTATATAAAATGGCAAAATCAAGGATTGCTTTTTGAATGTTTAAAAATATTTTCAAGCCCTGGATGGTTGAATTGGTGGATGCTGAATCCATGGATATGGAGAGCTGACTTTATATCTTATATCAACAGCTGAACTTTCTTTTGCTGAGGCAGAACTTGAACATTCAGCTTTATTCACTCACTTTTTGCATTACTGATCAGTTCCATTTCAAGTTGAGAAAAAACAGCTAGTTGAACACTGGATGTGAGTCTGTGAGCGTAGGCAATTTATCCCATTTTGTCTTGACTCTGTCTTGACTCTGTACCTGTGACAGATTAAGAATCAAGACATTTTATGCAAATTAGAAACAAGCTTAGCAGTGCATTCATCTATTAATCTGTTCTTCGGAGCATGAGGGTTTCCCTGTGTTTGTCTCCTCGCAAGAGTAGCTAGAACTTCATGTCTTAAACTGTTTAGCCCACCAGACACTATTGATTACCATCCACCAACCCAGACAGCTATGGATAGTTGCATATTTATGGTGTAGAAAATATTCCATGGAAAAATAAAGGAGCACAAATGCAAGGACTTTGTTTTCCAGGCCACTTCACTGATTGTCACTCATGGCTGGGAAGTTCTCACTGCCTTTCTCCTGGAAAGGTCCAGGAAAGATTTCTGAGCCCACGTCTTGCCTCATCTTTCCCTTCTTCTTCATTGCAGAAGAAGGATTTTCCCAGCCACAGTTTCTACGTCGTGGTGGTAGTGAAGACTGAAGATGAAGCATGTGGGGGAGCCCTCCATTATTACCCCTTCTCCAAAGGTACGGAGATAGTCCTTGTAGGGAGGGAAAGAAGGAAGGAAGGAAGGAAGGAAGGAAGGAAGGAAGGATGGATGGGCTTTATCATCAGTCTCCATGTTGGTGCTGTTTCTTTATTTATTGCACCTTCCACAAGATGCTGCCCAAGACAGAATCCCAACAAGACAGAGAAGTTCAGTGTGGCCTGGTGTGATGATGAGCTCTGAATTTTCTGTACTGATGAGTGGGACTAAATGAATTTTGGGATCTCTTCCAACTCTGTTCAGGGATGTGATGTTCAACCCTAGCTGTTGCTGTGAGGGATTATGGGAGTTAGAATCCAGAAACATTTGGAGGGCCAAGGGTTGCCTGGTTTTGCCATAAGGGTTAGGCTCATTGTCTGGAGGACACTCACAGAAGTAGCACATATGTTCTGGAGTGGCCGATTTGGTACTGTCCCAGAGGATGCTTTTTGAATGTTTAAATATATATTTTACAGGGGAAAGAATGATGTCCTGGTCTTGGAGGGCATGTGTTGCATTCAGACAGAGTGTGTTAACTGTGCATTGTGTCCTCCTTGAGTACAATCTGTACCTACCTCTCCCTTCCTTAGAAATGCAGGCCTGCATTGAGAAACCTTTCAGGAGGTTGTAAATAAGGTTGCTTAATTAGCTGTAATAAGCTTGCTTAATTGCTGTAATAAACCTGTTGTGTTCCCAGTGCCTGAATAGAGACAATGAACCCGTGGTTGACTGTCAGCAGCCCACAGATGATCTCAGTGGAAGCAGCCTCCATGATACGGACAGGAAAGACCCAAGTGGGATCCCCCCAGTGGCAGGATTTCAGGCAGCTTACATATTAAAATAAATAAAATCAAAGCAGTAGAGTGTGCCTCCTTAAAAGCTTATTTGTTAAAAGCTTCAGTTTTCAAAAGCCCGTCAGAATATATATATAATCTTCCCCTCCTGACAGAATGACCCAGGAAGGAAAAGCTCCACAGTCTAGGGGCAGCCACCAAGGAGGCCATACTTGCAACCCAAGGGCTGTGGCCATGAACGTCTTGGGGCACTGGGAACAACCTCTTTTGAATATTTTGGGGACCAGGCAGGCTCCTTTGGGGCAAGAGCTATTTGCAGCTCAGGAGGAAGAGGAGGAGGAGGAGGAGGAGGTCTGCATGTGGGTCAAGAGCTCCCATGTCGCTCTAGGATGTGCCAACAGTGGATTGCGGGCTGGATTTCTTTCCCCACGAGCTAACCCTGGACTAACCTTTTTGCCCATTCAGATGAGCCAGTGGACCAAGGCAACCGCCAGAAAACCCTGGATGTGGTCGTATCGCCAGCGGTCACCTGTAAGTAACCTTGTGTAGCATCTGCACCCATTTCGACGGGTGTGGAGGGAGGGGAGAATCTGGCAAGGCTGAAGTTGCAGCCCTGTGGGCACACTACACTAGAGCAGTTGTGTGTTTTCCTCTACAGTTTGAGAGAGGGAGAGCAGTCAAATAGGGAGCCCTTGTCCAGGGACAACCTGCTTTCCCTTATGGCTGCTGCACTGAAAGCCTCCCACGATTTTTACACCGGTGTAGTGCAGTTTCCCAGGAGGAGGAGCTGCAGCCTAGCCCTGCTGCAATTCTTCTTCCCAAATATGCCCCATGTTGTTGCTGTGTAGCTCCAAGTAGCATCCAGCATTCTGTGTTCAAAGCATCACAATCCAGGCAGGGATTTTTCCATTGGTGGAAGTGGTGATACTTCGCTCACTTTCTGATGCAAGACACCGTGCAGAGGGTGTCAAAGGGAAACCCCCTCTGAACAAAACTTGCCCAGAAAACCCTGTGATAGGTTTGCGTTAGGGTCACCATAAGTTGGAAATGACTTGAAGGCACAACAGCAACAACAGCAGCAAAATATATGAACGCATTGTATTAAACATTTTATTCATTGTTCTAAAAGAAAGTATTAAAAAATACTCCCCCCATTTTTCTTTCAATCTTCAATTTTTCCAGGTAAAACTGAAGACTTCGGGAGGGGGGGGGAACTTCGGTGGGGTAGGGAAAGGTAGGGTAGGGAAAGGATTTCCCCCCACTTTTCCATCTCTGGGTGTGGCGATATTGGTGTTGGGGAGGGCTGGATCCACTTGGGTTCTGTTGGTCATCGATCCTTAGCATCTCTAGCTCCACAAGGTCTCCCTCTCCGCCCCCCTTCCCTTTCCCTGCAGCGCAGGCCTATGTCAGTGGGATGCTCTTCTGCCTGGGTGTCTTCCTCTCCTTCTACATCCTGACGGTGCTCATCGCCTGCTGGGAGAACTGGAGGTAAGTGAGGCAGCCAAATTTGGGATGGATGGAAGAACAGGATCATTCTGGGTCCCTCCCTGAGCTGACTAAATAGCCCAGTGCCCCAGCCACACAGAAAAATCACCGGGGATGCCTATGTGTTCAGTAGGGTTGCCAGTGTGAAAACTGGAGAGGGCTCTTGGACCATTGATAGTTGCCTAGAAGAGGGACACTAAGCACATATTGCTTGTGACATGGTTACAGGAGCCCACTCCAGTTTTCAAATTGGCAACCCTAAAGTTTGGTGGTGGCGGCAGCAGCATGGTTGCCCCATGCATCTGGGATGGCTCTTGTGACTGTTTCCAGAGGTTCCCAAGATCTCAGCATTGTGTTTTGGCTTACTTGTCAGAGTTGCCCGGATTCACTTGGTTGGCCTTTTGTGTTGGTTGTCTCTGGCAAGACAGCAGTTGTGTCCTTCTGCCCCAGTGAGACAGAGTTTACTTAGCAGGCCCCCATCCCACTCCCCCATGGCATGGTTGCTGTGTGAATCCACACAGATGTGGGTCTCCTCAAGCCCCCTTTTTAGGGGCAAAGATATCAACGAAAGAGCTGCCTTGCAAGAGGGACAAGGGTTCACAAGAGGGTCTCCCTGGCCTCCCTTTTCCTCTTCTCTGGGTTTGTGTTTGTTTGTTTCTTTGTTTTGAGGGGTGAGGTAGAACACATGCTCTCTCTTTTCCCCCTTCCTTCCTGAGGAGACACCTATTCTTAGCCTAAATCCAGGGGTGGGAAACATGGCAGCCCACTAGACAGTATTGGACTGCATCTTGCAGCAGGCCCTGGGCCAGCATTCACAGGCAGCATAGGGGGATGCTGGGTGCTGCAACTCAGCCACTGTCATTCCCATCCCTGTGTTCATCCCAACCAGAGTCAGGCCTGCTGAATCAGTGGAAACTTAGCAAAACAACCCTTATGTAACTTCCCTTGATTCAGTTGGTCTCCTCTAGTTGTGACTAGCAAGTAGACTTAGTCCTGAGAAAGTGAATTGTTTTTTCTTTTTATGCAACAAAAAACAGGCAACAGAAGAAAAGGCAGCTAGGTCTCTTGGCTGCCATCGACACACCCAGTACTGAAACAGGTATTCTGATGGCAAGGGGGGGGGTCACGTGAGAGGGGGGTGGAGAAGGAGCTGGGCTTTGTGGGGCTGGAACTTGGTGGGGTTTGTTGTCAGAGGCATGTGGCTGGGTGGCTTTCACCCCCTTCCAAAGCACTAAAATCCCCATGCGTGACACATATGGAATGACCCGTGGGCCCTGGATGCAGCTCAGCTGCCCCATTTTATACCAGTCATCTTAAAACCAACCTTCCTCACAGCCGTCTGTAGCCAGCTCACTTTCTTTTATCACGACATGGAAGAGGGTGAGGAGGAGTCTCCATCGGCACCTCAGCCATGCACATGCCCCAAATGTCTGACCAAGCAGGGCTGTGTTGACACCACTATGAAACACCTTGTTTGTTTGCTTGCTTGGCTAGTTGTTTTACCATACCAAGAGTATTTTGTTGGGAGGATGGTAATCCTGCACACTTGCAGCATCCTACAGAGTCCTGGGATATGCAGTTTGCTGGAGCTACGTAGATGTCTCTGCCGGAGGACTCTTGTCTCAGCTCCTCCATTCCATCATGAGATCTCTCTGGCAGAGAATTCTTAGCCCTTCACCAAACTACAAGTCCCAGGATTCCATAGGATGGAGCCCTGGCAGTTAAAGTGGTATCAGACAGCTATGGTTTTGCAGTGTGGATACAACCCTGCTTGTTACAAGAGGAACTTCAGGCTCAGATGTTTGGTCCTTGTTCCGTTAATCCTCACAGAATCCTTTTTTTCTGAATGCAAGACCTTTCACAGAGGGAGGCTGGACTAGTGTTAGTAATTTTAACTATTAAATGAGCTTCCATATTAAAACATAAACAATTTAAAACAATATTAAATAATTGAAATAATTTTTAGAAAGGACAATACAAATGCATAGTGCACACAGCATTAATGATCTTTCCACTTAGCCACTTAGTCACCAAATGCTTGTTCGGATAAAGGGAGGTTCTTTGCCTGCCGGCAGAAGGAGAACAGCAAAGGGCCCAGCCTGGTCTCCTATGACAAAATGTTCCACAGCCGGGAACATCCTTGGCATCCCAAACCTTCCATTTTGGCACAGGGTGGGAGATTCCCACAGGCAGGTGTGCATGCGTGTGTGTGTGTGCCCTCTCTGTCTTGTTTCAACATTTGCTTGCAAGCCAGTGGCTACTGAGGTCTTGCCAAGGGCATGGCAGAGGCATGCCAGGTTCAGTGATGGCAGCCTGGCACTCTGGCAGTGAAGCCTGGGTTTTTATTGATAAAACTGGTCTCTCTCTTTCTCTCTTTTATCTTCTTCCTTTTCTGGCACAACCTCCCTTCAGCTTCTCTCCTTGGTAAGCATCAAGCTGCCTCCTCTCTCCTCAGCTTGTCTCAGCTTCCTAACAAAGAATGCTCTGCTTTTCTTCTCATGTTTTTTGGGGGGAGGATCTGGGGTACCAGCCATGGATCCCTGCCTGGGACTGGTGCATGCTAGAGTCCAGCATGAGGTGGGAGTGGGGCCATTCACTCCCTTTGCTGCTCCCTGCTCCTGCCCAGCCCCTTTGCCTGTGGTCACTCTCTGCTGATGGTTGTGTGGTGGTTTGTTGCAGGCCCTCCCCACATCACCCCAGACTCCTTCCTGGGACGCCCGCCTTACAATAGCTACAGTTATGGCTCCTTTGGTGAGTCTCAGGCTCAGGGTCGGCCCTGGCTGTGTCTCGCCATGGAAGCCCCCGGATGGTGGAGACCGGGGGTTGCCCTGAGGAGGTTACCCTGACTCCCTCTATGGCCAGCCTGGACTTTGAGATGGCTGGTTGGGTTGGGGTGGAGAGGGGATCAGGTTCCTTTCCTCCCAGGCTCTGCCAGTCTGCCCAGGGAACCTGGCAATGGAGTGAGCAGGAGGGTGCCAGTGGAGGGAGACCATCTCCTCTTCCTCCACTTGTGTTTCTGTGACCTCTCTGGGACATCTCATGCTGCCAATTCAACTTTTGTGCCCCGCTGTTGCAGACAATGGCTCCACAGCCAGTACGGAAAACGTGACAGACAGCCTGCTCTCCACAGAAGCCTCATACAGTTACGCAGGTGAGGTGTGAAGCTATCCTGGCCGGCGCCTCTGGGACGCTGAGCCTTGGTCCCTTCCCTAAGATGCCCCAAAGCTTGCCCGCTTTGCCCAGGAGACCAGATAATGTGAGCCGGTCTGGGAAGAGGTCTCACTGGAAAGGAAGCTCCTGATGGTGATGGGGGCTGCTTTTGTGTAACTCTCTGCTTTCCTTTCAAGGGCAAGATCCGTGCCAGCACCGCCAGAGACACTGGGCCATTCCTATGGGTAGATGCTGGCAGAAAGATGGAGGGGCGGGGTCCAATCACTGTAATCAGGGCCATCCCATTCCTGGTGCCAGTCTCCCTTCCTTTTTGGCTCTTTCACTTGGCCAGGAACAGTGTGTGGGAAGGGGGGCAGGGGGGCAGGGAAGAGGGCCAACTTTGGCCAGGTTGATGTGTCTTCTGTGTCCAGGGGTGGCACCAAGAATCTGATGCAAACAAACCCTCTCCCCCTGCTCCCTCTTGAGCAAGCTGTAGCTTTCTGAGGGGGGTTCCTGTATGATCCAGTCAGGCTAAAATTAGGGGGTGCAGGTCAGAGAAAATGTGGTGTTGTGTCTCCCACAGAGATGCTCCAGAGGGTGCCATGAATCTGGCCTTTTCCTTTGAGCCCGGGGGGTGGGGGGATTAATATGGACTCCCCTTGCTCCTCCTAGTGCCCCCCCCCACCTCAGAAAGCTAACAGGGGAGGCGGTAATCTGCATGGTGCCTCTTCCTGCCCTTAATTGCCAGACAATTGCACAATTGCCAGGCTGGGTAATCGCTGGCTGATCGCCTGGAGGATGTTGGAGGGGAGGGAAGGGAAATGGGGGTTCTCCCACTAGGCAGAGAGAGGGTCCTTCCTCCCACCTGCAGGCCTGGATCCAGCCAAGAGGCAGCCCTTGGCTTTGAGCTCTCTTGGGCCACTCCTGTTGATCTGCCCCTAGTTGGAGTAGACCTATTGAGTCAGGGAGGTTTAGCTATATGTCAGCTCACCATTCAACAGTTGAATGTGTTGAGACTAACACATGTGATTCAGGCCTGGGTGTCCAAAGACCCTTTCTCCAAGGGATGGGAATGTAGCAGCCCTCGGGAGCTTGCTGGACTCCCTCACCATTGACTGCACTGTCAAAGGCTGATGGGACTTACAGTGCAAAAACAATATATGTATCGGGCTATGTGATAGTCATCTCTGAGCAAAATGGAGCTCTGAAATGCACAGAAAAATGGGCAAGCAGAGGCCAGCTGGTTGGTAATTCAATGAGAAGCAATGTTTCCACACTGGACAGGTGGTGCAGTTTGTTCCCACTCTAACTGCTATGTTTCCATCTTATGGAAGGAATCCTGGGATTTGTAGTTTTAGGAGAGAGAAATGTCATAGTTGAAGAAAGTATACTAGAGAATTCAAAGTATTTATTGCAAAACAACAATCTCAGTATCCTATCACCATGGAGTAATGGCAATTAAACTGGGATCAAACTGCTGTAATTTTGCAGTATGGATACACCCAAGACAATCTAAGGTGACCTTTGCTGGCCTTTGCCATGGCTTTTGACAGAGGAGGAAGGAGAATGCCTCCAGGAGGCATTTCGGAGGCATTTGCGGGGCCAGCTGACAATGTTGGAGGGGTAAGGGTAAGAAAGACCCACACAGCACTTGATGATGGTGGCCCCTTCCTGCCCACAGATCGCTCCCTGGAGAACATGGCGGGGCGCCCACGGCTGGACTCGCTCAGCTCAGTGGAGGAAGATGATTATGACACCTTGGCTGACATCGATTCGGATAAGAATGTCATTCGCACCAAGGTGCTCTTCTGTGGGAGGAAAGGCAGGGCATGAAGGGAGACTAGAAATGTCAGGGCTGGCAGCTAGACCCCCATCTGCTTTCTGGTGCTGCATGGGGGCCAGTGGCATTTGGCCAAGGATATGGTGCCCACTGTGCTATATTCTGGCATAGAGAATGCGCTGAAGGGGCTGTGGGGTTGCAATATGGGAGGGGGACCTTGGCAGACAAGTATAGAAGGCAATCATTTGGTACCTGGAGGTTGGGTGGATGGTGCCAGTGTTGCTGCTTGGCTGAATGTGGCCTGGCTCATTTGCTTGAGCCTCACGGAATATCTTGGTTGGGTGCCCTCTTTCTGGGTGCACCTGGGTAAAGGTGAATGGGACTTGCAGGCAGCAAGGGAGGAAATAGCCTAGAGCCCAGGTTAGAGAGCCGTTGGGTGTGGAGATTTGGCCTGGCTAGTGCTGGGAGCAGCCTGAAGGGCACACTGGATTTGGAGGGTGCTGACCTCTCTCCCAGTCCTTGGGTCTTTGAGCCAGAAGAGAGAACTGATGTTCAAACACTTCCCTACTGCATCTCCTTGCAGCAATACTTGTATGTGGCGGACCTGGCCCGCAAAGACAAGCGGGTGCTGCGGAAGAAATATCAGATCTACTTCTGGTGAGAAAGGGTGGGGAAGGAATGTATGTGCGGAGGGGAGGCAGGAGGGTTTCCCCCAAGGGAAAATGGTCCACTTGTGAGAGACATGCAGATGCCACCTACAGCCTCCCTTCCCAATTCCATCCCTTGCAGGAACATTGCCACCATTGCTGTCTTCTATGCCCTGCCGGTCATCCAGCTGGTCATCACCTACCAGACGGTAATGGAAGACCAACCCCAACCCCTCCCCAGTCCCTGGGCACTGCTCATGCCACACAAAAGACATCTGGGTGCCATTCTGGAGCCTGTTAGTACTGGGTGCCATCCTTGCACAGTGGAGGGGTGGGTAGGGCATTTGGTTTTCCCAAGACCAACAAACAAGACCACCTCGGCTACCCTCTTTGCTAATGTGACCCCGTCTTTCTGGCTTTGTCCTCTGCTCCCGGTCAGTGGTACTGCAAGAAGAGGGGAAGGAGGCAAAGGAGAGTTGAGGTTGCCCTGCCAGTCCAGTTCTGTGCATTGATTACATTTGCCCTTCTTTTCTGCCGGGCAGGTGGTGAATGTCACTGGGAACCAAGACATTTGCTACTACAACTTCCTGTGTGCCCACCCACTGGGTAACCTCAGGTATAAAGGGTCAAGGGTTGGCTGTGGGGGCTGCAGTCTCTGTGCCAGCCTCTGCTGGGAAGTAGGGTATGGGCAGGGCCTGGACAGGTGGGCACTTTTGTGCTCTGCACGCTGGCCAAGATGGTGCCCAGAGGCATGCCTTCCTGCTCTTCCTCTTCCCAGCGCCTTCAACAACATCCTCAGCAACCTGGGTTACATCCTGCTGGGTCTCCTTTTCCTGCTCATCATTCTCCAGCGCGAGATCAACTACAACCGGGCACTGATGCGCAACGACCTACAAGTTGTGGTGAGTCACCCCACAGGGAGGCAGAAGCCTTGTTTGTCCCCCCCCCCCGGCAACACTGACCACACTTTGTGCCCCCCTGCAAGGCAGCCCCACATACACCCTGGCTCTTCTCTACTCTCAGGAGGCCATTCCTGCTCCTTGTCTCAACTCCCACCAAAATCCAGTTGGCAATGGTTCCAATCAAAAGCAGAAGCCAAGGAGGAGGGTATGGCTGGCACAGTGCTGGTCTCTGTGGAGGGTGCCATTTGATGGGAAGGGGGGCTTTCACACACACAGCTAACACACTGGGAGAGCAGGCTGGCTTCCCAAACCTCTCCCTTATGGGGTACACCCCTCCCTTTCTCCTGGTTTGCTGGATTTTTGGGAATGTGGTATAGGAGAGAATTCTCCTCTGTTCCTCTTTGAGGCCATATTTATTTATTTAAATATGTGTATCTTGCCTTCAATCCAGAGATAGTGTCAATAATAAAAAGGATTCCAAAAGGTTAAAAACATATTAAACAACTTGGCAAGTTAAAAGAGCAAATGAAAACCAATTTTGAAAGTTCAAAGCAACTTAGAACAATACGCTTGGAAGCATTTGTGTAAAATCCACTGGGCCCCCAAAGCTGTCGGGAACAACCACGTTTTTACTTGTTGCCAGAATGACAGCAGTGTTGCCATCAACTGGGCCTGTCAGGGAGGGTGCCCCATACCTGGTGGCACAGGAGAGAAGGCTTTCTTCTCCATTTTCCCATCACATATTGCCCTGTGGGACACAAATGAGGAACCCTCCAGTGGCCCTTGGGCCTCAGGCAAGAGCAAAAATGGACAGGCGAGTCACTGCCAGAAGAGCCCAGGGAAACCAGGGTGCCAGGAAGGAAAGGAAGGTGCTTCAGTCTCTCCCTCCCCCTTCTCCCCCCAGGAATGTGGCATCCCAAAGCACTTTGGCCTCTTCTATGCCATGGGCACAGCCCTCATGATGGAGGGACTCCTCAGCGCCTGCTACCACGTCTGCCCCAACTACACCAACTTCCAGTTTGGTGAGTGTTAATTCTAATAAAAACAGCATTAATTCTGTTGTTAATTGTGGCTGCTAACTCTGTTGGTAACTTTTTTGTACCCATTTCGAAATGTCTGGGGCCCCCTAACACCATCCTTCTAGAGCATTTCCTCCCATCAGGGCAAAATAGATTCTGTTGTGTTCCTCTTTGTGAGGATGACATTCAGAAAAAGTTGTGAGCTTAAATGTTGTGCCCCCTGTGTGCTCCGCAGACACCTCCTTCATGTACATGATTGCCGGACTCTGCATGCTGAAGCTCTACCAAAAGCGGCACCCGGACATCAACGCCAGCGCCTATAGCGCCTACGCCTGCCTGGCTATTGTCATCTTCTTCTCTGTCCTTGGGGTGGTGAGTGGCATGAAGCCTGGCTTAGGGATGGATGGAGGCTCACCCTCCCGGGCAGCCATTAGGAAGACCGTGGGCAGGGGCTTTCCAATCATGGGGGCAGAGTTGGGAGTGGGTAGTTAATCCTTTTGCTTAATTAACATAAATTTATGGAAAAAAGAGATAGCATAGTGTAGTGGTCAGAGCACTGGGAGAGGGTGGCAATGAGGCACTTGATGCCTTCTGGACCCCATCTCTTCATGCTCATCCAACCCCATTTGGCATACTTCCTTCCACGGACTGCTGAAGGCATGTCCCTCCTCTCCCAGGTCTTTGGCAAGGGCAACATGGCTTTCTGGATCGTCTTCTCAGTCATCCACATCCTCGCCACACTGCTGCTAAGCACCCAGCTCTACTACATGGGCCGCTGGAAACTGGGTGAGACAAGCCTGCCCCCCTCCGATCTCCCTTTGATCGAAAGAGTTAAATGTGGGGCGAGGTCCAATTGCATTTTAATGAGGCTCAGCATCACAGGGGACAAGATAGCAATTGCCAATGAGATGGACAGTTGGGCAGCCTTCGAAGTCGCTCTTTCCCTCTAAGCAGGCTCAGTGACGTCCCACTCAGGTTCCCAATCCAGATAATTTGAATGCAGCTGCCAGAATCCTTGAGCATTGGTCATGTGGGCTGGGGGCTTCTGGGAATTGAAGTCTAAATGATCTGGAAGAGCAGCAGTTAGGAACCCCACTACTTTAACACAGACTCCCCTTCTGTTCACTGCTGAGGACTGAGGGTGAAAGGGGCTGAATGGAGGCCAGCTGAGTCACAGAGTGATGAATCCCAAAAGCAACTGGAGTGTGGGGGGGGAGGTAGCCTGATCCCAAGGACCACCATCCTCCAACCCCTTGGTCCAGGCATCTTTACCATGCTGGGGTCTCTCTCTCTGCTGCAGACTCTGGGATTCTGCGTAGGATTTTGCATGTCCTTTACACAGACTGCATCCGCCAGTGCAGTGGGCCCATGTATGTGGTGAGTAGATGTTCTCTCTCCCTCTCTCTTTGTCCACTTCTGGGACTGATCACAGGAGTGGAGGTGGAAAAATTGCCTGTGAGTAGGAGACAGGCTCCCTCCCACGTCTTCCTAGCAGTGGATTGCGGTTGCTCCATTGTCCTCTCCTGCAGACGGCTGGCCAAAGGGTCTTCCTCTCCTTTTGTTTGCAGGATCGGATGGTGCTCTTGGTGATGGGCAACATCATCAACTGGTCCTTGTGAGTAAGACTTTGGTTGTTGGAGGGGAAATAACAACTGCGCCACTGACCAGGAGACATGAAGGCTGTGACTCCCCCCGCCCTTCCTGACACTCCCCATCCTCTTCCCGCAGGGCTGCTTACGGCCTCATCATGCGGCCCAACGACTTTGCCTCATACTTGCTGGCCATCGGCATCTGCAACCTGCTCCTCTATTTTGCCTTCTACATTATCATGAAGGTGCTGTAGCCGTTCTGGCAAGTGGGGATGGGGAGAAGGGGGGAAGCCAGGCCTTCCTGCTGGGCAGCTTCTTTCTGTAGCCAAGGTGGCAGGAATGGGGACCCATTCATTATAATTGTATAGCAGTGTCCCCTTGGACCTCCCTGCATTTTATCCATTCCCACAATGGGAAAGCACCATCCAAGGATAGGGAACACAGAAGCACAGTTGAGGGGGTTTCCTTCCCGCCCTCCTGGCCTTCCCTCCCTCCTCCTCCCCTTCCTTCCTACTTTCCATCCTCTCTCCTTCCTTCCTTCCTTCCTTCCTTCCTTCCCTCTTTCCTCCCTGCTGAACACTCTCCTTGCCTACAGCTCCGGAGTGGCGAACGGCTGAAGCTGATATCCCTGCTCTGCATTGTCTGCACTTCGGTCGTGTGGGGCTTTGCCCTCTACTTCTTCTTCCAGGGCCTCAGCACCTGGCAGGTGAGCCTCTGCTCCAACCCAACCCACCTCTCAACCTCTGCAGGCCCATGGGCAGGGATGAGCAGCAGAACTGGCCACAGGCTGGTCAGTACCTCCTGACAGTGCCACTTCTGATCTATGTGCCTGGGGGAGCCTTGGATAAGTTGGAGGTGATGGAGGCAAAGCTGTGCTTATAAACCACGCCTGGGCCATTGGAGGAGCCCTTGGAGGCTGCTAAGCCCCACTGTCCACACTTGTGTTGGCTGCATTGAGGAGACCCAGGCTGCCTGCCATCTCTGCCAAACACCCAAGTGGCCTCTCTGCTGCTGGTCTCCACAGAAAACGCCGGCTGAGTCCCGTGAACACAACCGGGAGTGTATCCTCCTCAACTTCTTTGATGACCATGACGTGTGGCACTTCCTCTCATCCATCGCCATGTTTGGCTCCTTCTTGGTAAGGGTAATGCCTCCCTTCCCCCCTCGCCTCCCCAAAAACTGCCCTGGGTGCTCATAACACCCAGTTAGTAATCCAGCCGATATACCCAGCACTCACCACAGTTCCCAGTTGCCAAGGCCTGCTTCTCACATGGGGCTTTATAAGTCATAAAAATCACAATGAACTGAGTCCAGAAATGAGTTGGCAGATGCGGAAGCTGTTTAAAGAAGGGTGTTGGAATCTGAGAGTCATAGTTACAGTTTGTTTATTGCATGTACATCCCACCTTTCTCCTAAAATGGGATATGTTCCCCATACTCAGACTTAGCAGGCTTCCTCCTTTCTTTCATCACAGGTATTGCTGACTCTGGATGACGACCTGGATTGCGTTCAGCGTGACAAGATCTACGTCTTCTAGGTGGCTATTTGCCCATTGGGTGCTTGGTACCCCGCAGGCCTCAGAGTGCCTGGTGGTTGAGATGGGCCCTGCTGCCCCCTTCCATGATCATCTGGCTGCAGCCACATCTGCTTTTGCCACAGGTGGCCTCCCTGCTGGTTTGAGCCATCTTGAAGATGCTGCTTTAGGGGAGGATTATCTGTGGAAGTGGGGCGAGGGAAGGGGACTGGCAAGGGCACCTTTTCTCTCAGTATTGAGGCTTTGTGATACTGGTTCTCACCCACCCCACATGCCCCCTTGGGGCATCAGGCAGCTTCGTTAGTAGAGCATCTCTTGAGATTTCTTGACCTCCAACTCAGCCACGGCTGGGGGTCCCTTGGACCTTGCTGATGAATGATGTGTCAAAAGTTTTCCCAGGGGGGTTGACCATCAGTATGGAGGGGGCTGGAGTTGTGTGTCACTAGCGTGTCCATCTCCTTTGCCACCTGGAAGAAACTGGCTGGGGAAATCCTGAGAAGATGATGGAGGACAATGGGTCCATTCTTCTCCTGCTGCCTTGTACAGCGAGGGCCCGGGGTCTCGACTGACAAGGTAGCTTTGGTGGCAGCTGTTTAAAACAAAGGGCAGACTGGAGCCATAATAGTCCATCCCAAGCTGGTAGTAGCTCTGCCAGCCTTGCGTCCATCTGTAGCCCAGTTCAGCCCTCTCACGCACACATTTGTTGCCAGTCAGAAGCACATCTCTTGAGCCTCTGGGGCAAGTCTGCCCCCACAAGCCCCTATGGACAAGGTCTACTTGCCCACCAGCCACGTGTGGCCTTTTTGTGGCCAAGCCAGACGACGCCCAAGCTCACTTGCCAACAAGAGGGGCCCTTGATCTGGGCAGCAGTCATGCCCAGGCCGAGTAGGTGAGCAGGGGGACCTCTGATACCTCGGACTGGGGGCATGGGCAGTCTTTATGGGTTCTTCAAGCACACGCCTGCGCCATGTGGGGCTCTCTTCAGTGCCTAATTCGGGGAGGTGGATTGGGGCCTCTCAGCTTTCTCCTCCCTTGTCTCTTGCCTTTGACCCTGGACCCAGGGAGAGGTCAAGGGCAGCTCCTCTCTCCCTCCTCTTCTGGGGGGCTGCTGCCACTTGCTCTCCCATTGGCGCCCACGGCAGCCAGCTGTGACTGACCACTGACCATTTGCATTGTACTGCCCAAAACGACAGCTGTTTTCTGCTCAGGCCTCTGGGCCACCTCCGTTTCCTTGTACGAACTGCACAAATAACAGCCAAGGGTTGTGGTGCTGGGATGTGTGTGTGTGTGTGCAATAGGTTGGCCAGCTCCTGTCCTGGGCTGCAAGTCCAAGAGGGCTGCTGTATCAGTAGCCCAGGGCTAGTCTGTTGGGAAGGGAAGGGGTCTGCCAACTGCTGTTTTGGGGGACAAAGAGGGCTTCCTTGCCTTCCCTTCTGCCTTCCCAGCTTAAAGTGGGATGACGTCCTCCTCTTGTCCACCCGTCCCTGGTTCCTCAGTTGTGTTTTAAATGGTTTTGGGTTGTTTTTTTGAAATTGTTCTTTATGTACAACATTGCAGAACAAGAAAATACAGTTCTCATTTCTACAAATTCTGCTGCCAAATGAAATAAAAATAATGATGATGATGATGATATGATGATAAAAGCACAGTCTGGCCTCTTTTGCCTACCTCCTTTTATTTTGGCATTTAATCTTGTTTGTTTGTTGAATTTCTACCTGGCCTTTTCCCCCAAATGTGATCTAAGGTGGCTTACACAAAATTTAAATTTGCAAAAGTAAAAATAACAATATTAAAATCCATGGGTAAAACCGTTTAAATCACTTTTAAAAACATAATTACTAATAGTTAAAAATAAAATGCACCGCTTGACATACACTATTCTTGCATAGCATCAACGCTAGAATCCAAGTCAGAGTGGATCTGAGTGATTTTATCCTTAACGTGCCGTGCAAATTCTTCACAGCATGCTGCCGAGTGGTTTACATACTTTTCTTGTGGGAAAGAATGCAAAAGGCCCCATATCACTCCAGGGATGCAAGAATGGAAGCAGCAAAGAAGGCTTTTTCTCTGCCATGGCATAGGCTTTCCAATGAGCTCCAGCCCACGTTTGGTTGGACTTACTCCGAGTCTTCCATCATTATCACTTCAGCTGCATCCATACTGCAGAAATAATCCGGTTTGACACTGGCTCCGCTCTGATACCACAACAATTCTGCAATTCCCAGAATTCCATAGCATGAAGCTATGGCAGTTAAAGTGGTGTCAAACTATCTCTCTTGTTTTGGCGCCAACAGCTGCCTAGTGTACCAAGGAGCCCAAAATGCCTCTTAATCCAAAGTTCTTTGCTTTTGGTGGAATGAAATTGGGGGGGAGGAAACCCCCTAGCCTTCTGAGGGAGGGGGTTCCACACATCTGGGGGGCACTGGGGGAAGAGCGGCTGCTTTGAACCCAAGGGCCTTTTTGGAGCTTGCTCCCCCAACTGTTTTGGTCTTTGAGAAGAGTTTTGCAGGGGAAATTTAACCCCACATATCAGAGGGGGAGAGCAAGACTGAAGAGGGGGAGCACAGGGAAGAATAGGAATCCAGTGTCGTTCAGTGCTTCTTCACCTGAGCCTTTGTGCCATTTTGTGCGGAGGATGTGCCTGTTGAGTATTGCTTTGGTGCTCCAACATGAATGAAGGTGAGGGCTCAAGGAGAGACATGGCATACAAGGCAGTGGCTGGGACCACCTCCTTTTGATAGCAGCTTTAAAGGAATATTTTACATCAGAGGAGGAAAGGGTTAAGCTCCCACCCACCCCCCATTCAAATTTAGTTCCCCATCACCAATGGCTGCTATTTCCATTTTAGAGCATGTCATACTAATCAAAGATTCCTTGGATATTTTATTTTGATGCTTTGACGTTTTCCACAGTGCCACTGGCTTTATTAATGGTAGACCCCTCAGCCCTGGCAAAGGGTGGGCATAATGGGCAGGTGGACTTTGCTCACTTTCCCCTGAAAAATCGTTGTTAAGGACCTTTCCCCAAGGCATACTCCATGTTTGTTGAAACGGAGCCCAGCCTACGAAGGTCTCTTCCTCTGGGCCAGCTGACCAGAACATTGGCTGTCCAGCCCTGCCTCTCTGCTTCTGCTGCGGCTGAGGAGGATGTCTACGGACAAAAGGATGAAGAGAGCAAACTCCAGTAGGATGGGACCAGTTGGGTTTATTTGCTGGCTGTCCAGATCTCATACCAGAATGTGGTGGCCTTTTTGTGGCATGCAGAAAACAAAGCTGAAGGAGAGCACCTTTTGTTGGAGTCCCAGAAGGTTTGGCTAGACACAAAGATGCCTGGGCCCTTTGGAGCAAAGGCACCCCTCTTGAACTCTTCTCAAGGCATCCCATCAAATGCCCTGTGAGATGCCCACCTGTCTCCTCCATGCAGAGGAAGAGGATTTCATGTGGATTTCATGGTCCACTCCTTGGGGTCAACTTTGAGCCAGATCCGCCACTGCTTCCATCTTCCCGTGATACCAATGCCTGGAGGTCCTGCACTGCTCCCAAGAGTTCCTGAACCTCCTTCTCTCTCGCCAGACCATGCTGGCCATTTTTGACCAGCAAGACCCGCACATTGCTGCTCTCCAGCCTCTCTGCCAGGGCACCACTTCATCCTGCATCCCATGCAGTATTCCTCCAGATACGTCCCCAGAATAGAAGACTTCCAGCATTCAGAATAATTTGCATCTCAAACTCCTGAAGTCTTTGCATGCCACTTTGCTTTGGATGCCTTGACTGCCTGCACCTCTTGAAAGTCCAACTGAAGTTTTAACTTACTGCAAAGCAAGAAATCTGGGGACTCAAGGAAAATGGGGCACACAACAACAACCAAAAGCCAGGTGCCCTGTGCTCACATCAGAGTGCCTTCTCTGCCAGAAAACTTGGAAGGCACCTTGTGATAGGATCAAGAAAGGGTTCATAATTGTTTGGAGGGAGCTCTTGACTTATCTTCTCTGAAGATGCCAGCCACAGATTCAGGCGAAACGTCAGGAATACATTCTTCTAGAACACGGCCTCACAGCCCAAAAAACCACAAAAATTTATGGGCGCCAGCTGTGAAAGCCTTTGACTTCACATGGAGCTCTGACTGTTTGCGGCACCAAAACTCAAGCCTTATCTTGGAGAGCTGAGTTTGCTTTGGCCGTTCCCCAACCGGGGACTCATTTCATCAGTACTGGAGGGACCTACAACCAGTCCAGTTGTAGGAAGTTTTCAGGTCACCTTCCCAGGGCCAAAGGGAACCACCTTCTGGGTCTCCCGGAGCAGAGAAAGGTGGGATCGAAGGAGACTCCAGCATGGTGCTACGTATGAAGGGGCTCAGCCCAGCTGCGAAGAACAGGAGTGTGGTTGCAAAGTTGGCCCAAGAAGAGGCATTCTGGTGGGGGGCAATACTGGGGCCCTCCCCACCCCAACCAAAGGCCTTTGCCTTTTGAGCTGTGAGGATGAAGTCAGGGCCGAAGCCTCCTTGCTCAACATCTGGCCCAGTCCTGCCTAAAAAAGGACTGGCTCCCCCTGGGCCAAAACCACCGGGGATGACTCAGGCATGCGGGGAATGTCTCAGGAAGGCTCCTCCGTCACTCTCTTTTGGAGTCTTTCCCCAAATATGGTGCCTGAGCCGGACAGGGGGGTGGGGTGGGAGGGCTGGGGGTGGCTTGGCAGGGAAGGGACCGGTGATGTCACCCGTGTCCAGGGGGGGCCGCAGGCTTTTAGCCCAAGTCCCAGCCTCCCCCGGCTGCAGTCTCTGTGGCCAAGCGTCCAGCATCGTCCAGGGAGGGAGAGTGCCAAGGCTGAGCAGAGAGAACTTGTGAGTCTGGGACACTTTCTGCATTGGGAAGAGGGGCTGTTGCAGGGCTGGCCTGCCCCAAGTTGGCCAGGATGGCTCTCTGATGGGTTGTTGCAGTGATGCCCGGTTGGCTGAATTAGAGGGGTGGCTGGCATTCACCAGGTGAATCCCAAGCATTTACAAGCCAGATGGGTCTGGAGTTATCTCCTGGGACCAGGGGTAAAAAAAGGAAAGCCCAAGGCTGCGATGGTTTTTGTGTTGTTGTTTTTGGTGGGGGGATTATTATAATTCCACATACCCCTCCTGATGGTGATGCTGCTATGGCACACCTCGGTCTTCTCATAGCGGTTGCCTTTGGATGGGAGACCTGTTGCCAACAAGACACTCCTTGCACACGCGAGTGCTCCAAAACCATTTGTGCAAGCCAGGCAGCTGGACCTGATTCGGCCACACGGTCTTCCTGGTGTTCACCCAAACAAGAGAAAGAGCAGCGTCTACAGCCAAGTGGGAATCATTCAGAGCACTTTGCTTGAGTTGAGGGATGAGGACCCTTGCATGGGTGTGTGTGTGTGTGTGTGAGAGAGAGAGAGTTGGTTCAGAGCAATGAATTGGGGGGGGGGTTGCAGGTAAAGACACCCCCGGCACAGATTGGGAGAGAGGAAGCCTCACTGATGCTTAGACTCCCCCCAAACTAATTTCTCCAGCCGTGATAAGGCCAGGAGGAAGGCGGGGGGGGGGGGGAGGCAGAGGCTCAGGGACTTGAAGTGGGGCTGGGGGACAAGGTCATCCGCTGACCAGCTTGGGGGCAGGAGGCTGGGTGTCCGTCCCAGAGACCCCCTCCCCAGCCTCTTTCTTGTAGCCGATCCCAGGGCGTTCCCCGGTGGATCTTTCCTCCCAGCTGTGCTTGGAAGCCTTCTCCTCCCAGAGGTCCTGAAAAGGTCTACAGGAAGCGCTGCTGGAGATGGGCTTGTGGCCAGAGGGTCCCAGGGGCTCCTCGGGGTCAGAGGGCACTCGGCTGGAGGAGGAACTCAAAAACCAAGGAGCCAGGGCAATGGGAAGAGAAAGCAGCGGCAGACTTGCTCAGGAATGGCAGAGCCAGCCTCTGGGAAGCGCAGCAGCTGAGCTAACATTTAGCTGTGATGCTAACTTAACTAAGAAGGACTGCCAAGCCCATCCACCGGTTGGCAGAGGCCCATCTCACTACAGGGCACCCCAAAGCCTGGAGGGGGTGGTGCAAGCCCTACACACTTACTGTAGGTTTGGGATCATCAGACTGAGTGGATGGAAGGGAGTGAAGGAAAGACCCCAAAGCGGTTACTCCACAGGATGGAAAGGTTGCGCATCTTTTACATGCCTCCTTTCAGCCCCTTCCTGGATCTGGGTTTGAAAGTCATGAAAGGCAAGTCGCTCCCTGGCCAAACTCTCCATCTCCCCCAACATCACCAGGGACTGGACTTGGGGCAGCTCCTTCTGGTACCTCTGGCTTGTCTGGTGCTCTTAAGATAGTGGAGAGTCGTGTGGCTTCTCCAGATGTTGTCGGACTATGATTCCCAGCACTCCTGACCATTGGCTATGCTGGCTGTAGAGCTAAACTGCATAATCTCCATTCCTGCATAAAAGTCTGGCTGGTTTTTGAGTGTCCGTGTGCGAAAGAGTTCTCACCAGCCCATCTCAAAATGGTAAGAGAGGGAGCATACTCCCCAGCCTTGATGCTACCACCAAGAAATCTCCGTCTCTTCTTTCCACCCATTCAAAGTAATGGTCCTGGCTGGACCCAGCATGTCGCTGCTTCGTGCCCCAACTGTCTTGAAAGGAGAGCCTGGATCCAGGGTCATGGCCAGCAATAAAGCCGATGTTGGGCAGGAGGGTCCATTGGCCCAGCCATGGGGACTGGCCATGATGCTTCAGTGTGAGAGGGCCATTCCTGGGGCTACTGGCCAGTGGCGCTAGTTGGGATGATATAAACCCCAAAACAGTGCAACCATTTCTCCACTCTGGAGAGTTTTCATGTGTGGGTTTTTAGCCAGACCTGGGCAAGGTCCCATCCCCTCCAGACCTCGCATTTCGTGGTCCGTGGGGCTCAGAGGCTTCAGCCCCCCCCCCCCTTCCTTCTTCTGCAGTCAGCTTCTGACTTCCGTGAGCCTGGACCACATCGGTCTTTGGGGGGAAAAGAAGTGCTGTCCTCTGTATCACTACCACCAACATGGGAAGCCTCTCTGTTCAGAGGAGAAATGGGCATTTCAGAAGCTCTTCACTAGGCATCTTGCTTTCATCAGAGGTTGCTTTGCTGAACTGCAGCTCCCAGAATCCTCTGGAGAGTAGGTGTTCTAGGAGTTGCTGTGTGCCTGCAAATAATTTCCAACCTATGGCAACCCTAATGCGAATCTATCACAAGGTTTTCTTAGCAAGATTTTTTTGGGGGGGGGGGGGCTTGCCTTTGCCTTTCTCTGAGGCTGAGAGTGTGTGCCTTGCCCAAGGACACCCAGTGGGTTTCCATGGCTGAGAGGGCATTCAAACAATGGTCCCAGAGTCATAGTTCAATGCCCACACCATGCTGCCTCTCTCTGGGAATTACGGCCCCTCAAATACAATTTTTAAAGCTCCAGCTTTGCACTATCACATGGGAGGGATCCTGTGCTAAAACAGGATTTAAACTGGAAAAAACCCACAAAAGTGGATTGATTTTCAGTTGACGTCTGACATTAACCTGGACAGAAAGTGGAAAAACCCACAGAAGAGGATTGATTTTCCGACAAAGTTGGGGTTAATGAGCATTAATGCGACATTAACCCAGACAGAAAGTCGACAAAACGCACTGCTTTTTTACTTTCAGAAAATCCCAAAAATCAAAAGCGACATGTTTTGTCAACTTTCTGTCTGGGTTAATGTTGCGTTAATGTTCATTAACCCCGATGTGTCACAAGTTTTCTTGGGTTTTAAATCCCGTTTCTGCACAGGATTTGGGCACTTTGCCTCCCGTGTTATAAGCTCCATAATTCTTTGCATTGTTTTATTGAAGAACACAAAAGAGTATGAAGTTAGAATTGCGGATTGGGTCAAGCTAAGTGGCCTCAAGACAACAACTTCTGTGCTCTTCTTGGCTGCAAACAAACACAGACTTCGAAAGCCTGGTTTCCGCAGGCAGTTCCCTGGCCCTTCTTGGCTATTGACTTGTTGTTAATTGCTGCCCAACTGGCTTTGGCTTATGGCAACCCCATGGATGGAGACCTCCTGGTCACCCTGCCATCTGCCCCACGGCTCAGCTCTTGCAGACTCACGACCGACCGAGGAGGCTTCCTTGATGGAGTCCATCCATCTGGAATAGGATCTATTTCCCCCTGCCTTCTACCTTGCCAAGCATCATTGTCTTTTCTAGGGAGTCACATCTTCTTCTCATGATGTCTCTCTCTCTCTCTCCAAAGCATGACAACCACAGTTTAGTCATCTTCCATTTCTTCTTTCTTGTTTTACAATGCAAAGAGTTGGGGGAGGCTCAAAACTCTCCCGTCAGGTTTCTCAAACCAAGGATTTCCATTTGTAGGGAGCAAAGTGTGTGGCTTTTGGTTTTTTGATTTGGGGCTGAAAGCAGGAGACACTCCTGTGCCGCACTTGGCCCCTTTCACATGGGATCGGATGGAGAGGAGGATGGGAAAGGTCCTTCTGGCAAGCGGAGAGGGAGAGAAAAGCCATCTCCCACCATGTCTGCACATGTCTGTATGTGTTTGTGTGTGCTTTCCTTCTTTGGTTCTGGGGGGAAAGGGGAGCCCTTCTCCCTCAATGTCACCCTCCCCAAAAGAAAAAGCCAACCACAGAGCATCTCCAGCACTGACAAGGCAGTAGTCAAACCAAGCATCTCCCTTCCTTCTCTGCTTTGCAGGACATCCTCCTCCTCCTCCGCTGACCATGGCGAACAAAGGGCCTTCCTTTGGCCTGAGCAGAGACGTCCAAGCCAAGATCGAGAAGAAATATGACGATGAGCTTGAGGAGCGCCTGGTGGAGTGGGTGGTGGCCCAGTGTGGGGCAGAAGTGGGCCGCCCCGAACGCGGCCGGCTGGGCTTCCAGGTCTGGCTGAAGAACGGCATTGTAAGCACCCAGGGATCTCCACTCTCTCCTTGCACTCGGGTTCAAGTCCAGCCCCAATGCAGGGCTCCGTGGGATGGGGGACGTGTAAAGAAGCTACTCCATGGGTTACCCTTTTGGGAGGACACCAGTTAGCAGTTAATTGGTTTAAAATGGCAGGTAAGTGAAGTCTAGCCCTCCAGGTGGTTCAACTGGATTGCAACTCCCATCATAGTGAGGGATGCTGGGAGTTCCCGTCACACTTGGAGGGCCCTATTATCCCTAGTCATAAAAGCTCCTGGCGCCCTTTCACACTACATAATTGTAGCAGTATGATTCCACCTCAGTTGCTATGGCAACATCCTATGGAGTCCTGGGATTTGAAGTTTAGGAGGTGGACTTAGAATTCTCTGCTAGAGAACTCTAAGACTTCCTTGGTCTCCTTGTCACAAAATTCCACCTGGAATCCTAAAGTGGAATCATAGTGCTACAAGTGTGCCATGTGGAAGGGCCACTAATTAAAGTTATTTGTGAAGGACAGGTTTAATGGCATTCTCTTATGAAGCCTAAGGCTGCATCTTTAAAAATGCAAACAAATAGCACAAAAGTAACAAGAAATGCAAAGAGTTACGTCTAAAAACACAGTAGCAAGAAATGACCAATATTTACTTTTTAAAGCACTATTAACAGGTAATGGGAACAAATTACTTATTTTTAAAAAGGAATTTTCCAAGTTCTGGGACCATGTAGACTACCTTTACACCTGATCAAGTAGCACTATTATTCCCTCCCCCCCCCCAAAAAATAGACATGAGACATCTTGTAATATGAAGGGAAGGAGAAACAGAAGCAATGCAATTGTGGGAAGCAGAGAAAGGCCAGATTACCTGAATGACCATTCTTTTCGGGGGGAAATTCAAGTCAGGTTATTATATTAGAAGCGGAAATTGTCTGCCTTCTATATAAATAATCGCTGACAGGTTTGGGCCCCTTCTGTTTTTGTGTGCCTTCAAGTCCTTTGGACTTATGGTGATCCTAAAGTGAACATATCACAGGGTTCTCTTGCAAGATTTATTCAGAGGAGGTTTGCTATTGCCTTCGTCTGAGGCGAAGGAAGAGAAGAGTGGAACTTTCCATGGCTGATTGAGGATTCGAACCCTGGTTCTAGTCCAATGCTCAAACCACTTTAACACATTGGCTCTCTACTTTCATACCTATTTATTTTTGGTCCTTTTGTGGCCTGCAATCCCCGCTTGCTCCCTTGTTTGGAAATGCAAACCAGGGAGGCCACTAACCAATTGATGGCCTGATCGATCAATCAATCAGACTGTCAGTCAGAGATGTGGGGACTGCAGTGCTTTCCGCTCAGAGACACTGGCGCAGTCTGGAATTGGGGGAAACCCCGTCTGTCTTCTGGGCGGCTCCTGGTGCAATCCAGCCATGCCTCTGGGGCACTGGGACCCTGCTTTCCTGGGCACTGAGGTATCTGTCCTCCTTTTCTGCTCCTTCTGCCCTGGCAGATCCTGGGCAAGCTGGTCAACAGCCTCTACCCCAGCGGCTCCAAGCCTGTGAAGGTCCCCGACTCGCCTCCCAGCATGGTCTTCAAGCAGATGGAGCAGATTGCCCAATTCCTGAAGGCAGCCGAGGACTACGGGGTGGTGAAGACGGACATCTTCCAGACAGTCGACCTGTTTGAAGGTGGGGCAAAGGAAGTGGGGTGCCAGAGGGTTTGCCATCTCCCCCAGGCCTCTTCCCGAGGCTTGGCATGGGACATTTGCCCCTTTGCAGTTGTGCTCCTTGTGGCATCCTGGGAGGATGGAGGACATTTGGTCCTCCCAGATGATGTCAAATCCCAACAGTTTGCTGTCTAAAGCTAGTGGGAGTAGTTGCCATCCATCATGGTTTAGATGCCATACCTTCCCCCACCATTTCCAGCTAAAGCCGTGCAAAACCAGATGGGACTTGAACCCAGCTCCCTAGTTGCTGGCCCACACTGTCCTGCCAGATTCAGGGACAGAGCTTTGCTGGTGCTGGTGGCACTGACTTCCCATCGTCTTCTGCTTTGTTGTTGTGTGCCTTTATTTCCTACTTATGGCAACCCTAAGGGCACCCTAGCATGGTGTTTTCTTGGCAAGGTTTCTTCAGAGGAGGTTTGCCATTGCCACCCTCTGAGGCTGAGAGCTTGTGACTTGCCCAAGGTCACCCAGAGGGTTCATGGCCAAGCGGGGAATCAAACCTGGTCTCCAGAGTCTCAGTACAACACTCAAACCATTGTGCCATGCTGGCTCTCATCCTAAATCCTACCTGGCTGAATCCTTTCCAGGGGTTACAATGCAACTAGGGTGTGGGTGTGTTGGCTTTCTAGGTCCCAGGGTCCTTTCTCTCTGAGGCAACGGCCAGCATCCTGTTAATGCATGATGTGCACACAAGTGTGGTTTACACTTGGGTGCGTCTTTTTTTTTGTATGGGGCAGAGGGAGCAGCCTTTGGAGTTCACTGTTTACCAAACAAATAGAGGAATCAAACTTTGCTATAATCAGGCATCTGGTCTCTGCCATTCAGTCTTGCATCTCACCTGACTGTCCAGACATCTTGGACTTCAACTGCCAGAATCCCCAACCATTCCTGGGAACTGGGGCTTTGGAAGGTGATGTCCAAACTATCTGGGATGGCCAAAGGCTGAGAACCATCGCTCTGTATGCCATCGGTAGGATTGCGAAACCACTCTGAACTTTTAAGGAGGTGCTGAACCTTTTCCCCAAAGGCACGAAAGCCTAGCACGCCTCAAGGCCTCCCGCTCTCTGGCTAAAGAGATGAGCGGCCTCCCTTCCTGCCTCCTGCCCTGTATGAAAGCAAGTGGAGGAGCCACCGCTGGCGGTTAAGGACATGGCGCATGCATTGCTCTACTAGTCCTGGTTCAGAATCACTCTTTCTCCTTCCCTCCTCCTAGCCAAGGACATGGCAGCCGTTCAGAGGACACTGGTGGCCTTGGGCAGCCTGGCTGTGACTAAGGACGATGGGCAGTATCGCGGAGACCCTTCCTGGTTCATGAAGTAAGTGGCCATGGAGCCTCATTGGCAAGGGTCAACTGGCGGCTGTGCTTCCAGACCTGAGCAGCAGGGAGTCCTAAAGGTTGTTTGGGTGCCAAAGTGTTGTTCATGCAGAAGCTGCAGGTCCTGGGGAAGCCATATATGCTGGAAATTCTGCAACAAGGAAACCCTAAGCTTGCAACCCCTTTCTGTCCAAGAAAGGAGTCATAGAATCATCGAGTTCAGTGGGATCCCAAGGGGCATTTAGTCTAAGCTCCTGCCGTGCATGAAATCCATAGCTGAAGCATCTTTCACAGATGGCTAACTTCCATTTCATCTGCCACGTGCTGAAGGAGACTATTCCGCTGTCCAACACCAAATATAGTCAGGAACTTCTTCACAACTTTTTGGTTTGGTGGAACCTCCTTTCTCATCCTTTGAGCCCGCTAGTCTTTGTCCCAGTCTCTGGAGCAGCAGGAGGAGGAAGCCTTGCCCCACAATGGCAGTCAGGCTGTTGAAGACAGCTCTGTCCTGCCGCCCGTCCGTCTCCTCTTCTCCAGGCTAAGCTTAACAAACTCTCTCAGCAGTTCCTCATGGGGCTTTTGGTTTCCCTTTTTGCCATTTAGGTTGCCCCTTCTAGACCCTCAAGTCAAATAGCTTGAGTCCATTCTGCTTGCTGAACCAAGGATAGTATAGAGCTTTTAGAGGGCAGGTGCGGGGAGGTAGGCTTGGCAAGGTGGACCTCTATGACCCCCCCCCTCAAATCCAACTCTGAAGGGTCTGCTTTCTCTCCCCACACTTACAGGAAAGCCCAGGAGAACAAGCGGGACTTCTCGGACAAGCAGCTGAAGGAGGGCAAGAGCATCATTGGCCTACAAATGGGTTCCAACCAGGGCGCCTCTCAGGCGGGCATGACGGGCTACGGCCGGCCCCGTCAGATCATCAGCTAAGCAGGGAGATGGCACCATCAGCACCCCAGCAGGATTGGCCTTGGCACCCGCACCAGCAGCCCAAATGCCACCCGCTGACCAGCCTTCCCTCTCTTCCTCCTCCTCCTCCTGCTAGGGCAACATTGGCTGCCAAGTGGGTATTTCCTGGAGAACCTTCCACCTTTGAGTTGTGCCCCAGAAGTGAGCCAAGGGTCTGGACTCTAGCCAACCGCCCCGTGGGTGCCCGCTGCATGCCCCCTGCTTCACAGGCTACCCTCCACCCCCTTCCACCGCCGTGGCATCGGCCCTTTTGCAATGCCTGGGGAGTCCCCCAGCCCCAACGAAAGTGCCACCGGAAATCCTGTCCCTATGGCAGAGCTGAACTAGATTGGAGCAAAATGTGTGCAAGAGAGAAACCACCTTTTCTACAGACCCTTCCCATGAGGGAGTGGGGGGCAATTCAACCCCCTCCCCCTATTTTGTACTTGGTTGTTGTTGTCCATCAATTAAAAAGAAAAAACTACCATTTTTCAAAGCTTTCTTGGCTATTTATTTGGAGGTCCTACATTCTGTTGCTCCTTGGAAAACCTGAGCAAAACTCCAGAAAGCTGAAGGGGGCAAGCTGAAGAAAAGGCATATACAAATGCAGACATCCCTCCATCATGTCCCCACTTTGGCTTCCTTCTCTTGACCCATGGCAGCAACTTCCAGAACCAGGGCCAAGCCCTCAAAAGGGAAGGTGGACAACTGCAATTCACGCAGATAAAATTACCTGCTCAACATAGGGAAAATGTAAGGCTGCATAGAGGCAGCAGCCTTGCGCCAATCTTGCAACCTTGCCAGGGCAACCCAAATAAAGTGTGCCTAGCCTCATGCATCCCTGCTCAGGGTCCCAAGACATGCGGAGCGTATGGTGCTTTGGTGGTCTGACCCAAGAGGGTCTCTGCGGAGCTAGCCCTGCCCTGGCCATCCAAAAGGCTTCCCCTCGCCTCACTTTGGGAAAGGGAGCACACTCTGCTACACATAGCACACGGGTAGAGCCCAAGGCGCCTTTGGTTTTAATGGGTTTATTTTGGAAAGCTGCAAAGAAAAAGGTTCTGCTGTTAATTTTATTTTATTTTTAAAAAATGCAAATTAAAAAAAATTAATCCCCAAGCTTGATGAAGGTGGCTTTGGGAAGGAGGGCAAAGGGCCCACCATCTCTTCAGCCTCACAGAGAATGAAAAACCCAAATCCATCTCCTTCAGCAAAGCAATGGAGAGAGGTTCATTCAGTAACATACCCTCAGGGCCCAGCATTGTCTTGGTTGCTGATGGGACCCTGAGCGGGTGACACCCCCTCCCCGCCACCATCCTCCCGGTTAAGACAACAGTACAGAAAGGCAGGCCTGTGAATGTCCACCTTGGCTTTGGCCATGCCAGCTTGCCTGTGCCACCCTTCTCCCCATCTGCTGGCCACTGCAGGACCAGCAGGCAAGCAACTTAAGGGAGGAGAGAAGCCGCGTTGGGGCACCAAGTGCAAAGAAAAGGCAACCAGAGCTCTAGAGAGGAGGAGAGGCACTGCCCCCAAGGCCTCGTGCTGGGCAGCCCAGGATCCATGGTTCCCCTCGAGTGCAAGGATTTCCAGCAGGCAGCAGGATAAGGCAGCGGGACTGGCCAGAGAGGGGATCCTCTTGCCGGCTCCCCAAGGTCAGTGTGTGAATGTGTGCGCTTGTTTGTATATATCCAGGTGCGGACGAGGGCTCTGGAGGGCCACACCTCCACTGTGCCCTGTCTTCCCACCCCCATCCCTTGGGGCAGACCAACCCCAGGATCAGGGCCATGGCTACCCCCTTGTTCTGGCTGTGCAAGGTTCCCTCCCTCCAGGGAATGAATGGTGACTCCCCTCCAGAGAGTGCCCCTCAGGTGCATCCTGGCAGCCGTGCCAAGCCAGAGAGAGGCCTGGATGTTGGGGGCTAGGGGGAGCATGTGGCCAATAGCCCCTCGCCCTTTCAAGGCAGGCAATGGCCTGGGAGATGGCCATGACGTTTCCCCAAGAGATGCTGGATTTGGTTGTACCCTTCACCCAAGTTCCAAGCTATGGGTAGAAACAGCCAAAGGATAGGCACACAACACTGGTCCTGTCAGCAGGCCTGGAGCTCTTGGTCAGCTGTCAGTAAGCCACGAGTGAGGTAGATTGCTCCTGCTCCAGGAGGTTCAGCAAGCCGCTCCTGAGCAAGGCCCTCAGTATCCCCAGTGTTCAGGGGGTCTTTGTCCTCCTCTTCCTCTTCCTCGGGGTCACCCCGGCATGGCAGGAGTTGCTGTGTCTCCGTCTCCATCTCCTTCCTGCCATACAAGGAGAGGGTCTCCTCCATCTCTATCCCATCCTCCAGGCTGGTGGCTGTCCTTCCCTCTGTGTACCAATGGCAGGGAGGGGACCCTCTGCAGGCCCCCAGGTCCAAGGCCCCGCTGTGGTGGCGTGTCAGGAAAACCTCAAGCATGTAGTAGAAGGTCCAGAAGACAGCAAAACAACCCAGCAGCATCAGGGTCTGAGGAGAAAAAGTGGAGATGGCACAACTTGAAACAAGTTAAGGAAGCCACGTGAGGACCAGGCAGGACTGGGTGACAAGTGGGACCCTGGACTCCCCATTCAACCCCCCAACCCCACCTGAGCCCAAATCCCCATCCTCTGCAGCAGCTTTCCTGGTTATCAACCTCTTCAGACTCCTAGACCACCTTTTTTCTGCAAGACTGGTAACTTGTCTTTTGAAAAGGTTGTGGGATCCCTCCCCCCGCATTCTTTAACAATAAAACAGGACTTATGGTTTTGTCACAACAGGCCCATTTGGTAGCTGGTGGAGGTGGGCAGATTGCAGAAGCATCTGGCCATGTCCCAGTTCCAGACCCAAACTGGAAGCATCCTCCACCAGAGCCTTGGTTCTGTATCTGGCTCTGTTCACAGAGCAGTGCAGTGAGATGACAGCTAGGTGCATTCACCACTTCTCATACATCATACTTCATAGGTACAGGGGTTGGGTAACATAAGTACACCGGGAGATGTTGAAACTAGAGTCTCAACCTTGTTGGAGCAAATGAACAACCCCACCCCCCAGCAAAAGGAAAACTCCAGGGCTTCCAGTTGACATCAGGAGTCCCCCCCCCCATATCTGCCTGGGGAGGCACCCACCGACTGAGAATCCCCAGCAATTCATCGGGGTTTTCCTGCCTTTCCTACACAATCGTGTTCTGCTTATTCAGCAAGATTTCCCACCCTCCACAAAGGACCCTCAAAGCAGTGCACTAAAGGTCACCAACAACCCCCCGCCCCTGGCCACAGCTCCTCATGGACATCCATTTGAGGTGTCTCCTTCCTATCTGCACCCCATCAGTGTCCCTCGAGAAAACCCATGGCACCCTGAAGCACTAAAAAATGTCCCCTTCATTAACACATCAAAAAACAAACAAACCAACAAACCCCGAGAGACACACACACCCTGAAAAGTTTTCCTCCCCCCCAGCAAATTTCTAGCAGTCATCACCTTGAGGGTGTTGGTGGTGATGGTGTAGGCCTCTTCCTCAGGGATCTGCAGACCAGGCGGACAAGGCAAGGAGAAGCTGCTGTCCAAGTATCTGCCGCTCATGGCCTCCTCCAGCAGCCTGCAAAGGGGGAAGAGAGTTTGGGAGGGATTCACATAAGTGCTCTCAATTCAGCCAAGCAAGAAAGAGAGACAGCGGAGATCTCCCCTTCCTTTCTGCTGGTCAAGCTTTTGAAGCAGGTTACTCAGCTCCGTTCCCCCTCCCCCATTCCTTCTCCCTCCCATGGCCTGACCAAACAGATGGATGTAGGGCAAATAAAGCTAGCCCATGTAGCTAGTCTAGCCAACACTGGGGCATATCCCTCTTTGCTATTACATTTTGAACCCTACCAGTCTATGTAGCACAGGTTACTTTGGGGGACTACAACTCCCCAGCCAGGATAGTGAGTTGTAGTAACTCCAAAATCATCTTTTCCCAAGCTCTGCATCAGATAGATGCTTCCTGCTTCCAACCTGCACCAGCTCTCTGAGGCCTTCTTTCCCTGGTGCTCCAAATTCAACCAGAGATGCCATTGGGGACAAAACTGATGTTTTGGGGAGAGGGCTGAGCTCCCATTGTCCTTCTCCCAGAGCAGAATGAGGAGTCCAAAACCATACACCTCAGGACCAGGCTGCCCTCCTGCAGGGGGGTGGGGGGCAAGGGGGGCATTTCAGTAATGGCAAAAGCCACCCGTTCTCTGCCCAGGGCTGGTGCTGGTGCTCCTCTCTCTCACCTTACCTCTGCCGCTTCTTGATCTCGCCGGGGGCCCAGGCGGATCCGTAGAGCGTCAGCTGCCACTGCTGGAGCACCCCAGCTCTCAGGACTTCATCCCCTGGAAAGCAGAGGAAGGGATGTTGCATTTTGTTATAATTGTTAGATGGGATCCTGTTGGTTACCTCCAACTAGAATAGACTCAGCTAAGAAGCAACTACTGAAGGATGAGTCAACACACAGGTAAATCCCATGGGATGTTATCACACGGGGAGTCACGGGGAGAAAGTGGAAATAAACCGGATGAGCGGAAGACTTTAATTTACGGGATTTGTCCCGTTCCGCCTCGTCTGATAACTAAATTCGAATTTAAAAGGGGGTTAATTCGAACAAAAACCTGATCTTTTCAAATCCTCAAAAATCCCGAAAATGAAATTAACCCCCTTTTAAATTCGAATTTAGTTATCAGACGAGGCGGAACAGGACAAATCCTGTAAATTAAAGTCTTCCGCTCGTCCGGTTTATTTCCACTTTCTCCCCGCAACTCCCTGTGTGATAACGTCCCATGGATTCGATGGACCCACTCTAGTCTAGCAGCAGCTTATATAGCAAGAGAGGCCATTATGCTCCCAAAACTGGCACTTAGAAATTAAAATGTAACAAGGCCCACACAATGGAATCAAAGAATCAATAACATTCAATCTGTTGTTATTGTGGGCCTTAAATCATTTCTGACTTACAGCGACCCTAAGGCAAAGCTACCAGAGTTTTTTTTTTGGGGGGGCAAGATTTGTTCAGAAGCAGTTTGCCTTTGCAGGACAGACAGGACCAAGGCTTCCTCCTCCTCTGGCCTAGGGGCCCCCAAACCAACAGCAGTGCTTCCCAAAATGGGGGGGGGGGACTCACCCACATCACGGATCCAGAGCCGGTAGGTGCCTTGGGCTTCCTCACCCCAGCAACGCACAGTGGAGAAGGTCCAGTCCACAAAGCCACCGGGGTCTCTGCCAAATGGAGAGACACACAGAACATGGAGCAAGCATAGAGCTCTGGTCCTCTTCTCCCCCTTGGGCCCCAGTCTGCCCTTGCCCAAATGGCGAAGCCCCCTCCTTGTGCCACCACTCACGAGTCCATGCTGCGGGGAGTGCCAATCAGGGACTTCATGCCACTAGGGCAGACCAGGCGGACATCCAGGTTCCCCCGGCGTGGGTGGGTGATGGTGACCGTCACGGCCACATGCTCCAGGGTCTTCATCCCAGATAGGTCCAAGTCTGCTTCTGTGACTGAGAGGGGAGGAAAGGGGGCAACATGCACTCTACACCATGCCCCCCCCCCGGCCATCCTGGCACCAAGCTGCCCATACAGACAGTATGGGGCATTTGCCATGAAAAAACTGCCACCTCCCCCCCTCCCCATCTACAAACCAGAAAAATACTAGGGGGGAACCTAGGCCAGGACAAAACCCTGGTTGACATCTGGAGGGGATACTTGACCACTTGGCACTTCTTTGTGTGCTGCTCAGGATGAGGATGGGACCCACTGGAGCAGCAGAGAGAGAGAGGATGGCAAGGGGAGGCTCTAGGCTTTTCGATCTTGCCAGCCTCTAGACACCTTCCTTCTTTCCTTCCTTCCTTCCCACTGGGCCCTCTCCAAACCAAGGCCCTCCCCCCAATTACTGCTGCCCCCTTGGGTCACTCCTCCTTTAAAGGGCAGCCCCTCATCTAGGGGAGATGCCAGGCTGGTTTGGGGTGTGTGGTACCCATGAGTTATCTTATTGGAAGCAGTGCTTGTGTTTGAAGCCAGGAGAGAAAACTTAAAAGAGTCCAGTTGGCTATTGTCCAGTGGCCTACTCATGGTTGCCCCTAGCTAACGGGAAACATGCCTGGACCTAGACATTCCTCCCAGAATCTTCTTGGACCCATGTGTGTGTGGAGGGAGAGCTTTTTTCTCTCCCATTCCCCCCACTCCACCCCCAGTGTTTTTGATGCTCTTCTACCAACCTAAGTTCCCAACATGGCCTGGTGCTGGACCCACAGGTGGGCGTGAAAGGGGTAAATTCTGGGAAACCCCCCTGATTTCCCTTTGCCCCCCCCCGAAATATTCCTCCTTTCCTTCCTTCATCCCCCCTCCCTTGCAACCAAGCCAACCCTTCCACAGAGCTGGGCCTGACCCTTGCATTCCTCCCTGGGGTTTGGCATTTCCCAGTCTCCTGTTTTATGGCTGCCTTTCATTTTCGGCTGTGGGGCAGAAAGAAAGAGATAATTCCTTTTAGGGAAAAGAGGCACAGAGGAGCAGCCATCCTGGCCAGAAACTCCCTCCCTCCTTCCCTCCCAGGGCTTCCAGCCTTTTAGGAAGGAATGGGGGGGGGCTCTGCTCCCTCCCCTCCATGCAAGAGCTTGCGGCTCAGATCTTGTTATGTCTTGCCGGAGGAGCTCCAGAGGCAGGTCTGGGACTCAGAGGCCTCTAGGAAAGTCTGGGCCTGGCATAGGGAGGGAGCGCTGTTCTTGGACTGCAACTCCCAGCCTTTGGCTCTAGGCTGGCTACATTCGGCTGCAGGAAGATGCAACCCAGGAGGCAGCAGGATTCAAACCCCCTGATGCAAGGGAGCTTGTGCGAAACACTCTTTAATGGACTGGATTGTACACTAAATGGGATCCTTCCAATATGGGGCAGGCTATAACCATGATCATAGAGATGATGATGATGATGATGATGATGACGATGATGCACATTCATATAACAGTGAAGGCTGCCCCCTCAATGCTCCTGGCTGGAGAGAAAGTCCTGTCCCCCACCCCCACCCCCTCAGGCTCCCCTCCCTTTTCTATTAAGGCCCATCAAGGATCCCACAGTCCATGTGGAAGGGGAACAGCAAATGGCCTCATCCTCCCCACCCCAACTGGGTGCTATTGAGGACATGGCCGGGTGATCTCAAGGAGCCCTACTTCAACCAGGGTTAGTTCTTTGGTTCCTCTCGCAGGGCTTTGGCTTGCTCAGAGGGAGCCAACACACCCCTCTTCTCCTCGGGTGCCAGCCCATGGGGCTCAAAGGGGTCATTGTAGCCCTGCCCCACCCCTCACAGACCACTCTTCTCCTCCTCCACCCCACAGAATGGAAGGAATCTCCACAACTGCACAATGGTGGCAAAACACAACCAAGGAGGAGGCCCAGGGAAGGGCAGAAGAAAGGGCTGTGGGGCTTGGGGATTTTTTTTTGGGTGGGGGGCGGCGGGAGAAACCCACTTCTGAGAGATGCTCCTCCTTCTCATCAGTAGCTGGGGCTGGGAGGGAGTTAGAGGGAAGAAGGAGAACCTCTGTGTGTGTGTGTGTGTGTGTGTGTGTGTGTGTGTGTGCAGACCTGGTGTTTATGCAGGCAAAAGGGTGGCCAAGACAGGAGCCACGGCATTGCCTAAAATGGTCTGAGGGAGCTGCAGGGCTGGATCTTGGCCAGCTTCCCCCAGGGCACGCATCCTGCCAGGGCTGAGCAAGGTCCCACTGGCAGCCCAACTTCAGCACCAGCTCCTTACACACACACAACCATACATGTATTGATTTGAGTATGTGTATTAGAGTGGCCATTTCTTTTCTCCTGTTCATTTACAGGGGGGCCGATCCACCCGAAAGCTCTTAACCATCTCATTCCCTGCTTTTGCACCTTTTGCTTTCAATTCCAAGTGCCTCACTCAGACATGTGGACATGTTGGCCTGTATGGCCCTCTCCCTTCCCTACATTTCTGCCACATGCTGGATCTTGGTTCAGGGAAAAGGCACCCTCTTCTTCTGGTTGGGTCCCAGGGAGTCCCAGGGACTGGCAATTTCCCCCTTTCCTGGACCTGCCATTCCCAGGATCTCTTGGGCTGGAGGATCACGGCAGTGGGACCAGTGCCTGTAGGGAAGCCGGGGGGGGGGGGGTTGCCTTCCTTATTAATGCCCTCTTTATTTCTCCCTTCTGCCCACCTCACCCAACCTGGCCCCAGCACAAACCATTCCAGGTGACCTCCAGCTGGTTGGGGGACAGGGGGATGGCTCGGCCTTCCTTCAGGATGGGGCTGACATACGAAGCCAGGTAAGGGACTGACTCCCAAATCTGTGGGGAGTGGGTGGAGAAGAAAGGTTAAACACCATGCAACAATTGGAGACTGCCCCACACCCTCCTATATTGTGTGTGGGGGGATGACATTGCCAGCCTAGTGCTTCCTGGATACCCCCCCCCCCCAAACCACACACACTTCTGGCTTAAGAGCTACCATGTCCCTGGCAAGGGCTAGTAGCTATTGGGGTATGTGTGAGGGAGTATTTTCCCCACCACCATAAGAAGTCTGTCTTCCCAAATTTTCCTTCATTCCCTAAATTTCTAGCATAACTGTAACTTAAAACTTTAGGCATCCAAAGCAAAGGGGGCAGCAGGCCAAAGCAAAGAGACAACTGACCATTTAGGCATCCAAAGCAAAGGGGGCAGCAGGCCAAGAGACCCAGGGGGTGAGAACACAGCAAACAGGAGAGATCTAGGTATGAACAATAGTCAATGTTTCACCCTTTCCAATATTAGGAATTTGGGGATTGAATGAAAATTTCATTTACGGGGCAGAGTTCTTATTTGGGGGGAAATGAGGGCAGTGGGCATTCCCCTACTCCCATAGCTACACCTCTGGCTAATTCTGAGCTACATCAGCCCCCATCTTCCCTTGTCAGGAGAGGGTAGTAAAAAGGTCCCATGGGGCAAAGCGGACCTGAAGGAAACAGGGCTTCCTTCCAGAGAGCCACCACTACCTTGGCTGCATTGACCAGTCTCCAGGCGTTCAGCAAACCAAATCCATGCTGGTGGCTGTGGCTGAGTCCAGCACTGTTGGTGTCCCAGCTGGCACGATGGTCTTCATACTGCAAAGGAAGGAGGGCAGAAAGGGAGAGCAAGCCATGGGAGAGCCATGGATCAAGAGTTGGATGTCTTGTCACTCATTGTCAAAGCTGCAAAGAAACACTTTGGATGGGAGAGTGGCTTCCTGTCCCCCATCTTCCAGAATCCCAGCTCTCCCTTACAGTCCATTCACACTATACAACGACAGTGCAACAATTCTACTTTAGATGCCGTGGCTGCATCCTGGCGATTGCAGTTTAGTAAGTGTCTCCTAGTGAAAGGGGAGCAGAGAAGGAGACAACCCTGTGGGAGGGAGTTCCACAGGCTGGGGGCAGCCACTAAGAAGGCACTACACCACCCTTCTGTTGAAGACCAATGCTGTGCAAACTGACTGGCATCTGAGAAAGCACAGGGGCTGTTTCCCCTACCCCAGTGAAACAAGTAGGTATGGACAAAAAGTTAGGCACCTTGAAAGAAACACTATGCCCTTCTGAAACACTGCTTACGCAACTGGGCACAGGTGTTACACAATGGCCAAAAGAAGGACAACTGTGTGCAAAAGGGAATCCAGCTGCCAGTCAGGGCTGGGCACAAGGGAGCTCACAGTGGGAGGGAGAGGAAGGTGAGAGGGAGGGAGAGGAGGGCCGTCCCAGGCTCCTGGCTCACCTTGGTGGCTGTAAAGACGATGAGATGCTGGATGTCCCGCCAGGTGAGGCAGGGCCGCACTTGCAGCATGAGGGCGATCATGCCAGCGGCCAACGGGGCGGCAGCCGAGGTCCCCGTGTGCCCCTCTGTGCATCCGGTGCCCCTCTGCAAATCCCAGTCTGTGGTGGCCTGGGAGAAGGACAAAACAGGGAAGAAGAAATGCGATTACGTCAGATTGGGAAGGCTTTCTAGGCAAGCTGGAAAGGTCCTAGGTTTGAGGGATGGAACAAGAGCAAATGGATGCATCCTGAGAACAAGCAGAGAAGGGAACGGCTGCACAAAACTGAGGAGACTGGCTAAAAATGACACCCACAGATACAGGTTAGGGTTTCTTCCAATCAATCAATGGCTGGAACTCTTCAAAGGACTAGTTGCACATGGGATCTCAAGCAAGGGCAGGCTGGAACCTGATTCACACAGTTCTGCTCCAAGCATCCCTAACCACACACATTCTGCTTAAAAACCTGCTTCCCTGTGCATGCTGCATTCCAGCTTTACTTCTGACTTTTGCTTTGACTGCTCTCCCATACTGAACAACAGACCCAATCTTGTCTGATTTTGGAATCTAAGCAAGGTCAGACCCCAGCTGATGCTAGGAAAAATCCCCACCTCAAGCCCTGGACAGAGACGGCTGCTAGTCAGAACTGTACAGGATGGATGAATCAAGGGTCTGACCAGTTTTTAGGCATCTTCTGGTGTTCCCAATTTCGTCGTCCCCGCCCCCCGCCCCCCGCCAAATGAGAGTAAGATCTTTCACAATCTCCACTTGTCTCATCCTGAACAAATTTATCTTCTCTCATTTTGGAAAATAAGCAGGGCTTGTGGCTGGACAATACTTACAGTAGATGCAGGAGGGAAGACCTGGAGGGATTTAACTTTGCTATATGGTAATTTCCTATGTCCCATTCCTACACTACTTGTAACTCCAGAGCTCTGTATAGCTCAGAAATTTATTCTTCCTGAATCTAACCATTATGAAATCTGGCAAACATAATTGCTTCCCTTGTGCTGTCTGCTCTTTATTTTTATTTTTCTGGCGGTTGGGGAGATTTGTGAAACACTTTCCACCACTATTTTTGTGTGTGTGTGAAGGGAGGAATTCTGAACAGATGGTGTGAGATGTCATCATAAAGCGAAGGGAAGGGAGATGTGGGTGATTAGAACAGGGGAAGACAGTTGCCCTTTGCTAAAGCCTGCTTGTTTATTTCGCTGGAGCCTATCATCCTTCTTGCAAGCCAACACTAGCTTTGCATTTTAGCTAGTTTTGGAACCTACACCTTTCCTTCTTAAAGAAGGAGTGAGAATTCTGCCATTGCGTCTGCTTTGATTAAACATCCCTTGGGATGTCTTGCCCCCAACCAGGGAAGACTTGGGTACCTGCAGCCTCTTCTGCAAGGTAGTGCAATGAGAACCAAAATGGGTGATCTGATCGCCTCTCAGGAGAAGGAAGTCAGGGGAAAGGGATGTAATAGACACACAGTCCAAGCTCTGCTTCAATGGGGGCTGCTAGATGTTTCTCTATATACCGCACATACACACACACAAAACACACACAGGCACAGGGCTCTCCCACTGGCAAATGATGCCATGGTTCAAGATAACCGGGCTGGCTTTACAAGGCTCCCAGCCTTCCCTTCCTACCCCATGGTCATATTCAGCTTGATGCTGAGTGGACACCTGTTCCCTGGTGAGCCTCTGGTCCTTACCTACAGAGACTCTGGTCCTTACCTACACAGACTGTGATTGGACTAACAATAAAAGGAGAAGGCAGAGATTGCCATGCCCTGCGTGCCAGTTTCAAGAAGTATCTGGCCCAATTTAGGAGGCCCTTCTCTCTGGCCTAAATGGAACTCTTCTTCTCATCCAGTGAGGTGCTTCTTTCATGACCCATGAACTAAGACTTGCTTTTCTAAAACATCGGAGCCTCATTCAAGGTTCCAGGTCCCTCTTTGTGCCAGCTGGCTGGTTACTGTGGGATCTGCGTCTGCCTCCTCCTGCCTTGCCAAAAACAAGATTTGCCCAATTGACTTTTTTATGCCGAGAGTGGAACCATTTTTTCAGCCATTAACAGCTGCAATCTGCACTTGGACGCTGGATGTCCGTTTTCAAACAAGGGCTCGCTTTGGCCAGGAAACACCAACGAGAGCGCCAAGAAGCTGGGTTAAAATTCTTCCCATTAAGGAAGCAGCAGAACACCAAAAAGAAAAAAGAACAACTCACAAAAACACCAACATAGGACGGCCAGCAGGAGAATTAACTCCAGCGTTTCCAAAAGGCAACCCAAACACCCTGTAAATGAAAACAAGCCAGGGAAATGGGACACTAGACAGGCCAGCTCTCTCTCAACCCTTGCAGAAAAGCCAGAGATATTCGCAAGAAAGTTGAAGCACCCTAACTCTTGCAAGCTCTGGCAGGTGAGGCAGAAGTTCCTTTTCTCACAGCCATTACCAGAGAAGAAAACAAGCCTGCTCTGAGCAGAGCCAGGAAGTCTGTCTCCTGGCTCTTGTTTGCCCCTCGCTGGAGAGAACAACACCAGTCATTGTTCCTGAGAACCCCACACTTCCTAGACCAGAAATGGTTGGGTGGAGGTGGGCACAAAGCAGCCTCTGCACTGCATGTGCCCCCCCCGAACTGTTTCTGTGACACCCCCCAGAGTCAAAAGGTTTTGACCCCAAATGCCCCAGACTCTCCCACATTTTTGGAAATGGCCTCATGCCCCAAACATGTATTGAAAATGCCCCCCAAGAGAGTATTTGGGGAGATTGTTTTGTGTGGAGGGACATGCTCCCCAAAGTCTCCTGAGGGGCTAATGCAGCCCCTCCCCTCTGACACCTGCCCACTCCGATCGTGGACCAAGGGAGGGGTTCAACAGATGCAGCAGTCAATATTTGGGCCCCTCTTAGCCACAGTTGCAATCATGAGCTTTGATCCCGAGTGATCCTCCACTAAGTTTAAAAGGAGATCTCCCCACCTGACAACATTGTCAGAGAAGGCCTACAGGTGAGGAAGGCAGCTCAGGGGGCCAAGTGCCACCAGGCCCAACTACCCCTCCCCAAGAGGGCCACATGGCCAAGACGAGGGCCCCAGGGAGTGTGTGGGCCACAGTCTCTCCTACTCACAATGCTCCTCATCAGCTTGTCACCACCGCTGAAGGTCACGGCCAGCATGGAGGCACATTCCTCGGCATAGAAAGGCATGTAGCCCATCTCGTCCACGGCACCTGGGGAGAGGCAAAACAGGCATGGGTCTCAGGCATGGTTGGCATGTCTCAAGTTGGACCAGAAGTGGCTTTGCAGGGGAGAGGGGCCTTGCTCCCCAGCACCCCAACCCCAGGGCTGGCAGCCTGGAAGGAAGCAAGAAAAAGCCAACTTACTTTTGCCCCATAGTGTGGAATGGACCCCATGACTGCTGGGACGCTGGCTAGCTGCGCACTCCCTGCTCTGGCAGGGGATTGGACTATTATTTTATTTTATTTCTATCCCATTTTTCTCCCAATATAGGACCCAAGGCAGCTTACAGTGGACACAATGCAATTAAAACAGCATGCAAATACGAACTTTTTATAAAAAAGTTAAATAGACAATACTATTAAAACTTTATTTTAAAAGTTAATTTAAAAGCATTTTAAACTATGTTTAAAACATAAAGCTTGAAGTCCAGCATGCTAGATGAACCTTGGGATCCCTTCCAGCTCTACAGTTCTTTGATGATAAAGATGATGACAATGGTGATATCCTGCCTTTTCCCCAATAAGGGACTCAAAGAAGTTTGCAAATTGGTATGATGCTTATCACAGAGTCATAGAATCATAGCATCTGAAGGAACTGCAGGGCCATATAATCCAACTAATCTATTATTATTGTTGCTGCTTTGCCGATATTGTTGCTATTTCACACTCCATCCCAATGACATTATACTGCAACTATGCTTTAAGTGTTTTCGTTTTTAACCATGTTTTTAATAATAGTTATTTAATTCTCTTTTCATTTTTGTAATCAATGTTTTAGCTGTTATTGTTTTTTAAACTATTGCAAGCTGCCTTTATCCCATTTTGAGAGAAAGGCAGGATGTAAATGCAACCAATAAATAAATTATGGCTGAGCAACCAAAATATCTGCTTAGGAAGGAGCAGATTCCCTGGACAGGAACTGCAGTCCAAAATGTTTTTTGGATGCAATATTTCCCAGCTTTGCTGCCCCAGAACATCTTCCACAAAGTCAAATGCCGCTGAAGCCAAATGCCCCATGCTCAGATCCTACCCCATTTGGCCTGGGCCCACATTACCTATGGTGACAGTGTAGATGGAGTTGGCATAGCCATCGTAGTTGCAGTTGTCATTGTGGTGCCCTCCATTGCCACTGGCCACCACAAAAATGCTGCCAAAGCCCTGACGGCCAGCCATCACACCGTGCTGCAAGGCAGCCTGCAGAAAGAGACAGAAGATGCTCTTTTTCAGCTTCCTCAAAATTTGTGTTTGTAGCCACCACAAACACAAGGACCTCGGCTGTGCTTCTGTCATCACCCCCAGACAGCTTCTGCAACACCACTCCTGCCACATACAATGGATCTGATATAAATTTGAGGTGAGCATGTTCTGGACCCCTTGAAGTTGGCAAGGAAGGAGAGAAACAAGTTCCTCTATACCTTTCCAAGCTGGTGAGGACCATCCACAGTTTTGCCATCATCATCTGGACCCCAACTGTGAAAACAGAACCCCCCAAAGAAACAACACTTAGGATCCCATGTGGAAACAAAGGAGGTGACATGATAGAGGCAGTTTTAATATCTGCAGGGCAGTCATCACATACAAGATGGAGGGAAGCCTGTTTTCTGCTGCTGCTCCAGGGATTAGGACCTAAAGCCCAACAGATTCACACTGCAGGAGAGGAGATTCCAACTACACCTCCGGTAGAATTTTTCTCTTGATGGCAAGAGCTGTTCTGCAGTGGAATGGACTCCCTCAGAAGGTGGTAAACTCCTTCATTGGAGAGAGAGGGACTCCGCTTCATTTTAAGCAAAGCTTGGATGGCCCACATCTCAAAGATGCGTTAGTATTGGTTTTCTTCACTTGCAGAAGGGGGTTGGATTAGATGGGCCTTGGGGTCTCTTCCAATGGTTCAGTTCTACGGAGAGACAGATCCCAGCCTGACTCCTGCACATTGAACAGGCGTAGGGCCCTTCTTCTCTCCTACTGACCAAGTGACTAACTGGTTCCCAGGAAGTGAGAATTTTGCAGGGAAGATCATGTGAGAAGGGAAGTGTCATGTGAAGCAGAAATCAACCAGGAAATCTCCCCCTTGTATTCCCTCAGGGGCAAGGCACCACACTGCTAACTTTGACCATATAATATGGGGCTGAGGGGCAGTCTCAGTCCCACCCTGAAATGCCTCCCTTCCCTTCCCATCCCGCTAGGCTCACTGGGTCTTACTGATGGGCTCCTGGATCTGACTGACCTGCAGCTATAGATGTCGTTGATCTGGTAATGCTTGTTGAAAGCAACAGCCTCCATGCTGTCCGTGAGTGGCCCGTCAAGCACACGGATCCCTGTAGAACCAGGAACAAGCGGGGTGAGTTGTCCCAGAGGCCAGGAAACCCCTCACAGGTAGCACACAGAAAAAGTGAGCTCCTCCATTCCTTCTAGGAGGAAGGAGGACTGCATTTCCCTTTCAGCCCTATTCAAGATTCACTCCTGAAGGGAAATTGTCTTGCCCCTTCTCAATCCCTTCAACTGAGAAATGGGAATAACGTGGCTGTGAAAACTAGGAAGAAAAAGGAGGAGGGGAAACCACAAAGCACTTGGTACATTATAAGAATTATTTAAACAAGAAGGGTCATTTCAGAGCAGCCAAGGGGCTGGGAGAACACACCTCCTTCCCAGGAAAAGGAAGCTGAGATCCTTAGACACAGGGTGAGGTATAAATATTGTAATTAATAAATATATGAGCTGAAGGAGAGAATTCCCATCTCTTGAATAGAAACACTGATACCACATTCTGCATAGCCCTTTTCGGTCATTCTGAAAGCAGGGAACCCTAATCGGCCATATACAAAGAAGGGAAGTAAAATGTGTGAGGAAGGGGTCAGGCCAGCCCCACGGCGCTGGGTCTTCCTTTTCATCTCCCTCTGTAGGGAGAACCTCCAGGGACAGAGGACCTCCAGGGGCAGAGGAGGGCCTCCCACACAGAAAGTCACCATCTACCTTCCCTAACATGCTCATGGGCCCTCCCCCTGCATTTATTTATTCTACTTTTTTAAAGAATAGAGCTTGTACATTACTATAAAATGATGGAGGAGTCAGCAATACTGTAGCAGCAACTGATGGGCTGAATTGGGGCTGCTAAATATTATCTCCACCAATTCTGTTTTTACAATAAGTACACAACCAGGAATTGGACAGGCCAGTCCACCCCCATCTTTTGCTCCCAGTACAGCATGTGTATATACACACGCACAAACACACAAAATGTTCCTCCTTCCCAAGACTTCTGTTGGAAGGATTAAAAAAAAAGCCTAAGGACCTTTCAGGGTGCCAGTCCTTCTGAGCCATACATTAATCTAAGGCTGTCCAACAGTAAACGGAGGCTGCTGGGCAGCTGGGCTTTTATTTTTTCATGCCAAGCTTCTCTGAGGAATATGTTGTGAAAGAAAGCAAGGATGCTTGATCTGGAGCCACGTTTTCAATGAGCCAGAAAGTTGATAATTAATCCAATTTGTATGGGAATTTTAGACTGGCAGTCAGCACAAAGGCTGCTGCAGATGGGCACCACACACCAGCCTCTGCTGTGGGGCCCAGTTCATGCCCACCTTCCAGTCTCTGGCACCGGCAAGCACTTTGCCAACTCTCTCATTCAGAGGTGCTAGACAGAGATTGCAAGAGAGGGAGGGAAGGAGACCGTCAAAACAAGACATGGCTCTCTTTTCCTGTCCCAGGTTTGTTTTCCACTCCAGAAACATCCAGAAGGCAGCACTGAAACCGTTCCATCTGGACTAGAAAGAGACAAATATCTCCACAACACTCCCTCTGCCCAAAACATGGACAAAAGGTGAACTGAGATGGACCAAGTAATATCCAGTATCCCACAACACACTTATAGCACTGTGATTGCATTTTAATTGCTGTAGCAAAATCCTAGGAAATCTGGGCTTTGCAATTTAGACCACAAATCCAAGAATTCCACGGGAAGTTAACACGTCTGTCAAAGTGGAATCATAGTGCTAGAACAATCTGGTTATGGGAAAGGGTGCTGAGAGCTGAATTCTCTATTCAGGGAGGATAATGCTGCTCCTTATCAGGCAAAGGCGCCATCTCATGTGCAAAGGGGAGAACAGTCGCCTCGCATCGCCTCGTGATCTCAGGGCAGATCCAAGAAAAATCAATTTAAGCAACTTAAGCAAAAAATAATAATTATGACCTCTGCCCGAAACTCCAAAGAAGTGCACAGGGGTGGGACAGGGGTGCCATGGCAAACAAGATACCTGCAATCCGACTTCCATAGGCAACGCCTACAGCGCAGAAACTGTTGTTGGAGACGGCCGCAATTTCCCCAGCGCACCGCGTCCCGTGGTGGTTGCCATTTTCCTCATCCGGGTGTGGCATGGGGTCTGGATCATTGGAGTTCAAGTCATAGCTGCCTTCAGGGCTCTGAAGGAGAGACCAAACCCAGGCTGAGTTCCCATCCCTTCTTTGCCATTGTATGTCAAGGGGATTTGAAACACAAAGGTCACTCCTACAGGCATCAGCTAAAAGGATCCCAGAAAAGCAGACAAGAGGTTTGGGATTACTGCAAAGGGGGACCCAAGTGGGGCTCCTTGCTTTTTAGCCATAGGGCAGACAACAGTGCCAGGCAGCTGTAGGTTTGCAGGTTGCTTTACTCAGTAGCGGTGTTGCCCTGGTGACTGACCCAGGTGCCCCTGCGGAAGCTGTATTTTACAGCAATGTCAGCATGTTTATATATTTGTTCTGTGTACCGTTCAAGTCTTGCAAACTCAGGTTTTCTTGATAAGTCAATCCACCTGCCAGAAGCTCTTCCACATTCCCTACTGCTTTCTGCTTTCCCAGCATTATTGTGTTTTCCAGTGACTCACACTGTCTCATAACGTGTCCAAAGTTTACTCATGACTCATAGTTACGTATTTATTATGCGTTGCAAGGCACCATGGTGTAAGCAGAGAAGTGGGGTAGCAATTGAGCTAAGAAATAAATAAATGCTGCACCACCCCATTTCCTAAGGACAGAGGATTGAAACTGATGCTTCCCCCAGCTAGGTCCAGTCTTCAACAGTTGCCATTTTCAACAGATTACAAGCCATCCTCTCACTGGGTGGCCTCTTGTCCAGCCCAGGCAGCGTTTGCTCCTCTGCCGAGGGGCTGGACAAAGCCACAGCTACTCACATAGTTGGGCTGGATGTCCTTGATGGTGTGCTCCACGCCGTCATCCACAACCACCACGGTCACACCCTGGCCTGTCACGTTCCTCTCCCACACGCCCGTCACGTTGATATCCATCCCAGGGCTCTTGCGGTTGTTCTAGGTCGGCCGAGGGAAGGAGGAAGCAAAGGTCAGAGGGCACACCAAGGAGGGCAACTGAATTTCCTTTCTGAAGCTTCCAGGAGGGGCAACCCACCTTTTAAAAAGCTTTCAAGTCCTCCCCACTCTGCCCATGAGTGAGTGCCCAGGCATGTCTACAGACATGTACCCACACAACACACACACTGAGCATCTCCGGGTCCCACCTTGGCTTCCTCAGCCTGGTTTCTCCCATCCCCATCGTGGGCAGTGCCGCCAAACAAACTCACCAGGTGCCACTGCTGGGGGTATTTGGGGTCATTAAAGGTCAGGCTGCGCTTGGACCGCTTCAGGAGCCTCTGCTCTGCATGCCACCTCACACCCTCATGCTGTGCCAACACCGCCTCCACTGACCGCTGGACGGCCTCAAGGCCCTGATCCACACCCTGGATGGCCGGCTGGTAGCCGAGGAGGTAGTGGCCTCGGAGTTCCCCGACGCGGCCCATGTTCACAAGTCCGGCTTCCTTGGCCAGCCTGTCTGCTTGCCAGTCCAGCTCCTCCTCGGAGGGAAGGGAGTCCTCCGGCCCACTCAAATGCACTGCCCAGGTCATCCCTCCAGGGCACGGGGGAGCCCCAGTGGCAGGCTCTGTTCCAGGCCACAGTTTTGCCCCACAGGCAACTCCGTTTGGCAGCAGCAAAGGGATCCAGGCCGGCATCAGCCAAAGGCACATGTGGACACGCAGTGTAGCCTCCATCACCGCTCTCCATGGTGGCGCCTTCTTGCCTCGCCAGGGAGGCATCCGACAGGAAAGCTGCAGAAGGCAAAGAGAAGAATCCCTTGGAATGGAAATGCATCAATAGCAAAGAAGCTGTTTCGACAGGTGAGTGAGATGTTCCTGCAAGCAGTCCTGGTCAAGAGTCTGATCACAGCGTTTTGGGCCAGCTGAAGTGTCCAAGGCTGACCAAGGCTGCTGCTTTGGCATGTTGGCTGCCAACTGACTTTGCAATCAAAGACAGAGGTTTATAAAATTATGCAGAAAAAGGGGTTAGGGTTAGGGTCATCCACACAGCACCATTATAGCAGTTTGATACCACTTTATGTGTCAATGGAACCCTGGGATTTGTAGTCTAAGGAAGCCCATAGGAATCCCCTGAACTATAGCAACAAAGCTCATTGGCAGAGAATTCTAAGAAGCTGACAAAACTACAAATCCTAGGACAGAAACATGGCCACTCAAATGGAATGAAAATGCCATGTTTGCGTAGTGGGGGCTCACATCCCCAGAAGTTGAAAAAGGGAAGATTTTCAACGTAAAAGTCTAGCTTTGCTTTTGCATCTCCAGAGCCACAAAAGGAGACCGTCCTGCAAACGAGGCCAGCAGAGTTAATATTTCACCAGCTGACCTCTTTTCCAGCTGACCCCCAAAGCCACCTCCTCCCTGGCCTTGCAATGTAGTCTCTTCCATCATTCAGCAGCAGCAGCAGCAGCCAAAACAAGGGAGGGGGAAATGCACCCAGTTTTATCACCTTTCGGACAATAGCTCTGGGTGGCTGTTTAGTTCGGCCACAGAAAGGCCTGCCAGGATCCCAAGCGGACCTCAGGTGAGATGTCTGCATACATACCTCCATCCATGCATACATAATATGATGTTCACCCTTTCGGACAAAACCCATCCAATCCTGTCCACCCTTTTGGATGAAAGGTGTGGCAAACTCCTAAGAGCTGTAACTAATTGACTGAAGCAAGAGATGAGGCAGGTAATGGGCTCATACCAATGGAGAGCCTTTGTTAGCTACAGTCATATTTTCATACTTTAAAGCCCCGTGTTTTAGGGGTTTGTTGCACCAAAAAGGTGCAGAAAAAGGGACCCAAGTTGATCCAAGAAGGGCTGGTGCGACTCCTGTGTAAGGAAAGATGACAATGGTCCAAAGCACACTGCAGAAATAATCCAGTTTGAAACTGCTTTAACTGCCCTGGCTCAGTGCTAGGGAATGCAGGGAATTGTAGTTTACTGTAGCACCAGAACTCTCTGATAGAGAAGACTAAAGGTCTCACAAAACTACAGTTCCCAGGATTCCCTAGCATTGAGCCAGGTCTCATACTGGATTATTTCTGCAGTGTGTTTTGGACCAATGTCTGGGGTGGTTTAGCTTAGGAAAAATATTGCCTATGGGGAGACAGACAGGAGAGAGGTGCAAGGAATGAGGGGCGACAGAGACAAAGAGCGTACGGTTCCCTCTTTAGAAACCCTGAAGCCTATTCTGGGGCCGCAGCCCCCGAAGCCAAATGGCCTGGGAGAGATGGGCAGACCAAAAGGAGGAGACCCTCACAGGGGTCACTATTAAAGCGAGGAACTCCCTGCCCCAAGATGGCCAGTCCCTGTCTTGGGAGAAAGGCAGCATATAAGAAAATAATAATAATAATAATAATAATAATAATAATAATAATACCCTGCACTGCAGAAGCGATGCAGCTTGACCCCGCTTTAAAGGACACTGCATGGCTCCATGCTATGGAATTCTGGGACTTGTACTTTTGTGAGATACTTGGCCTTCTCTGTCAAAGAGCTCTGGTGGCACAACAAACTACACATCCCAGGATTCCTGAGCACGGAGCCATGACAGTTAAAGTGGGGTCAAACTGCCTTATTTCTGCACTGCAGAGGAGACCTTGGGCATCTTTCCAAAGATGAATTTAGGTGAATGTATCCAAAGCCTGGGGGCAATTAGCCAGACTGGCCAAAGATCCCCTCCAGCCAGCTTTTGGGGACCCATGGCAATGGTCAGCCCTTGCCCAGCTCCCTTCCTGCGGGCGGGGGTCCCTTTGGGGCAGCAGGAGGAGGACAGGTAGGCCTTTGGCCCCCACCTGGAGGAGGACCTCTCCACGCACGCAGAATAAACCACTCCGAAACCCCTTTCTTTGGGGCCTAGGGGTCAAGCGACCCCTGCAAGGTCCAGTGGGGGCCACAGTGCCTCTGCTGGCCCTCCCCTCCCTCCCGCAGGGTCTGCCTCCCTGGAAGCCGGAGGGGACGAAGGAGCCCCAGGGGCCCACAGCCTGGCCACAGCCATTTGGCCGGCTGACCCTTCCTTTGGCCAAGGCTGCTCTGGCTTTGGCGCCTTGGATAAAATGAGGCAGAGAAAGGGGGGGACCTTTTGGCGAAGGGGGGGGGGTGGGCAGCCCCCCCCGATCTCCGAGGGGCGCCCCCTTCAGAGTCACCCGTGGGTCAGGCCAGGCCAGGCCAGTCCTGGGGGCAAAGAGGCCGGAGGGGTGGCCCTGGAGCCAGCCTGGACACTAGCCCTCCGCTGCCCCCACGGCTGGTGGTCCTCATGGGCGTCCTCATCGCTGCAAAACGGAGGACCTTCTGGAACACATCGAGAAGCTCAAAAGAGAAATAAATGTCGAGGGAAATGCACTCGTCTTAGTGATGCTCCGAAGGGAGGACCTTTTGGAAGCCCTCCTGGACCCGAGATTGGAAAAGGAGGACGCCCCGGTCCCCCGGATGGATGGTTGGTGGACCTTTCGGCCTCCCTCCTGGGCAGATGGACGAAATGTAGGACGTGTCCTGGGAAGGGAGGACCTGCGATCGCCCTGAGCGGTGGACCTTTCGGCCTGCCTCCTGGGCAGATGGACGAAATGTAGGACGTGTCCTGGGAAGGGAGGACCTGCGATCGCCCTGAGCGGTGGACCTTTCGGCCTGCCTCCTGGGCAGATGGACGAAATGTAGGACGTGTCCTGGGAAGGGAGGACCTGCGATCGCCCTGAGCGGTGGACCTTTCGGCCTCCCTCCTGGGCAGATGGACGAAATGTAGGACGTGTCCTGGGAAGGGAGGGCCTGCGATCGCCCTGAGCGGTGGACCTTTCGGCCTGCCTCCTGGGCAGATGGACGAAATGTAGGACGTGTCCTGGGAAGGGAGGACCTGCGATCGCCCTGAGCGGTGGACCTTTCGGCCTGCCTCCTGGGCAGATGGACGAAATGTAGGACGTGTCCTGGGAAGGGAGGACCTGCGATCGCCCTGAGCGGTGGACCTTTCGGCCTCCCTCCTGGGCAGATGGACGAAATGTAGGACGTGTCCTGGGAAGGGAGGGCCTGCGATCGCCCTGAGCGGTGGACCTTTCGGCCTCCCTCCTGGGCAGATGGACGAAATGTAGGACGTGTCCTGGGAAGGGAGGGCCTGCGATCGCCCTGAGCGGTGGACCTTTCGGCCTGCCTCCTGGGCAGATGGACGAAATGTAGGACGTGTCCTGGGAAAGGAGGGCCTCCTCCGCTTGGTCACTTACCGGGGGGGGCTCATGGGGGGCGCTGTCCTCCTTGTCCTCCTGGCGGGGCCCTCCTCCTCCGGCGCTTGCCTGCCTGACTGCCTCGACTAGAGAAGGAAGGAGGGCTGGCTGGCTCTCGGGGCCGGCGGAGCGCGTCACGTCCGGGGCGGACGGAGAGGAACCGGGGCCCGGACCGCCTCCGCCTCCCCCGCGGCACTCTGCACATGCCCAGGAGAGCCCTCGCCCGGGAGGCCGGCAAATGGCGGGGGGGGGGCGCCGCCGGGAGGGAGACGGAGGGAAGGATACAGAGATACTATAGATAAAGAGACATAGAGCTCTCAGGGCTATAGCTATAGCTCAGGTATATATATATATACTGTGTATATATATATGTATATATATATATATATATATATATACACACACACATACATGCATGTCAGATAGATAGATATAGATATAGATATAGATACACACACACACACACAGACACACACACGTATGTCAGGTAGATATATATATGGGGTATATGTATGTATGTGTGTGTGTCGGGTATATACATATATATATATATATATATATATTTCAGATATAGATGTAGATATGTGTGTGTGTGTGTATATATTTTAGATTTATATATAGATACACACACACACACAAAGAGGCAGAGAGAGAGGGAGAGAGAATGCCATCTAGAGATCCATCGTGGTTAATAATCTGACCTTAAACTCTATTCTGAGGGGATTTGCCTCGGCTTCCCCTGAGGAGGAGAAGGAGGAGGAGGCTGAGACGGTGTGACCTGCGACTGGGAACGGGAACCCTCTGGGTGGCCTCGGGCGCAAGTCACACTCTCTCAGCCTCCTTTCAGGGGAAGGCCGTGCCGAATCCCCTGAGGAATAAAGTTTAAAAGGGGCCAGTCAGGCTGTTATGACGCTCTCTCACAAGTCACACTCTCTCAGCCTCCCCTCAGGCAGGATGAGCGTGGTGGTTTTGGTGCTGGGCTCCCGTGGGGCTCTGTCGGAGGCTGGGTTGGGGTCGCGGCGCTTGGGCGAGTGACACTCTCTCAGCCTCCTGTCAGGGGAAGGCGCCCTCCGTCTCTCTGTGGCGGACCGTCCTTGGGGGCGCTGTGGGCCGGGCCTGGCCTCTTTCCCTCGCTCTGTCCTCTCCCTCTCGGCCGCCCTTTCCTTTCCTTTCCTTTCCTTTCCTCCTTCCTTCCTTCGGGAGGCAGAAGCCGAGGGAGGCCGCCATCCCACCCGACCCAGGAGGGGCCCTCAGCAGCCGACGCCTGAGGCCTGAGGCCTGGTCCTGCGGGGGGCGCCTGGAAGGCAGGTCCCAGAGCCCCCCCCCCGACCTCTGAGGGGGAAAGGGAAGGGGAGGGGAGGGGGGTCCTTCCTGTTTTTTTGGGGGGGATATCTAAAAGCGATGCCTCTCCCCTCTTCGCCCCCCTCCCTCCCTCTCTCTCTGTTTTGGGGGGCTCTCCCCCTCCCTTCCTGGGGGGTCCCTAGCTTTATGGGGGGGAGCCTTCCCAGGGAGATTAGGCATGCCCCCTGGCTGGACTGCAGCTCCCATCAGCCCTCTTGGTGGGAGTCCCTCTCAGTGGGGCAGATGGGGGTCCTGGGGTCCTCTTGGGGGTTGTGTGGATCTTTCAAGCTTGTCTTAGCATCGGAGGTGGGGGGGCTGGAAGGGGCACCCAGTGGTCAGCTAGTCCAGTCTCCAGTTGACAGACAGAAAACCCACAGGCCGATCCCCATCCCTGTCAGGGGTGGCCCCCCACTTTCTGTGCCAGACAGAGGGATATGTGTGTGTGTGTGTGTGTGTATATATATAGGATCCTGTGGGGGGAGATCCTCTGTGTGTGTGTTTGTGTAGGATCCTGTGTGGGGGACACACATCCTGTGTGAGGGATCCTTTGGGGGGGATCCTGTCTCCACTGCTGGCCCAGCCTTTAGGCACCCCAAAACCTTTGCCAACCTTCCTGGGGGGTCCCAAAATCACATTGCAGAAAATGGACATTTGCTCCCTGTGCAAAAGACGGAGAGAGACAGAGAGAGAAAGATGGGGTCAAATGCTAATCTGCTTCCTGCAGAAATCCAGCTGAGTATGATTTTGGCTCCAAAGCCAGCCATCTTTGTGAAAGGGGGGCTTGTGACCCTTGTGCTTCTGTCCTTGCAGAGGAAGGGCCATGGCATCGGGGCAAACGAAGGAGGAGGAGGAGGAGGAGGAAGAGGAAGAGGCAGCGGCGATGGCGATGGCGATGGCGATGGCGAGTGCCCCAGCCAGACAGGCGGCCCAGAATGATCCTGACCTGCCCAAAGGACTTGCCAGTTTGCCTCTCAGGTAGTCCGCTGGGCTCCCCTACTTTGTCTTGGGCTGCTGGCAAAATTTTGGAATTTTTAGATTAATATTTTTAAGCTGTGGATGGTTGAATCTGTGGAGGCGGAATCCCTGGGTAAGGAGGGCCGACTGTCATTTCATTTGGTTCCTCCTTTGGATGACCATCCAGTCTGAACCTCCTGAACCCTTGGATCTCAGGGCTTCATTTTTGTCTCCTCCTTGATTTGTAGCCTTAGGATCCTCCTTTTTGCCCCTGATACAGAGATTTAGGTTGGAAGGTGTGCATATGCCTGGGCTCTTTGCAGAGTGGCCTCTGGCTCCAAGAAGACCTTGGTCAGTTATTAGCGAGGCACAAGGAGTCCCAAACCCATCTGCCTGGTGACAGGGGCCCATCTCACTACCCTGTGTCCTCTTTCATTGGTTTCTGAGCCTTCCTTATCCACATTTTCAGAATGTATACACTTTCAAAAGGAAAAATAATAATATTACGTTGTTTGGTTGTCTGTCAGAGGCACCTGGCCAGGTGGCTTCTAAGGTGTCAGAGGGCTCTCTGTCGTGGTGCTGGGGTGAAATTTGTACCGGTGATCTTGATTGGCCTCTCATTTTTCTTCCTTTTCTCTGTCTCTTTCTGGGATAGCACAAGTGACCTTTCCGTTCACGAGAACAATGACCTGCCTCTGGCTGCTGCCCAGCAGACCCTTTTGACCCACAAAGAGAACTGTGACGAAAATCCCATGGAAGATGCAGAAAGGGATTCTGGGCACCTGGAGAGGGACTCTACCTTGCTGGCTCCCAAGGTCCCAGACACCTCAGAAGAGCCCTCCATTCCTGCCCCGCCACCTGCTGACCCTGGCCCTTCGAACGAGGAGCTCTCTTTTTCCAACTTGGACGATGCTGTGGGAGAAAAGAGACCCTCCTCCCCCTCTGAGGAAATCCCACTGGTGGCTCAGCCGCTCCCACACTCAGAGGACCAATCCATGGACCAAACTGGAGTCATCCTTAACTGCTCCAAGGCTGAGCTGGGAACTTTGCTCTTGCAGCATGGCAAGCGGCAGAATGGGTGCCCAGACTTGGAAGACACGCCCCTGGCAGCGCCACTGAGTGGGGAGAACCAAGAACAAGATGGCGCCTCTCCCAAACCTTCCCACAACATGGCCATCCAGGTCAGACGCCTCTTTGCAGGGGAGCAGGGAAGAGGGGGAGAAGATGCCCTCCCACCAACAATAGAGTCCTTCCTCCCATAGACCAGGGTGGAAAACTGTGGGGGGGAGCAGGGGTCAGTTTCCACCCCCCCCGGCCCTCTCATGAGCCACCCCCCCCCCCGCAACACAGTAAGCCAGAATGCTTTCACTTTCCTCTGCAGTCCCTCTCAAAATGGCGGCAGGAAGTAGTATGTTACCTCCACTCACCATTTTGAGAGGAGCTGCAAAGGAAAACAGGTAATGGGAGGCGGTATGGGGTTCTGGGGTGCTTGTGGGGGTGGGGGAGTATTTCCATGTGTTTTCAGTATTTGGCTGTTGACATAGTTTGGAGGTAAAAATTACTTATAAAATAAGCTAGGCTTTTTTTTAATTGAAGGGTTGGGGGGCTTCAGGTGCCACAAAAGCTGGGTGGGGGGAGTCCAGGGGCCCATGTGTCATGCAGGCCACACTTTGTCCTCCTGTGCCATGCACCAAAATGAGGCCCAACTGGTGAACAGGCACCCTATTTGGCACTGATCTTGTTCTAGCAGCGATGGCCGCCCTCTGGCTCTGGACTGAAAGAAAGCCTAAGGTGAGCTGGGTGGCTGTGGATGAGCCCAGCCCTCTTTCTCCTGGCCCAGCACTTTGCTTTCAATTTGCTTTGGCAAGAGAGGGCAAGGGCAGTTTAGGCTCTCCTGATTTGCCAAAACAAGAGCACCAAAGTCTGCTAGGAGGACAGGAACAACAAAACACCCGGAATGGAAAGCTCAGACACATGCATACAAATCTGCTGTGGCTTCTCAGGGACATTTTTTAACAGGGCAATATCTCTTTTCCCTTTGCAGACAGACTTCAAGACGGCTGACCTGGAAGTGAACACAGATCAGGACATTGAAAAGAATCTGGTAAGTGCTGGTGTCTTCTTTTGCCCAATAAGCTTTTCCTCTGCTTGGGAGGAGGACAAGCACTCCCCTTCTCTGGGGCTAGAAAAAGAATTCCCTCATTCCATTTCTGGAGAGTCTTCCAATCCCTGAGAAGGCATTGAGTTCATCCCTGTCTTCCCCTACCTTGGCAGAAGGGGACAGGGATGAACGTGTTACTGAAATGAATTGGTTGTGAGACAGAGGGTGATTGTATGTGTGTCTGCCTCCAAAGTGTCTTTTTGGGACCTGGCAGGGTAAAATGATGTCTGAGCGAGCTTTGCTGAAGGAGCGCTACCAGGAAGTGCTGGACAAGCAGAGACAGGTGGAGAACCAGCTCCAGGTACAGCTGAAGCAGCTCCAGCAGCGACGGGAGGAAGAGATGAAGAATCATCAGGTAGCAGCCTTCTCCTACACCAATGCTTTCTGTGGCTGCTTATCCCAAAGAACTGCTTGTCTGGTTCTCTTTCCTTTTTTCTCCCTCCGTCTCTCTCCCTCTGGATGCAGCCAGAAAGTAAGCTGCCTGACACCAGACTTCAGGCAGCTTCTCCATCCAGCCTGGATGGAGAAGACACACACAGACACACACACACGTGGCAATCTCTTTCCTTCTCTCCATTCAAATCATTCTGATATTCTCAGCTGTTGTGCTTGTGAGAGAAACAGCTAAAGGTTTTGGAGTGAGAACTGTAGATAGTTGGTCTGTTGTTGGTGGCTGGAGCCAAGCTGAAAAAGCATTCGAGAGCAAAGAGGCCTCACTGAAGTCTTCTGGGGCAACCTGGCTGCAAAAGCAGTAGAGATACATGGTGGGAGGGGGCAGCTGTTGAAGTTGCTGGATATACCTTGTGTGAACAGAACGTACGCATAAACTCTAGAAGCACTGCATAGATGTTAACTCTTTACTGCTTTTCCACATCCCCCTCCCCATCAGGAGATCCTGAAAGCCATTCAAGATGTGACTGTGAAACGAGAAGAGACAAAGAAGAAGATGGAGAAGGAGAAAAAGGATTTTTTGCAAAAAGAGCAAGACTTGAAGGCAGAAATCGAGAAGCTCTGCGAGAAAGGGAGAAGGTAACTTGGAGCATTAAAGGTGCCCTTTGTGGCTCTCCCTGGAGGTAGGTTTGGAGTCAAAGAGAGAGGAAGGACTTTGGTTGTCACTAGTTGTGCTTTTGCTCAGCTGTTTTGGCTACCTGCCTCCCTCTCAGCCCCTGTCCTTTGCCCCAGATCCAGCTGACCCAGGTACCTTACATGGGGGGGGGGCACACCTTAGTCTGTCCCCTCAAAGGGTAGATTTGAGCCCTCCCCCAAACTGGATCAAGAGCAATGGATTTGGCTTGTGTGGCCTCATTATTCCAGATTGGCAATTCTCAACTCTCATGGGGAGAGCAGCATCTTCATAAGGCCTCTGCAGGCATAAACTCAGTGGCCTTTGCTGGTCTTTAACTTTTTCACCGTGGTCTTTATCTTTCTCTGTCTCTCTAAACAGGCTGCTGAAAGAGCAAGAGGAGAAGGAGAGCAAAATTGTTTCACTCATTGTTGAGCAGTCTGAGGAAAAGTAGGGCTCTTTCTTATTTGTCTCTAAACCAGGGGTGGACAACTGTGTGGAGGCCAAGGGTCCCATTTCCTTCCATGGACCTCACTTCTCACCACAACCAGCAAGCCCAAATACATCCTTTTAATCTGTAGTCTCTTTCAAAATGGCAACATGAAGTGATGTCAAGTGACGAGAACAGGCATTTCAGAGGAGTATAGGGTTCTGGGGGGTGGGTGGAAGTATTTTTGTATATTTTCATGCTTGTGGGGGGCTTTTGGCATGACTTTGAGCCACTAAGTGCTCAAAATCATGTTTTTTTAAAAAAAAAGACATTGAGAATGTTGGGAGACTGGGAGGGGCTTCAGGGACCACAGAAGAGATTGGGGGGCACACATTGCCCACCCCTGCTCTGGCCTGCCCTTGCTGTGTGAAGTGCCCAGTCTGTTAAAACTGCAAACAGGTTGCTGAAGGATGGGGGAGGCCAGCTATAACTCATCCACACTATCGACTCAGGCGTCTGCCCTTCACCTGCCCTCTCAAAGGCTCAGTGCCAGGATTACATTTAGTGCAAGGGTGGACAAAGTCATCCCCCCTTCCAGTTTTTCTTTGGGGGAACCCAATTCGATTCAGGCCCCCCAGACCAGCCTTTTTATTTTTACAAAAAAGGGTGAATTGCCTTTTAAATAAGCTGTAGCCCTTGCTGCACTGTTTTAAGATTTTAAAAATATTTGTTTTTCAAACTCACATGGACTTCCACCCACTTTGATTGGTTTTTGTTTTCTTTTCTTTTCTTTTGTCAATCCATGAAACCCCCAAAGTGTCCCCAGGACAGAAAATTGCTCCTCAGGCCTGACTAATTTCCCTTTTCCTCCAGTGAGCAGGATGATGATGGTGATGGTGATGATTATGATTATGATAAAGAATTCTAGGGTGGCTTAAGTTATGCTGTGGGTTCTCCAGAAAATTAGAACAGGAAAATTTTATGAATAATATTATCTGATTTAGCATGTATTCAAATACATTCAGTGCTTCATGTTGAACTTACTTTATTGAATATATGAGAAAAGAGAAAAATGTATGCTTCTTTTCCATGGGTTTCTAGGTTTTTTTCAGTTCTTTCCTCCTTAAAAGATTAGAACTTCACATCCTAAACTTAGCACATCTAACATGACTGCTTGCAGTAAAAGAACCCATACAAATGTGGATAAAGGTAGAAAGGTGTGTGTGGCCCTAAATCCTGGTTTTCTCCTTAGGGAGGTGTGGGAGCTAGAACTGGACAAGCTGAAGAACCAGCACAATGAGATCAACCAGTCTATCCTGGAGGAAACAGAGCGGGCCTGGAAGGCTGAGGTAGGTCTCCTGAGTATCCTCAGCCTGCCCCAAAGTTGTGGGTGCACTGTGGCATTTGACCCCCAAGGGAAGGAGGGAGGCATGAATATACTTTCAGCTTAATTTGAAGGCATATGTTAGAGTCTGCCAAGAGTTGCCACCCAAGAAGAAAACCCTGGAGGGCTACCATACTGGTTCATCTGCCCGCAAAGACTACAATCCACTCTGAAGATGGGTGGTGTGGAACTTTCTCCTTCCCAGATCCTGTCCCTGGAGAGCCGAAAGGAACTGCTGGTGCTGAAGCTTGAAGAAGCAGAGAAAGAAGCAGAGCTGCACCTCACCTACCTCAAGTAAGTGGAGGGGCCGGGGCTCCCTTGGGGCAAAAAGGCCACATGGCATGGGGTCACAGGCAGACCTGGTGGGCCAAACTCCTCAGTCTGACATTGTCCACTGTTTTCCCATCCCCATCTCCTCTTGGGTCTTGAAAAGAAGAGAGAAGAGTGAAGTCGTAGACTTTCATGGCCGGCATCCATAGTTTTTTGTGGGTTTTTCGGGCTGTGTGGCCATGTTCTAGAAGAGTTTCTTTCTGACGTTTCGCCAGCATCTGTGGCTGGCATCTTCAGATAAGAGTGTCTCTTACTCTTTTATTGTTATTTTCTTAGATGTGACAGGCCAGGGCAGCCCATGTCCAAATGCAATTTGGGGAGGGCCTTTTGGGGTGACCAGGTAGTGGCCCAGAACATAGCCAGAGGTGGTGCTCAGGAAGCCTCTGTGCTTGGTTTCAGACTCCTCCTATGGCCCTAGGATGCTTTTTGGGAAATTTCACTCTGGGCAATGTAGCCCAGGTGGAGGGAAGGACCTCTTGTCTTGTTAGCAATAGCCTACAACCATTTTGTTGTGACTAAATTAAACCCATTCAAATCAGTGGAAACTTGGGCTTATGTATGCTTCATTGAGTCAGTGGGCTTACTCCCATTAAGACACCCAGTTAGAAGCAGGCCGGTATTCCTTGTGCTTCTGTCCCTTGGAGTAGGAGCCAAGGTGTGTAGTGCTGCCAGTATTACCTGTCCTGTGACATCACACATGCCCATCTGTGACTGAATGTGTGCAGCGCCTTACACAGAACCTCTGGTCAAGAAGAGCTTTCCTGGGCTGGGCAGCTCAGTGCAGAACAAGGGAGGAAGACATCTCCTTTTCAGCTGGAGAGATTAATATTCTCTCTCTCTCTGTCTTGGCTGTTGGCAAGAGTGTGGCTAAAGTCTCCATTTTGCCTCCACTGACCTCGTGTCCGGACAGGTCGGCACCACCCACACTGGAGACCATCCGGCCAAAGCAGGAGTGGGAGACAAGGCTGAACAGGATACGGATGACCAAGGAGAGTGTCCGTGTGAGTACAAAGCTGCCCTCTCTCTCTGGAGCAGGGGTTGGAAAGTGAGAGGCTCTGTGGTGGTAGTGGGGATGTCTGATGCAGAACAGCCCTGTCTTCCGAAGTCCAGTGAAAGAGCATCATGTGGGATCCGCAGGCAGCTGTGGCCACTATAAACACTGAACTGGCCAGGAGGGCTTCTCCTAGTTTGATGAAGCACTAGAGTTCCCTGGAAGAGAGTTTTAAATAGCCCTCCCTAAACCACAAATCCTAGGATTCCATAGAATGGAGCCTTGGCAGTTAAAGTAGAATCATAGTGATATAATGGTGCCATGTGTCAGGACTCTAGGTGGGGCTAGTGGCTTTCTGCCTGCTTCCAGCTCCTGTGGGTTCTGGAGTGTGACTAACACTTGCCAATTGTATGTACCGTTGTCTTGCAGGACCAGTTCAACGACCACATCCAGCTGGTGCGGAACGGGGCCAAGCTGAGCAGCCTCCCCCAGATCCCCACACCTCCTCTGCCGCCACCCCCTCTGGAGGTGAGCCTACCCCCTCCCCACTGATGCCCCCGTGTCTTCTTGTGGGTGGTGGGGCTCCAGAGAATTCCTTGAGAATCCCTGAGAATCTGCTTTTGTCAGCAGTTCTTGCTTCTGGCTGGTCAGACCCTGAGGGCCTAGGCTTTGTCCCAGTGGTTCCTGCAGCTTTAGGGTCACCCTCCAAGTAACTGGCATTCCTTCTTGTCTCTCCCTCTCAGACAGACTTCCTGCTGCCCGCCTTCCAACCCAATTCCTCTCTGGCCCCGCGGCTGCCTTTTCCCCTCGGGACAGTCCCTATGCCCATGGTCATGCCCAGCGCAGATCCCCGGGTGCTCACCTTCCCCCTCCTCAACCCTTCCATCTCCAGGCCCAACCAGCCCTCGCCCCCTTTGCCTACTTCTCAGGGCCAAAGCAGCCCTGCCCTTGGCTCTCTGGTTGGCCCCCGCATGGCCCCTGGGGCTTCACTCCCTAACACCCCACTACCACCAGGCCTGAGTGGCGTCAAAGGGGCCTCGGACTTCCACAGGCCCCCACCGGTGGACAAGCTGGAGAAGATTCTGGAGAAACTATTGACACGATTTCCCCAGTGTAATAAGTGAGTAAGGCAGTTTTGGTTTCTGGTGGTGGGAGAGAAGTTGCAGCATGGGGAAAATCATTGAGGCCTGAGTCTCAAATAGCAGCTACCGGGGAGGAGCACAGGTGGGCCAGCCGGTAGTTTAACCAGGACCACCATCCCCCTTCCTGGCCCTCCTCTGAACAGAAACAGTGTGTGGCCAGTGGAAGCTGGAAAGGGGACTAAAGTTGAGCCTCAGAATGTTTTACTGCAAGGAGCATGGCGGGTGCCCTGGACGTTGCTTTTTTCTTCAGTTTGTGTGTTGTTGGATAGGGGTCAGCCTTTTCTGCTCCCTCCTCACAAGCGAGACCTTGAGGAGGAGGAAGTTCGCATCTACTGTAAATACTCGACTATAAGTCAACCTCATGTATATGTCGAGAGCAGGTTTTGGTGGCAAAGTTATGGATTTTTATATAACCTGTGTATAAGTTGAGGGTAGAACTTAGGTGCATGTAACAAAGGATATAACGAATGAAGGAAAGGAAAATGATGCCAAAGCACAATGCTATTTTCCCACCCAGATATTCAAAAAGGCCAGGTGTGGCACCGTAGTGGAAAAAATAGACGGTTGCTGCTTCTTTTAGTTCCTTCCAAGATGGACTAAGCTCTTGCCTTTTGCCACTCTACTCAGAAAAGGGGATAGTTCCTTTTTGGATAAGAGTTAAGGTACAGTATTTAAGTACTTACATTGACCCATGGATAAGTCAATCCAGGTTTTTTGGGTCAATTTTTTGACTAAAATTTCTAGGCTTATGCATGAATACATATAGTATATAAAGTGTTCTTCTAGAGCTTGGAGAAGTTTATAAAATGACCCAGCATTCCCTAGCCAACATGGCAGTGGCTGTGCTAACTGGGAGAGCTGCAGTGCAAAGGCAAAAGATTTTTCTATCTTCTACTTTCACTAGGCTTCCTTTGGGGCGAGAGAGACAGCCTTCTCTCTTCATCTCTGGAGATGAGGGGGCTCAAGAGTGTCTATTTGGGTGCCCCTCTCCTTCTAGGGATGGAAAGAATATTAGAAAATATTTGAAAAATGGTTGAAAAACAGTTTTCCCAAGTGTCAATATCCCCAGATGAGGGAAATCCTGGAAGGGCAGGGATCTTTGCACTTTGGGAAGTAAGTCTGCACAGAAAATGCATGTGGGTCTTTTGTACGGAAAACACATTTTTTAAAACAGAAGTCTTTGAAAACTGCAGTTTTTGACAACTTTCAGCAAGGGGGAAAATGGTAAAATTATCCCCTTTCTACAAGAATAAAATTTACAAAGATGGATCCCTTTCCACCAGCTGATTCCTCTGCCATTTTCTCCCCTCTTCCTCCTCCTCCATGGTTTGTCTCTTTAGGGCACAGCTGACCAACATCTTGCAACAGATCAAAGCAGCACGAAGGACCCTGGCAGGACTCACCATGGAAGAGTTGAACCAGCTGGTAGCAGCCAAACTGGCAGAGCAGCAAGAGCGGGGGGCAGCAGTTGGCACGCAGGTAGGCCTGGGACTCAGGGCTGCCTCTGCATGCATTACCCTCTCGGCCTCTTGAAGACAGTAGGCCAGGCCCTGCTGCCTGCCAGGAATTGAAGGGCAGGGGAGTTTATCTAACCCACTTACTCCTTTTTCTCTGCTTCAGCCTCATGGGCGGATCTGCCCCCCTATGTTCCCAGCTCCTCTGCCGCAGATGAGCAACCCCATGTTCTTGCCATCTGCCCAAGTCTCCTATGCTGGGACACCCTCTCAGGTGAGAGGGGGTGGCTCTTTTGAAGCAGGGCTCTTGACTTGGTGGGAGGGAATAGCCCAGCCCACCAAACTCATGGCTGCTCTCCCTTTTCTGTCCTCTGTGCCCACCAGACCCCTGCAGCCTGCAAACTGTGCCTGATGTGCCAGAAGCTGGTCCAGCCCAGTGAGCTCCACCCCATGGCCTGTTCCCACGTCCTCCACAAAGAGGTGAGTGCCCAGCTGAGCCCCAGAGGCAGGCGGGTAGGTCTCTCAGAGCAGGGTGGGCTCTTCACAGCCTTTGTGCCTAAGCATCTCTGGCAGCAGAAAAGATGTCCACAAGGGATGCAGCTCTGGGGTCTTTTCACACTACTCTTTCACAGGCTTTGATCCCACCTTAACAGCTATGGCTCCATCATCCTCCAGAATCCTGGGATTTGTGGTTTGGCAAGGCATTAGAGCTCTCTGGCTGAGAATTCTAACCACCCCCACTGTAAATCCCAAGATTCCATAGGATGTTGCCATGGCAGTTAGAGTAGGATCGTGATGCTATGTTAGCGCAATGTGAAAAGCCCTCTGATATGATACCAACAGCCTTAAGATTTGGGGTTTCCAAGCCAGACTGTCGCTAAAAACAAGAGCCTCCACATGTTGCTTTAACACATCTTCTAATTAATTTGATTCATGGTGACACTCTCCTAAGGTTTTCCTGGCATGTTTGATTATTCAGAGGATGTTGGCCACTATTGCCTTCCCCAGAGGCTAGGGAAGTATGACTTGCTGAAGGTCACTCAGTGAGTTTCCAGGGCTCAACAAGGATTTGAACCTTGGTCACCCAGAGCCTCAGCACTGGTTTTCCACATTCCTCACCAGAGTATAGCTGCTGGGAGTTGCAGTCCAACTGTCTTTGGAGAGCCATACCTCCTCTCTTCCTCCCACCAGCTTTTTCACTCTGACACAGTTTGAGGCTAGATGGGAACACCAGTGTCCCCCACCCCCAGTGTCTCCTGAGAAGCTAAGAATCTGGGTCCTGTTGGTGACTTGGGTGGGTGTCTGCAGAGGTTGTGAGCAAACAGTGAGGCTTTCTCCTTTTTTGCAGTGCATCAAGTTCTGGGCTCAGACCAACACAGACGACACTTGCCCCTTTTGCCCCAGCCTGAAATGACTCCTGGGGCATCCGGGACATGGACGCCACCCTGCAGCACTTGCCTGGGGAGCCGGGGAGAACTCAGCCAAGATGCCCACAGGCACCCCTGGATTTCTACAGCTCTATATTTATATGGCCATGTATACACATGTACATTTTTATTCTATAGGGAATGTGTGTATAGAAAGTCTGTATACATACCAGTTCATAATAATAAAGTGTGTATATTATGCAGAACAGCTTGCTGGATGCTAGCCTCTCCCTTCTGTTGCGACCACTAGGAGGGGGGGGGGATTATCCTGTGGAAGTCTTGGGATGGGCAAAGAGGCTCAGGGTTGGCTTTTCCTCATGGCAACTGCTTCCTCTGCCCCTTTTCCTAAGGACACCATCCTCCTGTGCCCAGAGAAGAGAGTTGCTGCACCACAAATAACTCGGGTTGGAGCAAAAGGATTTTCTCTCTTTAATGCAATAATTTACTTTAGTAATATTCATAATTCTGACGCAGACATGTGATGGGTGGATGGAGGAGGAGTGGCTGAGTGTGTGGGGGAAAGTGCTGGGATCTCAATAAGTGCCTGCCACAAATTCCTAACACTGCCGTGCAGATCCTGACATGAGCATGCTCTCACCCTTTCTTTCCTTTTCTCTCTGTTGGAGGCAAACTTCTAGGATAGGAAGTAGAGGGACTCTTGCCTGGTCCTCGACACAGCAGCCTTTGGGTCCTTTGGTTCCCCTTGGTGGTCCTCCTGCCCTTCTTCCAACTGCCTTGGAGTCCTTGCTGAAGTGGCTTTAAGGCAGCAGTGACTGGCATCCTGGGTGGCATGGGATGGGAATGGAGGTGTCTTGTGTGCCATTTTGGGAGGCAGGGATTAAGGGTCTGGTTGGTGCTGGGGGTGGGTAGGCTAGAACCTAAGCAGGGATCCTGTTGTGGTCTTAGGTATGCAGAAGTTCCCTCACGTAGTGGGTTGGACATTTCTGGGCAAAAGATAATAACCATATTCAGGTGAAGGTTATGGAAGCAGCTATGTGTTACTACACATTAGTTGTCTTATGTCACAACTCTGTAATAAGGTGGCATACTGATCGTGTGATAGGGACTTGGCCTCACCTGGAATACTGTGTCCAGTTCTGGGCACCACAATTCAAAAAGGATGTGGAGAAACTGGAGCGTGTCCAAAGGAGGGCAACTAAAATGGTGAAGGGTCTGGAAAGCAAGCCCTATGAGGAACGACTTAGGGAGCTGGGGATGTTTAGCCTGGAGAAGAGAAGGCTGAGAGGTGATATGATAGCCGTGTTTAAATATTTGAAGGGATGTCATATTGAGGAGGGAACAAGCTTGTTTTCTGCTGCTCCAGAGACTAGGACCCGAAACAATGGATGCAAGCTGCAAGAAAAGAGATTCCACCTCAACATTAGGAGGAACTTCCTGACAGTAAGGGCGGTTCGACAGTGGAACACACTCCCTCGGAGAGTAGTGGAGTCTCCTTCCTTGGAGGTCTTTAAGCAGAGGCTGGATGGCCATCTGTCGGGGATGCTTTGATTGGGAGTTCCTGCATGGCAGGGGGTTGGACTGGATGGCCCTTGTGGTCTCTTCCAACTCTATGATTCTATGATTCTATGATTCTATGATTCTATGACTGGCACTCAATTTGTGCCCATTGACTAAAATTGTTTGTTTCTTTCCTGTTGGCCCACAAGGGACCAGTCCATGGATCACAACTTGGGAGTCGCACTGGTCTGGCACAACTAAGGCTCCTCATTCTGAGAGCATGAACTTAGGCAACTTCACTTTGAAGTCACATCTCAGCCCCAGTTTCCAGATACTCTGTTACAGCTGGGTAAGTTTGCCAGAGTGAAAACTGGACACAGCTCCTGTGCTTTTAGTGTTGTGTAGAAGAGGAAATTTCAGTTTGTCACACAATCAAGTAACACCTGCTGAAATTCCTTCTGCAGAACCTTTAGTCATCCTCTCCTGCTTTCACTCTGGCAACTCCACAGCTGACATAGATACACAACACACACACTTGTACTCCCAACCTATAATGGCAGCACAACCACAAAACAATATTGTGTGGGATTAAGAAATAAGTTCCTAAATGCATGTTTGGACTCAAAAGTGGACAGTCCGAAAAAGACGAGATCACTTGTCTTAAGGCAGGGGTGGCCCCTGGAATCCCCTTTTTTGGCCTCTGAGCCCCTCAGTCTCCAAACCCTGCCCAATTTTATTTTTAAAAAAGTCAACACAATATTAGGGCAATTTTTGCCTCAAAGCCACACAGAAAGCCCACCCCACCCCCCGTGAAAACACTCCAAGAACCCCAAACACTTCCATTTTACTCAGCTGTCCCTCTCAAAGTAGTAACAGAAAGTGAGGGAACATCACATCCTTTCACAAATTTTGGGGTGCATCCTGAGGGTTGGATTGAGGAGGAATCTGGGCCTTGCCCCCACATGGGTGCCAAGCCCTTTCTGCAAGGAGGATCCTTTACGGATGCCTTTCCCAAACTTGGTGAACTGGGGTCCCCTACTCATCTTTGGCCAGCAAACAGAAATGCATAAAGACCTGCAGGAGAAGGCTTTATCCCGCTGCTTTGGGGAAGGAGGCACATCCCGAGAGAAGGGCAGAGAGTGTGACACAGAGATGCCCTCCGCCCTCTCCGCATGTCGGTGTCCTTCCAAGGGCAAACACTGCCCTCCTCCCCCCATTCCACAGAACAAGGGGTACTGCTGGCTCCTCTGCCAGAAGGCCTCCTCCCTGAGCTCCTGGGTGCCATCCAAGAAGGACTCTGAGACGATGGCTCCTCTGCAACAAAGACCAAAGAGGCCTTCTTTGACAGCCCAGGGGAGGCCAAGCAATCTGGCACCGCCTGGGAGGAAAGACCCCTGAGATACAGAAAACTAGGGTTGCTGCCGAGTGCAAATGGGAGAGGGCTCCTGTGCCTTTAATGGTTGTGTTGAAAAGGGAATCCCTGCAGGAATTGCCCATCAGGACTCAGGGTAACAAAGCAGCACCTGCTGACATTTCCTCTGCTATAGGACCATTAAAGGTTCAGGAGCCCTCTCCAGTCTGCACTCTGGCAACTCTTTGCAAACCTAGCGACAGCTCCACAAATAGGGCTTTGCAGTTGCAGGTTCTTGCCGGCATTGCATCTCCTGAAAGATCCTAATTTTACAAACCGCTTGGTTGCGTTGAGAGCAACTGTGGCCCTGCTCCCCAAGACAGCCCATTACAACAACGACCAGAGGTGTGTGTGTGTGTGTGTGGAGGGGGGGGGGAAGAGAACATCCTTCAGCACCACATCAAACTAGGTACAGTCCATAAAGTGCAATTACCAACCCCACACCACCCCAACCTGCCCGCCCCCCTGGTACAAAGTCCATCTCCCCGCAAAGCCCAAGCAAACAAGCATTTGAAAAGCAAACAGACCTTTTCCAAAACAACCCAAGTTGTCTGGCTCTTCTTCGTCCGCTTGCATTTGAGACAAAACGAAAGGGATGTGGAAGCCAGCACTGCAAATATTTACAGAATATTGTACAAGCAGAAAGCACCTGGTCTTCCAGCACACAGAAGGCAGCCCTCTACAACTGCACTGCAAGAGCTCCAAAACTAGGCAAGGAAGGGGTGTCCTCCTCCACTCCAAACACAAAGAACCACCTAACTATGCATTTAAAATAAAAGAAAAAAGGAATTGGAGATGTGGGATGAGGGGGTAAAGGAAACAAGCCATAGCCTTCCAGCGGCCCTGGACTTAAGCAAAGAGCCTCTTCCATGGAGCAATGCCAGGGGAAGGGCTCAGCCCTGCAGGGGTCAGTTACTTCCCCTTTCACTTGGGAGGCGGATGGTCACTATTTGGTCCCCATCACTCCTGCAAGCTGCTGGGGCTGCCCATCTCCTCCTCCTGGAAAGAGGGAGAGGATCTGGCAGCCAGAGTCCTCCTTGGATGCTGAACCCCAAGGGGAGAAATGGGAAAGGACATGCTGGTTCTATGGGAGCACAAGCCAACCCAGGGCACCCACACCCTCCTGTCCTTTCAGTCCGGGCAAAGAGTGTGCCTCTGGGCAAAGTCCCAGGGTCCATCTGCCCAGGGATGGAGGGAGGCAAGGGCAGAGAGACACACACACCCCTTGCTGGGATGCCCACCTCCGCCTGGTGGAGTGAGGTGGCTCTTCCTCCGCTGACCGGGGCAGAGCTGCCTGTTCTGAAACTCCTTGCCTTGGCCCCTCTGTCCCAACCTGCAAGAAAGAACTTCTGGACTCAACAGGGAGGAGGCCAGCAAACTGCAAGGTTAAAGCTCCATCATTCCCTCCAAAGGGTCAGCCAGAAACCCCCAGCACCCCCGCCACCTCTGTAGCTACTGCCCTTGGCCAAAATGTGCCACCAGCATCTCCAGGAAAGGCTTCCAAAGGTCCTGGTCTGAAAGATGACCCTCTCAGAGAATTACTGGGGCCACTTGGCACAGACATCGCTCAACAAACAGGACCCCGACCCGGTTCACCCAGGGCAGCAGAGCTCCTGTGTTTACCTGATAGCGGTCAGTGTGGACACAAAATGGGCCACCAGCAGCTGCCTAGAGTTGATCCGTGGGGTGCTGGCCAAAAAGCTCCAGCCACTGGAAGAGGAGGAGGAATGGGGGGGATGGCCATCCTCTGTTATGGACAGAAGGAGAAATGTATTGGTCCTGCCAAATAAGGTGGAAAGGAGGGCAGCTGAGAGCCTCACACTGTCCTGATGCACAGCCAAGATGCTCCATGAACCATGGAGCCAAACCCCAGAAGAAAGCCGGGGAAGGTGTGATGGTGGGGACCCCACATTCCTTTGGGGAGGGTAGGAGGGGGGCATTTCCCCTGACTCCACCTGGGCTTCTCCTTTGCCTAAATGCTGGGAATGGCAAGCAGCCACCTGCAGCAAGTCAAGCAAAGTGTTGTCTGGTGGAAAGGATGGGGGGCTATCTCCTTCTTTTGTGTGTATATGGGCGGGGGGGGGGGGGGCTCAGGCCTGTCAAGTATTCCAAAGAGATGGGTAAGGGGGTCTCTATGGGATTCCAGAGAAGCCGAGCGCCTGCCTGCCTGCCCCTGAAGCCCCAGAGTCCAGCTCATGGGGAGATGGAGGGGGGACTTAGCAGAATTTGTGAAGGATGGGGAGTGGTGCCAGTCCAAGCAGAATCCACCTGAGCCAGGATGGGGGTCAAGACCCCCGAGAAGAGAAGAGAAGAGAAGAGAAGAGAAGAGAAGAGAAGAGAAGAGAAGAGAAGAAACGGAATAGGAAAGGCAGTGAGAGGACAGCCAGAGCGGTGGCGTCCTGAAGAGGGGAGCCATTGCTCACCATTATCACTGGCTACAGAACAAATAGACGGACCATTAGGCTCCTGAAATGAAGGGGACTGTCTGGGGCCCCCCAAGACCCCTTCCCAACAACCTCACAAACTGGGTCTCCCTCGTGCCAAAACGGACACCGTGGAGCGCCAAGTGTTGGGGCCAGTTCCATTCTGGAGGCCTTGAGTCGGGGCTCCTGACAAAGTGCAAAAGGAAGGGCCTGAAGGGGAACCCCCCCCCCCCAGTGAGCAGCAACAGGGTCCCCCTTTCTGTTTCCCACTTTTGTACATTTTATATATATATAATATATATATATCTGTATATCTATGTATATTTTGAGAGAGAGACACACAGAAGCCCCTTAAGAAACAAGAGCTACTCTCTCCAGAAGCAACACCAAGGGACCCCCCCTTGTCAGCATTCCCCGAAAGCCTTCCCCATTCCTAGACCTCATGAACAGTCTCCAACATCAGCTGCCTTTCGGGAGCAGAGGGAGAGCGGCACACGCCAACCACTTTGAAGCAACGACAGAAGGAAAGTGCATCCTGGAGCGCAGAGAGCAATGCAAGGGCTCCAGAAGGCCACACGTGCCAAGCCCCATTCAACCCCATTCACACATTCCCAGCGTGGGGCTGGCAAGAGGCATCTCCACCCATCAGAGGGGTAGAAGAAGAAGAAGCTGGAGGATGAAGAGGAGCAGGAGAAGGAGAGTCGGTCGCTTTTGCTCACCGTGGGGAGCAGAGGTTGCGCATCTTTTGCCACAAGTGGTCCAGCTAACCAGTCCCCCACCGGTCAGGCCCCCGCGGCCCCCAGAGATCGGCAGCCGGGCCCCCATGGAGACATAAATGGGCTCTCAGGGACAGAGCGGGGAGTGAGTCTGTCGTCCCCCTTGGAGTCCACGTCCGTGCCACCGCTGCCACCACTGCTGCCACCTCAGGCTTAGGGAGGGCACCAGTCGGGCGGCATGTGGGAGGGGGAGAGAAAGGTCTCACTTGAGCAAGGAAATGTCGTCGGCAAAGTCATCGTGGCCCCTCTGGAGGCATCGGAGGCAGCGCCACTGGGAGACCATGAGGCAGAGCGGGAGCATGAAGAGGGCGCAGATGGCGGCCATGACGTACGCGATGGTCATCAGGGTGGACTCGTCTGTCTGGGGGATGTTGTAGCCGCAGTCCTCCATGTCACCATGCAGGAAGGGACCCTCCACTGCCACCGTCCGGAATTCGTCATGCACTGAAGTCCCAGGGAAAGGAGGGAAGAAGAAGAGGCAACGGGGGTGAAAACACCCCCAGACAACCCCAGGGCCATCACTCTGCCCCAGAGCCCCTTGCGGATGGAAGGGTCTCCGCCGCGTCCCGCCGGCCTGCGCGGTGCACAGGAGGGGGGCAAAGGAACAGGGTCTTCTCTGCATGAACACCCCAACCAAGGAAGACCTTCCTTTCACAGAGCCAACTGGGCCGCTGGTGGGGGTCTCTTTCCAGCACAAAGTGACACCTTCTATATCAGAGCCTTTGCCGTTGCTGTTGTGTGCCTTCAATTTGTTTCTGACATATGGCAACCCTAAGGGAAATCTACCACAGGGTTTTCTTGGCAAGTTTCTTCAGAGAGGGTTTGCCCTTGCCCTCCTCGGAGGCTGAGAGATAGTGACTATGGGCCCCAATTGATCTCATCCAAATCTACCCACCCATCTATGGTTTGAGGCTCTTTCAACTTGTTAGAAATTATTCCACTGTTTTAAATATAATTTTAGAATTGCTAGATTATTTGGGCAGGCTGCTCCCCCAACGCCCTCCCTTTCCTGCCCCCGCCCCTCACCGGCGTTTTTACCGTGACAGGTGCTGACGGCAAAGCCGATGCGCCTGCGGGCCCGATCAAAGACCACGTAGAAGCCCTCCATGATGACGGCCCCCATGACGGTCCCGGTGGAGGACTGGGAGATGGCGAACTTGTAGCACTCGTCCTGAGAGGTGGCCACGTCCTCCACGGGCCGCAGGTATTGCTGTGGGGAAGGAAGCCAGAAGAGGGATCCTCTTGGTCAACACGGGGAGACATGGTGCCCAACTGCCCCGAAGCCCATTCACCCCAGCCTCTCCTCGCCCAACTGCAGTGGATTCTGGCACCCACCTGGGGCAGGATACTGATCCGGAAGGACTGGTTGGTGGTCTCGCCCATCAGGTAGAGAGAGATGACTGGGAAGATGTGCCAAGGGGTGGTTCCCACTTGCCAGCAGACCAATTGCTCCCCCAACCAGAAGCCATCAGGGAACTTCTCTGTCTGTGGAAGAGGGAAGAAGAGACTTACCAAACCAAACAAATCTTGGGTGGGCCAAGGAGAACGTGACCAGGAGATGGGTGGGAAGGGGGCCAGCATACTGTCCTACTCACCTGAACCCCAAAACCTCAAATATAGAGAGGGTCCCCCAGACAGGTCCTGGGGGCTTCCCCTCCCCAAGGGTGCAAACAAAGAATTAACTTCTACGTTGTAAGATCTGTGCCAGGAGATGTTCATCCACTCCCTTGGGAGAAGGTCTGGGTTCAGGGAGATGCCATGCACCAGGTAAACGTTGGTGTACATCAGGGGTGAGGGACCGGTGGTTCCCACATGTTTTCTCCCTAAATCCCCCAGTAGACCTAGACCAAAATACTGTAGATGGGTTCTGTGGGCATAAACCCCAGTTACCCTGGCATATAAAGACATTGTGGAAGGAGATATCTTATTTGAAGCCAACTGGAGGCTCCGTACTTTCTGGCCCATCTGGACACCATGCATGATGCAGTGGGCCTGAGGTGGGTTGGGGTGGGGACAGAGGCCTTGTTAAAAGATTATGACACCCCAGACATCCCCCTTGTTGCACTTCTCTCACCGAGGAGGCTGTCTTGATAGACTTCACAGCTGCATCAAAGACCTTCTTAGGCAGACGGAGGTTGGTGGTGCCGCTGTCTACGATACTCTTGTCGTAATTGTACTGTGGTAAGGGGGGGGAAGATGGCAACCTCAGGCTCCCACTCCCCTCACACAGACACCCCACACATTTATGCATGCAACCCACCTCCTCCCTTGAACGGTACACCGGATCATGCTCACAACTCAGACCAGGCGGGACCATGGTGAGCTTTAGCCAAGCACTGTGTCATCTGCACTGGCAGAGGCTGGCATACTGTTAGTGACATGGCCAGGCATTATGTTGCACTATGTACATATAGTGAGATTTTTGTTACGACATGAAGTATGCAGGACTGCTATGCAAGCCGTAACATATTAAAGTACACAGAACAGGATACAAATATGCATGACCTCTGGGCATTGTGCACTGCAACTGTACAACAGATTGTCAGTTATGCGCACTGGCCATTGAGCCACACATACATTGTGCTATATGGGTATTCAGCGTAGGAGCTGCACAGTATAACTCAATTGGCAGTTAGTTATCTACACTATGCAGAAATGAAGAAGGATCTTGGCCACAGTTGGACTTGGAAACGTTGGACTACAACAACCAGAATCCCTCCACTGGCAGCATGCAGGACTTGCATCTCAATCTGCCCACAGGAAGAGAAGGCAACCCAGGACTTTTCCTCTGTGTGTTGCACCCCAGACCACCTCCAGCCCCTCACCTCCTTGCAGTCCATCTGGAGGTCCTGCCCATTGATCTCAATCTTGACAATGATGACCTCGTAGTACCACTCCTTCCGGATGGGAGTGTACCAGACGCTGCCCCGGTAGAGGGACGGGTCGATGCCTCCGATGATCTGGGAAAGGGGGCACAGGGGAGGCATCAGGGGAAGGCATGGGGGAAAGGGGTTGTCTGCTCATGACTACTCTCAGAGCTCAGTGCTTCCAAGGTGGGGGCCCTCCTGTCTTGCACCTAAATACTTGGAATATGGCTGTGGTTGCTCAGTGGTGAGAGGAAGACACTGTATGTATGCTCAGAGGTGGCCCTGTCTCTTTCTAGAATGAGCCCAGGCCCAGAAAACAGGTCCTGGTGGCCAGGCTCGCTGCTGGGTTGCAACGCATCTCCCCTCAAGAGCAGAGAAAAGAGCAGGGCCCCTTGCTGCCCGCTGCCACTCACTATGCTGCCCCCCACGGATGCCAGGGCCTCGGTGTCGTTGGGCAGGAAGCCTGCTCCGCACAGCTGCAATGAGAAGATGTTGGGCACCTGCGTCTGCTTCACCAGCGAGTCAAAGAAGGGCTCCAGGGTGTCATCAGGCTGAGAGGAGAGAAACGAGGGATGCAGCGTTAGTTGGCCCTGGCCAGGATGGAAGAGAAAAGCTGCACAAAGAGCCACCCCTAGCCAGCATGGCCAACAGTCAGGAACTCGGGAAGTCCAAAAACATCTTGAGGACAAAAGGCTTTGACAACTTCTGGACAAGAGCAGGCACTGGATTGATGTGGCCCTCCACACATCGTTGGATTTCAACTCCCATCATTCTTCACCACTGCTTATGCTGCTTAGGGGTGCTTGGGAGCTGCAGTCCAGCAACTTCCAAGGGTTTCTTGATTCCCATCCCAGTTCGGACTGCAGGCAGCTTCCGCCTTGGCCCCTGCAAGGGTGCTGAGATCCACTTGCAAGACCTGAGATCCAAGCTGATAACTGATCAGGTTCAGTAAAAAGGAGCTCATAAAGTACTTAAGGATGTGTCTAGGGCTAATATTTTTTAAAGCCTAAACCAAGAAAAGAATAATGTGGAAATGTGCAAAAACTTCCAGTGGAAAGGAAACATTCGAAATTATTCCTTCTTGCTCCAAAGTACAAAGTAACTAAAGCCTTACATCTCTAGTTACCACCAAAGCATTACAATTAAAAGCAAAAGCAATTTACTCTTATTAAAGTTCCCTATTGTTTTCCAGTCCTATTTGTAGTCCCTGTTCATTCCCCTATCTTTGCAATTGTCTTTTTCTTCCACACTGCACATTCGTCATCCTCATTGTGCATTGTGTCCTCCTCACAGCAATGCACTAGCCAAGGTTTGCTAAAGGTTTGGCTGTTCCCAAATGAACCCAGATTCTAAACTATGCCAAAGTGGGCTTCAAATTCCCTTCTCACACACTTTTAACTGCTGTTCTTGTTGCTTTTGCTGTTGTGAGCAGCTTCATTTATACTCCACCTTTCCCCCAAGACTGGCATTCAAGATTGGGTTACAAATTTAAGTTAAATTTAAGAAATAATTACAATATAGTTAAAAGCATACAAAGAAGTACAATTAAAATTGAAAATTAAGCTATTAAAAAACTAATAAAAGCAGTTTATAAAGCATAGTTCTCCCTTGGCTGTTTTGATCAGTACTGGAACATTTTGGGTTCTCCCTTGTACATTGTGCCCCAGGAACCCCCTTCCAGAGGAGTCAAAATGGATGCCAAGCTCACCCGGGCAATTTCCGCATAGGCCAGTCCCAGGATCCCTTCCCAGTTGGAGCCGTTGATGAAAAACTTGTCCGACTCGGTGATGGCAGCGATGTTGGCACGGACGGTGACGTTTGGGCCATGGGGGATGGCCACCAGGTCGGTGCCCAGCTCTCCTTGCCACTTGCCTTGCGTGTAGGGCACATAGACCCCCTTCCGCAGGTCCCGGTAGGTACTGGAGCTGGAAGAGACCCCCGTGAGAAGTTGGAGGGCAGGGAAAGGGTGGGGAAAGTGGGCCAGCTGGGATCAGGTTGCCAGAAAGAAGGCTGGACCTGTATCTCTAATGGTTGTGTAGAGGAGGGAATCTCAGCAGGGGCTGCTTGTCATACAACCGGCTAAGGAGCCGCCCTGCTGAAATCCCCTCTCCTGTGCAACCACTAAAGAGACAGCAGGCATCTCCAGCCTTCGTTCTGGCAACCTGATTCATAAGAAGAGCAGTAGTTAGAAGTGCCAGAGTGAAAAGAGTGAAGACTTTGGTGAACCTCTGGGGGAGAAGAGCTCCTCAGGGAAGGAGCACCCCACATCAAGTGTTTGCTTGCCCCCTACTTTATATGGACTGAGCCAAAACTTCACTTTTGGCAGAAGAACGAAACTGCAAAGGGACACGGCCAAGGTGTCTCAAGACATTGGCTGAGATGGAGCGCAAGGGCAACAGAATAGCCCTCTGCGACTGCCTCACTAACTGGATGCATGCCAGTGTGTATGTGTGAACCTATAGACCTCCCCTTGCACATTCCCACTGCCTGCCCCGCTTCTCTTTAGCTGGAGGGGCAAAATCCCAGCGGCATACCTGCCATAGCACCTGGCTAGCTCTCTCCAGCCATGCCCTGGCTAGTCTCACCTCATCTTCAGTCCACACTCCTTGTCCGGTGCCTTGCTCTGCCCACTCTCTTTCCTTTCTGCCTCCACTCCCAAGGAGATGAGGCAGCCATGCAACCCCAGGTTGTCCATTGTATCTCAGAGATGGAGGGCCAGACGGTATCCCAGTATCCCTTCTCCCCACCCAGTCCATGACACAGAAAGGAGCTGTTCCACCTCAGTCTGTGTCCAGATAATGACTGGTGTCAATCTGGCACTGCCTTGGGGAGGGGAACCAAATGGGCAGAGGGGAAATTGCATATGAAAAACACAGCTCTCTTGCTAAGACCAAGGCTGTGGTTATCAGGACCCACACGTGGCGCTGGTAAAAGACCCAGGGGATAGGACAGGCAGGCAAGAGGGCCTTCCTGTCAATGGGGAGGGCTTCCCCAGCCCCACACTCCTCCTCGCTCGCTCGCTCGCTCAACCCACATGGACCTCTGTCCATCCATACTCACAGCTGGCGTCGGTAGTACCGCCTCAGGAAAGGGTGAGGAGCTGCTCCCACTGCAAAGTTACTGCTCCCCGTGTCCACCAGGATATTCAGCTGCAGAAAAAGGGAGAGAAAGGGAGAAGGAGCAGGAAAGAAGGAGAGGGTCAGTGTGCTGCATGCAAGGGAGTCAGCATGAGAGCAGAAACGTGGAAGGGATGACACCACACAGACGCCAAGCCTCCAGGAAGACAAGAAGGATGGCCCTCTCCAGCAATGCCATCCAGCAAAAGTAAGCAAGTTTTGGTGACCACAGCTCAAGGTGGAAGGTGTCCAGAGGAGACTGACTAAGAAGATCAAAGGTCCAGAGAGCAAGCCTTATGAGGAACAACACCTGGATTGTTTTACCTTGGAGAAAAGGAGACTGAGAGGTGATATATCTGTGTTTAGGGTAATCCTTGGCTTCCCTGCCCTTAAACGTCTCCAAAGGGCTTGAAGCGCATGGCCAAGATGCACCACCCAGAAGGAGCATGGCTGCTGTGCCTGGGTTTCCAGGCAGGAGGGGACAAAGGCCTCAGAGTGCCCATCGCCCATCATCCTCCACGTTCTTCATCTGGAGTGACAGCTGGGCCTTCTCACTCTGCTGCAGTCTAGCAGGCGGCGGGGAGGAAGCCGCAGGCAGATCGGCTTCCATGTGCGCTGGAGGAGGAAGGTCAGAGCGCCCAGGCGACCCCCTCCCGCCCAATGGCACTGCAGCTGAAGAAGCCTTGCCTTGCTCTTTGCCAGATGCACACAGCAGACCCAGGACCAGCGAGACCCACAAAGCCCAAAAGCACCGGCATCGGGGGGGGGGGGGGAAGGGGGCTGCAGCTGCTTGAGAACTCCCCACTTTCTTCCTCCTGGCAAGGAAGAGTCTGGGGTCCCACTCCAGTTGGGGAGAGCTCCTTGCATTAAGGCCAAGCTAGGTAGCATCTGGTTGTCCTTGTGCTCCTAGACTGCCGCTCCCATCAGCCCTAGCCAGCATAGCCAAATGGAGAGGGATAATGGGATATGCACCCTCAACAACATCCAGGGGGCTGCTAAGTTATCTCCCCTGCCCTGAAATGCCAGGCAGCAAAGGCCCCTGGGGTGAGATCTTGGCGGTCACCCCTTGCTTTGAGCTCAGCAGACGGGCGGGAATTCCTCCCCAATTCCAAGCCCTATAAGGTCAGCAGTCCAGCATGCTGAAGCAGCACCAAAGAATCACACACATACACCCCCCCAAAAAACACCAGCCTTTGGATGCAAGAGGTCAGTGGTTTCCTGCAGGGCAACCTTTGCAAGGCCACCCCCATAATTCTGGGAAGGACCTACGTGCGCCTTATCAAGGTGAGATCATGAGAGGCCATCAGGGCATAAGGTTCTTCTATATTTATCCAGCCTTTCACTAAAATTCATCATCATGCCGTTCCATGATGCAGCTCACTTTAAAATCCCATCAAAAGCCATTAGCCACTGTGCATAGATTGCCTTCCCCGGGTTACGAGCATATTGTGAGCAGCTGCACAGAAATGTGTCACGTCCTTTAAGCACTTTACACATCACCCAACCCCCCCAACCCCCCACTTTTGCTTAATAGTGTTTCATGGAAGAATCAGCCTTTTCTTTTTTTACACCAGTATATATATATTTTGAAATATCACACGGAAGCTTGCTCTGGACTGCTTGTGATTTTGTAACGGCCCTTTTAACAAGGAATCCTCAAAGCCACCACCACCACCACCCCCAGCTGTTTCTTCTCATTTTTCCATGGGTCACACAGTAACAGAGAACGCCATTGGGGCTGGCACTCCAAGGGCTGACCTAAGATTATGGGCTTAACAGGACTCAGAAATTGGGGAGAGACTGTGAAGAGTCAAGAAAGCAAGAACAAATTAAAAGGAGATTTAAGAATACAATGCACAACAGATTGAACTTTGAACACCTTGCTCATAAATGTTCGGTCAAATGAGTTGTGTGTGTTTACGTGTGATCTTTTGCTTTTATCTTCCTACTTTGGTTTAGAGGCAGTGTGGTGTAGTGGTTGGAGGTCAGAGAGTTGGACTAGGAGTTTGGGTTCAGATTCCTGGTCAGCCATGGAAAGCCACTGGGTCACCTTGGGCAAGTTATGATCTCTCTGGCTGCAAGGGAGGCAATGGTCGCAAACCTCCTCTAGTCCAAGGAGAAGGTTGCTGTTAACTTGAAGACACATAACAAAAACATAACTTGTTTTGTCAGGAAAAGAGGTAGAGAAGTGTGTTTTATTGGGCTTAGCATCTTTCAGGTTGCCTCCAAGCTCTGTTCCAAAGTGACTTTGGGAATGGGAGACCAAGAGGGCAGCATAGAAGACTCCCACTCCAAACACAGTTTTGTTGCCCTTGGAGGTCTCTTGCTTTCCCTGGCACTTATCTAGCCTTGCTCCCTCAATTTGGTTTGCAATCCACTCTCTCAGACCCTTCACATCTGAGAAGCCAAGCCTATGGGGCTTCTTGCAAGTGGGAGCATGAAGGACGATGTCCTTGGGAACAGAAACCCACCGTATTTCTGCTCAGGAGAGTGGAAGCAGCGAGTGGCACTGCATCCGGACATGTCTCCTTCTTGCACCTCAGAGGAAACTGCAGCAAACTCCCCACTGGGTCCTCCAGCAGTAATCCAACCCAACCCCCGGCTTCCTCTGCTCAGGAGCCAAAGCAGCGCTGCTCATGTCAGCACGCTCAATGCTCCTCCGCTTGGCACGGTCAGAGGGAGGAGTGTGCCAACAGGGTCACCCAGCAATGCCTTGGGAGTGAGGTCTGGCTACCAGGTCACTCGGACAGCATCTGGAGGGGCCCCAGAGCAGACGTGGGAAATGGTGCAACCCTCCAAATTGGTTAGACAACAATTTCCTACCTCCTTCACAGCCAATAGTGAGGAATACTGGGAGTTGTGGTCCAACAACTCCTGGAGGATGGCATGCCTGCCCTCCCTGGCCTAAAGCAGCACAGACTTGGGGATTAGAGAGAGCCTGGCAGCCTTAATCCAGACCTCACAAGCATCCCGTCCCCTCCTAATCCCCAACCAGCACATGCCAGGGAACAACTTCTGCACAGACCAGAGGGGCCACAGCTGCAATGGGGCGGTGTGCGCATGTACACTCTCAGGGTGGCATCACTTCTCTCTGGATCTCTGCCTCCTAAGCCTGGTTCCCCCTCGCCTTTGGGCACTCCTTAAAAACCAGCCCTGTTCTCCGTCCTCTTAAACACTTGGCCTCCATCCTGTAAGGTTCACTCCTCCTGTACTTTGTAAGCAAACACACATCCAGACACGAGGATGAGGCTCTTCCCCAGACAAAGCAGCCTCCGAGGGTAGCTGCAGCTGCACCTGCTGGATGCAAGCACCTGGCTCCCCTCAGCCCCTTGCTTGTCTATGGCCACCAGGTGCAAGACAGAACCATGACATACTCATGGCTACAATCAGCGCATGACAAAAAGAGATTCTTCCTAAGCGTTAGGAAAAATTTCTTGACTGTAAAATCTGTTTGATAGTGGAACAGACTGCCCCAAGGGTAATGGACTCTCCTTCCTTGGAGATCTTTAGACAGAGGTTGGAAAGGTATCTTTCTGGAGTGTTTTAGTTGTATATTCCTGCATGGCAGGGATCGAGTGCAGTCCCTTTGAACCCTAAGATCTTACGAGTCCATGTTTGCTAGGAATAAGTCCCAAGGGTCCCAAGGGTCAAGCTGAACCTTATGCCGAAACTGGCATTCTTGGAGGGGGCACAACCAAGCCAAGCCGAAACGGCACATCACAATTCTCCGTCCCACCGCCTGGATTTGTCTGGTGCCTCCAGGAGCCTTGGGCTGAGGAAGCAAGCAGTGGCCACCTGACCTCTCAGGACTGCCCCACAAAGGGCACCACACGAGTCAAAAAGGGCAAAATCCCACCCCAGTCAGTAGCAGTCACTCAGGTAAGGAATCCGTGCCAGATCCGTGCCAATCTGCCCTTTAAAGGAGCTGCAAAAGGTACTGAGCGCCCAAACTCTGCCAGGAAAAGGCACAGGCTCTCCTGGGGACGGTCACTGGCATTTGTGCCCTGGACAAAATCCACCTTTTCCATCTGCTTCTACCTCTGGAGGAGACTTTGGGGGGGGGGGGCACAAAAAGAGCCCAGCGGCCATGTCAGTGGAGGATGGGAATCCAGTCCAGGTTTTAGGCTGCAGTTCAAAGGCGCTCCCCATGGTGCTGAAGGTCTTCATGGGACCAGAATTCAGCACCTTGGAGAGTGCCTTTAGAGCCAGAATGACAGCCTGGCCTGGATTTGTTGTTCCAGGGAAGCCCCTGGGGCCTCGGGGCCCTGCTCTGCCCAAGGCCCCCCCATGGCCCCCCCATGGCCCCCAACTCCTTGCAGGGCTCAGCTTCCACATGCAATGCTATGCTCCTGGCCCTCAGGCGCACCGAACCCCCCCCCCAAAACAAGCCTTGCTCTCCAGCTGCCTCCCCAACCGAGCAAGGATGACCCCCCCCGAGCCTCAGGGTGCCCCAAGGGCCCTACAGCCACCCTGCCGCCCGCCGGATGGACTGGACTACATCCCCCATCATGCCCAGGCCCAGAGAGCTTGGCACTGGCCACTGTGGCTGGGGGCCATGGGGCTGTAGTCCAGCGCAACCAGAAGGCGGGTGACCCATTGGGGGAAGATACTTTACCGCCTGACCAAAGTCTGAGCCTGAGCATCTTCTGGGACCCCAGCTGGTGGTGTTTGTGGGAGGAATTTGGACTGCCATTTGGACTTCCATGCCATTGATTCGGTTTCTTTCTGTGACCCTCAATAGGCAGGTAGGGGACCTGGTGGCCTTCCCCAGGCCTGGAGCCACGCTTGACCTCCTGGCACCAGCCTCCTCCTCCTCCCCCCCCCCCATCCCAAATGGATGCCCATGCACCCCCTTGACCTAGGAGCACCATATGTCGCCGGCAGCTTTCCCAGGGCCAGGGCCATCCATGGAGGCCTTCCTGGACACGGGCTGCCTGGAACAGCCTCCCCTTTCCCCACCTGGGCTCCATGGAGAGGGAGAGGGACGTGTGTGTGTTGGGGGGGGGGCACTTTCCACAGCCAGAGTCCTTCTGTGGCAGAGGGGTGCAGGGGTGCCTCCCTGGGCCCTTCCTTGCCCCCTCGGCCCCTCTCCCAGCTTTGCCTCCAAAGCAAGAGAAAGGCACTCTGTGCATGCTCAGAGGGGCCTATCCCTCTCCCTGCCTAGGGGGGGGGGCAAGGGAAGGGAAAGAGGAGGAGTGGGGGGGCTCCTGGGGAGACTGCCTTCCTTCCTGCCTTCCTGCCTTCGGGGCCGGCTCACCTTCTGCGGGGGGCTTCCCAGCGCCATCTCGACGTAGTATCCCTGTCCGGACTTTCCGCGCAGGTTGTCCTCCATCCTGGCCGCGAAGCCCCGGGGCCCCTCTCCTCCTCCTCCTCCTCCTCCTTCTTCCTCGGGCTCCGTCTTGGGGCGGGGGCTCCCTCCGTGCAAAGCCAAGCGGAGGCCCAGCGGGGGCCCCACCGACGACGACGCCCCGGAGCCCGCCCCGGCCACGACCACGGCCACGACCACGACCACCGCCAGCACCAGGGCCTGGGCCTGGGCCATGCTGGTGCCCCGACGGAAGGGAAGGGAAGGAGGGAGGGAGGGAGGGAGGGAGGACGGGGCCACGGACGGGGCTCTCCCCTTCAGAGCGGGGCCTCCTCCTAGTCCCGGGCCACGAGAGGCGGAGGCGGACCCAGGGAGGGACCCAGGGACCGAGGGAGGGAGGGGGCTGGGTCGCCGGGAGATGCAGTCCTCCCTCGCCAAGGGGGGGGGCAGGGAGGGAGGTTGGGGGCTGCAGCGCCGCCTTGTGCGAGGCCTTCGCCGGAGGACCAAGGGAGGAAGGGAGGAGGGAAGGGAGGGAGGGAAGGAAGGAAGGAAGGAAGGAAGGAAGGAAGGAAGGAAGGAGGGAGGGAGGGAAGGAAGGAAGGAAGGAAGGAAGGAAGGAAGGAAGGAAGGAAGGGAGGAGGGAAGCTCTCTCTCTCTCTCTCTCTCTCTCTCTCTCTGCCATCGGAAAGCAAGCCCTGAAGGGCCAGGGAGGCAATGGTCAAGAGCCGGGCTCTGGCCCTCCCGCCATCTCTGGCCATCGCAGGAGAGCGGCCCAAGGGCCAGCAGCTCCCAAGGGAAGAGAGAGAGAAAGAGAGAAAGAAAGAGAGAAAGAGAGAAAGAGAGAGCATCCTGGGAAGGAAGGAAGGAAGGAAGGAAGGAAGGAAGGAAGGAAGGAAGGAAGGGGGGGGGCGCACACAGGCCGCACGGACCCTCGGACCAAGGCTCTCTCTACAGGACTTGAACCCCGGCCCCTTCCTCCTTCCTCCATCACAGACCGAGGCCCCAAGGCCACTTCCCTGCTAGGATGCCCTTGGGCTCTAAGGACGTCTCATTTCAATGGACAGACCCATATATATATATATATATGTATGTATGTATGCTTTGTGGTGTGCATATGAACAAGCAATCAGAATAACTTTTAAAAAAGAAGGAAATGCTGAAGAGAGGGGGAAAGGAGGAGGAAGGCGAGGAGAAAGGGAAGGGAATGCCAAAAGCCAGTGTTTCTGAAGCCAGCCCCAGGGTCGCCTTGCCTTAGGGCCGCCGGAAGGAAAGAAGGGAGGAAGGAAGGAGGGAGGGAGGGAAGAAGGGAAGGAAAGAAGGAGGGAAGGGAGGAAGGAGGGAAGGGAGGAAGGAAGGAAGGAAGGCAGGCCTTGGAGGAGGAGGAGGGCTGAAGGCTCCAGGGCTTGGCATTTCAGCTCCCAGAAAGGGGCTCCAGCCCAGGCCATGGAGGGGGATTCTGGGAAATGGAGCCCAAAGCCTCCGGAGGAACCCAGGCTGGAAGCCAGGGGACAGAGACGCAAAGGATTTGGGGAAAGAAGGAGCCACCTCCGAGCCAGACTCCCTGGGAAGAAGGGGGCCAGGGAAATTGGGGGGCTGAGAGGCCTTTTGGGAAAGCGGTGGAACTCCACCTCCCCGAACTACAACTCCCATAAGGCGCAGCTGCACCAAGGATGCTCCCCTGGTCTTAGCCAATCGGAGTCGCCGTGGTTTTTGGGCTACCAATCAGTGTGCAAGGGAAGGCGGACCCTGTGGTGACCGGAAATACTGGCGGAAGTGGCCCCAACGTGGTCAGGGATGCTGGGGAGGGGGGCAAGGAAAGGGCTACCCACTTTGTGGACTGCATTTCCCAGGATCCTCCCCGCTGGCCGGGCTGGCTGAGGCTGATGGGAGTCCGAGTCCAAAGCGGGGCAAGGGATGCCCGGTTGTCTCTGGCCTCAAGAAAGGAAACGTGCCAAAAGATCTTGCAGCGCCTTTGAGACTCACTGGAAGAAAGAAAGAAAGAAAGAAAGAAAGAAAGAAAGACGTTGGCAGCACGAGGAGCTCTCCTAGACTACTTTGAGTCTACTTCCTCAGATGCATTTGGTTTGCGCTGGAGGACTCAAGAGATTCCTAGAGGGAACACATTAATCAAATCCACAAAAGTCAAAGCCTCAGAAGTGGAGGGCCAGCTGTACATGCTGGCTAGAGCTGCTGGGATATGCAGTCCAACCCCTTGGTTTCCACCTTGCTGTGCACTCTCTCTCCATCATAAGCTTTGTCTCAAGCCAAAACCCTCCGTCTCACCGAAGGGCAGATTCCAGTTGTCTCTTGGCCAACATTGGCTCCCACTGGCAGAACTCACAGGGTAAAAATGGAGACTGGGGAACAGTCGTGCTTCCAAGATTGGCAAGGTTCCCCCCTGTCTGTTCTGCAGCGAGATGGGTTTTGGAGTCCCTGTTAGCATCCTAGCCAAATGTTAACAGCTGGCTTTTGATGGTGGTGCAGAAAGGGTTCCTTGGTATCAGGGACTGACTGTGTGTGATGCATTAGGCCAGGGGTAGGCAACCTTTTTTCCCCTTTAAGGGCCGAGGGACTTCAGCTCCCAGAATCCCAGGAGCTATTGGCCAACATGGGACTATTATAGACCAACATGGCTGAGGCTTCTGGGAGCTGAAGTCCCTCCTTGGCCCTTCAAGGGGAAAGGTTGCCTACCCCTGCATTAGGCTGACAATCTATGGAGGCTGAGAACAGGCTGGGAGACTGGATTTTCCGCAATTACTAAACTCCTTGCAGGAAAGAAGAGAGATGGGTCACACTTGGGCTCTTTGGTTTTTCGGTTTGCCTCTGAAGGCAGGCTTTAGTCAATTAAAGATGGCTATACGATAACCCTTTGGAGTCCATCTTCCTTCAGTCCTGCCTGGAAAGGTGCACCCCAGCCCAAGGGTCCCCATCTAGCCACCCGTGGGAACTGGACTGCCAGCCAGGGATAACCTGGGAAGAACCCGTTGTTTATGGGGCCGAATTCTACCCTTGGCCTCTGCGGGGATTCCCATCCGGAGAAGGGCTGGGGTGCTTCTCTGCTGTGTACCATTTGCCACCAATAAAGCTAAGCTCATAGCAGTAAACCAGTCTTCAGTACCAAATGAAGTCTTGGGGAGGCCTGGAACTAAACCAAGTGCTGGGACAGAACCTCATCTTGGGTTGGATTAGATGGCCCTAAGGGTTCCTTCCAACTCTTTGGTTCTTGCATTCTTCCCTGGAAATGACTGTCAAGTGGCCATCCTCACTTGAGAAAAAGCTCAGAGAGATTCCTGTGGGACTTGCATCGCAGGGGCACAAACCAGGAATGAAAGACACTTGCTGGTGGTTCCGGTTGAGTTTAATAAGTTAAAGTCCAGGCCGTCACATTGCGGTGAACTCTTCCAACATATACAAAGGTGCAGAATTTCACAATCTTCTTTAAATATTTTTTTTTACTCTATTCCTTTAAATATCTACACGGTTCCTATTTCTTTTAATCTAAACAATCTGGGGATTACAGTGATCCACCCACAGAGAAGGCCTCAGGGACAGAGGAGCCCAGGACGCCTTCGAGGGCTCCGTGGGACGGGCAAGGAGGACCTGCAAAGGAAGCTGGCACAGGTGAAGAAGGGGCAGCAACACCTACACGGAGGAGGATGCGCAGAACCAGCGGGTTGGAAATCGAGGAAAGCGAATTCCCAGCCAGCCCGACACCAAGGAGCTGCCGTTCTCTTTGTGCCACTACAAAGGTGACTAAGGCCACGAAGAGCCGTCCCGCCATCCTGCCTTGGGCATCATTGGTGGCTCTGAACTGTGGTAAATGAAGGGCCCACCATCCCTCCCTCTTCTTCAAATGGCAATGAAGGGGGAGAGTGATTCAGAAAGGATGCTGGAGGCTGAAGGGATGGATGCCAGGGAAGAAACCAGGCCCTGCGTTGCCCATAGGAGCAGTGGTGCTCACAAGAGGCCCCTTTCTCTGGTGCCTAGGGCCATGATCCAAACCTGTGAGTACCAGAAAGTGTGGCCTCTTTGCCTCCTGTGTGCCCTCAGCTCCATTTGGCCCCGGGTTCAATATTCCTGACCCAGCTGCCACTGTGGTTCCAAGGGAACTTGGGTGGAAAGTTAAGGGAAAGGCTATTTCTCCCCCCCCCCCCTTCACCTTGCATTTGAATAAATGACCCCCTTTCAGCCATGGGGAGGGAGGGGAGGGTTGAAGGGGGAAGACGCCTCCCCCCCCCCATTTTAAAAACTGACATTCAGCCCCACCAGACATTCATAGCATTTAAGTGCTCTCTGTGAAGGAAGCCACTTGTGCAGGAAAAACGACCATTGAATACAATTCCCGTTTGATAGACCCTCAGCAGCAGCAGCAGCAGGAGGAGGGGTCTCCCAAGAGAAAAGCAGCCCAGCCCACCCTCCTAGTTACACCGCGTGCAAGTCTCAGCTAAGCCATCCAGTCGCATCCATGCTGTGCTTTTTAATTCTTTGTCCCTCACTGGCCTGGGGAATCCTTCATTACTCAGTGCAAGTGATCTCTACATTGAATTTTCTCATCATGCTAGATACTGACCAGGCGGTCCATGGCCTTTTTACAAAACAGTACGGTAGTAGGAAGAGTCCTGTACCAGATCCCTTGGCCACTGGGCTTCCACTTCATCCGGCAGAAGAGGAGCTGCCTCCAGACTCCTGCACTAAAGAATCAAAGGGAAGAAACCAAGGAGACCAGCAGAGATCTGCTACTGGAGGAAACCAACTTTAAATGTTGACTGTTCAAGCTGGCCTGTAGTCCAGAGTGGCTTCAGCCCTTTCAGTTTTCCAAAGAACAATCTGCAACTGTGAGCAATGCCCCTGCCCTCAAGGCTGATCTGACATGGAGGCATGCCAGCAATCTCTTCCCACGCAAACCTAAAGCGGTGGGCCTGACAGAAAACCAAGGACAGGAAGAAATGCTGGAAATGTTCACTCAGGGGATCCATCCAGATTACCCTGACAATAACCCCTGCAAATGCAAAAAGTATCCAAAGGCAGATTGTGGCCTCCCATGAGTCAAATCATTCCAACTGTAAATCTGTAAGGAATCTGCAATCCACCGACAGATACCAAGAATGACAAATAGATGAAGGCTGATGACTCAGACTGGACTCATTCAGATTAAGGGTTTGTGCTGAGGATATGGGAGGGGAGAAAAAGAGAAAAGCAGTGCAGCCAACCTTCGTTGTTAAAGTGGCGGCAGAAGGGGCCTTCGGCTTACCTGGACACTTGCATCCTTCTACAACTGGCGGGGTCAAGCCTGGCATCACATCCCCAATGGCACAAATGGCTTCCACAATTGGGGCAGGGAAATGGAGGAAAAGGCACTTGCCTTCTCCATTGCTGGAACAGCAGCTCAGCCCCTGTGTGCCAGGAAGAGATGCCCAAGGCAGGAGATGCCCAGGGAAAGAGATGCTCCATCCCCAGCCCCACTCCTCTTTTCGTGTAGGACTCGGGCAGCAAAGTGCCACGGCTCAATGGGTGCCAGCAGAGAGCTGTAACTGTCTACACACATTCTGGGCACCTTTGAGGAGCACCTTCCACAGCACATGCCATGGCAGAGTTTGCCTCACACAAGCCCCTTCCACCTAAGCCCCAAATGGTGCAGGCCCATCTGCCACGACTGCCTTTGGCCCCAGTGGGGACTCAAAGGGATGCTGCTGGCTCCCCTTCGCCTGACAGTGGGGGCAAGCAGCCCCCGATTCCAAGCCCAGTGTGGTGGCTTGACTCCCCCAATTCTGAGCTCAGTTCTGCTAGGGAGAGGCCTCCATCTCACCCATCCACCCACTTTGCCCTGGGCATGCGGATTTGGAGCCAAGCCTCCTCTCTGCAGCCTCCTGCTTCCGCCGCCCTGGACAGGCTGCTCTCTAGTCTCCTCCATCTCCTCATGGTTTGGATCAGGCATCCCTGAAGCTGCCACCTGATGATGAAAAAGCATATTCTCTTCTGCCAGTCTTACAAAACCTGAGTACAGACATTTGGGCTCATTTCCTTATGGCAAAAGCCTCTCCAGCCCTCCCCCTCCCCCCATCCCTTTTCGGTCACCTGCAGGGAGGATCCAGCCCTGCCTCACCAGGCTCCCCCCTTCCCTCTCCCTCCCCAAAGACACAGGCAAGGTGGCCACGTGGCTCAGGACACAGGGCAGGCCTCCTTTTGGAGCGTGGCTTCAGCACCGTGCCTCACGTAGCGCCACTCAGCGCCAAGCGCACGGTTCTCTTGGAAAGACCATCCTCCTCACTGTCTCTCCAAGCACCAGATGGAGGCCTCTGCCCACAGCGCTGCCCCTCCGGAGCCCTGACGCAGGGCAGAACTACAACATTCCTCCTATTGAAGCAAAAGCCAGTTTGTTTCACAGGGAAGGACCTGCTTCCTGCCTCGTCCTGGAAGGTGCAAACTCGCTTCTCTTCCTGCTGCAACACAAAGTCCCTTCCGGACTCCAGCAGACGCAGGCCAGGAAGGAGGAGAAAGCGGTGACCGCAGGATTGTGTCCCTCTGACTTGGAGGGTGAGCCTGGCTGGCCTTTTGAGAGCAACACAATCAGCCTGCGTGGGAGAGGAAGACACTGGCCTGCCTGGTTTGCCATCACGTCCACAGCCAGTGGACCGCAGCAGAAGGACCAGCAAAGGCCAGTAAGGCGGCAGCAGGACCAGCCGGCACAACCCTCCTTCCCCCTGGAGCAGTACCTTATGCACACAACACATACAGAGCAAAGTAGGGAGGAGTGTGCCATTGGGCCACCATAAAACCACCTCCTTCGTGCCCTCCTTGGATTTCAAATTCTGTCTGTGGAGGGGGCCACGTGAGGTCTGCATCCCCTCCCCACTCCCACCCCAAGACGGAGTGCAGAGGCCAGCTCCAAAAAGAGCCAGAGCCCCCATGGCGGCCACGGACACTACCAGCGACCTAAAGTGCCAGATACCAAACGCCAACCGTCCAGGTAGGCCTCCTGGAGGTCATCACGCTCCCTGCGCCTGGGAGGGCATCGGAACTGGGGGAGGCCATGATGCAAATACAGAGCAGGGCAGGGTGGGGGCATCAACAAGACGGAGGGCCTTGGGAGGACATGGTCCGGCCACCGGCTGCCCCTCAGTGCTTGTCCGCGGCCATCGTGCTCCCGTTGGCCTTGGGCTTCGACTTGGTCTTGAAGGAGAAGCGCTTGATGAGGCGCCGGGAGAAGCTGCCGGACTTTTTCCGGGCGGCCGAGCCGGCGCTGGCGTTGGGCAGGTCATCGTGGGACTGGCTGAGTCCGGCTTCCTTCTGCTTGTTTTTCCTCCGGAAGATGAGCTTGGTGCCGCTCCGGAGGAAGTTCACTGCGGAGTTGAAGGAACAAGTGTGAGCGTTATCCTGACCTCTTCCATTAGACAAGACTTGTGTTTGTTTGTTTGTTTTTGGCTCTTCATTTATACTAAAGTGAGACGGTGGAACTCCCTCCCACAAGAGGCTGGATTGCTCTCCCCCCAACTCTTCTTCTGATGGAAGCAAAGACCATTCAGATGCTTTTGTTGCTGCAAAAGGTGTCTTTCAATGGTGGAGTCGGGTACTTTCCCCCCATATTCTAATGTTTTAAATGCATTTCAATGTCTTTACATTAGTGCTGTTTTCATTAGGATAAGTTATTTAATGACTTTTAAAAAGCTTCCCCCTAATAATAATAATAATAATAATAATAATAATAAGTAGTAGTAATAGTAGTAGTAGTTTGGGCTGTATTTTGTTTTAACTTACAATGTAGAGCACTTTGGGTGATATTCTGTGATATTCTGCTATTTTATTTGTTTATTTAATTTGTATCCCACTTTTCTCCCAACAGGGAACCCAAGATATCTCACAGCAGAGATTAAGACAAAGTATCGCTGAAACACATGGATTGTGTAAAAAGGTTTCAAAAAACACAAGCAAACTATCCTGTTAAACCAGCACTAGTTTAAAACTGTTGAAAAGCACTGAAAGTGTAACAATGGGAGTAAAAGCACAGTGCACACACTCTTACACAAAACAGGTAAGTAAAATAATAAGCAGAGGAGACTTTGCCCAGCTTTGTTGTGTGTTGTGTGCCTTCAAGTTGTTTCTGACTTATGGCAACCCTAAGGCTTATCATGAGGTTTTCTTGGTGGGTTTTCTTCAGAGGGGGTTTGCCATTGCCCTCCTCTGAGGCTGAGAGAGTGTGACTTGCCCAAGGTCACCCAGTGGGTTTCCATGGCTGAGCCAGGATTCGAACCTGAAAAAGGAGGATGCCAGTCTGGCATGCCTCAGAAACGCAGGCCTATTGCTTCCACAAAGAAAGGGACCCCCGGTTGCCCGTCAGTCCGGCACGGCACAGGACTCTCCTCCCCCTCCTCTGACCCAGACCCCCAGCCTGCACTCTTGTGTGCCCACACACACACACACACACACACACGCCCCGGGTCCACGTCCTGCCATCTCACCTTTGTGGTCTTTGAGGCTCCGAGTCTCCAGGGCACCCATGGAGCCCGTTTCCGATTCCACGTCGTCCACGGAGGCCCTCTCGGAAATGTCCGAGCGCGTGGTCTCGTCCAGGTCCTGGCTGGCCCTCTGGGCAGCGTAAGAGGCCTCCAGCTGTTGCTGAGTGGGGTCTGTGAAGCTCTGGGTGTACTCCGACATGCCAGCCAGGATGGAGTCGCCCTGCAGCGTGCCCTCCAGCGACGCGGCATAGCCGAGGGAAAGGGCCATCTCGTCTTCAGCAATGGGTACCTGAGGGGACGGATGGATGGACGGACGGACGGCGGAAGGAATAGGTGACCATAGCCAGGCCTCTGCCAATGGAGGACTGCGCCCGCTCCCCACGTCTTCTGATCAGTGCCCACCTTTCCTTCCCCAGTCTGTAGGACAATGATGGGAATCCTGCACAAGAGGGAACTGCACCCCCTGACATTACAAGTGTGGGCAACTGTGGCCCTCCAGATAGAGTTGGACTGCAAGACCCAGCCTCCACAGACAGTGGTGAGGAATGCTGAGACTCTGAAGTCCAACCAAAGTCATTTTTCTAAGAAAAACAACATTAAAGCTGTATTTTGCTTTAACCTATCTTGTAAGCTACCTTGAAAAAAATGTGATACAGTATAAATAAATAAATAAAACCCATTTGGAAGGCCATGTGATTCTCAGTCTTATGATAGACTTTCCTGTCTATCATATGGCTGCCAGCTCTCCAGAATCGTAGAATGTTAGATTTAGAAGGGACCCTCAAGGACATCCAGTCCTGCCATACAGGAATCCACAACTAGAGCACTCCTGAAAAATGCCCACCCAACCTCTGTTTAAAGACCACCAAAGATGGAGAATTCACCACCCTCCAAGGGAGCTCATTTTTCGCTGTCAAACAGTTATTTCAGTAAAAGCCTTTTTTCTAATGTTTAGATGGAAATCCCTTTTCTTGTAAAAGCAGCTAGGCAAATACGGTAATTGCCAGTCACCTTGGACACTCCTGAGATGATCAGTGTGCTGCGCTTTGTCGGGGTCTTCTTGGCCGGCTTGTTGGTCAAATCTGTCAGCTGCCGGATTGCCGTCTCAGCCACAGGGTCCAGGCCATTGGAGACATGGCTGCTTCCTGGACGGGAGAGAGAGAAGGAGACAGATAGACCGAGTGGTCCATTGATTCTAATTCATGTAGGAAGATGGAAAAAGACCCTGACGCTGCCAGACCTTTCTGCCTTGTCATCAAGACTGCTGATGTTCCTGCCTTTAAAAGCAAAAGTGGATCTTTTTCTTGATGATGCTGTCATCCCGCCCTCCCTAAGGAGCTGATGATGGTCCTCTTGTTGTTATGGACTTCAGCTCCCAGAAGCCCTAGTCCCAGCCATTCAGTGCTCAGGGACCCTGGTGGATAAAGTTCAAAACATCTGGAGAACCAAGGGCTGAGGGCCACTGATGCAGAAGGGTTCTCATACCACCAACACCAACAGCAGCAGCAGCTGGGAGGTAAGGCTGCCCTGAAGGGCAGGTCTCCAGCGGATGGGCTGCCCTCTTGCTTGAGGGTGAAGAGGGCCACTTGCCACCCCAACCCTGTGGCTCTCCTCTTCCCAGCCCACGACAGGAGTAGCTGTTCCCTAAGGACTCACGGCTGCTGGTGGGGGAAGCGCTGGTGGGGCAGCCGTTCTGCGGAAGCATTGTGGTCACCTTCTCCGTCACTTCCACCTTGGATGGAGACCTCGAGGGTGAATCTGGAGTCCAGGGAAAGGGGCACACAAGGTCAGTGGGCGCATGGGCACGCATGCCTCCTGTGCCCTGGTCCAGCCAAAGGCAGGTTGGCTTACCGAGCTTGCAGTCCGCCTTGGGTCTGGACTGGATGGTTGTGACCGTGGTGACGATGGTCCCGTCAGGCATGATGGTGCGGTCCATCTCTACTTTTTTTGTGGGAGTAATGCTGGTGCGCAGCGAAGATGTTTGCTGATGCTCTGGGGGTTCCTGATAGAGCAGCTGCCAAGAGGGCCAGACAGAAACCCATCAGATGGATGGAGGGACAGAGGCAATATGCAAGCAGCGTGACATTCATGGCAGGTGGATGACCTTCTTAACAGTTGCCCCAGAACTGCTTGGCTTGGCTTGGCTGACCCACCTACAGCTGCCCTGACCTTCAGCCTGTTCTAGCTGATGTTTGGGGGAGAGTGACTGAGGGGAAACCAGCTGCGCCTCTTCCTTGGGATGCCAGAACTGGCTGTGGTGAGAGGGGGACTGCAGGCCGTCGAGGGAGACTCCTCTCTCTCAGATGTTTTAGTGCTGAAGTTTGGGACTCCTGTTGTTTGTGGTTTTGCATCACCTTACCTCCACTGCAACAGCCGCAGCCGGGGGCAGTTTCTGGAAAGGGCCCGGTTTGAGAGAGTAGACCTGCTGCCCCCGAGGGTCTTTGGAGGGGGAGTTCAATGGGATGGCAGCAAATCCTAGGAGTACTTCTGCCAGGAAAAAAAAAGAGTCATCAATAGGAGCATTGCAAGAGGACCCCACCCTAGACACCATGCTGGATATGGGGAACAAGCCAGGCTGACTGAGGCCCCCCCAGCCATAAACAGGCACATCCCACCCCCCTGCAACCCCTTCACTTGACTGGCTTAGGCCTCCACCCTGAAAGGAGCTGCTAAGGCCCCGAATCTGAAGGGAATGAGGGCTAGTGGCTGCAGAGAGTGCCAGTCTCAGATGGGAGTCGCTGACCACTAACACCTGCCTCAGCATGACCGGCCATCTGCTGCCCAGGGGCCAATAAGACACAGCCACTGGGGCCTGGCCAGGGACCCACTGACCTTCCCTAGGGCTGCCGCCATAGCTGTTGCTGCTGCTTCCAAGGACGCTGAGCTTCAGTTCTTTGCTTCGAGGCCCGAGATCCCTGTCCAGGAACAGGGAGAAAGTCACTGAGGCTTATGATGCCCACCAACTGGCCTTCCCATTGCCAAGGCTGTGTGGGGATTGCAGAGGGGCAGGGGAGTTGCCATTGCACCCTCTGCACAGCCATTATGCCTAGTTTTGCAAGCTAAATCAGGCCAGGTGTGATTCACAATTGGGTGGGAGATCACCAGGGATCTCCAGGTGGGGCAAGGAAATGACCCTGGCATGAGCCCTCCAGGACATCTATGGCTGCTAAACAAAGTTAGCAGTGAGACAGACCGCCAGGGGTCTGGACTTGGTTATAACGGAGCGTTCAACCCTCCGCCAAATGAGAGGAGACCTTCCATGATCTCCATCTCAGCACCACTATCCCACTCTGAATATGTCCAATCTTGTCTGATTTCAGGAGCTAAGCAGGGCCAGGGCTAGGAAATACCCAAATGGGAGACTTCTGGGAGGGGAGACCAGGTCAGGCTTTGAAAGCAGGGCTACTGCTGCCAGTCAGGGTTGGCAGTACTAGGCTAGATGGGATCGGCAGAGTCTGGCTCAGGCCCAAGGTCAGCTTCCTGTGTCCCTCAGTAACCCAGAGCACCTGGGCAGGTGAGTAGCAGAGAGAAGCCCAGCTCTGTCCTCAACAGATGAAAATATTTCAGGGAGAGGCCAAAGACTCAGGGGCAGAACAGGGCTTGCATGCCCAAGCCAAGGACATTCATTTGCATCCGTGAATGCAAATCAGGAAGAGTGTTGCCTTTGCCAAAAAGCCAGCTGCAGCTCCATTCTCTCGCCCTCCCCTCCGTTACCTCCCCCCCCCCCCAAACACACACAGACACACTTGGCCCAAAGATGCAAAACCAGCAGCTCCTTACAGAACCAGCTTGTCCGGCCACTCCACCTCGGCTGCAGGGCCTGAGCTGCTGGCCGGCACCGGCTTCGTCCTCTTCTGCTGCTGAGGACTGTCCATCTCCACCACACAGCACAGCTGCCTGCCTCCTGGGAAGGGCACAGAGCAGAACTGGGTTAACTGGGTGCTGCTAATGCAAAGCCTTCAGCAGAAGCTCCAGCCACCTTCCTGCCTTTCTTCTAAGCCAGGGGAGCCATGGAAGGAGTTTGCCACTGACCACACACCTCATCGTCTTTATTCCTTTAGGTATCGTCTCTCAGTCATCCCCACAACACCTTATGAGATAGGACATTAGCACTCCCATTTCACAGGCAGGGAGACCGAGGCCATGAGCCCTGAAAGTCCACACAGAAAGCAGGGATTTGAATCCTTGGCTCCACATCCAGCATCAACTTATCTGGATCCTTGTTCATCTCAATCTCAACCTCATTTCCTTTAATCACTTTCAACCCTGACAACGGGGAGTTAGTACCACCGCCACAGTCACATCTGGACCAATGGAGAGATGCTTCACTTGAATGATAATGAGCTAATCATTCATTAACTTACTGTCACTATCTTATGCTGCGAAACTGTGAACCAACAAAAGAAATGAAAATCTAAATCTTTTGAGAAACAATGTATAAAGCTTGGTGTGTTTCTCATTTGTTCTGTAAAAAAGTAGTTATGTTATTCTGCCGCTTTGCTGGTCAGTCAATACAATTAAACAACAGCAGCATCCAGAGGGTCCAAGGTTCCCACTTCCCAGCCTAGAGAGGCCCCTGTTAACCCAACACAAGGCAGAGGAGTTTGCTCGGCAAAGAAGGTTCTCAAAAGCCAAGCTGGATCCTCCCATCCAGAATCGGATGGGCAAGAGCCCCCTCCATGGCTCTCCCCATCCCTTGGGAAGCAGGTTGAAGACCAAGCCATGGAGGGGAGAAGGGGGCACCCCTCCCAGGGCAATGCCACCCCCTTTCTCCCCCACCAACCACACCTGGCGTCTCTTCGGATCCCAAGTGGCGCCCACGGAGGTTCTGGAGGAGAAGTTTGGGCACTACGGGAGCAGCCGAGCCAGACGGAGACCCCGGGCAGAGCTTGTTATAAGACGACTGTGGAGGAAAAACACGTGGCAGGAAAGCCAGTGAGCAAGCAGGAGGTCACACACATGCATTTGCACATGCACTTGCACATGCACATGCATGCATCCTCATCCCATAGGTGGAACCAGGCATGGGAAACTCACATGGCCTGGATCCAGGCTATCTAAAGGACCACAGCTCCCTATATTAGCCCACCTGGACTCCAAAGCCTTCAGGAGAGGACCTTCCCTCAGTCCCACCACCTTCTCAGGTATGTTTGGTAGGAACCCAGGAGAGTGTCTTCTTGGTGTCTCCTCCCAGACTTTGGGACTCCATCCCTAGAGATGCTGGGATGGCCCCTCACTTATCTTTCCATCAGCAAGCAAAACCTTTCTGTTCCAACAGGCCTTTTAGGGATTGACTGTGAGATCTTTTAATGGTGTGCTGTTTCTGGAGTTTTCTGCTAAATTTTACCTTTGAATCAGCTTTGAAGAGTTTTGAGTGTTGTGTTTTAATAATAGCTTTTAAAATGGTTTTATTTCTCTTTCTGTAACAAATCCTGAGCCTGCATCTTCTGGAGCCCCCAGGCATTTCCCCAAGCCCTCCATCATTAATTAATAATTATTTTGGGGTTCACTGCCCATGGGAGGGGTTGTGGGGCCATAATTTGGCCCTGCCTTTGGGAAAAGCAGCATAGATATTATTCTAATAATGATGAACACATGCACACACGCTCTTCAGTGCCTCCGCCTTCCCTGAACCACCGACATTCACACCACCGTCCCGACACATAAACACACACACACACACACACACACACACACACGCATCCTCACCAGATTGCCACCCGTGACACAGGCCTTCAGATTCACCATCATGGCCGGCTGTGTGCTGATCACAGAGTCTTCAATCAGGTCCTTTATGGTGGACTGGTCCACTTTCCCATCGTTTTCCTACACAGGGCATCACCGCAAGATCAAGAGCAAGTCAGAACAGGGGTGGGACAAGGGATTGCTTGGCGGCAGTTTAAAAGCCTCTCTAACCACCATCACCCCTCTCCCCAAAGAAATGCATGGATTTGCCACTGCTTCTACCAAGTGAGCCCCAGATGTGTGCCAGGTTCCTCCAGTATACAAAAGAGTTTGTACCATTTTGATGTCTTAAACTGTTATGTAGTTTAATATCCTTCAAGACTGTCAAAGCCCTTTTACTGTTTTAGTTAGGAGGTGCTGCTGGCCCACCTTTCCAGGTGTTAACTTAGGAAAGCTGTGACAATGCTCCTGCTCAGGATCACAGCATGTGAGACAACACTTTTCTCAACATACAAACATCTTGCAAGACAGATGCACAGCCTTTGCCCCACCAGAAGCTGGCACCAAGCCAGGCAAAGCCATCTGGCGTCACTTTTCCCCGCAGGCCTGGACCGGGAGGACTGTTGGGGCACCGGCCGGAGCCCAACTCTGCATGCCAAAGCCAGGTCTGCTGGGAAAAGACACTAGGCACAGAGGAATCCCCCCAACCCAAAACCTCCTCCAGCAGGAGGGCAGAACTGGTGGGAAAGGGGGCCAGCAGCACCTCCTAACTATGCAGCTGGGATCTAAAGGATCTCCCTCTATGATCCCATCAGGGCTCTGAGATCTTCTGGAGAGGCCCTTCTCTCTGCCCCAACAGCTCCTTGAGCTCCTCTGGAACTCCCTCCCCAGAGAGGCTGCAGTGGCTCCATCTCAGTTCTTCTTCTGGCGACAAGTTAAAACATTATGGAGCCATTAGGTTTTTAGAAACTTAATGGGATGGGCTTTTAATGATGTGACACCTTGTTTTAACTTGATTTCTATATTCTTTGGATGAATTTTAATCTTTATAAAATTGTTCAATTGCTTTTCAAATGACCTCTATATTTTTACTAAAGTTTGTGTATAGTTTTTTTTTTAATTAGGAACATCATTTTTAAATTAAATGTTATTCATTAGCATCATTTTTAAATATGCTGTAAGCCACCTTGAGTCCCATTACTGGGAGAAAGGCCGGGTCCAAACGCACAACCTCCTCTCCCCGCTCTCCCCACGGCCGCAGGGCGACCTGCCAAGACCCCTCTTGCTCACGTCTCTCAGCTGGAGCCTTGGGACCACGGAGAGGTTCAGGTCCGGCCTGCCTTTGAACGCCCAGGAGACCAGCAGCCCCTCGTCCTGCATTTCCTCCAGACGGATCTCCAGCTGGCTCAGGGGGGGAAAGCAACAACGGAAGAGATTCAGAGCCAGTTGGAATCACAAAGCCAGGTCTCCCCACCTCTCCTGGGCCAAACTCTAGGCTGGCCAGAGCCAGCTAAAATAATCCAATCAAAGCGCATTAAGGCACGGCCAAAGGCAGCCCAGGACTGACAAGGCCAGATAGCCAGCGGCAGGCTGCTACGGAAGGCAGGCCAGAAACGGACGCTGGGATCCTCAGCATTGTCTGAATCTCAGAAAGCCCAGGCCAAACTCTGCTGCTGGGGGGAAATGGGGCTGGGGGCAGGAGGGAGAGAAGGAGGGAAGGAAGGATTTCCCGTCCCATAAACTTCCCCCCTCGGCCATTACCTGGGCCTGCAGCAGAGCCAAAGTGACCTGGTAGGTATCCATGGAAACGGCGGCCGGACTCTGCTGAGTGACCGAGATGGGAAACTGCACGGCATCAGCGGAGAGGTGGCACTGCAACATCTGGAAGGAAGAGTTATGGCACCCAGCTGGAGGGGCAACCCCAAGGCATGCAAACAGCAACAGGCAGCAACAGAGAAGAGGAAGCCGAGAGGCTGCGGGATGCTGAAGAAAGTGAGGTCTGCTCTTCATTAATGACCAAAAGAAGCCAACAAGGGAGATGCCCACTCATCGTTCCCTCATCTATACAGACAGCCACCCACGGCAGTTTCCAGAAAACAATGCAAAAAGGACAAAAATATAGCACATGCTGGGAGGAAAGGTTGCCAGTTTGTCACATCAGTTTGTTTGTAAAAGCACTGCACATGACAACTTTGGCATGCTCCCATCCAGCTCTACAGTTCTGGAGGTGGAAGGGTTCATTCTCTTTCTCTCTTTCTCTCTCACACACAAACACACAGATACTCCAAGGTCACAGTCTAGAGTAGACCCTCTTCCTGTGGTCATTTGGAAAGGTTTAGCATTAAAGGAGAAGGGTCTGCCCAGCTCTGTCATGACATTTCTTTGGCACCGTGTGATCTATCCTTGGACCAAATGGACCTAATGACTCATACCTCTCCATGCAGATTCATAACTCTTCCTCCTTCCCTCCTCTCTTCCAGGTCTTCCCTGCTTTGGGGCAAACACTTTGCTACCATGCACAAATTTAGAAGGATGTCCTGTGACTTCATGGGTTTCTGTAAACCCTCTGCAAAAACTTTCCATGCTCTGCCGCCAATGTGCCTTTTGCATCTCAGGGTGGTTCTCCTTCTGCTTCCTGCCCTGGGCTTCCCCAGGTTACAGCTTCAATCTCCTGTCCTCTGCACTTGCTGCTGCTCTTTGCTGAGGGCCTTGATCTGGCACAGAGTAAAACAGTGTAAAACTGCGCTGCATCCTTGATCAGCCTGCAAGGCCCCCGTGGGATCTGCCTCCACCGGCTCCTTTCATCACACACCACGAAGCCTTTGCTCCTCTGCCTCTTCTCCTGCCGCCTCTCTGATGGCTGTGAGCCGACAGCGGCTTCTCCCTGCTGACTTATGCCAACATGCCAGGCTTCAGAGGAGGCAGAACCCCAGGAAACACACCTCCAAGCCAAGACCAGGAAGAGTGGGAAAAGGCTGGCTCCTCTGGGCATGTGCAGAGTGGCCTCCCCATGGCTCACCCTCAGATGCCAGGCATTAGGGGAAGGGCGACTGTGAGTTCAGATTTTGGAGGTGGCTCCAGCATTCAGCCCTTTCCAAAATCTTGGGGGGTGGGGGGGACTGATGCAGAGGAGATCAAGGGCTTCAACCAGGAAGGCTGCTGAAGCCACCGAGGAAACCTTTCCATAGCAACTAAAGCAGGAGAGAGCCATTGCAGATGTTGTCCAAAGCTGCTGCAGATGTCAGGGGGGCTGCTGAAGGAGTGGGGTGTGATCCAAGAGAAGGGGCAGCTGGGGCTCTCTACCAGGCCCGGCTCTTCCACCCAGTTTTGGGGGCCAGCTTGGTTCCAAGTCTTGATGGCAAGGCTTGGCCCATGCATTCCAATCAGCATGTCCAGTTGGTTGTCTCCAGCCCTGACTTCATGGTCACCCTCTGATCAAGTTTGACCCAGTAGCCAGACCTTTGCAGAGAGCCTCTGGGCCAACTGCTATGGTCCATCCCAGAGGGTGACGGACCCAAGTGGGGTTCCTGGCATTTCTTGGGCAGTTTGCTTTAGTTGGTCTCCCTCTCTGTGCAATTCTCATACCTCTGGAACAGCCAGCCAACTCCCCTGTTGCAGTCCAACCTGAATTAAACTGTAGGCCTGGATTAATTTATTTTATTTTATCTTAATTGCTGCTGTTCTTCCATAAGATATTGTATTCTATGGTTTTAGTTTTCGCTGTGTGTGTTTATTTAAATCAGAAACCATTTTGTGGTGGCCTTTAGCTTTGACACACAGTATAGTTATATCCTACTAGAAGAGAGCAGGATGGCACCCATTCATGCTATTCAAAGAGCAAGATGCCAGGAAGAGCCAGGATGCGACCACTCACCATCCCACGATCCGACCGGTCTGTGCAGGACACGTGGCTCACGCTTACAGCAGGAAGTTGCTGAGGGCTCTCCTCAAAGGTAATCTGGACAGAGCTCTGGGGGAAAGAAGAGAACCTCATTAGTGCACCCCCCAAAAATAAGGAAACCCCGAGAACAGCCGATGCCACGTGATCAAGGGGCAGATCCCTGCGAGGGTCAGAGCAAGGCTGCCTCACTTCACCACTTGGACTCAGTGAACTTGTCTTCAGAGATCCCCTGAAGGAGGAGTGGGAATTGTGCCACTCCTTCCAGATGTTGTTGGACTGCAACTCCCAGCATGCCTCACCATTGACTAGGCTGCGTCAGTGGGCTGATGGGAACTGCAGCGGCACAACATCTGAAGCAGTGGGGATGGTGTGGCCCTACAGCTCTGGTTGGATTGCAGCTCTCAGCATTCCTCATCCTTGGCTGTGCTGGCTTAAGAGACTTCTGGGAGCTATAGTCCAAGCATAATAGGAGGGCCACACTGTTCCCTGTTCCTGATGTAAGCGATGAAGCTATGCCCACCTGTTGAATTTCTAGCCAACATGCAACCCCCCCCCCTGCCCTTGGAAACAGAGAGCCCTGATCCTAGATTATTCTTACAACAGCCCTGCAGGAGCTGCCTGCTTGGTGGAAGAACCGAATGCAGAGCCAGCAGGAGAGATCTTGGCTGCAAGGGAAAAGGTGGCGGAAGGAGGCAGCCTTGTGTTGCACAAACAGCAGGGAGAAGGCCTTCTGGGTTGCCCCCTCCCATTTGCACAGCATTATTTGCCATTCCAGAAACAGCCCTCCTCCTCCTCCTCCTCCTCCTCCTCTCAGATCTATTCAGCTCTCAGTTGCTGCTGCTGCTTTGGTTCAGCAAAGGCAGGGTTGCCATGGGAGCCGTGGCTGGAATGCCACTTTGGACGTGGCGTGGCGGCAGGCATCGGTGGGTCAGGAAAAGGAGGCTGAAGTGCAGCAGGAAGGCAGCCAAGCCAAGGGCATCCACCTCTGCCCCCAGCAGGACCTTCCATGTTGGAAGGCTCCAAGCAAAGGCAGGCAGGCAGGTAGGTAGGTAGGGCTGGCCAGCTGCCTGGCTGACCCTGTTGCCCTCCCTCTCAGAGGACAGGGCTCTCCCTTCTGCCCGGAAGCTCTGAAGAACTGGGAGATGCAAGCCAACACTTGTCCTGGGCATGACTCTCACCCCAGAGGCAAATGCAGAAGAAATCCCCTCCTCTTGGAGGTCCAACGTTCACCTCTTCCAGAAAAAAAGAGAGCCCCGATTGCAGAATCTTCTTACAATAATAGCCTTACAGCGGGAGAGATCCCGGCAGTGAGTAAAGGTGGAGGCAGAAGGAGATGGCCCTGTGTCCCATGAGACCCCAAGGCCCTCCTGGAGAAAGCTCACCCCCTTTGCTGCCACCAGCCTCCTGCCCCAAAATGAGATGGAGCTGCAGAGCCCAGCCTGGAGCTAAACAGGTTTGGCCGGTCAAGCACCAGAATGGCCACTCCGGAAGAGCAGCTGCATCCATCTGTTCACACACACGCACACACACACACACCATTCTTTGCTCTTGAACTGAAGATGCCAGGAACGGAACCCAGGGCTTTGTTGCTTTGGGTCTAGCTGCTCCTGCAGGGACGCAGAAAGTGACCTCCAAACCAGCTGCCTCCATCCACAAGGGACAAGGGCAAACAACAATTCCCCGCACAAAGAGAGCAGTGGCTGGGTTAAGTCAGAATTGGGGCTTTTTATTGGGTTTTGTGTTAGACTATCTCCTGTGTTAGCCACCCTGGGCTTTTTGTGAAGAAGTGCATAATACTCAACACATAAATAAATAAATATAAATAAATAAAGGGACAGAAACAACGGTCCGAAGAGAACTTGACATAGAAGGCAAGGAGAAAATGAAATACACAATACATGGGATATGTGAAACAGACACATTGCTCCCGACTGGCACTTTAAAGCCAAGCAAAATAAGAGTTGAGATGATGACAAATTATGAGGCCGTAAACTCCCAGTCTTGGATTGATTTGGCAGGAAATGCAGAAGTGTTAAAACTGAAGCATGAACTAAGATACTCAGTAAGGGGCAGAAAGCCCACTTCTGACCAGAAGACAAGCCAAGACATAGGAGTTCAGTTTTCTTTATCTTAAATGTCTGTAAATGTAGTAACACAGGGCTTCCTGCCTGCCAAGGGGAGTGGATCTCTGAAGGTGGGAGACCATCCTGTCATCCACCAAGAATACAAAACTGCCGGTACAGAAGTCCCAAAAGGTAGCACTGTCCTGGCTGGGTAGCAATAATGCTCAAGCCATTCAAATCTGGAGGGGAATCAAGCTAGAGAAGATGGATGAGGCTGTCTTTTGGGAAAGAGGATGCCCAAGGCCTTTGCTTCCAAGAGAACTCCTTTGATTCTGGGCATGAAGGAGTGGAAATGGCCAAGGGAAAGGCATTGTTTATGAAGCCAGAAAACGATGCAAAGGGGAAAGAAAGAAAAGGAAGGAGGAGAGGGAGTCTCCCCACCACACACACACACACACACACACACACCTCTGACTCTGAAGGTACCTAAAAGGCACTCCTGTTTTCCAGGACCCCTCTGTCACAAAAGAAAATGTTCATCTCACGCACACACACATTGCCCTCCTTTCGCATCCCAGTTTTTGGGTCTTAGAAGACAGGCTTCTCCGCAATTCAAATTGCTAAAAGGGAAAACTGTGACATCAGAAGGAGCTAAAAATAATCTCCTGTCCAGAGGGGAGCTGAGATCAGTTGCGTCCCCAAAATAATTTTTGTAAAAACAAAAACCATCTCCTGGGCTTTCAGAGGGAGAGAAGGGAGTTTCACCCCGGCAGCAAAGAGAAGGATCCGACCTTAAGCCCCATCCGGATCCTCAGATAAAAGATCATTGCTGTCCCCACACACGGTCCCTGTGGATTAGGGGGGAGGCAGTAAAAGCTTCTTACGAAGGAGGTGGCTTGGATGGATGGAGATGGATGGCTGTGATGAGAAGCCACCAGCCAAAGCTCCAGCCAAAGAAAGATTTCACTACAGCCCAAATTCACTTAGCTTAAACCAAAGGCTTTAACAGCTCACACAAATGCAGTTGCTAAGCAGAGCAAGCTTCTATTTCCGGAAGACAAGCTTGATTTTCATAATAGAAAGGATTCAGATTATTATTGGGATGATGATGATGATGATGATGTTTAAACTTCTTGGAGAGCAAACACAGGCAAATAAAAAGCCTGAAACAAACCAAGTGCCAAAGGAAAGTGACCGGCCTATCTGGTAAAAATAGTGGAATGGAGCCTGCAGTAATGGGATGGCCATCCAGAGTATCCTTACGGGACACAAATATAGATAGATAGATAGATAGATAGATAGATAGATAGATAGACAGATAGATAGATATAGATATAGATATAATTTCTTCTTAATGGGCAGCCTCCTTAGGAGGCCATGAGTGAAACACTCCTGGAAGCAACTTCCAAAACCGGGGGCATCTTTGTCCATCTTGGAAAGCTGGAGGTGTTGTACCTGGTCAGCCTGGTGAAGAAAAGAAGGAAGGAAGGAAGGTTCCCCATTCCCCAGAGAGGAGCAAGCCAAAGCAAGCTGGGGTGACCACCTGTACTGGTTTTCCCCCATGGCACCATTACAGGGGGCCATTCAGCCCTCCCGATGTTGCTGGACTGGCACTCCGATCAGCCCCACAAGCCAACACAGGGAAAGGTGAGAAGGAATGCTGGGAGCTGCAGTCCAATGTTGCCTGCAGAGCAGCATGATCCCCAGCCCTCTGCAGCAACAGCCCTCCAATAGTACAGCCCTCCAGGTTTTGTTGGACTGCAACCCTCAGCATCCCTCAGCATTTCCCCAGTTGCATTTTGACCCCAGGAGAACCACATTTTCCTGCACCTTTCTTTCCTCTAAGGAAAAAGGCCCCTGGCAACTGCCCAGTTGGAGACTGATGAATAAAGGCCCCTGCCCTGTGCTCAGACTGATCAGGTGAGAGCTGGCAAGTGTGCTTAGGTTCCCACCCTGAGACTGACTACAAAGGTCAGTCTGGCTGGGTGTGAATTCAAATCCAGGTACATAGGCCAGGAACTCCCTTCCAGAGGGCACCCCCTCCCTTTCTCCCTTGCCTTTCTCTTGCAAGGAAAGGAAGCAGTGGCTTCACCCAGGAATGGCCCCCCTGGAAAGAGTGCTTCAAAGTCCCAGGGGCAGAACATAACAGCTGTGTGGCTGCAGACACACACCTCCAGAAGGAAGCCTGGCTCCCCAGCCCATCTGGGCAAGGCAGGGAGGGAGGGAGCAAAGGTGGACCTGCTCTCAAGGCATCCTTTAAAAGGGATGCCGGTGAAATGAAACTGAGCACTGAGCCAAGGCAGTTAAAGCGGTCTCAAACTGGATTATTTCTGCAGCGTGTTTGGGAAGAGCTGTTTGACCGTGGTACAGACTGCCTTGGGGGATTGCTTCTTTGGAAGCCTTTAAACAGGGGCTGGATGAGCATCTCTCAGAGGGTACTTTAGCAGCGTATTCCTGCATGGCAGGGAGTGGATTAGATGGCTCTCCCCGCTCTGTGGTCCTTCAGCCAGGAAAGGAGCGCTGAGGAAGGAGAAGGAGAAGGAGAAGGAGGAGAAGAAGAGAGGCAAGCAGACAATGCTTTCAGTGGGAGGCTTGAAAGAGGGCCACTTTGGAGCAGAGCAGAGCAGGGAAAAAGAGCAAAGCCGGCTCCTCCAGCAATGGCCGCCCGCAAAGGTGCTTTTCACCCATAAAGGGCCAGGCTAGGACTTACTTGGTCTTCCCAAACAAAGGAGGGGTGCTTTCCGTTTGCCCAGGGAGGGTCAGCAGCCAGGCCTTCCTTCCTTCCTTCCTACCCAGAAGGAGGAGGCAGGTTGCTCAGTGCCTGGACAGGTCACCCCTCCCTGGATGGAAGGGATAAAGACCCGCTGGGGGACGGGGTGTCCTTTGGGTGCAGCGGCCCAGAAAGGACCCCATTCTCTCCATGGGAAACCCCATGCAATTGCACGCTTTTAAATGTCTGGTTTGAGTGATGGACTGTGACTCTGGAGACTCTGGAGTTCAATTCCCAGCTCAGCCGTCAAGCCCACTGGGTGACCCAGGCCAAGCCACACTCTCTCAGCCTCAGGGCAAGGCAATGGCAAAGCTCCTCTGAACCAATCTTGCCAAGAAACCCCGTGATAAGTATGCCTTAAGGTCCCATAAGTCAGAAATGACTTGAAGGTACAAACCAAGAAGAAGAAGAAGAAGGCCAGCACGGCGCAGTAGTTTAATGAGAGATGGACAGGGCTCTGGAGACCAGGGTCTGTCTTGCCTCCCTCTCAGCCTGAGTGACCTTAACCTCAGGGAAAGCCACTCACTCTCTGAGCCCCTCTGAACCAATCTTGCCAAGAAACCCCTGAGAGGGTCCACACCTGAGGCTCCCCCCCACAAGTCCAAAATGGCCAGAACGCACACGACAAGAGCAAACCAGGCAAACTTTTGCCCCAGAGGGAGCAGGGCAAGGGGCAGCTGCCATGTTGACACAAACAGAAAGCAGGAAGGAAGGAAGGAAGGAAGGAAGGAAGGAAGGAAGGAAGGAGGGCTGGAGTGTGTCCGCAGCTGGAGAGCCCTGGACCCCCTGGGAGCCTCCCTCCCTCCCTCCCTCCTCTGAGCAAGAGGACTGGGCATGGTCAAGGCGGCCCCCAGACTGGGAGAAATGGGGGCCCTCTGAGCAAGAGGGTGCCAGGCCAGTCCCAGCAATGAGGCCAGAAAGCCAGCACAAGGCTCTTGCCCTGCCTCCCCCATCGCCCCCCTGAAACCCCCGTAATGGAGAGGGACCAAGGGCTGGTCCGCTTTTGCTCCATTGCTCCCAGGGACACACAAAGAAAGGCCCACCTTTGGCCCTTTGGGCCCTGACTGCAAGAGAGAGACCCACAGCATTCATCTCTGTCTCGACTCGCCATTATTATTATTATTATTATTATTATACATTGCGTTTCTACCCCCCTCCTCTTTAGAGAGGCTTACAAATGGTTATTTAGACAGTCCCAGCCCAGCCCTTTAATATGCATTTGGGGTCTGCGTCCGTGGCTCGAAAGGCTTCTTTGAAAGAAAAGCCGCTGCCCAAAGGAAACCTCGCCTTTGCCGTTAAGGGGCGCCTTTTCCTCCGCCGCTGGATCGGAAGGGACTGGGGCGCCCTGGGATTTTGGGGTCCCCCCTGGAACCGGACCCGATCCAAAGGGTCTGTCCTGGCTGGGACCGGGCCAGAGAGCATGCCAGGCCAATGGGGAGCCCTTCCTGCCTTCCTTCCTTCCTTCCTTCGGCGGGGGAGAGGGATCCGGGGGAGCAAGTGCGCCAGAGGAGCCTCCTCCTCCTCCTCCTCTTCCTCAAGGGGCCCCCTCCCCCTCCCCCCTCCCCCTCCCCCCCTCCCCCGCAGGGGCATTCTGGGAGCTGGAGTGAGTGCCCTCCTTCTCCCCGGACGCTCTTTCTTACCCCGTGGCGCTGGGCCTGGGCGTTGAGGGCGCGGAGCCAGGCGCGGAGCCACTGCTCCCGGAAGGCGCGGAAGGCCAGGAGCGAGGCCACCAAGGAGCGGGCGCCCCGAGACCGGGACCGGGACCGGGACCGGGACCCCCGGGGACCCCCCTCCTCGTCCTCCTCGTCCTCCTCCTCGTCCTCCCAGGCGCCAAGGGAGGAGCCCCCCGGGAGGAGCCGCCCCAGCAGGGAAGCAGCCCTCCCCGTCCTCCGAGGCCAGAGTGGCCCCCTCCGGAGCAGCTGCAGGAGCCAGGCCCAGACGGTCAGCAGCGAGGCGGCGAAGAGCACCACCAGCGCCCCCCAAGACCAGGACCAGGACCAGGACCAGCCCCGGACCCCAAGGGACCCAGAGGGAGGCGGAGCCCCCGCCCCCGGACCCATGGCGCCCGACCGGGTCACGGCCAGGAGGCCCCGCGGACACACCGGACCCACATCGCCCCCTCCCTCCCTCCCTCGGCCTCCTTCCTTCCTCCCTTCCTTCCTCCCTTCCTTCCTCCCTTCCTTGGCCTCTACCACTTTCCTCCTCCCTTCCTTCCTTCCCTAGAGCTGCTGCTTCATGGCATCCCCGACGCCGCTGCCCGACCGACCGACCGACCGCCTCCTCCCTCTCTTCCTCCTTTCCTCCTTTCCTCCCTCCCTCCCTTCCTTCCTTCTTTCTCTCTCCTCCCTCCCTCCTTCCCTCCCTCCCTCCGTCCTCCCTCCGTCCTCCTTAAAGGCACCGGAGCGGAGCGGAGGAGAGGAGAGGCAGCGGCGGCGTCCGCCCAGCTGCTGCCCTTTCCTTCCTTCCTTCCTTCCTCTCTTTCTCCGGCTCCCAGAAGGCCCGGCCAGGCTCCCCTCCTCCGGGCCCGGCCTCGCTCTCCCAGGGCCGCCGCCTCCTCCTCCTCCTCCTCCTCCTCCTCCTCCTCCTCTCCGGCCGACGTCCTCCATTCGGGGAGCGCGTCCTCCTTGGCGGGGGGGGGCTCCAGGGGTCCCTCCGCTCAGAGACCGGGAAGAACGACAGTCGGAGGGCAGCCAGCCTGGCTCCAGGGATGGGAGATGAGGAGGAGGAGGAGGAGGATGGTGATGGTGATGATTAATTATTATTATTATTATTAGTGTTCCTAGTAGGATTTCATTGATCTTCTTCGTGCTTCCCAAAAGCACTACGCAGGACCCCCGTTGCATGGCTCAGACTCGAACTCACAGCCTCCTTCTCCCAAGGGCCCTGTCTTTCTTTCTTTCTGTCTTTCAGGGCAGGCATTCCTTCCTATTCCCGGGTTCTGGTGGGTCTTTCGGGTCTTTTCCTTTGGAAGAACACCCTCCCCCCCCCCAAAGACCCATTCATTCATTCATTCATTCATTCCTATTGCCCCGCTTTGCTCTCTCTTTAAGGACTGTGTAAGTAAGAAATGCATTCGGATTCTGTCTCTGACATCTTTCCCTACAGCTGCTAGACTAGAGCCATATTTCCTTCCTTCCTTCCTTCCTTCCTTCCTTCCTTTCTGTCCTGGGGATGGTACTTGAAGCGGAGCTCCGGTGCTCCAAGAAACCACCGTTCCCAGAATTCCACGGAGGGCCCCACACTCCACTGCGACAGCGCCATTATCCCGCCTCCTGTGGAATCCTGGGATCTGCAGTCCAGGGAGAGGCGTCTCAGACCCTCAGCCAGAGAGGCCTGGCTGGACTACAGATCCCAGAATTCCACAGGAGGCAGCAGCCTTAGCCGTTCAAGTGGAACAAAGTGTTCTGTGATATTGTCCTTCCAGGGCGGTTAAAGCGGGCTCAGACCGGGTTGTTTCTGCAGTGCGGATGCAAGGGGCGCAGGAGGCTGGGTTGCTGGGGAGCCTCTCCCTGCCTCCAGGGGATGATGGGACTTCCAGTGCAGGAGCTGAGGAAGGGCCAGTCCCAAGGGGCTTGCTTCCCTGTGGAGCTGCAAACCTTGGTCAGGCTCAGATTGGAGGGCGTTCTGGGATTCCCCGGGACCCAAGGCTGACTGGGGATGTAGGACGTGTCCTGGGAAAGGAGGACGCCTGCCCCTTCCCTCCCCCCCATACTCAAAAGCAAAGCCGTCAGGGAGGGGCTGGGACAGAGAGCAGCTCCCAGGGAGCTTTCCAAGGTGCTGAACCCAAGACTTAGGGGGGGGGGGACACCAGGCATGTCCTCCTTTTCCAGGACCTGCCTTACACTTCCCCCTTCTGCCCACAACGTCCTCCATGCAGAGTGACCAGAGGTCCTCCTTTTTCCAGGACCTGGGGGGGGGGGGAGAGGGAAAAAGGTGGGATATTATTATTATTATTATTATTATTAAGATTTGTCCAGAGGAGGAATCCAAAGATATAGCCGTGTTAGTTTGTAGAACAGTCTGGAGACAGATCTTGCAGCAAATGCATCTGAGGAAGTAGACTGAAGAACTCTAGGAAAACCCAGCTCCTGTTGTCAATTTCTTTCTTTCAGTGACTCTCAAAGGGACTGCTACAAGATCTCTCTACATACTTGTTCAGAGGAGGTTGGCCATTGCCATCCTCTGAGGCTGAGAGAGTGTGACTTCCATTATTATTATTATTATTATCATTTATTTATACAGCGCTGTAAAGTTTGCACAGCGCTTTACATAGTAGGAATAAAATACAATGAATATATATATAACAACAATAGACGTTTCCATGGCCGAGGAGGCGGGATTCGAACCTGGCACCATAGAGTCCTAGTCCAGCGCTCTAACCGCTAGGAAGCACCGCCTCTCCGCCCGCCGCCTGTCCCTTTAAGAGCCCCCCCCTCGGAGCGGGAGCGCCTCGTCGGACCAATAGCGAGCGAGGTGACGTGTGAAGAAACTGCGCGAGCAGGGGGTCACGTGGTACCCGCCGGCGCCATCTTAGCTAAGGGCAGCCCCAAACCTTCGACCGCTCCTATTACCCTCAGGCCAAACCCGTTCCAGAAAACAACCCTTGAAGTTTGGGCGGCCGCGTCCTCTGAGGAAGAGGACCCACTCGAGGGGGGCGATTTGGCGGCCCTAAGGGCCAGGGGGCCAAGAACAAAGATGGCGGGGGAGGCGTCAATGACGTCGTCCCATGATGCTCCGGGAGAGAAAGGGTCGTTCCGGGAGTGCCACAGCGTCGGGCGTCCGGGCGGAAACGCCTTCTGTTTTGACGAAGAGCGAGCGAGAGAGCAAGAGAGCGGGGCTCCAGCCGCTCTGAGGGTAAGCGGACGGGACTCACTTGCCTTGCCTTGCCGGCCTCAAGCCCCCCCCGACGCTGCCCACAGCGTTGGGGGATGCTGGGAGTTGCAGTGCCCAGTCGGTGACGTGGAGGCCGTTACGGGAAAGGAGCAGCACCTGACCTCTTCCTAGGCATGTTCTGGAGATGTGATTTGCTCATTAGGGACTCTGTAGCCCAATGGTAACCGAACTTTGGTCCTCCAGAGGTTTTGGACTTCAGCCCCCAGCATTCCTGACTGTTCTGCCAAGCTGTCTGGGGCTTCTGGGAGTTGAAGTCCAAAACACCTGGAGGACCAAAGTTTAGGAATCACTGCAGTGTAGCTGATCACAGTTAGGAGGCTGTGTGCTTATCATATGGAAAAGTACCGTGTGAGCACGAATGCCTGTTTCTTTCTTTTGTGTCCCTGGCACCGATTCACTGCAGCAAATAAAACTACAAATCCCCTTTCCCTCTGTGTGGACCTTGGCATTGTTTTGGATGCCATTCATCCTCCCCTCTTCTGGAAGGGTCTGCAAAGCAGCAAACCCTGTGGGGAGAGACTCAGGGATCTGGGAATGTTTTGGCTGGAGAAGAGGAGGTATAGCCATGCTTCAGTATCTGAAGGGGTGCCACACTGAGAATGGAGCAGGCTTGTTTTCTGCTGCTCCAGAGACCAAAACATGGAGCAGTGGGTTCAAACTACAGGAAAAGATATTCCGCCTCAACATTAGGAAGAACCTCCTGAGAGTACGAGCTTTTCAACAGCGGAAGACGCTGCTGCAGCCTCAAGTCTCCTGCTTTGGAGGTTCTTAAACAGAGGCTGGATGGCCATCTGTTAGGGGTGATTTGATTCTGAGTTCCTGCATGGCAAAAGAAAGGAGTTGGACTAGATGGCCCTTGGGGCCCGCTGCAACTGTATAATTCTTTCTCCCCTTGTCCAGAGGCAGCCGGAGCTTCGCCATGATTCCTGGAGCCGCGTCCTGCCATTGCAGTTTGTGGCCTGGAGGCTCCTTCACCGACAGCGTGTGGCCCACATCGAGGGGAGCCTACGGCGTCCGTCCCAGGTAGAATCGGGCTGACAGCAGCAGGGCAGAGACTGCAGACCGACTCCCGTTTCCTTGGCTTCTTGGCACGTGGGTGCCCCACAGCTGGCTCTGAGATGTGGAAGCTGCCCCTCATCCCGCTGCTCATCAACTTCTTTGGCTCCCTGGTGGGCTTCGTTGCAACTCTGACGCTTATCCCGGCCTTCAAGGACCACTTCATCGCTGCCAAGCTTTTTGGGATTGACTTGAACAAAACCTCTAAGCAGCCTATGTGAGTAACGCCTGTTATTCTGTAATGTAAATTAAACTGGAGGAGGGGAGGGAGTGTTTTGAGCCTTCTTATCCAACTATAGGAGCCTAAGAAGTGGAAGATGCTGCCTTGGAGAGTGGTGGAATCTCCTTTGGAGGCTTTGAAACAGAGGCTAGATGGCCATCTGTCATGGCTGCTTTGATTGTGTATTCCTGCATGGCAGAATGGGGTCAGACTGGATGGCCCTTGGGGTCTCTTACAACTCTAGGATTCTATGATTTTAAGAGGGTCTCTGGGGCAGGAAGACCCAAGCAAGGTGTGATCAGGTGCTCGGCAGGGCATGACAGACTGAATGGCATCTCCTGGAGAATCTCAGTGAGGAAATGCCCTCTGTGCCCTCTCATGTTATCACTAGGGAGAGCTCAGTCTCTGCTCCTGAGGTCCCCCTTGGGCTTCATTCTCTTGATCCTGCTATGTAGGAGAATGAGACCAAGGAAGCTCTTGTTTTGTGCTCTCTTGTCTCTCTCCAGCCCAGAGTCCCAGGGAGTGATCAGTGGAGCCGTGTTTCTCATCATCCTCTTCTGCTTCATCCCGGTGCCCTTCCTGAGCTGCTTTGTGGAGGAACAGTGCAAGGCCTTCCCACACCATGAGGTGAGTGCCTGCCTCACCTGGAGTCCCAACTGGGGTGGCTGAATCAGCTGTAGCAGCCCAAGGGAATGGCCCTCACGCCTCCTCTCTGCCTTGCAGTTTGTGGCGCTCATTGGATCCCTCCTCGCCATCTGCTGCATGATCTTCCTGGGCTTTGCGGACGATGTGCTCAATTTGCGCTGGCGCCACAAGCTGCTTTTGCCCACCATGGCCTCGTTGCCACTCCTCATGGTGTACTTCACCAACTTCGGCAATACCACCATTGTGGTCCCCAAGCCCTTCCGGATGTTTCTGGGAATGCATCTGGACCTAGGTAAGTGACCCAGAACTAAGACAAGTAGACAGTGACCCTGGTACACTTGGGAGTCCTCTGCCTATTGTTCTGTGGCCTCCTTAGCTTAGCCCTAAACACTCAGCTGGCATTGCTGTGTGCAGGGTTGATCTGAGAATCCTGGCAAATGGGGTGGGTGCATGGCCGCATCTCCCACTTTCTTCCTTGCTCTATTCTCTTTACTGTGAAGAATGTTATGTGGTTGGTATCCTCAAAAGTGCTCTGGAAAGAGAAACTGTGGGTTCTCTCTTACAGGCATTCTCTACTACGTGTACATGGGCATGCTGGCTGTGTTCTGCACCAATGCCATCAACATTCTCGCTGGGATTAATGGTCTGGAAGCTGGGCAATCGCTGGTGATTGCTGCTTCAATTGTCACGTTCAACATTGTAGAGCTCAGTGGTAAGGAGGGGCAGACTGGGGCTCGGAGGTGTCCCAGGAACCTTTTGGCAGAGGGTCTGGCAAGACGTTGTGTAGGAAAAGCTGGGCACTCCCATAGCCCTTGTGGCAGTGTGGCATCAGCAGGCCTGATGTGTGAGGGCCCTGGTTGATGCCAACTGGCTGACCCTCTTTCTTCCTCCTTCCCCTCAGGGGATTACAGGGACGACCACATTTTCTCCCTCTACTTCATGATTCCCTTTTTCTTTACTACACTGGGGCTGCTGTACCACAACTGGTAGGTGACTCTGTGGACTGTTAAGGCTGACCCTGGGAGGGAAGATGTGGAAGGGAGTGTCTTTGGAGAGGGACGGGCTACCTTTGATGTGGTGGTGCCTTGAGGCAGCTGCTGTTTTAAGGGGGACACAGCCAGAAGCTCCTCCAACCCCCACCCTCTGCTCTCCACCAGCCACTGGATGGCATTGGCATGGGGACTGGGATTCCCCTTCTACCAAGTATTTATTTATTTATTTAGAGTATTTAGATCCCGCTCTTCAGCCACAAAGGCTCTCAGAGCAGCTTACAAATTACAAATGGTTAATTAGATAGTTCCCTGCTCTCAGGCTTACTATCTAAAAAGACATGACACAAAAGAAGAAAGGAATGGCAGTGGGGAAGGGGATCAAGTCCAGCAGCTCTTCTCTCCCTCTGAGGCCTGGACTATGTATCAGTACCAAACCTCTCTGCTAAATATCAGTATCAGACATCAGCTAGACAAGGGTGGGATTAAATTCAGACAAGTGAGAAATGCTGTCCTCGGTAGTAAGTTGCTAGAGAAGGAAACAAATACTGCAGGTGGAGCTTCCAAAGAGGCAATGTGAAAAGGTGGCCCAAGGTGCACCTCTTTCTGCTCACGATCTGTGCCCAGCCACAGTTTTGTAAGCCGGCATCCTTGGCCCTTTACAGTGCATGTTCCCTGACCACCTTTTAACCTTGTCTGTAATAGGTACCCTTCCCGAGCATTTGTGGGTGACACGTTCTGCTATTTCGCGGGCATGACTTTTGCCGTGGTGGGGATCCTTGGGCACTTCAGCAAAACCATGCTGCTCTTCTTCATCCCGCAAGTCCTCAACTTCCTCTACTCATTGCCTCAGCTCTTCCACATCATCCCTTGCCCACGCCATCGGTTGCCCAGGTAACAGTGACTCGGGTGCCTGTCATGCATTGCCCTGCTTTGCCTACAACTGCTTGGCAGATGGAATGCAGGCTTTAAATCTATTTGAAAAGCAGGGTGCATTGGCTGCCAACTTAGAAACATTGGGAAGTGTGCTCCTTTGAAAAGATACAGATTCCTGTCAAAGATTCGGTATCACAGTTGTAAATGCCAGTTCCCTAGGTTGTCTGCAGAGAACCAGGCAACTTAATTCATGCAACCAAATGGATGGTGCACGAATGTGCCCTTGCTCAAATGATGTCTTTGCCTAGGTTATACATTACCTGCCTTGACTGCAAGCTTGCTGGCATGACCTTGTCCTAGACTGTTTATCATGTTCTTTTCCTTGCTGACTGGAGCCTGTTTCTGCCATTAGATTCAACCCTGACACAGGAAAACTAGAGATGAGCTATTCCAGATTCAAGCCCAAGAGCCTTTCTCCCTTGGGAAAGCATATTCTCAAGGTAATGCTGGAGTAACATCGACATTACATGCGTCATGATAATGCCCAGGTGGAAGAATGATCCTTGGAATAAGAGAGGGAGGGAAATGTACTGAGAGTGGCTTGAGCAGCAAAGAAAGTTGGGATGTGGGTTGGGACATTCTGGCCCATTTTTGGGCAGATTAAGTGGATCACGCTCAAGCAGAAGTGAAAATCTTCTCTAGCATAACCTTAGAGAAGCATCAGTAACAAATGGCTCTTTCCAGGTTTCAGAGAAACTCCACCTGGTTGATGTACGTCAGGGAGTAGACAAAGATGGAGAATATCTGGAATGTAATAACATGACACTCATTAACTTTGCGATAAAGCTTATAGGACCAACCCCTGAGAAAAACTTGACTGTGCTGCTGTTGCTGATGCAGGTAGGGAGCACCCCACTTTCCGGGGTAAAGGGACTAGGAAGAGGCTTACTTCAGAATGTTTTGAAGAATGCTTCCACCTCCATTCCTGAGCTGAGAATCCAGGCTCCTTTCTTGGAGGGTCAGGTGCTTCAGGAGGAATTGCTTTAGCACCACTCCAGAGAATTCTTCCCCAAATGTTTTTGGTGGGTGGGACTGCTTTTCCCTCCAAGTGTCAGACCCACAATTGCTGTCAGTAACAGGTGGATAACAAAGCATGTCCTTGGGTGACAGTGGGTCCTTTTTCTTTTTCTTTTTAGGTTTTGGGGAGCATCATCGCTTTTTCTGTCCGATACCAACTTGTGCGGCTGTTCTATGATGTCTGAACAGCACTTTGACTCTCTCTTCCTCAGACAGTTCTTGCAATGGCCTTTCAGGAGGCGTCTGTGTTGGGAAGGACAGGTTTAGCCTATTTGGAGATGATCTGATGCTTCTAATTGTATGGCAGGGCTTGCACTGTTTCAGCAGCATCTCCACTCTACCAGCAGAAGGGGATGTGTCCTGATATGGTAGAGAATGGGGAGGGGATGGGTTGACTTTGAATGTCTTTTCTTGGTGGAGCGTTTTGCTACCTTGAACTACAGAGAAGCACAAAAGTGCATGTAAACAGGAGTGGCTTTTCCTGGAGAAGTGCTGCCTGTTTCTCATGCTCTCTTGTCCTTAAAGCCTCCGGCACTTTGCCAACCACCATCTTGAATGCAGCCAAGCGGTGATGTTCTCTCAAGAACAGCTGTAATTATTTTTTGAAAGATGCTCTGCTTCAAAATTAGGTGGAATCAAAGCCCTAAGCACTTTGGGAAGTGTGATGAGGGTGGGGGAATTGTTCCTGTGCTGCTCACTCTTCTGAAGGACTGTTTTTGGTTAGCATCATTTCTGTCTCATGATTCCGTACGGCCGTGCCAAATCAGCAACCCTCCACCCACTGACTGGCGAGGTCAGAAATCTAGTTGGACTCAGTCTTGCGCAAACCTGCTTAAGATCATGCTCAGATCAGCCTGCTTGATTGCTGCAATTTCTGTACGACTGTTGAATTTCCTTCCCTGGAGCCCCTCTGAGCATTCTTTTGTATGGTGCTTCTCTTCATTGCCGTCTTGCGGTGATGCTCCTAAGGAGGTCAGACCTTTCCTGAGTCGGAAGGAGAAGACCAAGCCATCAATGCACTTTGAGAGGGGAAGAGGCGGGGAGGGGAGGACAGGCCAGCCAGGCCTCTGTGAACAGTCATGGACACATTGTGGGGGAATGGGAAAGGGGGCCCCCTGCCAGTCATTCATGAGGGCAGAGTGAATGGCCCCATAATAAAGCCATGAATTAATGAATGGAAAGAGAAGGTGTGCTTATTGCAGAAGGAGGTTCCCACAATAGAAGTTTTGTACCCTAAGAAAAGAGGAAGGCCACACTGCAGGTGGAAGGACTCCATCAGGGGAACTCTGGCCAGCTGTCTTGGAGGTCTCTCTTTTGTAGGGTCACCATAAACTGAGGCCAGCCTGATTTCACAGCATAACCACCACTGCCCCATGCCCTTCTTCTTCTTGGTCCCCTTTTGCTGACTCCCATCTATAAAGGCGATGGAACATGAGGAAATGGGAACTTCTTGGGAAGTGGGGTCTTCTGCCATTTGGAAGTGCCTGACTATTATTGGGGTTAGGCCTTTTTAAAATACCTTTATTGTCCGTAACAGCTACTGTGCAGTGGATTGTAGGGCCTGCAGTTGGTTTCATGGAAGTAGGGTTAAGTCGGTGATTGTAGAGTGTTGGTAAAGTAGACCAGGGTAATACAGTAGATTTCCTTTGACCTCATGTAGCCAGATTAAAAAAAAACACCAAAAATGTTGAGTAATTCAATTTGGAGTATTTACTGATTCCAATGAGAATCCCAGTGTGTCAAGGAGATCAGTGTTCCCCATGCCCCTAGGAGTGTTTTAACTCCACCACACCTAGAGCTGGGAAATGCATCAAACATTTGGTTTGACTAGCTGTCAGCATTCTTTTTGCAAAAAACAAAGATGTGGTACTCTCAATAGGCATGCACCCTTCCACTTACATAAGCTCTTTATCTCTGCCCCTGCCTCCTGGGGTGAGGGTGTGTGTCAATGGCCATACCTTACAGTTATTTCTCAGAGTTATGGGTAGCTAATGGGGGGGAAAACCAGTGTAGTGTGTAGAATCAGTATGTTAAGAGATCTTATACCGCCTTTGAGAGAAAGAAATTGGCAGCATGAGCATTCGTAGATGTAAGACCAAATAGAAGTAGAAAAACCAAATGCATCTGAGGAAGTAGACTTTAATCTAGGAAAGCTCATGCTGCCAACTTCTTTCTTGCATTTAGTCTCAAAGGTGCTGCAAGATCTCTCTACAGTGTAGTGTGAGTGTTGGATCAGACCAAGGTTTGAATCCCCAGTCAGCTAGGGGAACCCCATGGCTGACTAAGTGGGCAGGCCACACTCTCTCAGCTTGAGAGGAAGACAAATGGTGGCAAACCTACTCTGAAGAAATCTTGCTGAGAAAACTTGCTGAAAGATGGTCACTGTAAGTGGGAGTCAACATGAAGACACAAGGACTGCAAATTGAGAGGAAGCGATTTGAACACTTGAAAGGGCTTTGGATGTAGACAATGCTGAAATACTCACCAAAAGGAGCTGAGAACATGGAACCAGCTTCCTCCTCCTGCATAGTAGCAGTGTGGAAGGAATGCATTTGAGGCACAACCAGCCTTGAACCTTTTTTTTTGGGGGGGGGTGCGGGGGGGGCAGAAGACTTTCAAGAGAAGCATCTACAGTGAGATCTATAGGCTGCCCCCCCCCTTTCTCTCTCTCTCAAGGGAAAGAGGGTGAGAGGGAGGCCAGACATGCCTTCCATTTCAACCTCCTATCTGTTTCTATGAGTATTTTTAGCTTTTGTTCGGCCGTGTCCTCCATTGGGGTTAGGAGGACGCCTGGTTTCCCCCCAGGGCCGCTTCCGCATTCTTCGTCTCCCCTTTCGAATTTGGCGCGCTGCTCTCCCATTGGCTGCGGGCGCGGACCAATGGCGGGCGACGTCGTCGTCCAATGAGCTTCGAGCGCGGCCGGTATAAAAGGGCGACGAGCGCGGCGTTCCCTCTCCACTCCGCTTCCGGCCGGCGCTGCGTTTCTCTGCTGCCGGTTCGCTCGCTGCTTTTCCAGATGTCCGGCCGCGGGAAAGGCGCCTCCTCCGCCTCCTCCTCCTCCGGCGTCTGCCAGCCGGTCCGCTCTCCGCGCTCCAAGTCTCGTTCGTCGCGCGCGGGGCTGCAGTTCCCCGTGGGCCGCCTGCACCGCCTGCTCCGCCGGGGCCGCTTCGCGTCTCGCGTGGGCGCGGGGGCCCCGGTCTACCTGGCGGCGGTGCTGGAGTACCTGACGGCGGAGGTGCTGGAGCTGGCCGGGAACGCGGCGCGCGACAACAAGAAGAGCCGCATCGTGCCCAGGCACCTCCAGCTGGCCGTCCGCAACGACGAGGAGCTGGGCCGCCTCCTGGGCCGCGTCACCATCGCCCAGGGCGGCGTCCTCCCCAACATCCCCGCCGCCCTCCTGCCCCACAAGGACCGGCCCCGCGGAGGAGGAGGAGGAGGAGCCGGAGCCGGAGGGAAGAAGAAGGGCAAGCAGCCCAGCCAGGCCTCGCAGGAGTACTGAGGAGGAGGAGGACTTGCCCTTTGGGCCTTGCCTTCTTGGGCCTGGGACTGCCGCGCGGCCGCAGCCGGGCCTCCATTAAAGCAAGGCGCTCCCGCTCTCCATTGCCGCCTTCGTAGCTCTTGGCTCCAGGTCTCGCTTTGTTCGGGGAAAAGGGAGCGCGGGGAGGTTGGCAGAGGGAGGGAGACCCCCAGGACCCCCAGCAGGAGGCCGGACGGACTGCATGCCCCCTTTCCCCCAGGAGGAGGGGCCCCAGGCGGCTCACGGACAAAGGGCGTGACAAAAGCAAGTAAAACCGTCTAAAAACAGTGATTCCCAAACTTTGGACTTCCAGCTCCCACAAGCCCCCGGCCACCTTGGCCAACGCTCAGGAATTCTGGGAGCTGGAGTCCAAAGCATCTGGAGGACCAACGGTTGGGAACCGCCGACCTAAAAACGTTGCGACTCTTTCGCGCGTGATTTGGGTCTGGAGGCAGGGATGGCCCTTGGAAAGAGGCCAGGAGTCACCCAAAAGGGAGGGGGGGTCTCCATGGGGTGGAAAGGGTTTTAAAAGCCCCAGGCCCCCCTAGAGATGCTGTTGGACTGCATCTCCCATCAGCCTGGGCAGTCTGAACCGTGGGGTGCAAGTCCTGCAGAGTTGGGGTCACTGCGGAGTCTTCCTGGGTGGCCTTGGCTCCCCCGAAATGCTTTGAGGCATCATTTTCCAGAGTGGAAGGGTGAGGGTGGCCAGATGTCCTCACTGCAAAATGGAGGACGTTGCAAAACAATGGCTAAAAACACTTAAATTCATGCTCAAAATGGGGGAGGGGAGGGCCTCTGGTCACTGAATGGGGGACATTTTGGGATTCTCACCAGACAGAAGGTTGGAATGTAGAGCATGTCCTGGAAAAGGAGGACACCTCGTCGCCCTGGGAGGCATGAGCTGCCGGGAGGGTGGGCATGGTCACAGGTTTAGGGCAGGCCATGGAGGGAAACCACAGAAGGAGGGCTGGGACCCCTTTCAACCCAAGAGAGCTTCCTTTTTTCAGCCAGAGAGGCTTTTCTCATTTCCTCTTGTTGCCTTCAAGTCAGTATGGCAACCCTCCTCTTGTGGGGTTTGCTCTGCCTTCCTCTGAGGCTGAAAGAGTGTGACTTGGCTAAGGTCTCCTAGAGATTACCTTGCTCCTTTCCAAATTCTTTGTTCTTCCAATGAACGTTTTGACCACCACACACTCAAATTAAATCTCTTTTAATGTTTCACAAAAAGAAATTACAAGGCCATGTAAATCAGACACTTAATTCTACCCAGCGATTCCCATTTACTGCCTGCATTTAAAATCTGCTTGCTTTTTGAAATTCAACCTCTGTTACAGAGAATGATCAGCAAATCTGTAGTAGCTTAAACTACCACAATAAATTAAATGCCCCTTTTCAAGGAAAGGGTGAGAATCACACACACACACACCGTGGTTGTTGACTGCAGCACCCAGCATCCTCCACCACTGACTGCTACCTGGAAGGGCTGATGGGAGTTGTAGTCTAATAGCAGGGAAATGCATGATTCCCACCCTGCCTTGGAGAGGAGAGGTTAGAGAGGCATCATTGCTAACCTATCGGGATGACTGATGGAGGAGCATCATGCATCATTGAGCTGCCGGGCCACGTTCAGGATATGTTTGGCCCCTTTGCTCAGGAGCAGGTCAGCCACCTCCATGCCCAGCTTCTCAGCCGCCTTTAGGGCTCCATGAGGTATATTCTTGGCCGTGATGCCAACGTGTTGGCTGTCGTCATTGGGACCATCTTCATTCTGGAAAAGAACAGGAAATTAAAGAGGGAGCCTTTGACGTCCTTCCATTAAATTCCCAAAAGCAACTCCAGGGTCAAACATGGGTGTGGAGGGTCTCATTAAGGGTATGCTTCCTTCCAGCCTTAACTGAAGAGCAGAGGCTCCCCAGACTGGCACTCAATTAACCTAAGAGTTAATTCTGTAATGAAAATAGAGAAAAGGGTGGAAGTGTAAGAAAAAGACTTGGTCAAATGCAGCAAGAAAGTTGTTAAGAGGAATGAGACAGTGTGGTATACTGGCCTGAGTGTTGACTGGAAGACCAGGGTATGAATCCCCTTTGCTCGATCTTGGAAACCCACTGGTGACCTTGGGGTAAGTCATACTCTCTCAGCCTCAGAGGAAGGCAAAGGCAACTCTGAACAAAACTTGTCAAGAAAATCCCACAGGTCACCATAAGAAATGACTTGAAGGCACTATCGACCTAGTGCGCCAGCCAATCTAGTAATGTCTGTTTCAGTATTTTTGATTCCTTTTTACACTGAAACTTCCACAGACTGTCTTGTGCTGGCAGTGCAAGGATCCTTTATTTTAAAACTAAAGGCCTTTGCAGACTGCCAGAAATAGTGCACATTAAATTGAGGCACTGCCCTGGCTCAGTGCTAGGGAGTCATGGGAATCGTATTATTTTCTGGGACATTGAGCCTTCTCTGTCAGAGAGCTCTGGTGCCACAATAAATTACAGTTCCCATGATTCCCTAGCACTGAGCCAGGGCAGTGCCTCAATTTAATGTGCACTATTTCTGGCAGTCTGCAAAGGCCGTAAGTCACCCTTAAAGGTGCTGCTTGATTCCTCTCCCCAGTCTTTCCTTGTAATTGTTGTGTGCCTTCAAGTCATTTCTGAGTTACAGTGACCCTAAGGCAGACCTATCCTTGAGTTTTCATGGCAAGACTTATTCCAAAGAGGTTTACCAATAGCCTTCCTCAGAAAGTGAGATTTTGTCCAGTCGCCCAGTAAACTTCCAGTCGAGCTAAGGGGATTCCAGGACTCAAACTATTGCATCATACTGGCTCCTTTTATACTATACAATAAATCAAATTTTTGTTTTCAGTCACATGCCCCTTGCTTGGTCAGCAACATGGGGTGGTTTGTCTTTTTCACCACTTCCAGAGATGTGAAATGTCAGCCTGGAAGGGGAAGGAGTGAGAGCATTCCTCTTGACACATTATTTTCAACAAGCTGTGCCACCTCTTTTTGTTCCTTCATCCAAAGGACTTTTCAATGCACATCAGCTCAGGGAACTCTGAAGGAGGGTATTTTTAAGCCTCAAAAGACTGTTGTGGGTGGTGGTGGTGCAGAAATGCCACTTGGAAGCCTACAAAATAATTTTAAAAAATTTAGAGGAGCACATACCTCCAGTGGGAATTTCACACTCTTCTGCATGGTTTCGCGCAAGCTTTCAGATCCATCGAGGCTGTAGACAGCTCCGGTCAAGTATAACTGGGGAGAGCCAAGAGGAGGAGGGTGAAGTAGGGAGAGGCAAGAGCCAAACACTAGGGAAGGAGAAGAGGAATGCCTCCTGAAAGCCACCCAGCTAAAAAAGGGCCACTCTGCCTCATTGCTGAAAGCTGCAGGGTGAAGGTCTTTGTAGTCCTTACCTGGAAATCCTTCAGGGTGGTGCTCACTGCCACAGGGACACTGCAGCCGCCCTCCTGCAAAGGAAAGCCCCAGGGAGGTCAGTGGCATCACAGGTGCTCCCTTCACCAAGCTTGCCTCTTCCTTTCAGGAAGAGCACCCTTCCCTGATGCAGCCAGTTGCCTCAGGGGCCCCAGCCGGCCTCTCCCCGGACCCACCAAGTGCTTCATGAAGGCTCGTTCCGCAATACAGCGCAGCACCGTTTCCCCATCATGCAAGACGGACACCATCTCCAGGATCTCCTGGTCCCTGGCTCTCACCTCCACTGCTAAGGCACCCTGGGGGTGGGGGAGATGACAGAACAGGTCCTCCTGAGGCTCTGCCGTAGTAAGGGGACACCCCCGTCCCCCCTCCCTCTGTCCCTGATTCAAGGCCCCCAGCCCTGCAGTGACATCAGAAGAACAGTAGGCCCTGCCACATCGAAGCCAAGGACCCAGTCCACTTTGCAAAGTGGGAATCTGTTTGGGGTGTTGCCGGGGGGCAGGGGCAGGGGATGCTCATTCCAATCCTCACACCCTAAGAAGCAGGCAGACAGTGCTGACCAAACCAGCAACCTGAGGCACAGAACTCTATGTCCCCCATGCAGGACAGGGAAAGCATGACACAAACCTGTCCAACAGCATATAAGCACTCTGTGGGGCTCAGGATCTGGAAAGAAGAGAAACAAGGTCAGCAGCATCTCCCCAAGAGAGGACCCCCATCTGACCCAGGGCTTCACAGAGAGGGCACCCTTGTCTCAGGGAAGGTTTTCTGTCCCTAGATCAGCCCCACGACCAGGGACACCTGGAGGAAGAGAGCCCAGAATGGGGGATGGAGCCTCTGCCCGCTCACCTGTCCAATGCGGTTCTCCCAGCCCATCCGCCGCAAGCCAGCCGCTGCCAGAACAATGGCACTAAAATCATCCTTCTCATCCAGTTTCTTCAAGCGGGTGTTCAGGTTGCCTCTCTGGGATGGGAAGCGTAAAGGAAAACAACTATTCCTCCCTCTCCTCTAACAGCACTAGATAGCTTTGTCTTTCATTAATTTGTCCTGTCCTGCTTACTAAGCATCCAAGTCACTGGCCATTGTTCCATCTTGTAGCAGTGAATTGTACCATCTAACCTTATGCTGCATTTCAAAGCAATGTGTCCAAGCAAAGGGCAGATCCAGGCATTGGGAACCAAAGGAAAGGATACAATATCCTTGAACTCCAGTTGAGGAAATGTTCTCTTCAGTTGAGCTGCCCGGCGAAGTGAGCTGGTCCCAATCACGCTGTGGGGGAGATCAAACAAAATCAGCATCAGCACAGGTGAGGAAGTGGGGCTAACCCACAAAGACCCTCCCTCGCCAGCTAGGGCCATTGGTGCCCCAGCCACAAGAAGTGCCAACTCACATCAAAATCCCTGGAAGGGCAGGCCCAAAAGAGCAAGGCTCTTTCTGCTGGGACCTTTGTGTGTGCATTTGCAGGGGGAGTCCTCGCTGCTCAAATACCAGAGCAACAAAGCAAGCTCACCTTTTCTCAGGAAGGCTGCTGAGGGTTTTGCCAGCGTGCTTGGGGTGAAAGACGACAGCATCATGTGGGCTCTCTCTCCTGAAAAGACCAGGATATCATTCAGGAAGCAACTCTGAGGAGTTTCAGCCATAGCCACTTCCCCCATGTTGCAAGGGAGGGCTCTTCGCCCCCCAAACTACTAGGAGCCTTGTTTGCTCAAAGGAGCGGAAGGCAGGTCTGGGGCTATAGCCTTCGTGAGAGATTAAAGGACAAGTTGACCACCCAGTGCTCAATTGGGTTTTAGAGGCAATGAGTTTGGCAAAGGCACATTTTCTTGGACTAAAATTCCCAGAATACACCAACCAACAAGCTGGGTGTTATAGTTTTCAAAGGTATCTGTTGCAAATTCTGAACTACTTGCACCTGCCTTTGCAGAACCTTGTTGTCTGTGGAAAAGGGGAAGGTGGCTGGCTGGGCAAAGCTACTTTTGCTGGGCCTAGGAAGCCAGGGAGATGAAACTCACTTGCAGATTGCACCGATGGTAAATCCAGGTGGGAGAGAGGTGGGCAGGTCCTTCAGGGAGTGAACAACCAAGTCAACCCTGGAAGATGAGAAGTAGGGAAGCCAGGCTGCTGACAGCATTCCAAACCTGAGAACGCAGCTCCAAATAAAAGCAAGTGTGCATGGCAGTGGAGAGGAGGTAGAGGCAGGTACCAATTATGAAGGGTGGGGCCTGGACTCTGATCCAGCTCAGGTTGCTGTGTGGCTTTGCCCAGGTCAGTCTGCATGTGGCAGCTGGGCAGGGTTGTTGTACCATTGGCAGAAAAGTAGGCCCATTCCCTCAGGGAAACACTGGTTGCATTTTCTGGGGGATGGGCTAAATGTTGAGGCCCTCTCTCTCTCTGCCTGTTTCTGTTTCATGCCAGATCTGCCCTCTGTACAGTCTCTCCCAGAAGGCTTTTGGTCAGAGCGAAAGCATCCGCCTTTTGCTCTACCAAACATCCCCCTGGCCTTACCAGGCTTTACAAGGGAGTGGGCAGCAGGAGGGAGAGGGGCCAGGAATTTTTCTTTATAGGCAGGGAGCACTCACTCATTCCTCTCCAGTGCATTTTCCAGCTCTTTGGTAAAGAGACTTTTCTCTCCAATCTAAATTGGGGAAGAGAACATTACAGTCAGAGTTGTCTCTCCCCAGAACTATCCCCAGCTCTGGCTGTGCCCTCCAGAACGAAGGGAGCAAGAGGCCGCTCACCTTGGACAGAGCTGTGTCCAGGATCTTGTCTCCAGTGGTTGTCATGCCAACTATTGAGGAAGACAAAGAAAAACCATGAGATGCCACACCAGAAGGAGACTCCAGGGCATATGGGCAGGATTAGGGTGAGGGAAGGGCAGAGGGGTATTCTAACTATTCAACACTTTGCACCAAACAGCATAAGGAAGGTGAAAGCCATGTGGCAAGTGGCCCATGGCCAACCCTTTGAAAGAGATGCTCCACTTGTACAGGTATGTTGAGCCCACCTTCACAGCTGGTGTTCTGTGACTGAATGAAACACACGCACCTTCCCCAAAAGGGGAAATGACCCCACTCCCAGCTCCGCCCCCGACCCACTCACTGATCTCAAAGTGCAAGTGAGGATGGTGATTCTGCAACATCTGCACCACACTGTCTGTCTGGATGCGGGCCAGCTGCAATGGGAGAGGAAAGAAAGGGGACGGGACGTGATTCATTTAATTTGTTTATTAAAATATTTATATCCTGCCCCATATCCAAGACCTCAGAGCAGCTTACAATAACATGAATTTCAAAGAACTACTAGCAACAATAATTTTAAAAGATTAAAAATATATCAACTGGGTTATCAGTTAAAACCAAGACATTTTAAAACTAATAAAAACACTTTTAAATAGAGTGACCATAAGACACACACTGCCTAGAGAGAATGAGTTAAGTCTGGGAGCAGCAACCATTAAGGCCCTACCTGCCTTCAACTTCCCACCAGATGCCCCTGTGAGGAGGCTGTTGAGAGAGAAAGAAAGAGCTCCCCAGAAGGTCCCAAGACCTGGGCAGGCTCAAATGCCCGAGGGAAAGGAGTCCCACAGCTCCCAGGATGGGAAAGAGAAACCTGCCTCAGGGAGGGCCAGAATTGTGCAGCCCTCTGGTTGTTGCTGGACTTTTGCTGCCCATGATCCTGCAACACTGCCCAGGCTGGTTAGGGCTGCTGGGACTTGCAATACAACAATATCTGGAGAGCACCACAGGAAAGGAGCAGGTTGCTCTGCCACTGACATCAACCTCCCCACTCTCTTCTTTCTTTTTGTGTATTGAGGCATGCCACGCTAGCTGCTGGACCTCTAGTCACAGAAGGGGGCTCATCCATGGGTCACCCACATTAACAGAAGCAGGCGGCTGATGAAGATTAGCTCCCGGTCACATGGGTGGAGCACTATCTCAAATGGCACGCCGGTCACTCCCACTCCCTAGTCACTGGGTGAGTTCTTTTGCTCCTGCTAGGATGACACGTGGAGAAGCTTTCTTCTGCTGAACCCAGCGTGTGCACACCACTCCCATGGCCAGAGACAAGGATCTTCTGCAACTGCTTCCATGGCTGTTGGCAGGCTTTAGACCTGTGCAAGGTCTTATTATCCTTTCCACAGTCTCCTGACAAAAACTTTCCCATTTTAAAAGACAGCTGACCTTGTCATGCTGTCTCCCCATGTATTTCCCATTTTCTTTTCCTGAGGCCAAATATACTCCATCCCCATAGCCTTTCCCCATAGAGCTTGTTTTCCAGACTCCCAAACATCTCCCTTGCCTACTCCTGAAGTCACTCCAGTCTGGATGCTAGGAAAGGACCAGAAAATGCCCGCCCAGGACCGCTTGCCCTCCCCAAGTCCAATGGAAATCCACATATTCCCTGTATTGTGCTATTCAGCTTCTCCCAGGAAAGGTGGAGAGGACCAGCAAGTGAGAGGTCTGAGTTGGGACGACAATTCAGTGACCATACCTGGCTCTTCCTGGTTCCTACACGGATAGTCTGGTTTTTCAAGCCATTTCCATTTTTGTCCTGCAAAGAAAGATCACCAGTTAGTTTGAGAACTAAGGCTTAAGTTTAAATTCCACAGTTTGCCTGCAAATCCACAGGCAGCCTTGCATCAACCAAAGATTTTCTTGCAAGAGGGAGCCATGGCAAGAAGTTCTGAAGAGTGATGCTCAGGATTGGCCAGGCTGGAGCTGACCATCACACCTACTGGACCATTAAAAACCAGACAGTCTAAAGCTAGAACATAAGACAAACCAAAGGACAGGGAAGTGAAATGGATGAACTGTCTCTTTCCTGGATTACCCTCATCAATGTCTTTCTCCCCTTTACTTGCTTACTCTCCACATTCATAGTCCAGTGCTCAAACCACAGCAGCACGCTAGCTCCCCCACTGATGGTGCTACCATTGTAGCTTTACTGCCTAAACAGCCGTCAGCAAAGACCTTGTAAAATACATCCAAAGACTGGAAAATGCTGAGAATACTGAGGTCCACCTCCTGCCCAAGGCAAGACCTGTCTGTTGCCCAAGAGCTCCACACACCCCTCGTGTGCACCTCAGACAGCTATTCACAAGCAAGAGATGCCTGCCAAATGAATAAACTCAAGAGATGAGGAAAAATTGAGGCAAACAGGGGATAGTAGAGGCCTTGTAGATTTGGAACCATCAGATCTGCAGATGGATTCAGAACAAAATTGGCTGCTGTTGTTTCCTGCTGTTTCTCAATAAGTCACAGCAGAACACTGGTGGAGGGCTGTGGGTGGCAGAGCTGGTGGGCAACATGAATCTGGCTCCTGAATCCAGTGTCAGAAAACCTCAAAATGGGCTAATGACTCTTAAAGTGTCCCTACAAGCCCCTAGAAGCAATCAGAGTCTGGAAAAATATTTGCCAGCCCTGCAAAAGGGCCTGAGACACCTGCTCCCTTACCTGACCCTGGAGGATTACGTTTGCCATCCTCTTCCTGGGGCTTGAGGGGGTCTTTGCCGGGAGGGAAAGAGAGAGGAAGCCCAGTGGCTGCTTGCACTGCCTTGCTCTGCCTGCTGTCTGAATGAGACAGTTGCTCCTCCTTGCAAACCAACCCCAAGCTGGGACCAGAGATAAGGGCCTTTGGGGCAAGGGGAGGAGAGGGGAAGGGAGGGGAGAGCACACTGTGGCCATAGAAGAGGCCTCAGCCTGGAAGGAACTGCAGCTGCCATGGCTGCTTGCAAGGAGCTTCCCAGGTTACACACAGAAATAAATTGTTCAAGGGAAGTCAGACAGGAGAAGGCAGCAGCCCAGCTGACAATGGGGCCATTTTCATAGGAAAACAAGGGACATTTCACCCACTTTTCTGTCCAGAGAGAAAGAGCTGGTGCAAGAGAGGAGAAGTGACCAAGCTGCACAGCAGGCAGTCCTTTCCCTCACAATGGATTAGGATTCAGTATGCCCCACCCTATGGCCAGCCTCCGGCCTAGGGGCAGTTGTCGTTGCCATGTCCTGTAAAGCTGACTTTGACCTCCAAGAAGAGACCCAGTCAATAACTGCTGTGCTCAGGTCTTGCAAGCTCAGGGCAGCTGTGACCTCCTTGATGGAGCCCATCCACCTGGAAGGTGATCTGCTGCTGTCCACCAACTACCCTCGTTTGTGAGGTTCAATGAGTCATGTGGTCTCATGATGCACACAACATTTGATCAAATGTTGGGTGCATCATGAGATAACAACAACAACAACAGTAATAATAAATTTTATTTGTATCCCACCCCTCTGTCAACAACTGCTTACAGCAGTTAAAATTTCATACAATATTAAGATTTGGGCTTCTAGGGAGTGTTCGGGCTTGATTTGCTCTTGGACCCATATACAGTCAGACCTTCATATACGCAGATTCTGTATCCACAGATTCAACCACCCATGGCTTGAAAATACTGCCCCTCCCAAAAAACCCCAAAAAGCAAATGCTGATTTTGCCATTTTATATAAGGGACACCATTTTACTGCCCCACTGTATATAATGAGGCTTGAGCATCCATGGGTTTTGGTATCCATGGGGGGTCCTGGAACAAAACCTCAGTGGATACCACAGGGCGGCCCACTATATTTCTCTTTTTAGTAGTCCATTGTTATCCACTAGAACTGTCCTCCAGCACAGTTCAAACCAGTTGAATTCCTTCTCATCTGCTTTCGTTACTGTCCACTTTTCAGAACCATACAGAGAAATAAGAAATACCACGGCATGGTTGATCCTGACATTGTATTTAAAGACATAATGATATACCAGGATTAGGGGTACCATGTAACAAATTCTGCATTGAGGAATCCCAAAACTTCAGCTACGAAAAGGAAGAGACATCCTCTGTAGAGTTATATTGGGCTTCTATAGAGTGTGACTCTTTTAGAGCAAGAAAAGGGTTGGAGGAAGGGGCAGAGATGGGGCAAAGGTGGGCCTGAGGGAGCAGACACCGCTTGTTTACAGAAAGAACAGGGATGGCGACAGATGGCCGAAATATGGCTCCTGGAAGGCAGGCCCCCAAACACGCCCCTGAACCTGGAGAGCGTCTTGTGGGCTCCCTGGGTCGACGCAGGGCTTAACGGGAACCCCAGAAGCAGAGCTTGGTTTTGCCTGGAAGCGACTCCTGTACTCTTGGGCTGCTGCAGACAGACAGAGCGTTCTGTGTCTGTCTGTGGGGAACCGTGCAGCCCAGGGGCCAGCCACGGGGATCATGGGAAGGAGGAGTTCTCCTGGGCGCGTGCAGAGAGCCAGGAGGCGCCTGCTGCTCCGCTCCCAGGGCCGCCACCTCCAGCATCCAGCCCTTGCTCAACCTGGTGTCCGCGCAAGAGGCCTTCCGGCTGCCTCGCCCAACAGAGAGAGAGAGGCAGGCGTTGCGCAAGGAAGGAGGCACCTGGCCCACTCACTCACCTGAGCAGCTCACACCTGAGCAGCACTCCCTCAGGGCCACCAATGGCGCCCTCCCCAAGGGGCGGGCAGGAGGGAGGGAGGGAGGGAGGAGGAGAAGGCCCCAGGCCTTGCCAACAGGGACCGGGACCGGGAAGCCAGAAGAGCCGGGACCTCCTGGGCCGCCCCTGCCCACGGTCCGCGCCAGAGAGCCCAGAATCCCCCGCTCCGTGCCGGCGGCAGGGGATTCTGGGAGCGTCCAGCCCAGGCCCAGCTGAGGAGAGAGAGGCCTCGGTTACCGGAGTTACCTTGGCCCCGCCCCTCTCAAGCCCCTCTCATTAGCATGCCCCCGCCGCGACCCCTGCGCCAAAGGTCACGGTCCGGCGTCGGCCATTGGCTGAGGGGCCGGGGCGCTTCCCCAATGGCCAATCCGAGCGGGGCACTCGCTCGCTCATTCGCTCACTCACCAGGGCGGCGGCGGCGGCGGCGGCGGCGGTGCTGCTCATCCCGCCGCGGAAGAAGAGCCGGAGCGAGGCCGGTCACGTGGGCGCCGCCGCCGATTCCATGGCTGCCTCACGGACGGCCCACTGCGCACGCGCAGGCTCCCCGGCGGCGGCGTCACTTCCGACTGGAGCCCCGCCCCCTTCTCGTAATGGCGGCCCCGAAGGAGAGGCCTAAGGATCCCTGAAGGCCATCCAGTCCATCCCCCTTCGGCCGTTTAGGAGCTCACAGTGAAGGCCTTCCAGGCTCCCTCCGAGGGAGCAGCGTCTTCCGCTCTCCAACGGCTCTTGCCCTCCGGAAGGCGAAGCGGAAGCCATCGCTCCATTGTGTCCCAGGCTCTGGAGCAGCAGGAAACAAGCTTCCTCCATCCTCAACACGACAGCCCTTCCCATATTTAAGCAGGGCTATCATGGCACCTGTCTCAACCCTGTCTGCCGAACTTGTAAGCAGAACATATTGTAAGGTCATGGAAGAGGGAGGAGTGAGAATGGGAGGAAGGAAGATCAGCAATCTGAGATAGGCAGAGGACACCATAACGCTAAAAGAACACCTCACAGACCGGGAAGACCTCCTAAGGAAGACCAAGGAAGAAAGGGCAAAGGCAGGCTTAATGCTGAACATAAAGAACACAAAAATAATGACCACAGAGAACTTACACACATTCAAACTAGACAATGAGGAAATAGAAATAGTAAAAGAGTTCCCATACTTGGGATCAAACATGGATAGAAATGGGGATTGCAGCCAGGAAATCAGAAGAAGATTGAAGAATGGGGAGGGTGGCTATGAAAGAACTAGAAAAGATCCTAAAATGCAAAGACTCAGAACAAAAGTCAGAATCATACAAGCCATCATCGTATTCCCTATTATTCCCATGGATGGATGTGAGAGCTGGACAGTTAAGAAAGAAGAAAGGAAGAAAACCAATGCCTTTGAGAGAATGTGTTTCTGGAGAAGAGGGCTGAGGAGGATCCCATGGAGAGCCATAAGGACAAACAAATGGGCCTTAGAACAGATCAAGCCGAAAACCTCCCTGGAAGAAGAAGCCAAGATGACCAAACTGAGGCTGTCGTACTTCAGACACATCATGAGAAGGAAGGACTCTTTGGAAAAGGCAATAATGCTGGGAAAGATGGAGGGAAGGAGGAAGAGAGGAAGGCCACAGGACAGATGGATGGACTCTTATTAAGGAGGTCACGGGGATTAAGAAGTTGCAGGACTTAAGCAGAGCAATGGAGGACAGAGGGTCTTGATGTCTCATCCATAGGTTCACCATTAGTTGAGATCGACTTGAGGGCAGTTAACAACAAAATCATGCCACCCCTTAACCTTCCCTTCTCCAGGCTAAACCTAGCCAGCTTCCTAAAACATTCCTCAGAGGGTTTTATGGTTTCCAGACCTTTCACCATTTTGGCTGCCCTCTTCTGGACACACTGTAGATCAACGATCCCCAAACTTCAGTCCTCCAGGTGTTCTGGACTTCAACTCCCAGAAGCCCTAGCCAGCTTGGCCAACAGCCAGGAATTCATGGAGATGGAAGTCCTAAACATCTGGAGGACCAAAGTTTGGGAACTGCTGTTCTAGACTGTCCATATCCTTCATAAACAGCTCCCTAAAGTCTCTCCTGAGACTTCATGGTTTCCAGAGCCTTCAGCCTTCACCTCCACCTGGAAAGGCTGACCCTGCAGAACTCCCTGCCACAGGATGGGGTTCCCGTTGGTGCTTTTGTGACCAGGGCTAGGGGGAGATTCCTTCCTCAGAGGCCCCTGCACCAGGCAACGAGAACAGGTAGCCACAAGGAGCCAGACTGAGAGCCATTCCTGGTCTTTGGGGAGGAGTGGGGAGCGTTGAGCCTCCATGTCCAGGAGCAGCAGACCAAGCAGGGAGACACCCTCCTTCCATCAGAGGTTTGGGGAGCAGTGGTGTCACCTGGTGTGGCCCGCATCCCCCAAGTGACGGCCCTGGCACAGTCCCACAGGCAGGACTCTTCCACTATGCCAGTGATGGGCAACCTTTTGAGCTTGGTGTGTCAAACTTTGCCAAAAAACTGAGCATAACTTGGGTGGTGTGTCACTTTGAGGAAAAAAACATTATTTCGCCTCCAGGAGAAGGAGGGACAGGCCTAAATACCTGGGCCTGGGCCTCTTCCCGCCCCCGCGCTGGTGGTGCCGCTGCGCCCCAAGTCCCAGAACTAGACGCTCTGTGCCGGACTTCTGATGTTTTGGCCTACAGACCTCCGACACAGAGTGTCTAATAGGGGAGGATGAAACATTTGCGACTAGTCTTAGAGTTAGAGTCTAACTCTAAGACTCTAGTTGCAAATGTTTCATCCTCAGGAGCAGCAAATGTTTCATCCTTCTCGGCATGCGGCCACCTCAGCTGACACGCGTGTCATAGGTTCGCCATCACTGCACTATGCTCAACCATGGAGGATTTTGCCCTCTCTACAGAGCAGCTCTTCCCAACAGTGAGAAAACATGGCTAACCTTTGTCAATAAAAGATGACACACACATACCCCAGGTGAGCCATATTACTCTTCAAACCATGCTTTATGTCACAGAAGGAAGGAAAGCACTGTTAAAGGCTACATAGGGGTATTAGTGTCAGAGGCTATTTACAATTTGAACACAACTTGATTGCCCCCTCCTCCACTCTCAAACCCAATGGTCCATGCTTAGTTCCACTCTTGTGCCTTTCTAGGGCAATACTCCTCTAGCTCCTTCTCATACAAGACAGAGCATTCAGCCCCAGGAGACAAAAAGTTTGAGGTCTGTTTTACAGGCCAGTCTTACAGTAGCTCACAGAAGCTCAGACATTGTATGCTAAGGCTTGAAGAGGCGGGGAAGGAGGTCTACCTCAGAGTCACAGAAAAGGCCACACTTCCCTGGGACAGTGCTGTTCTCAAAAAGAGAGAGTTTTGTCACCCAAACTGCCTTTTGTCTCCAGACTCTGGCTTGTACCCGCAGAAGTCAGTTTCATCCTGTAGCTTTGCAGGTGAGCGGAGATGATGCAGTAAAGCAAAGTGAGAGAGAAGAGAAACCTTCCCCAGGCCATCTCAAATTGTTTAACATCTTTCATGGCAAACAGTGTTTTACAAGGATATCCTGGTGAATGTTCCACAGGCTTCCAGGGCAGGGGGAAGGCCAACCTTGGGCCAGTTTCCATCCCCCTGTTGGGTCATGGCAAAACCAGCAAGGCTGCTCCTGTCACACAACTAGAGATCCCAAGACAAAGGGCCACTTGATCCATCCACCAACACCTAGGTGCTCCGCTTTGTGTGTATCAGTAGATCACGCTGCAAGCTTGCATCAAGGGCTGAGGCAGACTTTCCTGGAGGGAGGTCTGTGATGAGGGTGAGTTTGTTGAAAACACCCCGGCCAAAATAATCTGCAACTACGGAAAAGCTGTCGTTGGAGCATTTCAACTAGAGGAGGAGGCAAATAACAAAACAGAAGATGGTTTTAGGTAGAAAAGGGAGTGTTACAACTGGTTTCAAAGTGCCAAAAACTGGAGGGGAATCCAGCTGGGCTGTAGGTTCCCCACCTGGTGCTGGAACTGGTCATGCAAGTCCCGTTTCTGCTCTTGGGCACGGATCATGTCCATGACCTTGCGGTTCTCCGGCAGGCAGGTGGGGCATTCTGAGCCGCTCTCAGAGTAACTCTCAAAGCAGTGCTGATGGAAGGAGTGGCCACACAGGAAGTGCACCGAGGGCAGCTCCAAGGCACTGGTGCAGATGCTGCACTTGGTCTTCTGGAAGATCTTGGGGCTGAGGATGGGAAGCAAGGAGTGGAAGGCACAGTACAGGGACACACACAGGCAATATAACCTGATGCCCAATTCTGCTTGGGGACATCAAGCCAATGCTACAAGATCCCCTTTCCCTGCTTCAAATGCCAGGGCCAACATGACAGCAAGAAGTAAAAAGCAGCATTTATACTATGAAGCACAGCCAGCTGCCCAAAATGGCTGCTGAGCCCCCTTCCCAACAAGATCTCAACCCTTTCAGAAGAACCAGATCAAGCTCACTGGCCCTGCTCCATTCCCATGGAGAAAGGGGCAATGGGTAGAGAGGGCAGGGGAGCAGCACAGATTCTAGTGGCCACCTGCGCAAGGCCACAAGGTCAAGGGCTACCTAGTTTTGAGCTCCTCGATCTCTTGGCGAATCCTCTTGGTCTCTTCCCGGTACTTGTGAATCCTCTGCTCATCCTGCTCAGTCTGGCGGCTCTGCCTCTGCAGTTTGCTGACCAGGTAATCCTTAATGACAGACAGAGTGGCCGTGGAATTGTGAGCCAGAGTTTGTACCACTAGAAGAGGAAGCAGCCCATCAACACAAAAAGAGTGAGAAGGGAGGCAGGACTAGGCTAAAGTCAGTAAACCCACACATCAGGTGTGAGTATGTGAATGCACGCAAGTCTCCAAGCACACATGCACGAAGTCACAAGACTGTCTCCAAAAAAGTAGGAAGCTTATGCCAGAATGTGACTCAGTGCAGACTAATCAATTGATTGGTCCTATTATTACTCCTGGAGTGTTACCTTCAACCTGCCCTGTTTCTGAGAACACCTTCTCTTTAATCCAAAGATCTCAGGGCAGTGTACAATAAAATCAGTTTTGAGAAGGTTAGTAAACATGTTGACCAAAGGGGCCCTCTTGACTTCCTAAATCTGAACAGGGAAAGCATGCAGCCCAGCATTCTGGGAGGCTGTCTCACAGTTGTAGAGTTCCTCCAAATCATCTTTCAGGAACTGTTGCCAGGTTACTCTGTTTGGGCAAGCCATGTAGCAGCCAAGGTTCAGCCTGTAGATTTTTACTGAAGTTGGGTATACAGAGTTGAGTGCCCTAGGTGAGAGGCTGATCAGGAAATGAGGAGGCGTTCAGTGAAAGCCAGGATAGAAACTGGGCAGACCTTCAAGTATGGATGGACTGGAACTCCCAGCATGCTTCACCACTGGTTATAGGGCTATTGGAAGCTGCAGTCCAACAGCATCTGGAGGGCTGCACAGTTCTCATCCTTGAGCTAAAGCATTTTTGGGATCCTGAGTAGACTGATTGGTTGGCTTCAGCAGACAGGTCTTCCCAGAAAGAGGAAAACTGAAGGGGGCAACATTTCCTTGGCCTCCACCATCCCTGCTGGTTCCACCCTCTGCAGAGCTTCTCAAGATAGATCTCCCCAAAGACTCACCCAGCCACACCCACCCTCTCCTCAGAAGTGGGTCTCTACCCCAGACTTCTGTCCCTCTCACCCAGCAGAGGTGGCATGAGGTTCTTTGTCTCAATGTGCTTGAGCACGGCTGTGATGTACTCTTTACAGTCCTCCTCCTTGTGGGCGAAGTAGCCAAGGGCTTGTTCCCACAGGCAGGCCTCCTGGTCTCCATACAGCTCACAGACCTCCACCACCTTCCGGTATTGCTCATTCTGCATGTGGTAATGCATGATCTGTTGGAAGCTGGGGAGCAAAGATGGGAGAATTGTAGGACACGTTGGCCAGCAAAATGCTTCCCTGCTAGAAACCTCCAACTCAAAAGTCTGAAGTTGCTCCAACTTGGTTCCTACCTGAATCCCCCGCTTTCCTTTCCTAATGCCTGGGTCCAACTCATATATCATAGAATCACAGAATTGTAAGGGACAATAAGGGCCATCTCACCCAACCCCCTGCCATGGAAGAATACACAGTTAAGACCACTATGAAAGGTGGCCATCCAATGTCTGTTTAAAGACCTTCAAAGAAGGAGAGCTGACCACTCTCTGAGGCATGCTATTCCACTGTCACACAGCCCTTATGGTCAACTAGTTCTTTCTAATGTTTAGATGGAATCTCTTTTCTTGTAATTTGAATCCATTGGTTCATGGGTCTAGTCTCTGGAGCAGCAGAAAACAAGATTGGTCCATCTTCTATAGAACATCCCTTTAGAGATTTAAAGATAACTATTGTGTTACCGCTCAATCTTCTCTTTTCCAAGCTAAATATACCTAGATCCCTAAGCCATTTCTCAGAGGCTGTGTTTCCAGACCACACCATCTCAGTCACCCTCCTCTGGACACCTTTCAGCCTTCAAATATCCTTCTTGACCTATGGCGCCCAGACATGGACATAGTATTCCACGTAAGATCCAACCAAAGCAGAATAGACTGGCACTAATTATCTTGATCTGGACACTCCACTCATCTTGATGCAATGTAAAATTGCATTGACTTTTTTTTGGCTGCATCACACAGTTAACTCAAGTTTAGCTTTTAGTCTACTAAGACCCCTCAATACTTTTCACCTGTGCTGCTTTCAAGCCAGGTGTCACCCACCCTTTACTTGGACATTTCATTTTCCCATCCTAAATGTAGTACATTGATGTCTGTTGAAACCAAAGTCATTTTGAATTCTGATCCTGTTCTCTCGGGGATTAGCACACACACCCTTCCAATCTGATATCTTCTGCAAATCTGTTAAGCATGTTCTCTATACCAGTCATTTATAAAGATGATTGTATAACTCCCAGCACCCAGGGTACAAGCTAGGCCTAAAGCAGCTCCCCCCTTGCTCTGGGGAACTTCAGAACAACCTCCTTCCCTCCCCTTCTACAACCAGCAAAGATCAGCAACTACTCTGCACTCACAGCTTGCCCTGTTCATAGAGGTATAGGATGCCATCCTTGAAGTTGTGCATCTGGCACAAGACCAAAGCCTTGTCGAAGACACTCTGGAACTTTCCACTCTTCAGCAAAGAAATGGCTTCATTGTGCAGCTTCTCTTTGGCCTGCAAGGAAAAGGCAAGAGGCATCAAGGATCAGGAGATTCTCCCAGGCAAGGATCAGAACAGAGTGAATGGGCACAGGACACAGATTCACTGGAATTCCAGCCAGATGGGCCCACACGGGGCCTTGCCACAGATGCAAACTAGTGGAAAATCTCCTCTGGGTAAAGGAAGCAAGCAGAGCCATGGAGTACTGTTGGCATGTACACTGAGCAGAAGGACAACATACCTGTGGATCCTGCTCATGGGCCCAGTTCTGGAGGCGGAGCTCCAGGAGGGTATCGTACACACCCTGAGGAGAGTTGGGCTGCACTTCTGACATGTGCTCCAGAAAGGCCTTTAACTCCCGGGAATTGTTGGCAAAAATGGGAATGAACTCATCAGGGTTGGCCTAGATCCCAAGAGAAGGAGAAAAAAGTCAGGCAAGTCAGTATCTCAAGTACCTTCTGACTTAGTCTTCCCAGTATAGCCAAACACTTCCTACCAGTAGCCCAACACTCTGGAGGCCCCAGGGTGCAAGTGAACAATTTCAGGGGAATAGGAGGCCACCCACAGATGGCTTCTCTGAACAATTCTGACAATGTGGCACCCCATCATGGGCATTCTCACCATGCACAGCTTTCCCTGCATCAAAACCTGCCCAAGGCACCTGCCCTTCAAATCTTTAGAGATGGTGCTTCTTCCTTTGGCATCTCTACACGTTACTACCAGTGCTCCCCGCCCCGCAACTTTTATTTTTCACTCAGCATTTTGGTGGCTAATACTGACCCCCATGCCGTACCTTCCTTCCTTCCAGCCCTCCAGGGCCCTCACGATCTCCTGCTGGCCGATAGTCTGTGCACAGGACCTTGAGCAGCTCTGTAGTCTCATGAGGGACATGATGCATAAGGATCTTGCCATAGCGCTTCATGTTGCTCTCAGCCTGCTCAAAGGGCAGCTTGCCAATGTAGCGCAGAGCCTCCTGATAGTTCTGCCAGGCAGAGAAGAGGAGGCAAAGAGGGAAAAACTCAATTTGCTGCCAAACGTGATGGACCCAACCCTTTTAGAAATGAAAACACTGTGTCTATCTGGACAAATTAATAAGTCATGGGGAAAGGCCATGCCCCCATGCCAGTCAACCCCTTCTTCATTTGCCATGCAGGAAAACAGCTCATGTTTTCCAAGTTACACACATCAAAACTAGAAGCATATATCAGAAGAGAGAACATGGAAAAATACAGCAAATGCCCCAGCCCAACAGACTTCTCATGTTTTTCTAGGACTTAGATTGGGGAGAACTATGTGTTCCACCAGATGGTGGTGAACTGCAATTCCTAGCAGTCCTAGCCAACATAGATGCAGAATGCTAGGATTTGCAATTGAACAGTGTCTTGGGGCTGCACAGTTCCCATCCCTGATCTAGATATAATCTTAAAAACTTCTGCTTCAACAGCTAGAGCAGGGGTAGGCAACCTTTCCCCTTTAAGGGCCGAGGGACTTCAGCTCCCAGAATCCCAGAAGCTATTGACCAACATGGGACTATTGGACAACATGGCTGAGGCTTCTGGGAGCTGAAGTCCCTCGGCCCTTAAAGGGGAAAGGTTGCCTACCCCTGAGCTAGAGGTATAAGATGGCCTCACCTTGATATCCTCCAGCTGGATCTTGAGGTACCATTCATGGTGTGCGTGTTTCTCAGCCAGGTAGACAGCGTGGGAGTAACAGCCTGCTTGGCGCAGGACCCGGATGGCTGTCTCCACATCAAAATGCACCTCACTCTCACTTGTCTGCATGAGAGACACATGTTGCAATGGGCCCTGAATTAGACATCCAACCCTGCATGAGAAACTATCTAGACCTACTTATGTGGCTCCATGGCCCTCTCCTTTCTACATAACTGGAGGAGGATGCCAACAGGAGCCAAATCCTATAAGGGTAGGGAGACATATTGGCCTTTCCTGTCCTCAAGAGCCACACAATGTGCCCAATTGGGAGATGGGACCAGCTGCCTCTGCTTTCATTCCTTACAAAGGGAAACTGCCTGATGCTTCCAAATTTGGGGGTTAGAGGAAAGTACCACCCACTCTGGAGAGGGTTTAATTTGATTTCAGGAGAACCCACCCCTTGGGAAAACAAGCACCAAACATCTGAAGACAGTTGCCAAGGCATGGAAGACTAATTATACACTGTACATACCCATATCTCTGTTTTAATACCCTGCAAGTTGGCATTACTTAATATAAATCACTCTGTAAGAACATTTACTCAAAAGGGGAACAGAGTATTTAATCTATTCAGTCATAGCACGATAGAGAAAGAGGAAAGGGAGCTTTCCAATCCCCAGCCACTGTGGCCATTTCCCCACTCCCCATTCTTCAACTGCACCTTGATGAACTCCTCCAGCTTGGAGATATCCTTCAGCTTGGTATAGCAGTTCAGCAGCAGTGTTGTGTGGTCAGCATTAGCCAAAGACTGCAGGTGCAGCATCTGCAAGTAGGCTGTCAGGTTGTGTATCCGCTGCGCATCCAAGAATTTACGGATCACATAGGATGGCTCTAGCTTTCCAATGGTGCTAAGGAATAAAGGGGCTTATCAGAACTCTCCTCCGTTACTTGAAACCACACAAGGGGAGGGCACTGGGAAAGTACATACAACCCCCATTGTCTCATCTACAAATCATAAATCCTGGAAAGATGTTGTATCCTAAGATGTCTCTAATAAACAAATGAGGAGCCACGGCCACTCAACTGGCAATGCTCTGGGTTGTGTTTATTTTCCATTCCATGATTGCTTAGCAAATAAGGCAGTAAGGGAAAGAACAAGAAAGCAGACTTTGTGGAGACCAGCTGTCCTCCAGGCAGCAAGGCCTTAATTCTAAATCCCATCAAGGGAAGAGCCTGTGGAGACCCCTCTACTCCCACTGGACAAGGCAGTGGGCTTACCGGATGTACTGCTGAATGGCACCATCGTGGTTGCCCTTGTTGTACAGATGGTCTCCGTACTGGCGGAAGATCTCAGACAAACCATCACTGTCCAGGTGGTGACTCCGGGCCAAGTTAATGGCCATTTCAAAGAGGTTCTTTTTGAAGAGCATCTGTTGGGAAAGAAGCTTTGGCTCATGATAATGGTTCATAAGGTTAACATATCATTGGAGACTCTGACAGCAGAAGCTCCAATCCATTGCTTCTTCCTCCTTGGACTGGCAGGGCTTGCCAAGGCTCCTGTCACAGAAGCTGCTTCCAGAACAGCTCCCAACTCCTGAATGGACCCAAATCAGGCTTCCCAGAAAGCCAAGCAAGCAGCATGCTCCGTATGCCTCCTGCCCAAGAGCTTTATGCCTCTCCGACCCCAATCAACCCCAGCAGGACAAGCTGGGCTCTCTTGCCTCAAGCTTGGTTTGCGTATCTTTCTCCTGCAGCACATGGAGCTTCCCATCTCTAGTCAGCACATACAGGCACCCCCACTCAGCCAGGACATCCACCACATCATCAAAGACGGAGCTGTATGCAATGAACTTGTTGCCCAAGTCATAGATGTTCAGGATTTGCTTGTCAGCGTTTTGTGGGTCATTCCCAGCAAATTCAGACCTGGAACACAGAGGAACAAGAGTGAGGGGCATCCTTCACCCATGCAAAGAGGCTGGGAGTCTCTATTCATGCTTTCAATTTGATTGTTTCTTTAATCACACCATGAGTGAGACTAAGACTGAAAGTTTCAAGGCAACATCCAAGACTGCTGAACAGACTTCAGCAAAGGGCAATTTTAAAATACTAGCTAGTTAAATTCTACTGATAAATGGGCTGGATCTGCTTCTTATTTCCCCAGCCCTTCCTAGTCTCTTGCCCAGCCATGGATAACCTCTGAGGCCATCACTGTGCTCTACACTTCTGCTCTGAAATGAACCTGCAAAATCAAGCTGGAACTCATGCTGCCTATGGGTGTATCCACACCACATAGTGAACTCTGATCACACTTCAACTGTCATGGCTGCAAATTATAGAATCCTGGACTGATAGTTTGGGAAGCAACGTAGAATTGTCTGCCAGAGAGCTTTAGCATTGTAGTTCAGGGGAACATACTTCGGAGTTCTAAGTACGTCACCAACTACAAATTGCAGCATCATGCTGGATGGATCCATGGCAGCTAAGTACTATCAAACTGCTACAACTGTGTAGTGTGGATGCATCCCTTCAGTTAATTGTCCTAGGGGAAAGAAGACCAGGAAGAACTCCCATAAGCACCTCTTTATTTCTTACTACTCTAGTCTACAAAAGGGTAACTATCCATAAACAATAAAGGATTTGGTTGAATAGGAAGTCCCCCAAAATCCACACCCAACTAGTTATTAGGAGTTCAAAGAAAAGTTACAGCATTCAGAGAGACTTACTTTGGAGATGTCTTCCGATCCTTGGACACAATGACAAGGTATCCACGATACCAGTGGGCAATCAGCTTTTGGCCCTCAAAGGCAAAACAGGGCCCACGTTCATCCGGCTGGTAGAGATATACACATTCGTCTCCTGCCACAATAAACTGGAGATCCTGGGAGGGATCACTGAGTGTGGAGCAGCGCAGACCACAGCCCCGTGTGTCCAGCTCAAGCTGTGGGTAGTCCTTTACTGAGAGTGTGTAACACTGCAAAGCCACAAGGAAAAGGCAGCAATGAAGTTCTGAGGCTGATAAAGAAGCTGACCTAGCCTTGACTCCCACACCGAAGCTCACCCAGGCTTCTCACCTGGATGTTCTCAGTGGTGGCAACAAACAGGTGAGTTGTTTTTCCAGACTGACGAAAGGCGAGGCCTGTAACTGGGTAACTCCCCTCATGAAGGATCTGAGTCTTACTGTGCCGATCTCTCGTGATGTCTCCTTTTGTGAGCACAACACTCCCATCAGCAAAACCTACAGCAGATGAGAAAAAGAGTGCTACACTCCACACAGCATTCCTAGTCTCACTTAACCATTTTGTTTCCACTTACCAATAGCCATGAAGTTGAGATTCTCATGGACTGTGAGGCAGGACACAACTGTGGGCTTGTTGCCAGGAATTGCAGGAAAAATCCTAGTGCACAGAGGATTCCCACCATCGCGCTTCTCCAGGTTCCAGACTTTCACCTACAGACCACAAGAACTGTATGGTCAGGGAAACCGCACCATGGAGAAACATCCTTTTTACCCAAAGATTTAAATGCTACTGTGTACAAGAGATGTTTGTTTACCCCTTCTGAGAGGAATCTCTGGACCTGGGATAGCAACTGCAACTGCAGCTGCTATTCAAGGAAGGGCTGCAGATACATTCCTGAGGTTACTCTCAGATGGAAAACCACTGCAAAGCAAAATGCCACGTCAAGCAACTGAAGGAGTGAGGGCAAGAAAGAGAAAGCCTCAGCAAGCAAACTGAGTCAAGCTGGCCTTCTCTTGCTTGATCACATTTAAGTCTACTACCCACATACACTTGTTCAAATTCTCAGACACCTTATTAGAATTTTAAATACAGAATAAATGTTGACAGTTCCCAGAAAGTGGCCCCAAATGTGTTGGCAAACCAGAGCCCTGAATGTTTTTCAGCCTTCTGTCACAGAAACATAAAACATCTTTCCCTGCAGCTACAGTAACTGCGTATGACCTTGATCTCATTGGAAAAGAGAACTGGCTCCCCTCCAACTTACCAAAGGGTTAATTCCTTCCTCGTCTTCACCTACAGAAGCCAAGATGCTGTGCTGCTTCAGCTGGAAGAGGTGTGTCACTCTCAGCTTATACGCCTGGAAGCTACTGAGCTCTAGGGAGCGTGGCAAGAACCATATCTGGCCTTCCATATGTGGATCTCAGTTAAGGGGTTTTCCATGTAAATGGGAGCAACAACCATAAAAGGGTCTGAAAAGCTTAGCTTGCAAAACATTTATTCTTTCACAATCAAACACCGCCTTTCTTCAAGGTGTAACTTCATCCTGAAGGTTTATACAGGGGTTCCCAAACTGCTGCTCATTCAGACGTGAACGCACATGCTTGAATTGTCCATACCAGCTCTGAGTTACAGCTCACATAATCATGGAGTTAGAAGAGACACCAATGACCATCTAACACTAGCTCCTACTGTTAAGGAATCCACAGGTAAAGCACCCGGAGAGGCAGCCATCCAAACTCTGTTTAAAGGCCTGCAGTGAATTAGAGTCCACCACCTGCTGAAGCAAATCTACTCCATTGCCAAACAGCTCTTGCCATCAGTAAGTTCACACTAATATTTAGGTGAAATCTCTTTCCTAATAATCTCAATCCACCGGTTCTTGTTTGCCTCTGGCGCAGTGGAGAACAAGCTCACTCTGCATTCCACATAATGGCTGCCCTGAGATATCTGAAGGTGGCTCTATATCATATCACATTTCTCTCTTCTCTTTTTCCAAGAGAAAGATACCCAGCACTCCAAGGACTTGGTTACCAGACCTTTTACCACCATCAGAATACCATTCCAGATCGCCAATGCCCTTCTTCAACTGCGGTGCTCAGAAATATACGCAGTATTCCATGCGATGCCTGACCAAAGCAAAACAAAGCAGAGTGGCACTATTAATTACCTCCTCCATTCTGGCACCATTCTGGTTGGTGCAGTCTAGAACTGCGCTGGGTTTTTTGGCCTCTGCCTAATGGCTGGCTCACATTTAGCTTGTGGACAAGACCCCAAGATCCTTTCTACAGGCACGGCGGTCAGCCCAGGTGTCGGCCATCCTACGTTTGTGCACCTACCTCCTCACAAGAGCCCCAGTTCCAGGGTGGCCAGGCGCCCTCCTTTCCCCAGACATGCCACACATTTCGGCCTTCTGCCCAGGAGGCATTCCAAAATGTCCCTCGTTTTGAGCAAGACTAAGAAGCATGATTTTATTACTTCTATGAGTGTTTTCATTATTATTATTATTATTATTATTTTGGTCATCCAAATGGCCTCCTCCTTTTCTCTTGAATATCCTACACTTTGCGATGACTCGTCCTCCTTTGCGGTGAGGACATCTGGTACCCCTTGGGCAGGTCACACTCTCTCAGCCTCAGGGGGAGGCCGTGTCAAATTCCCTCCTGAGCAAATCTTGCCAAGAAAACTCTCTGGCAGGTTCGCCTCAGAGTATCCTTAAGTCGGAAGCGACTTGACAGCCATCTCAAGGTTAAGGGCTCCTCTGCCTGGCGCCAGACGGCGGCACTCTGCGCGCGCTCAGAGGCCCTCTTTACCCGCCCAGTCCTTCCTTCCCTCCCTGGAGCCGAAGGATATCCCCGAAGACGAGGCTGCCGCGGCCGGAGTCGCAGACGGTGATGCCGGTGGGCGGCAAAAGGACAGGCCTTCCGTCGGGCGGCACCAGCGTCTCCCGGTCGAAGAAGGCGAAGCGCCGCCACTGCAAGTAGGCCGCCATCTTCGCCGCTCAGCAGGAGGAGGAGGAGGAGTGGGGCGGAAGTTCGGTCGGTCAGGTGACTGCGCAACTTCCGCTCCGGCGCCTCTTCTTCCTGTTTCTTCGCCTGAGGCTCCGGTGGCTGCTGGGTCTTGTAGTCCCCTATCACGCCCCTCCTTATCCTGAGGCACAGGGATGGCGGGAGGAGGACAGGCCTCGCCGTAGCGTGGGGGCGGGGAAGGGGCGGCGCACTCTGCACGTTCTCAGGGGCACGCTCGCCCGTTTCTCACTCCCATCGTGTCAGGAAAAGCAAAGCAAGACGAACGCACGAGGCCCCGCCCCCTTTCCCGAGCAGCCAATGGCGCTACCGCGACGCCCGGCGCCTCCGACGTGGCCCAATGGCGGGCGAGCGTGGGCGGGGCTTGCGGCGGGCGGGCCAATGAGGTGGCGCCGCGTCCCGGCTGACGGGGCCCTCCGCGGAAGGACGACGACGAGGAGGGCGAGAGCGCTGCCGGCCGGCCGGGAAAAGCGACGAGGCGCAAGGAGAGAGAGACGGAGCCGGAGCCGGAGCCAGGGAAAGGGAGCGCCCTCCGCCCCTGAGGAAAGGCCGGAGGGGGCTCGAGGGCCTGCCTGGAGGAGAGTCTCCTGAGGAGAAAGAAGAGCGAAGGGGAGCCGGGAAGAGGCTGGAGCGCCTGAGGCGGCCCGCTCGTCTCCCTCCCTCCGTCCGTCCGTCCGTCCGTCCGCTCCTCGGCCTCAGGATGCCGGCCCTGCCCGCCCTCGGCCTCGGCCTCGGCCTCCTCGCCCTCCTGGCTTTCCTGCCCTCCCGCTCGGGTAAGTAAGCCCTCCCGCTCGGGCCTCGCTGGGACGGAGCGGGGGCGGCCTCCCCCTCAGCGCCCTTCTTCGGGGGCTCCTGGGCTTCAGCTCCCAGAATCCCCAAGGCCAGGAGGGAGGAGGCCAGGTGGCCCTCAGGAAGGAGCCAGGCCCAGGTGGTGCCCATTCCTCACCTGAGGCAGGAGCAGGAGGAGGAAGCAGCGGTGGTGGGCCTCCTGAGCCGGCGGCGGCGGCAGCTCCAGCAAAGAAACCCTTAAAGGGGGTGAGCCAGCTCCATCTCCTCCGGAGGATATTGTTCTTTTCAGGGGCACCAAAAGCCTGCCAGAACCAACCTGGCCTCACAAATGGCGAAGTATCACAAGAATGCTCACTTTAAAAACGTACCATGTCTCTTAAGGAGGGGATTTCAAAGCGTTGTAAAATACACGCATAGGGAAAGAGCCCTCTAACCACCATTGTGAACCACCTGCTTTCCTTATATACGCATTTGAAAGAGTAAGGATTTATAGCTCAGGTATCCCAGGGAAGGCCTGGCTGAAGGAGAAACATCTTTCACATACACCTGAAGCAACTACCTGAAACTGCCTTGTCTGAGTGGAGACCAGAATTTGGCCCCAAAAGACAGACATGTGGTCCCACTGGCAGCGCCTCCCTTGGGCAAAGGTTGAGGAGGAGGAGGAGGGCCCATGCCATAGAAGTCTGCAGCACACATTCACCCACGTAAAGCATTCTGGGTTGATTTGTTTCAGCAGCTCAGTACTTTAAGAGGCTTCTCACGCATAGAATGATAGTGTGCGCGCCTGGTGTTGGTTCAGCAAAATATGGCTGTCAGGTTAATAACTGGCACTGAGTGCTGTTTTCTTATTTTGTCTGTGCAGTGCCAAGTGCACCAGTTCCTAAGCCAGTGTTGGCTCCAATTCCAAATTGTATTGTTACATTGGTTTATCTGAAGCCTTGAAATTCTTGAATTTTTTACCTGAATTCTTCATAGCAGTGGGAGGGCAGGATGGAGGAATTCTTGTACTGCTGAGCATATTTGACTCTGTACTTCTGTGTTGCAGATTCCTTGGCGGTGATGTCGGTTGACCTGGGTAGTGAATCCATGAAGGTAGCCATTGTCAAGCCTGGGGTGCCAATGGAAATTGTCTTAAACAAGTGAGTGAATCCAAAGCAATTATTTCTTGATGTCTGGCACATCTTAATTGTGCATAAGGGAACTGACGACTGAACAGTGGAGACAGTATTTTCAAGGCACAGTCAGGATGGTCCTTAATGTTGGTTTCTAACTTGTAAAAGGAGAAATCACTCCAAGTGTCACATCTATCTGGAAGCATTGTCTCTATGTCCTCCATTAAGCAGCAGAGTGGGCAGGGTTTCCTGCAGCGACTTGGGTGCATTCCTATTCCGTTATTTTGGAAGTGTCTTAGGGAATCAGTGACAAAAGCAGGCCTTGGCTTAATTTCATGAGGCCTACAGCCCTGTCTATCTTGTCAGATGCTCTACTTACTTTTGATCTCCAGGTACGGCTCTTGAAGTTGGTCTTTTGCTGAAGGGTGAGATGGCAGAGAGACAGAGCTCACTATTTGACACTATTTTCATGCAGATTTGGTCTACTTTTTTCATTGTCCCTGCCCACCATCAGAAGAGGCTCCACCAGTTAGTTCTTGGCCATGCAACACCCCCCATGAGTTGGTCTACAGCTCTTCATTGGGAAAAATCTCCTATTCCTGCCATGGAGAGCTCCTTCTGAGTCTGTCCACTGGACAGGAATTTCTAAGAAGGAGCTTCAGCCCAGTAGTGTAACCTCTAGTTTGTATTCAGAGAGTCCCTGTCTCAGACCCCAGTGTCTCCAGTGTCTATTCAGGTAACAGAGGATGGGGACATTCTAGAAGGTCTGATACCGCTACTAAGAGTAGGCATGTCTGGGCTAGATGGACAAACAGCCTGGCCTGACTCTAGGCAGTCTCTTTTTCTCCTTTGGGAAAATTTTCAGTGCAATCTCCCTTTTTGCTTCAGGGAATCTCGAAGGAAAACCCCAGTGGCCGTGACCCTGAAGGAGAACGAGCGCCTCTTTGGTGACAGCGCTGTGGGAATGGTAAGGTCCAGGGTTCTGCTTGCCTGTCAGTCCTGCCTCACCTTGGAGCCACTTGATTTCTTGGGCTTACACAGCTTGAGTTCTTGGGTTCCACCTCTTCCTCTTGGTCTCATTTAACAGCCTTCATAGCACAGAGAAATCAGTCTTCTTTGGGAACTCAGTCCTCAGCTGTCTGGAGATTGTTTGTCTCAGTTATGGGTTCCTGCTTCTGGAGTTGCTGCCTGTGGGACCATAGACTTTGTCTGCCTTTTTGTTGAGTATTGGCATTTCATCTTCAGCCCTCCAGAGGTCTGACATCCATTTCCAAAAGCTAGCTAGCTGTCAGGAATTGTGGGACCTGAAGTCTAAATATCTGGAGGACAGAAGGTTGAGAACAGGCACAGAAGGGCATTTTAGCTTTTGGAAACAGAGTTCATGACATATTGGTGTGTGGTATTTCCAGTATTTTCAAGTGACTGAATTCTTGGGGCTTATTAAATGTTTGTATATTTCTAGAGAAGGGGTTAACTCTGTTTCCAAAAGATAAAATGCCCTTCTATGTCTGTGGTTCTCAACCTTTTGTCCTCCAGGAAATAACTCTGTGTGGTAACATTCTTATTTTTCCTAGGCCATCAAGAATCCAAAAGTGGCATTCCGGTACTTCCAGGACCTGCTTGGCAAGCACATTGATAACCCTCAAGTGACACTATACCAGTCACGGTTCCCAGAGCATGAGCTGGTGAAAGATGCAAGGAGGGAGACAGTCACCTTTAAAATGTCAGAGTGAGTGACCAGTTTGGAGTTTACTAGGTGATCCTGCTAGGCACAATATACTGTCACCTTTTCCTGTTTGTACCTGGAGTACTGCTACAGGGGTCTTGATGGAGAGATGCTCTGATCAGCTTGTTCTAAGGTGTATCGATCTGTCAGTCCCACTGGGTTGTGTGTCCATAAGGGATGAAACTGGCCCATGGCCATTGAAGAGAAGTCAGGTGTTTTGATTCCTTTTCCTGACAGCCTGACCTGTGGCAGGGGGTAGTTATGGACACCTACCCATTTCTAATGTCTTTGGGGAAGATCTTTCTCTCAGTCCCACCACCCTCATAGCCTGTCTGGTGAGGAAGAAGTGGGACAGGGTCTTCTTATTTGCTTTTTCCAAGCTGTTGAACTCCCATAACGGTCCCCCTCTCTACTCTCTTTCTGCCAGGAAATGAAGACCTTTTTATTTAAGTAGACATTTGATGATTAATTGGTGTGTGGAATCTTTCAGGGGAGTTATTTTTATCTATGTTGTAATTTTATTTATTTATATGCTTCCTTTTTCTTGATATTGGGATGCAAGGGGGGGCTTAAAGAGTATGAAAAACAACAGACTAAAAGCATATTGTTATGTTATTGCACCTAAAGTAAGCCGTCTCTCTCTCAGCTGCTAGTCAGTGTTTGAGGTTCAGCTTTTTGTGGTGCTAGATGCTTTTGTAGGCAAAGAAGCCTCTAAAGGACGCTTTTCGCATGAATATTTGATTTTTCCCCCCTCTGTGTTCTACTTTGCAGTAAAATGCAGTATTCTCCAGAAGAGATCCTGGGTATGGTCCTGAACTATTCCCGAGCATTGGCTGAGGAGTTTGCAGGTTGGAAATGACTGTGTGTGTGTGTGTGTGTGTGGAAATGCAAGTGCAAGAAAGGAAGTGGGGCATGAAAATACTGAGACCTCCTCTTTCCCCACAAGTAAATGAAGAGAAGCTAAAGACCCCAGGAGCTAACGTGGCCCCGTTCTGTCCCATTCTGCAGAGCAGCCAATCAAGGATGCTGTCATCACTGTCCCAGCCTACTTCAACCAGGCAGAGAGAAGAGCTGTCCTCCATGCAGCAAGAATGGCAGATCTCAAGGTTTTGCAACTCATCAATGATAACACAGCAGTGGCCTTGAACTACGGGGTTTTCCGGAGGAAAGACATCAATGCTACAGCCCAGGTGCCCATGACTGGAGGAACAGGGTTACAGAAGCTTTTGAAGCCTTTCACCCAGGGCTCAGACTCATTGTACTTCTGCAGTCCTGCCTTAAGAAAAATCTAGGGAAACTGGAGAGATTGTTCTTTTTTGTAAATGAGCACTGTCCAGCTTTATCTCTTTGTGTAAAAAAATCCCAAAGCACACTAGAATCACTCCTGTGCGTGTGCACTTCCCAGGCCAGAGGAGGAATCCATACTTCCCTGAGATCTGTAACATGAGTGGGTGGGTGTCTTTGCTGCTTTAAATCCTCAGAGAGATGCTACTGGCCAGGCAAGCCTGGGCTAGGGGCACAAATAGTCTTATTTGGCAGAATTCAAAGGCAACCATGTTAGTCTGCAAAATCAGTGTGCAAAGGGATCTTGTAGCACCTTTGGGATTGACTGGAAAAAAGAAACTAGTAGCATGAGTTTTTAGAGACTCGAGTCTCATGCATGAAGTGGATGATCCAGGGACAGGCAGTGTGTGAGAATAGCAGCAGAAATACAAAACTTGTAATTATGGAGATGAGGTGACAATTTCAGATTTATTCTTAAGTTTATTTTTAATTCTGGAGAAAAGATGTGGCCTAAAGCCAAAGTGAATAGATAATCATATGAATGGTGGAGGGATTATTGGATGGTAGTGTGGGAACCAGAAATGAGATGTGGCGATTTGGCAAAAGGTAATTTCATATTTTCAAACCTGAGAGGAGCTCTCCAAAAACTGACTCCCCCTCCCCTACTTTTTTAAAAATTGTTTCTTTATTGATCTCCAGAACATCATGTTTTATGACATGGGAGCTGGCAGCACTGTGTGTACCATTGTGACTTACCACACTGTGAAGACCAAGGACTCAGGGACCCAGCCTCAGTTGCAGATCCGAGGTGTTGGGTAAGCACTTTCCACCCCCATCCCAGGCTTAGAACTGGACCTCCGCTGTCCTGGCTGGCAGGTTGGGCACAAGGTGAGAAGAAGTGAAGGAGAGGCTTTGCTAGTCCAGAGCAAGAAGCCCATCACATGAAGCACAAATAAAACCTGTGTATTAAAATAGGGGGTTTGGGTTAAAAGGAAAGAGATGCTAAGCTAGAGAGGCAGCTACTCTCTGGGCTCTTGCTTCCATGGTCTGTCTTCTTTTCCTCAGATTTGATCGCACGCTGGGAGGGCTGGAGATGGAACTGCGCCTTCGGGATCATCTGGCCAAGCTCTTCAATGAACAGCATCCATCAAAGGATGTCCGGAAAAACCTCCGAGCCATGGCCAAACTCCTGAAGGAAGCCAATCGCCTGAAAACTGTACTAAGTGCCAATGCTGACCATATGGCCCAGGTAGGCTATGTGCAGAGGAACGGGATAGATACATCATGGCACATTTCCTCAAGTTGTTCTGAAGAGGTTCAGGGGTGGTAGTGATGGTAGACTGTGATTGTTTTGGGATGAATGTGTTTCCTTGTGATGGAGGTGATTTGGAGTGAAACGCTGTGCGGAATATGTTCTGTGAGATGGGATACTCTTGGCTTCTGTCCTTTCTCAGATCGAGGGCTTGTTGGATGACATTGATTTCAAGGCCAAGGTTTCACGGCAGGAATTTGAGGATTTGTGTTCAGACTTGTTCCAGCGGGTTGCAGGGCCTGTGCAGCAAGCACTGAACAGTGCTGAGATGAATCTGGTAGGTATAGAAGTGTTTCTGGTATAGGGTCTGTACTGGTCCTAATGGCATATAAATGCCAGGGTGCAAATGAGGTGTCATTGCTTAGTTCCCTACTTTTGCCACTCAGATCTGCAGAGACAGAATTGTAGGTTCAGAAAAGTATGGCTCAGCCTATACTGCCAAGAGTCACACCAGGTATCTTTTTCCATTTCTTAGGATGAAATTGATCAAGTGATCCTAGTTGGTGGTGCCACCCGTGTGCCCAAGGTTCAGGAGTTTTTGCTGAAAGCTGTTGGCAAGTAAGTACCAGACCAGTCTGTGCTGTGCACCCTACCTCACCCAGCCCCATCTCTTCTTTCCGGTTAGAGCAGGGTGGCACGTAAGCTCTTTCTCTCATTCCAATCTCAGGGAAGAACTGGGCAAGAACATCAATGCAGACGAAGCAGCTGCCATGGGTGCTGTCTACCAAGCAGCTGCCCTCAGCAAGGCATTCAAAGTGAAGCCTTTCATGGTCCGTGATGCGGCTGTTTTCCCAATCCAGGTGAGGCTCTGTGCATGAGGGACACGAAGTATGGTGAATGGGGGCGGGGGGGAGTGACAAAGCCCATCTTGAACTCTCTCTGAAACATCCAGAAAAAAGGATGGATCTCTTGTATCTGTTGATCTGGCTATCCAGCATGGTAGAGAGTGAGACTTCTTTCTCCTCACCTCCCAAACTCTCAGGTTGAGTTCACTCGTGAAGTGGAAGAGGAAGATAAATCCAAGAGTCTGAAGCACAACCGGCGGATCCTCTTCCAGCGTATGGCCCCCTATCCCCAGCGCAAGGTCATCACCTTCAACCGCTACACAGATGACTTTGAGTTCCACGTCAACTATGCAGATATGGGCTTCATGAGTGAACGTGATTTGCAGTGAGTGCCTTTGTGGGCTTGCCATGGAGACCCGAGTGTTAGTTCTCCCCCTCCTCTTTCCTCTTGTTAGGGCTCCCAGCAGTGGTACCTGGGAACCTGCTCTAGGAACGGATGGATTTCAGGTGATGCAGCCTGCATAGGCCATGCACTTGAAGGTATAATTGCTCACCCTGATTCTCCCAGAGATGATAGCTCTCCCTGGACTCAAGAGAGATTTGTAATTTCCCAAAGCATTGTATTGGGCATTTACTTGTGGGACTTGGAGTGGGTGGCTGCACTGCACTGATTCTTCTGTCCGCTGTTTTCAACAAGGTGGTGTGTTCCTCTCAGTGGAGTTGGAGGCTGGAAATAGGAACAAGAAGGGAGGGAGACAGGAACAACCATTTTGCTCACCCATATTTCTTTATGTTCAGAGTCTTTGGATCTTTGAATCTCACACGGGTGAAGTTGCATGGTGTGGGTGAGAGCTTCAAGAAGCATTTGGATTATGAATCCAAAGGTATCAAGGCTCATTTCAACATGGATGAGAGTGGCGTGCTGAGCCTTGATCGTGTGAGTACTACTGCCCTGCCCTGCCCTGCATCTGGCACCATCACTGGACCTTGCTTTGCTTCCAGTTGAATCTCACTGGTTTTCATCTGTTACTTTCCAGGTCGAATCTGTATTTGAGACAGTGGTGGAAGACAAGCCAGAGGAGGAATCCACACTGACAAGTAAGCTCTTTGGGTGGCATCAGCTGCCTCATCATGTCATGACTCAGCCACCCCTGTGCCAAGGAAACTAGTTTGCAGTTCCCAACATCAGCTTTGGGGTGGACAGCTGAGAGGCAAGAGTCTGCTCCTCATTTCCTGTCCTTACCTCTTCAGCTAGGCAAGGTGTGACTGCTAGAACTTGCTCTTTGCGGCTCTGTTTGTCCGTGCCACCTCTGGCCCTGGCTGCCTTTCACACTCCTGTGTCACATAGAGACAGTAGTTTATGCCCGCCAGCCTTTTACCATATGTAACACATGGAATTTAGTATGATGTCTCATCAGGTATAGATACCAAACAGTGATGTCGCATTTTCAATTGTTGAGCAGGAAGGAAGGGGGCTGAATTGTTCCACCCACTCCTCCAAGGTGAAGAACTCACTAGAAGGATGGTCCCAGTGTCCTCTACACAGGACCATGAACTGGTCCCTTGCCCCATAGAGAGAATTCAAGTGGGAGGCAGAAGCTGGATCGCATGTATATTGGGCCTGTACCCTTCTAAGGATTTCCTCTCCTCCTCCTTCTCTTTGTTCAGAGCTTGGCAACACCATTTCCAGCCTCTTTGGAGGAGGCAGCCCTGTGCCAGAAGCCCCTGAGAATCTGACTGAGACTGTGCAGGTGAGGCCAGGCTGTGAAAGGACTGCCAGATGAATACAAGATTTCAGCCCAACACAGCAGTCAAAATGGATCAAAAAGGAATACTAGTCTAATCAAATCAGGGTAGGGGACCCTTGCCCAACCACAAGAACTCCTGCTCCTTTTCAGCACAGAGGGGCTGTCAAATGGGAGCATTGAGAGCAGTTGTGAGGTCAAGAGGAATCCTGGATCAGGTGGTGGCCTTGGCTCAGCCTGTCTGAACCCTCCTGACTTTTTTGTACCAGCTCCTTTCTACCTCTGGCCCTTGGGCATTTCTCCACTCTAGGAAGAAGAAGAGAGCCAAGCGGAATCTGGCAAAGAAAATCAGAAAGATGAGGCTGGGGCTGCTAGCGGGGAGGACGAAAAGCAACCACCAACACCATCCCCTACTCAGGAGGAAGCTGCTGGAGAGGATTCTGCAGCGACAGACCAGCAAGAGGAGGGTGCAGAAAATCCAGACTCTCCGGTGAGCAAGCCAGGAGATTTGCCACAGTTGCATCCCTTCCTCCTGATGCCAGGGAGCAAGAGGGGAGGGGCTCACCTGGAAAGGGAGTGAGGGACCAAAACATTTGTCTGTTTATGGGAAAAGAGTTGGGGGGGTGGTCTTGCTTTCAGGACCTGATGGAAGTGGGTAGCATGGAGTGTCCTTCTAAAAAGTTAATGTCTATTTATTTATTTACTTACTTACTTATTGTATTTATAGCACACTCTTCAGCCAGAAAGGCTCTCAGAGCAGCTTATAGATAGTTAATTAGATGCCTTGTTTTAATCTGTTCTCAGTTAGTGTCTCAATTTTTATGCTTCTCTCCACCTCATGCTTTCTGGTGCTCTTGGAGCAGACACACACTTTGAATTCTTTGCAAGGTCTGGATCTTGCAGACACCCTAAAGCTTAGCTTGCCTACTTTCTTGGAAGTAGTGCCAAATCTAAACATAAAATGAGAACCTTTAGTTGGTCCCTGAAAAGAGCTCTTGTTCTTCTTGGAATCAACCCTCTCTAGGAAGCCCAAGAGAAGCCTGAAATGGAGAAGGGAGAGGAGCCTACAAAGAGCCCTGAAAGCAGCAGTGGCAAAGCATCCATGGAAGAGGAGGAGGAGAAGCCAAAGCCTCCTAAGAAGCAAAAACTGGTGGAGGAAATCACTGTGGAATTGGATGTGAATGATGTACCAGACTTGCTCCCAGAAGAGCTGCAGGACTCCATAAAGAAGTAGGTTTGGCAGTCTCCCCAGGGCCCCTTCTGCCTTTTCTCAGCAATTGGAAGGTAGGAGGAGTGAGTCTGCTGATGCCCTTGGGGATCCCTCACCTATGCCATTCAGAGATGGACGTGACTCTGGTGCTTTGTTCTTTTCCCCAACCTCAGGTTGCAAGAGTTGACTGAGAGAGACCTAGAGAAGCAGGAGAGGGAGAAGTCAGCTAACAGCCTTGAGGCCTTTGTCTTTGAGACCCAGGTAGGAGAATGGGCCAAGGGCAAAAGTGGCTGTTTGCTTGTTGTATCAGAGGCTTCAGGCACAGGAAAGCTTGCCACTTGGTGTACTGTTCACCATGAAAAGAGTTGTCATCAGTGGCTGAGCTTCAGACTGGAGGATGTATCTAGTGGAGTAACACAGGGTTCTGTACTGGGGCTGAGACTCTTAAGCATTTTTATGAGTGATGTAAATGGTGGAGTAAAGGGAATCCTTACGAAGTTTGCAAATGATATGAAACGGGGAGGGGTAGCTAACACCTTGGAAGACAGGAACAGAATTCAAAAGGACCTTGAAAAACTAGAGGCTGAAACTAAGCAGCTTCAGAAAAGGACAAGGGGGAGTATGGAGAACACACCATATGCTGAAAGGCTAAAGGAATGAGCATATTCAGCTTGTTGAAGAGAAGACTGAGGGTGATAATGGCTGCTCTCTTCAGATATCTTAAGGGCTGTCATAGAGAGAAGAGGGCAGATTTGTGCTCTGCTGCCCCAAAGGATAAGACCAGGTCTAATGGTTTTACATTAAAGAAATGTAGATTTTGAATGAACATTAGAAAGAAGTTGGTAGCAAGAGCACTTCGCCATGGAACCAATTATCTAGAGTGGTGGTAGGTTCTCCTTCTCTTGACATCTTCCAAAAAAGGCTGGACAACTATTTACTCCTGGAGATGCTCTAGCTGGAGATTTTGCATTGAGCAGGGGGTTGGACCCAGTCCTTGGGGCCCCTTCTGATTCTGTATTTTTATGATGGCACTATAGCTTTTGAGGTGGGAGAGAATTCAGGGTAGACAGTGAAGATGGTTGTGCTTTCTTTGAACAAAATCCTTCAGTTAGGAAGACCAAGTAAAACTTAAAAAGCAATATAGAATCTTCTGGAGCCTCAGGAGTTGTGGGAAATTCATTTTAAGAGAAATGACTTTTTTGTTTCTTACCAGGACAAGCTCTATCAGGAGGAGTACCAATTTGTTTCAACAGAGGAAGAGAGAGAGGACATTTCCAAGAAGCTGAGCGAAGTTTCCAACTGGATGGAAGAGGATGGCTATACAGCCACAACTAAGGTTGAGATATTCTGGACACAAATTGGAACCTTACATGGCTTGGGCCAGGGGGTAGTTATTTGTGCCATTAGATTGAAAGATTGACAAGAATGTAGCTGTTAAAGTAGCATTCTCTTGTCAGAGAAATCTGGAAATAGGGTTAGCATTCTTGTCAGAAGTGAGGGTACATAAAGACAGTTGTTTATCTTAGCTGTTCTGAGCTGCTTGTAATGTGACACCAGACTGATCCTTCCTCAAGACACAAAGTCTTATGCAAATCTAGCTGCATTTATTGCACGAACTGCCACATTTAGCTGTATATAACCACAGCTGTACTTTTCTGGGACCTGGTTCCCTAATAATGTCCTCCATGTGTTAACAGTATGTTTCAGGAACCCCTAGAGATGTTTTGCCCTGTCTGCTTGCAGACTTAGCTGTGAGGTTTCTTAGCCTTCACTTCTTATTCTCAGATCATCAGCAATACCCCACATCCTGGGTTTATCCCATGGCAGTATCTTTAATAACTTTAATTTCTGTTCCAATTCCTAGGAACTGAAAGAAAAGCTTTCTGAACTGCAGAAGCTTTGCCGGAGCCTTTTCTTCCGTGTGGAGGAGAGAAGGAAGTGGCCGGACCGTCTAGCTGCCTTGGAGAGCTTGCTCAATCATTCCAGCATCTTCTTGAAGTATGACTGACTGACAGGCCTAGTTTGGTGGTGAAAAGAGAGTTGGTGATGGGGCAAAGGAGCGGCTTTATTTATATAAGCAGTCCATGGGCTTCAACAACTGAGAGTAACTTCTGGCACTGACGTGTGTGTGTGTGTGTGTGTGTGTGTGTTTGCAGCACTGCCCAGCACAAATGGCTGACTTTGGGCCTTTGCAGACTGCCAGAAATAGTGCAAATTGAGTCCACTTTAAGGGTTAGGGAATCATGGGAACTGTATTTTATTGTGGCACCAGAGCTCTCTGACAGAGAAGGCTCAATGTCTCAGGAAAAAACCCCAAGTCCCATGATTCCCTAGCACTAACCCTAACCCTTAAAGTGGACTCAATTTGCACTATTTCTGGCAGTCTGCAAAGGCCCTTTGCCTTTTGTGGGCAGGATTTTAGTCATTTATGCATGACCTGCCTTTTCCCAAGAACTGGGTTAAAGAAATTACAGGGAGAGTTATTCTAGCTATTGTGTGCCTTTGTTTCTGATTTATGGCGACCCTAAGGCAAACCTATCTTGTGGTTTTCTTGACAAGATTTGTTCAGAAGAGGTTAACCATTGCCTTCTCCTGAAGCTGAGAGACTGGGACTTGGCCAAGGTCATCCAGTGGTTTTATATTAGGACATGAGCAGGTCAGCAGGGATTGGAACCTTCCTTTCCAGTTTTAAACTAGCACTCAAACCACTACACTACACTGGCAGGTTATAAAAATTAAAACAAGTAATAGATTTTTTTAAAATACCTGTATGTAAAAATGTTCCAAAAACCCCTATTGCTCAAAGGTAGCTAAACTATTCAAATAATTAAAACAATTAGGAAGCAGGTCTATCAGTCCTGCATACCAATCTCACTAGCCAAAGAATACAATACAGGTGTAAACACTGCTGTGGAGCAAGAGGGAATGGACACGTTTTTTTCTACTGTTTTTTGTAGGGGAGCACAGATGATCCCAGAGGTTGATCAGATCTTTACAGAGGTGGAGCTGAGCACTTTGGGAAAAGTCATAAATGAGACAATGGTAAGGATGGGGGGCAGGATCAGAATTTGATTGAATATCCATGCCAGAATGTGGAACTGGGAGTGTGTGGGGGTGGAACGGGTCTCTCTTGTCCTAGACTACAAAATATGTCCCATTTGGTCTTTCACCTAGGTTTTCATGCTTTGGATCACAAGAGACCAAGCTATTCCAGTGTCCTGTTTCCCACAGTGACTGGCCACATGGGGGAAGTTCACAAGGAGGGGCCCAGGGCAGTCTGGCACTATCCTGCTGTAGCTGCCCAGGACACAGATATTTCATGTCAAATTCCCTCTGAACCTGGAACCTGCAGTCCTCAGGACTAGCAGCCATCCATAGCCCTGTCTTTTGTGTCTATTTCTCCACCTCCACTCCCACATCCTCACTGAAGCCATCTGTGTGGTAGCCATTACTGTAGCATAAGGGTAAAAATTCCATAGGTTAACTGTGCTCTGTGGGAATAATTGATATCTTTTTTTGTATGTCTTGAAATAATTTTGGGAGTTGGCTTTATCAAATGACCTTTATCTGGTGTAGGAGAGTTAGCAAAACGTCTCTCTAACTTTATCCAGATCATTCATGATTTTTAAAACAAACAGATGAGTCAGAGAATGGCTTAGGAGGAGCTGTGTTTGGCTTCTAAGCCATGACGATCCGTAGCGCACTGGAAGTTGCCACCTAAGAAGGTTGTTAGGATCTGGCTCTGATTGGCACCAGGACTAAGGATCTAATGCATTGCTCTGTTTTTGTTTGGCTTCTTTAAAGCAATGGAAGAATGAGACCTTGGCGGAGCAGAATAAACTGCCACCCACTGCCAAGCCTACACTCCTTTCCAAAGACATTGAGCTGAAGATTGCAGCCCTGGATCGGGAAGTGCAGTATCTTCTCAACAAAGCCAAGTTTGCAAAGCCCAAGCCAAAAAAGAAGGAGAACACCACAAAAACAGAAGCAGGCAAGAATACCACCGTGCCTCCTGAGAGTGAGAAAGTCATTCCTCCCAAGGAGGAGGAGCAGGAAGGTGAGCAGGTCCCAGGGCAGCTCTAGTGGAGGCCTTAAAGCTGCCTTCTTCCAGGTTCACTCATCTTTGAAACCAAAATAGGATTCTTGAATATTGCATGGATCAAAACATGTTCCAGTCTTTCTGTAGGCTTTTGTATGAGCTGTGGTGCAAAAGGTTTATTTCCATTTACCTTGGTGGGGGGTGTACTTGGACCATTGCACATATCCCACTAAATATCATGTTATATGCACTCAAATTTTAATGCAAAAAGACCTCGGTGTAACTGGAGATGACATTTTCCTCTCTAAAAGGAGCAGATGAACCAGAGGTTGCCAGTCCAGTCAAAGAACCGCCCACGGAAGAGCCAGTGCAGTTGGAGAGTGAGTTGGGTCCAGGCACAGGTAAGCATAACAGAACTGGAATCTCAATCTCCTTGTTTGTTTCCACAGTTTATATGAGCGTTAGGACTTCCTCTCTGAACCATGCAGTTCGTGGACTTCATAGTTTAAAATAATGCATGGGAGGAGAATTCCACCACTTGGGAGCAACCGCTGAGAAGGCCCCATCTCTTGTATCCTCATCAAATGTGCCTGTGATGGTGGTGTGACCAAAAGAAAGCACTCCTCTAGATATATTAAAATAACAAGAAGATGCTAACTAGGCCACCCTGGAATCCTTTTTGTGTGGGAAGTAACATACCAATTTTCAAAACAAAACAAGTCCCACTAGTAAATTTCAAGAGAGTTGATCCTTATGACCAGCTGCTGAACTGCAAGTAGCAGTTGGATGCAATAGGAATCATCCGTACTACTCATTGTTGCAGGGATGCGGAGCATGTTGCCCTCCGTATGTTGTGGGACTGCACTCCTACTCACATGAACTCTAGCCAGCACAGCCAAAGAGAAATGCTGGGAGTTGCAGTCCACCAACATCTGGGGGACTGTGTGGTTCTTGCCACTCGCCTCTTCATTCCAGCTGCCACTCCCATCATCCACTTCAGTCTCTGTTCTTTTGTTGCTTCCTTGTGTCCACCTACAAGGCCATTTTGCAAGTCTTGAGTTTGACTATTGGATTCTGTCCTCTGCCTGTGTTAATTTAGCTACCCCCCCCCCCTTGTCATAGGAAATGTCTTAGGCTGAGTGTGTCCTGTTCCGTAAACATTTCCTCCCCTCCCTGACCCAGTTACTTTGATGTGAAAGTTGTGTTTTGTGTGGTGCAAAGTCCTAGTTTATTTCATTATTCATGTTTATCTCTTCCTCACAGGCCCAGAAATTGAAAAACAATCTGAACCAAGGGAAGATTCTAGAACCAATGATGAATTATAACAGTTCCTTAAATCCCCCTGCCCATCAACATCTATTTATTTACAGTTAACTCCGTGGTTTTTAAAACGGACCTGGTTAGTGGAACACGGCACAAACCGACGGCAATAGAGTTGTACTCCCCCTCCCCCTTCTGTTGGGAATGTTCTTCTTGGTGATTTTGGTGCATTGTCCTGTCTCTTTACCTCCTTTGTTTAAGTGACTTTCAGCCAACTGGAAACTCTTGCTGTGCTTTTCACAGCACTCTCCCTGGAGCTGCCACTTCTGACTGGTAGATTATACCTACCTAAAACGGTTCTAGGAAATGACATGTAGCAGGATTGCTCTGGGCTTTGCCTTAACCTGGTGAGGAACAGTGTGCTCTTGTGTCTGCAGCTGTGCTCACTGCAAGTGGAACGAACCAATTGGAATTGTCTACTTCAGTCTCACTGTATGCATGTTATGACATGTGGTAAAGGCCTCTTGTTTAGGGCTGTTGCTCCATTTCTCTGCCTTTGAGCTTCTCTCTAACAGAAACTGATGAAACAGAAGTGGAGTATCTAAAAACAGCAGATGGTACTAAAAAGGAAAAGCAAATTCCTCAAAGAGATAGAAAACCGCCGCGTCCCCAATCAGATCTGAATACCAATACCATATTCAGCAGTTGTGGGCCACTGATAAGCAAGAAAAGGATAATGAGACTCACATCAAACTTCCCATCACCAGGTAATGCTACCTTTGGCAGAACTTGCCCAAGTTTGATTACAGTGAAGAAGCCCAAGAGACTATGTTGATGTGATAAAGAAAGAGGAGGCTGATCTGTCCTGCCAAAACAGGGTTAGCAATCCCCTTCAAATTTATATTAAGATACAGATTTTTTTTCCATGTGTATTTTATTGGCTCCATACGTGTATAATTTCTGCTTTCTGGCACCGTTCTTAATGTTGGCATTTCCTTCTGCTACTTCTATTCCGTGGTGGTTTTGGAAACAGGCTTGCAAAGTGTGCTGATGTGCCTGTATGTGTTTCTTCTTTAATTTGGTTATTTTTATCTTGGGACTGTATTACTTCGGTCAACAAGTAGTATAGAAAGGAATCGTTTAGGCTGTAAGATGGTTTTGGCTTATAAAACAAGAAATCCTGGCACTTCAGTTTTCAGAAGTGTGAGTAAGTCCATCAGCACATAAAGCTAAAATATATGCCCAAAGCTGTCATGACATGGTGGAGGGAAAGCAAGCCTCTTACCTCCATTTCTCCTTCAAACATTCAAAGTCAAAACACCCGTGTTCTTTCCCCCCAGGGGGGTATCTTGCTGGAATACGGTGGGGGTCCTTTTATTTGTCCTCGTTGCTGCTATCTAGTAGCTCATGGGCCCACTCACTGCCTGCTAGTCTCTAAAGTCAATTTAGAAAGTGAGCTGCTTTTGAATGAACTGCAAGACTTGTCTAATTCTGCAGCTTCAAGGACCTCTTTTCTCCTGTGTTTTTAAGTAGAAGTTGTAAGCCAAATGCTAGGGGTCCTCAAAGCAAGGCGTGTAGGAAAAATTAAATTATGTGTGGTGTGGCACATTACTTAAAGCCGCTTGCATTCCAGTAAGGTTTATACTTGTGCAGTGCTTGGAAATTTTACCATGCCATCTTTCTCATACCTTTTTTGAAAGAGGAGAGTATGTGTGTATGTGCTAACTGAGGTGTTTGCGTGTGCACGCACAGGCTTTGTTAAAATGTGCATTTGGATGAAAATGGGATTTTAGACCTAATTGAAAACCAACTGTTTCTGCATACCTCTATTTTGGGCAGAACGTGCATTCTACTGTGAGTCTGGACAAAGCAAATGGAGTCTGAATGTAAAATTCTTGGTTTCTTGTAAAATGCTTTTCCTGAGTTTGTCTTGTGCTGTGTAGCCTCATTCCCCACCCCACCTTTGAACATGGCAGGCTTAGAAGTTTCTTTAAAATTTATTTTATGGAAATCTTAAGTTGGGAATCAGTTGGGTTGGGGTGGGCTTCCCTCTTCATTCCTCTGCTGCTGCTGCTGCTGCTGCCGCCGCCTTTGGAGAATTGCCTAGACCTCAACCAAGGCCCCCCTGGAAAGCCATTGGGTCAAAGAGTACCCTGCGGCCATCTTGGCGTACTCTGCAGAAAACCTTGTGCGACTTCCGTTTGCCACATTGGCACTTAATCCAGCTGTTGCGGCTGGAGCTGTTTGTTTCACATCAATGTTTCTGTGCTTGTTGGTCAGTTCTATTAACTTTTTGTTGAGGAGGGTGGGAAGGAAGGAGAAAGGGGATAGTGGTGTTCAAATTTACGTCATTTGGTTGAAATGTACTTGCTCCTTTTGAGGAAATGGTTTCAATAAAATAATTTGCTTTTCTACAGCCCTTTGCTATTTGTAAACAGGAGGCTGAAGGGGCTGGAATCTCATTCACTAGTGGGCTTCTGACAGCAACAAACTTCTCACTAAGCTCCTTGGTTTTCTTTGGGAATGGGGCTTGCGTTCCTTGAGGCTCAAAATGTAGAGATCTTGTAGCACCCTTCAGACTAACTGAAAGAAAGTCAGCTAACCTCAAAGGTGCTACAAGATCTCTGTACATACTGATTCTACAGACTAACACAGCTATTTCTTTGAATTCTACCACCTGAGGCTCAGTTTTTTACAAGAAAGCACCCTCCCTATCTGTTTAATTTATGCAAGCATATCTTATGGAAAGGGATCTTGTAGCACCTTTGAGACTAACTGGAAGAAAGAAGCTGGTAGCCTGAGCTTTCCTAAACTTGAGCCTACTTCTGTACTTGGGCGGTAGAAAATCTCTTTGTATATTGATTTTCCAGACTAAGACGGCTGTGAATATCCTATGGAAAACAACAGGATGAGACTCAAAGGAAGCAGGCGTGAAAATTGGAGGAAGGAACATCAACAATTTTAAGATAGGCAAATGACACTATTATATTACTTGCACAAAACAGCAAAAAATAAAACCTGGAATAACTGCTGATGGAAGATTGGAAGAAGAAAGTGCAAAAGCAGGGTTACAATTGAATGTTATTGTTCCGGCTTATCGCGACCCTAAAGGCGATGAAGCTCTCACAGACTTTTCTTGGCAGCAAGAGGGGCTTCGCCATTGCTTCTCCTCTGAGGCTGAGAGAGTGTGACTTGCTCAAAGGCCACCAAGTGGGTTTCACGGCTGAGCCAGGATTTGAACCCTGGTCTCCAAGAGTCTCTTAAGACGCTTGAAACATATTGAGAAGAAAACTGGTCAGGGAAGGAAGGTAAAGGGAAGGTTGCATCCACACTGGAGAAATAACCGGGTTTGGTACCACTTTGGCTCAAGACTGGAATTCTGGGAATTGGACTTTGTTGTGGGGCCCAGAGCAGAGCTCTGCTATGGGCCCCACAACAAAGTCCAATTCCCAGAATTCCATAGCCTTGAGCCAGAGTGGTGCCAAACCGGGTTATTTCTCCAGTGCGGATGCAGCTGAGGCGAGCCAACTCCTTTGAAACGTGGGGCTGGAGGAGAGGCCTGCCGTGGAAGCCAGGAAACGGGCCTCCGGAGCAAACCAAGCCCCAACTCTCCCCCTCAAAGCAAAATGGCCAAACGGACTGGCACGAACTGGGTCGCTCTGAGGGCGGTTTGGCTTCAGAGGAGGGAACTGCGCAGGCGCTGGAAGGTGACGCGGAAAGGGGAAGCGTTGCCATGGGAACTACGTAGCGGCACGCAGGTCGCCCCCGATTGGTCGAGGAGGACTCCGGCGCTTCAGCGGGGATTGGGCGAGCCGAGGGACTGCCCTCTCTCTGTCCAATGGGAGAGGGGCTGCTCTCTGTGGGCGGGACTTCCTGCCGAGGGTCTCATGGGAGTCGTAAGGGATCCGTCCGCGTGGCTGGCGGCGCTTCCTGGTCGGTAGGTGGCGGAGCGGCCGGTCGGGCTCCGGGGAAGGCGGCCGAGGGATCCGTTTCCGAGTCCGAAAGAGTCACTGGTCCCAGGCGCCCTCTTCAGCGGCAGCCTGGGCCTCCGCCAGAACCTGGGCCCTTGTTGTTGTTGTTGTTGTGTCCCTTCACGTAGTTTCCGACTTATGGCGACTCTGTCACGGGTTTTCTTGGCAAGGTTTCTTCGGAGTGGGTTGCCATTGCCTTCCCCTGAGGCTGAGAGAGTGTGACTCGCCCAGGGTCACCCAGCGGTTGAGCAAAGGCTCGAGGCCTTCCAGAGTCCTAGTCCAGCGCCCCAAAACCACGACACCCACGACAATGGCTCTCCCCATTTTAAGGGGAGGCTCACACTCCCTCCTCCTCCCCCCCAAAAAAAGTAGAGACATGTTTGTTTGCACAGAAGTGTCTGCCTTAATCCCAGACTTCCTCTTCCTAACCCTCTTGGATCCAGAGGCCGTTTCCCGAAGTGCCCTTTTTTAATCCACACAAACGACCCAGGAGTGACAGCAGAAAGGAGGTTTGGGAGAGGCTTGGAGGCCCCGATCCCCACAGGTTGCCCGTGGCCCTTTTGGGGGAGCGGCTGCCCTTCTGTCCTTTTGGTCACTGAGGAAGTATCCCCCCCCCCCCAGCAAGAAGAGTTTCTCCTAGGCTGCCTCCGCACTGCAGAAATAATCCAGTTTGGCACCACTTTAACTGCCAAGGCTCAGTTGCTATGAATGGTAGTTTTGAGCGACATCTAGCCTTCTCTGTCACTCAAACCACAACAAACCAGAGTTCCTAGAATGCCATCGCATTGAGGTTTGACAGTTAAAGTGGTGTCAAACGGGATTATTTCTGCAGTGCAGATGCCGCCTTAGAACAGTGTATTGGCATGGGGAGGGAGAGAGGCTTTGTTTTCCTTCCCTTTTGAATCCCAGGCCTTCTTTGTCTAAACCAAACAAAACGGCCTCAGTGGGTAAATAGGTTAAAGTCCACCTGAGCCACTGGGCCCCCATCCTTAAACTGGGTGAAAGGTTTTCCCGTCCTCCTTTCCTTCCTTCCTTCCTTCCTTCCTCCCTCAGGGACTGCAGTCTGTGAGAGCAGATGGCAGAAGAGGCCGAGCCACAAGCGGCAGGCGCTGCTCAGATCTCCCTCTCAGCCCCCTTGGTGCAAGGCTCTTTGTGTTCAGGGAATGAAAAGGGAAGGGCAAGTCCATGCATGGACAGTCAGAGGCCTTCCTTCCTAGGGCTGGGGTCACCCCCACCTTTGACCTCCTCCTGCCATTTCACACCATACAGAATCATTACTCATGCTTTTTCCCATTAATGTGACACACAAATCATAATTCCCACATGCCACTGAATGTCACGACACAAACAACTAGCAAAATTAAAATGATGCCTCCAAATTACAGTACCATATGCACAAAGCGTCCTAAATGTTCAGGGGTAACTGTGTTAGTTAGCCATTTAGCAAATTCAGCAAGTATATTGAGCATTTCGCTTGGCCAATAGAGGTGTCACTGATGGATTTATGTTTGAACAACCTAAATGTCTTTGCATACATATAGTGAAGATTTGGTTAAAATGTGATATTTTTAAAGAACATTTTTTAAAAGATATTTCTAAAAAAAAAATTTTTTTTTAAATTGACATTTGAACATTTTAATTTGAAAAAATTCTGGGGCCCCTCCTTTCTCCTCCCACTGATCTTCGCCTTCCCTCCCACTACCTCTGAAAGCATTTTAAAGGGAAACAGGTGACTGCCTCAGCCCTTTTCTGCCAAAAGGTAGGCATTTGAAGAACATTGGGGTCACCCCCCTCTTTAGGCGGGGGTCGCCTGGTGCGGTCCACACACCTCTGGATGAAAGGAGGGCAGAGACCATAGGGATCTTGGCAAGGTTTGGGGGGGTTCCACCATTGCCATCCTCTGAGGCTGAGAGAGTGTGACTCACCCAGAGGGTGTTGTCATTTGTTGTGTGCCTTCAAGGCTTGTCTGACTTATGGCAACCCTATTGCAGGTTTTTCTTGGCAAGATTTCTTGCCATGGGCTGAGGCCAGGCAGACCCTGCCTTTCAGGAACCAGCCTTTTTGTGTTGGTATTTTCCTCTCCCCAACATTGGCCTCTTGGGGGATTGTAGCTTAGCTGCTGTAGAGAAGGCCCCACTTTTAACCCCGAGTTTGACCCCAGGGAGCTGCTGCCAGTCAGTGTGGTCAATACTGGGCTCCATGGACCAGGGATGGGGCCTAGAGTGCATGGTTCCCCATCTCACCCTTTTTCCTGGTTGCCCACTCAGTCAGGGCAGTGGATGATAGGCCAAGGTGGCTTTTGTATGAGGCAGCATCAAGGTGCTTCTGACTTTCTTAGTAGATTCCTTCATTGAGGAGAAGAAGCCGCTGCCGCAGCCCTGGGCATGTTTAATGAAAAATAGACATTTGGCTGATTTCTATGGGACCTAAAGATAACAGTTTTATAGGCCACCTTTTCCCAGAGTGGCTCACAGAAGGAGATCAGTTAAACTCTATAATCTATTTTTAGACCTCCATTAGGCTTAAACAATGCCTAATAAATGTGTGCAGTTTTGCTATAATCAGGCTGGGACTATTATATTTCCCATATTGGCATAGGATAATGGAGTGAATGCAGAAAACTCTTAGAGAAAGAACTTTTGTAGAAAGAGGGCCGTTTTATTGTCCCTTTGAGGAGGGAAATGGGAGTTTTAGAACCATGGCATGACACCAAATGTAGCAAAACGGTTTTATCACCAGAGAGAGATACCATCCAGGCAGTTTTAAATTCATTTTGTGAACTTACGTTCCACCAACATTAGAAAATACTTAAGCAAACCCTTTAATGCAGTGCATCTTAAGCCATGTGTGATATGGAAGAACAGCATTTCCCTCCCCCCCCCCCCCCTTAGTGTGTGCCAAGAACCAAGACCATTATTTGGGTCTTTGGGTTGTGATTGTGTTTCCTGGAAACCCTGCAAGAACCAACAATCATGGCTCATCACCTGTCCCCAGACCACCATTTTGAATAGCATCCATAGTTTTAGTACACCTTCAATGTTACAGCCCTTGAGTGTATGTTAGGCCTGGAATACCTCTTTAAACACAAATATTAGAACCTTGGTAATACACGTGGTAATATTGTTGTTTTGTGTTTTCACATGAACACTGATTTGTGGAATAGGCTTGGAGAGATTTATTTGGAGATTATTTACCTTTACCTTCTTGCCCTGAGGGCACCTTGCCCAAAACCACTCCCTCATTTGCCATTGAGGCCTTCATTGAGACGGAACCCAACTTCCAAAAGGCTGCTGCTCACACAAGGAAACCAATTAAGCCCTATAGCCTATTAGGCCTCTATTAGCCTTAAACCACCACCAAATAAAACCATGTTGAGCCTATTGTATTTCCCATAGTTATGAGTGGAGTGACAGGCAACCCTGGCAGAAAGACCTCGTAGAAAGAAAGTGGGTCACTTTTATACCCCTTTGCTCCCATCAGATGTGGAAACGTGAGTTTTAAAACCATGACCCCAAACGTGGCCAAACAGTTGTATCTCCAACCAAACTGACAGAAACTCTTATGAACTCATTTCTTATGTCCCAATGATATTAGAAAAATCCTTTAAGACTCTTTAATACAGTGCTTGAGTTATATGATGTGTGGGAACACTTTTTCCCCTTAGTGCACCAGAAAACCAAGATCATATTTGTACCTTTTGGTTGGAATTGTGTTTCTTTCCTGGAAACCCTTTTAGAACAGACAGGTGAGGCCTCAAGGCCCGGCTCTGGTTCCCAAACCATCATTTTGAGTAAGATCCATAGTTTTAGTACACCTTCAATGTTACAGCCCTTGAGTGTATGTTAGGCCTGGAATACCTCTTTAAACACAAATATTACAACCTTGGTAATGTTTTATGTTTTCATATGAACACTGATTTGTGGAATAGGTTTACTGAAATGCATTCAGAGATTATTTACCTTTGCCTTCTTCCTGAGGACAACTTGCCCAGAATCACCCACTCAGTTTCCAGGCCTAAGTGAGACTGAAACCCAGACTTCCAAAGTCAAACACAAAAACCATTATACCAATTTGTAATGCTAGAAAAAAACATCAGTTGTATAGTGACCCAGGCATGAAATTGGTAATGTATGACCATTATCCCCTAAACAATATGCCAAATATTGGATCCCATATTACTAACAAGACCCAAGAAAGACACAGGAGACTGGGTTAGAGATATTATTTGCCCCCCCCCAACTGCCATCTATTAATGTACAACCATTATTCCTTAAATAATAGACTGCCCAATATTTAACCCCATACAACTCACAAAAAAGACACAGTGATTTAAGTTCTTTTTGCACCTATGGTTTTCAATTTTTTAAGAATTACCTACAGTGATCTCCCCATCTGCCTTCAGCCATTTCATCTTCAGATGTTCTTCCTTCTGGCTGAGCTCTTCCCCTCTTCTGCCTTCAGGGAGTCCAGCTTCCCTTCTGCCTTCTTCCCAGGCTTTCCTCCTGGAGCTCTTCCCATCTCCTGACTTCAGTGATTTCAGCTCTTCTTCTCTGCTGCTCAGCTCAGCTCCAAATGACCTCTGGCAGGTTGTGGGGCCCCTTTTATACACTCCCAGCCCAGACCCTTTGTCCAATGACCTACAAGCCCCCCCAAATCAGCCAACTCATTGGTCTATGGCTAGGAACCAATAAGAGCCAGCAGAATGTTCATCAACCAGCCAATGAAAAGTTGGCCACTTTGAATCCCCCTCAGCCATATAAATAGTGACAGAGTTTGACTAAAACAGTCCAATATGGCAGATAATGATTGCCACCATTCCAGTTGCAATGACCGCTGGGCATGGTGGATGGGGATGATGGGGGTTGTACTCTAATACATTGAGTAGTGCTGGAATGTGGGAGGCTGCCCTGAGTTTCTTTGGCAACAGTTTCTTTTGTCAAGTGTCATGGCTTCACTGTCAAGAGTAGGCCTCATTTCTACAAAGTAACTTGGCCTCAGTCTGAGGGAAACTTTTAACCCTCTCTGAGGCAATTTTTCTTATTGTAGCAAGGAAGGCCTAACTTTCACAACACATTTATTTCTACATTTTATATCATGTTTCAGGCAACTTTTACCTCAGGATTTTTCGGTTCTCCACAGCAATGTGACAGAAATAAAGAAAACCAAGTTTCAAACCCGAAAATGAAGTATATAAAGAATAAAAGAGGGAATGGGGCAGAAAATAAGCCAAAGAGATGACAAAGACAAGACAAATAAAGAAAGGAGGCCAAAATAAGGAAACCTGACTTCCAATTTAAGTCAAATCAGGAAAATATTGGCCACTGTGCTACTTCTTAAATGCTGAGGTAAAGGGATTAATCTGGCCAGCTAAGAGTTTTTAGTGTATGAGTAATTTAGCTTCAATCTGAGGGAAACCTCATCTCTCCGAGACAATTTTTATTACTGAAACACGGCCTAGCTTTCACAATGCACTTATTTATACATTTTATATCATGTTTCAGGCAACTTTTACCTTAGGATTATTAGGTTCTCCACAGCAGTGCGACAGAAATAAAGAAATCCAATGTTCAGGTCTACAAATGAAGTATAAACAATGATATAAACTAGAATAAAAGAAGGAATGGGGCAGAAATTAAGCCAAAGAGGCAACAAAGGCAAGATAAATGAAGAATAATAAAGAAGGGAGGCAGAGTTAAGGAAGCCTGACTTCAAATTTAAGTCAAATCAGGAAAAATATTGGCCACTATCCAACATCTTAAATGCTGAGGTAAAGGGATTAATCTGTCCAGCTAAGAGCCTCTGGTCTATGAGTAATTTAGCCTCGGTTTGAGGAAAACTTACTTTACCTCTCTGAGGCAATTTTTCTCATTGTACCAAGGAAGGCCTAACTATTACACACTTATACATTTTATATCATGTTTCAGGCAACTTTTACCTCAGGATTTTTAGGTTCTCCACAGCAATGCGACAGAAATAAAGAAATCCAATGTTCAGGTCTCCAAAAGAATTATAAACAATGATATAAACTAGAATAAAAGAAGGAATGGGGCAGAAATTAATAAGCCAAAGAGGCAACAAAGGCGAGATAAATGAAGAATAATAAAGAAGGGAGACAGAGTGAAGGAAACCTGACTTCCAATTTAAATCAAATCAGGAAAATATTGACCACTAGCTGACATCTTAAATGCTGAGGTAAAGGACTGATCTGGCTAGCTAAGAGTTTCTGGTGGATGAGTGTCCTTAAAGTAGCAAATAAATTATTATTTTATTTATAACCTGTTTAAATTGCCTATTAACATGGGGACCTCTGGGCACTGTATAGTCTGCCAGAAATATTAACAGATCCCTAAGTCTTGAGGTCTCCATCTTGGCAAGGTTTGTTCAGAGGGGTTTTTGCCTTTGCCTCTGAGGCTGAGAGAGTGTGACTGAGCCAGGATTCGAGCCCTGTCTCCAGTGTCTCAAACCACTATACCACATGGGTTGCCATAAGTCAGAAATTCTTGAAGGCATATAACAACAACAACAACAACAACAACAAGAAGAAGCTAAACCTATGGAGGGCAGGGAAGGTTGGTAAAATGGGGTTTCCTTTGGACTGCAGCCCCCAGAATCCCCCATTAGGTGGCCCCACTAGCTGAGGAAGCTTCCTGGGAGTTGTATTGAAGTGTATTTATTTATTGAAATTGATTATTTAGATGAAGTTGCATTTATTTATTGTAAAATAAATAAAATAATGGTAGCAAGGGTTATATAAGAAGGATGCTGCCAAGTTTGCAGCTCAGAGTTTCCACAAAGCTCCCAAAGTGGATCATGAGGCCAAATGCCCTCCTATTTCAGTTTATTTCCAGTAGCTTAAGATGGAGGGGTAGACTGCTGCTGCCTATGGAGGCTCTTCCGTCTATCAGCCAGGATGTAACCACAACCTCCTCCTCCTCCAGCTTTCAGAGTTCTCTCTGCTTCAGGCTGGCAAGAAAAAGATGTGCATTTTGCAAAGATCTCACCTATCCTGAATAAAATTAGGCCACATACCCATCACCTGCCTTGTTTTCACAATCCCTTCCTTCCAAACAGTGAAGTCCCTAGGGTTGGGGTCACCCGGTGCAGTCACTCATGGGGTCACTCCAAGCCATTGACCACCACCTCCTCCTCCTCCTCCTCCTCCTCCCATTTCACACCATACAGAATCCTTAGTCACACTTTTTTGGACTAATGTTACTCACAAATCATAATTCCCATATGCCACTGAATGTCATGACATAAACAACTAGAAAATTAAAATTATACCTTCACATTACAATATTATACACACAACCTAAACTAGACATAGTTTAAAATGTGATATTTTTAAAGAAATTTTAAAACAAATATAGTAGCCTGGGTTTCAGAAAGAAGTAATTGTGAGTTCCTGCATGGCAGAATGGGGTTGGACTGGATGGCCCCTGTGGTCTTTTCCAACTCTCTGGTTCTATGACAAGCGTAACAAGAAACTGCACACCATTCTTGCGCTGTCAAAAGGTGTCTTTAGAAGGCTTTGCACACATTCTCTGTCCTTGGCTGCCCATTTATAATGTTATCTCTGTTAATTATTCCTTGGTCCCAAATCAGTGTAAGGATAACCATGGGCCTCATCACATGTGCACCCAGGACCACAGATGCTGCTGCTGCTGCTGCTGCAATGGTGCATTGTCTTAATGCTAACGTTCACATTGTCACCCAGTCGCTGCGGCACATTTGGGGAATTGCTCTCCCAGCCCTTTGATCCGGAAGCCTTGAATGGCGACAGAGAAAGAAAGGGCTGAAAGGGGAATCCACAATGCACAAAGTTACTGCCTCACAAGCCAGGCGTATTCAGTCCTTAGGAATCCTTGCAACAAAAAGGGGAAAGCGGTGGGTGACCAAATGGCTCCCGCATGGGTCGAAGGATGTTGGGGTGGGCCCTAAATATGTGATCCCTGACATTTCAGGTGGGACCCCAGTTTTTGCTCCTCATCTTCCTGGCGGGGGGGGGGGGGGGGCGGGGGTGAGCAAAACGAACTAACCGCGGTTCAGTCACTCCCATGTCCTGGGAAGGGCAACCCAGAGAGGGTCCATGGCCTGCATTTGGTGTCTGGGTTCCCTCATGACTGCTTTAGCAAGAAGCCATGTAACTTTCAAACCCTTTTCCTCTCCTTCCTAGCATTTGAGTTACAGAGTGCCACAATAATAAATAATAATAAATAATAAATAATTTATTATTATTATTATTATTATTATTATTATTATTATTATTATTATTATTACTACAAGGCTCATTTTGTCCTCATTGCTTAACATGGAACTGCTGTGGGGAGGTTTTAACACTCAAAGCGGTTTTTCTCTGTAGAAGCTGCTCCGTATGTATCTTGCTGCTGCTGCTGCTGCTGCTGTTATTCCTGGCCCTTTCTTTGGTGGCTCAGACGGCATTTGCAGCACAAAGTGCCTTCTGTCTTTAGGGAGGCGCCGCAGCCTTCTGTCACAGTTTGTTAGCCCTTGCAACTAACCTTTACAAAGGAAGTAGAGACTTTGAGCCAGACAGAGAGTATACAGAACTTGCTTGCCTATGTTAAAACATCTTCCATCTTCCTTCCCTGGCTTTCTGCATGTTTCCAAGGCTGGGGCTGACCTTTCACAAGCCCTCGTGCGTTGGACCTCATAGCTAAAGGATCTCCTGCTCTTGCTGAGCCTGAAGACTGAGGCTTTCACCAGAGACCCCTCCTTTAGAGGTTAGGCAGGTGGCAGTAAAGATAGGATCCTCTTTTGGGGGGAAGAGGTGCCCCACTAATAGAATTCAGTATGTAAAGACATGTATCTGCCATCCACTAAAACACGGGCTTTAGGGACCAGGCAAAATGGTTTTATTTGCCAAGGCTTGCTTAAACTAAGCTATGATTTTAATTGTCCCCCTTTTTAAAAGCTATTCTTATGCTATTGTTCTGATTTTGAGGTTGCTTTTATATTTCTATTTTAGCAGGGTTTAGGCCCTTTATCTTTTTTGCTTTTGATCTGGCAGTTGCTTTTAAAATGACGATTAAACGAAAGACAGAATACCAATCTTTCACATTAATATGCTGGAGGGGGAGGTTTCTTCCCCTTTTAATGTAAACTCAGTACCAATGCAAAAGAGATCCTGCCTTCCAGCTAGCAAAGGAGTTTGGTAACCTTGGCAAACTCTCCCTCATGTTTCAGCTGGCGGAAGAGTGCCTGTGCAGCTTGGTTTCTCCTCCTGAGAGGCTGCAGGAAAGACGCTGGGAGCACTCATAGGAAGGAAGCTGGAACAAGAGGGCTTAAATCTCTTCCCTGGATTGTGCTTCAGCCCTGTTCCAGGAAAGCATTGATCTTTTCTATGCCATCTTGTGCTATTTGAGTTTAGGGGCCAGAGTGTAGTGGGAGTGAGGAAAGCTCATTAATCTTTCCACTCCCCATTGATCTCAGGCTAGCTCCTCTTGTTTGTTTCACTGCAGGCGGATGGATTTATGCTGAACAGTGTGTCCAGCCATGTCCCCTGAGTTAATGATTCTCCAGAAGGTGGCCCTGAGCAGAGCAGAGCAGAGAGTGCGAGAACTCCAGCAAAGCCCAAACTCAGCGGAAAGCCTGGCGATCAACTGCCACTCGTCGGCCTCCGGACAGCTGCTGCTGGTGCGGGTTCCCCCTTTCTAGCCCACGCCTGCCACTCCTGGGAACTGGTTCCTTAAGGCAGGCAGCACAGACCTCCTTCTTGCCAGAGGCCCCTTCTTTTCCTCCATAGAGTCACAATGGCGGGAAAGGGCTATGGATACTATCGGCTGGTTATATTCACTGCCATGTATGTGGGGTACACCCTGTATTACTTCAACAGAAAAACCTTTTCCTTTGTGATGCCTTCAGTCATGGAAGAGATAGACCTCGACAAGGATGACTTGGGTAAGAGCTTTCTTTGTGGAGGGAGAAGAGCATATATCTTTTCCAGGTGTGTAGGTTTTCTGCATCTAATGGAGTAGACCAAGTCTATGAAAGCTCATGCTACCAACTGATTTCTCTCAATTAGTCTCAAAAGTGCTAACAAGATCTCTTAGCATACTGAAAGGATTTATGTGAGAGTTTGAGGAACTTTGCATATCTTTTTTTAGGGAGTCACTTAGAATATATCTGTTGCCTTGCTGAAGGAACTTTGTTCTCATTTTTCGTTCTCTTTGGATAGAGGCCAGTCCCAGCTTGCAATTTGGGGACTGATGTTCAGGGCAGCTGCCAGCTGGGCTTCCTAGACTACTTAAAACCCCTTTCCTTTCCAAATAAAAGTGGCTATTACTGTTGAGTCTGCTTAGAGAGTCAGCCTTTTGGTGGTAGCCCAGTCCCCTTCATTGTACAACACATCATAGGATTTGCTGTGCAGACCCAAAGGAGGCCTCTCTGGTCCAGCATCCCTTTCCCCACAGTGACCAATCGGAGACCCCAGTGGGCTTAAGCCCCACAAGGACCACCCTTCCACTCACCTGCAAAGAATGGCATCACTTGTCAGCCGGGTGTTGATCTTTTTTATTACTTTCCCTGGCATTAGTTGTTTGATGATGTTACTCCTATTACTTAGTCACCATCTATGTGCCAGGCACTGTACAAAATGCGAGATAATCAATGTTTGCCTCTTCTTGTCTATTATTCACCACAGGAGAGGCCACAGAGAAAATGGAAAGGAGATGAAAGCAGGGTCAAAGGGGAAGAATCTCTGCTTATTTCGGCCACAGGGCTTTCAATTTAATCTTAGCAGGGTATGGGGATTAAGGAATTATACCAAAGTCTTTATGGAAAAAGTTGTTTTGTGTACCCACAAGAGAGTAGCGAGTACTTTAGTAAAAGGTAGAGGTAAAGGTATTCCCCATTGACAAGGTTGTCGTGTCCAACCATAGGGTATACTAGAAGCACTAAGTGTTGCATAAAGAGTGTAAACAGCTGTATTCCAAAGAAGAGCCCACAGGGTTCTACTGCATTAACAAATAACAGTGTGCCCAACTGTGTTAGACCAACAAAAAGCCTGAGCAACACATTTCTGGTAGTGGAGCCTTTGCTGCTCGAGAAAGCGGGCAGATGTGAGCTTCTCTTTAAAGGGGGCTTTGCACTCCAAAGTACTGCAAGCAGCTTGGGGGTCTAACTTTGATGGAGGGCATCAGAATCCAGAGTCTCTGGAACCACACCACATGCATATCAGATATTGTCTGTTATTTTGCTTGGTTCACATGCTGATGCCACTTGCCTGGTTGAGGGAGTACCCTGTGGACCAGGCTCTTTTTAAAACAGTCGTGAACCCTTTCTGTTGTTGCTTTTTGGCTTTTGTCCAATGAAGGTCTCATCACCAGCAGCCAATCTGCAGCCTACGCCATTAGCAAGTTCATTAGTGGGGTTCTTTCGGACCAAATGAGTGCCCGCTGGCTTTTCTCCTCCGGCCTGCTGTTGGTGGGCTTAGTCAACATTGTCTTCTCCTGGAGCTCGACGGTCACCATCTTCGCAGGGCTGTGGTTCCTCAACGGCCTGGCCCAGGGCCTGGGGTGGCCCCCGTGTGGGAAGGTGCTGCGCAAGGTAAGCCCACTGAAGGAGTGCTATTGATCTAAGGAATGTCCCCGGCAGCAGGCTTCCAGCAGGGGCCAATGCCAGAAGTACAGCAGGCAGGAATCTTTTCTCTGTCTCTCAAAATCAACAGGCTGCTGGAAGATCTTTGGATCATCTCCTCATTTAGTTGTTGGGTTTTAATGTCACTGTTTGGAGGTCTGCAGGCCCTTTGCTTTCTCTCTCCTGCCCTGAGCAATGGAGAGGAAGGCCTTCCTGCTTGGCCTCTCTGCTGAGCTTCAGTTATGGGAGCTATAAATCACAAGCCGTATCATATTGCAGTCTGAGATATTCTTGGGAGGCTGATTTGTCCCCAGTGATGGTGATGGCAGCAAGGGTGGCAGCAGTGTGCCAAGGCTGACTGAAGAAGAAGCAATCAAATGACACAGAGGGAGTGGGCGCTGCAGAGAGCCCGACATAAGCGCTGAGCTGGGTGTTTTGCAGCTGAGGCCAGTGTCCAGAAGAGCTCTCAGCTGAATGAGACCTGAGGCCCCTCTAGTCTAGACTTGGCTCTCCCACAGTGGCCAGTTGGATGCCTTCTGGGAGATCAAGAACTGACCTTTGGAGACACACTGCCTCTGAAGCTGGAGGTGGCATGCAGTCCCTATGGTTACTAGCCACCGACAGCCAAGCCTTCAAGAAGGAAGGGGCTCTCTAGGATCTCAGTATGACCCTGTTTGCAATTCTGACCCTTAGAAGCAGAAATATCTAGGGCTGCACATGTTTCTGAGAGCAGCTAATCCCTGTATTTGTGGTTGGTAAACTGCCAGGAGTTGCCTCGCAGGGAGATGAGCAACCAAGGCAGATTACAGTGATCCCAGGGCAGCTTCCCCTCTTTCTGTCTCACACTTTGCAAAGCAGCCATGAGTTCACCCACCGTTGGGACCATTGCAGACAGTGGCCAGTGCCGGGTCCTGCCTGTTTCTTCAACCCCTGATCTCTGCCCTGAGATGGTGTTTTGATTTAGTAGGGTGAAGATTGTATTTTGTTTTATCCTGCTTAGTGCATTTTTCTTTTCCTGTTCCACTTTGGGAACAAAGAGGCTGAAAAGCAGCATAAAAGTAAAGTGTTGCTACTTATCTTAGTTCTGGGGCACTGTGCATTGGCAGGAAGGGATATGTTCCTCACGGGACTGGTTTGTGTCTCAGTGCCCCTGCAAGTGGAATTAGGGCATCCATGTTTGAGATCAGCCCAGAGATGCCTGGGGAGGCGGGAGTGGAGAGTGAGGATCACACGAGTCTTCTGTGTTCACGGCAGGCCCTGTCCATGGGAGCCACACCAACACCTGCTCTTTCTTTCCTTCTGTGTAGTGGTTTGAACCTTCCCAGTTTGGGACCTGGTGGGCAGTCCTCTCCACCAGCATGAACTTGGCAGGGGGGCTGGGCCCCATTGTGGCTGCTCTGATGGCGCTGAGCTACGATTGGCGCACAACCCTGGCCCTCTCTGGCTCTGTGTGTGTGGCCGCCTCCTTTGTGTGCCTGCTCCTGATTAAGAACGAGCCCTCGGATGTGGGACTGCCCAACATTGAGCCTGGCCCCAAGAAAGGGAAGAAGGGTGAGTGTCCGGGAGGTGAGAGCTGGCCAGGCGGGAAGAGCTGGAGAGTCACAGGGAAGAGACTTATTTGGCCTTTGGTGGCAAAGAGGAAGGCATGTAGTTTGGAGGAGCAAGTAGTCTTAGCAAAGGCAGACGTGGTGCAGAGGAGAACAGAGAGCACACAGCTGGTGCCAGTAAGGATCAGAGGGAAGCTCTGGAATGGACCACCTGCCTGGACTTCATGCGTAACAGCCTCTTTCTTGCAGGTTCCTCAGCAGGTGACAGCACCCTGGCTGAGCTGCTGCTTTCCCCATACCTCTGGGTCCTGTCGACTGGCTATCTGGTTGTCTTTGGTGTGAAGACATGCTGCACAGACTGGGGCCAGCTGTTCCTCATCCAGGAGAGAGGACAATCTGCACTTGTGGGTACGAGGCACCAGTCCACCACTGGGGTCCTGGAGAATGGAGTGTGGGGCCAGGGACACTGACCACCCCCCAGTGCTTGCTGCAGTGTGCTTCCTGCAGCATCTTAGCAGGGGGGAATGGTATCTGATGCTGAACATTATGAGTGTTACAGGCTGGGAACAGCCATACCACCTCCTGCCGTAACAACATGTTCTGCAAGGAAGCAAACCCTGAGGAGCTGGGGGATGCCACCTCTTATCATGTCCTTGTTCTCCCAAATGGACTGCTGTTTCCTTTGTTCTATAGGAAGTTCCTACATGAGTGCCTTGGAAGTTGGGGGGCTGATTGGAAGCATTGCGGCTGGCTATCTTTCAGACCGAGCAGTGGCACGGGTAAGTGGCCCCATCTCATGGAGGACTTCCCCTGAACTTTCATGTTCCCAGAAGGGCTTCACAGGGGAGAGCAATCCAGGCATGCAGTGGATGCTGACACAGGTATAGCTGTACTTCAGGGAGGGAGGGGTGGGAGAGCACAGGTGCCACTCAGGTTGGTGGCCATTTTAAGACAGAGACATTATCCAACCCCTCACACTTCATCCCATATCAAAGCAACATCCAGGCTGTGTGTCTAACACCACCACTTCTTCAGAGTGATGAAGAAACCTGTGATTTGAAAAGCTTGAATGAATTTTGTGCTTTATATTTATTTATGGCCTAATAACTGTAATGCCACAATATGGGCTTTGGGACTTTTCTGAGGGATGACACACTACCTTGGTCCTTGTACTCATCCGTGTATTTGTTGCAGGTGGGCCTCTCCATTTATGGGAACCCTCGACACACACTTCTCCTCACCATGATGGCAGGCATGTCTGCTTCAATGTACCTATTCCGGGTCACAGTCACAGACACTTCTCCCAAAGTAAGCCACAGAAAAGCAGCTCACTGCCTGTTAAACCAGACAGGTTTCAAGGAGAACTGGGAAGAAGGCTTAGATCAGAATGACAGAATGATGTGGGGGCAGAGGGCAAAGCCAAGATTATTTGTTTTTTGCAAGTCCTAGTACACTTAAAGAGTGTCACTCACATGGAGCAGCGACTGAGACCAGTAATTTCTTAGTCTACACATTGGTGAACAGTCTGTCCTATAATAAGCATTTTCACGATCAAATGAATGTGGTGGTGGAAGTACTGAAATTGAGCCTCAGAGCCATCTGTATGGACTCTTCCGCTTCTTTGCCTTTTGTAGCATTAAAGAAATCCCCAACCATCTTGTAAAGAGTTTATTTCAGAAAGAAGTGAGAAACTTGTCATTAGACTCTAACCCCCATCAGGCTGGATTTGAAATCTGAAAGCAGCCCTGAGCAAGCAAAATGCTGAGCTTCAGAAAGGCACTGGGGTGGAACATTTGAGGCTGATGGTGGCAGGGTTGAGGGTGGCTTCTTGGATGGCAGTGCTGACTGTTGCTACCTCTCTCTCTCTCTTCTCCTGATACTTTCTCAATACCTCTTGCTTACTGTTCCTTCTTTCTTTCTCAGGAAAGCAACTCTTGGATTCTAGCCCTCCACCCTCTTGCTAACCTCGTGGGCTTAACAGAACATGAGGTCTTTATCCTGCTTTACTCTCCTTCTGGCTTCTCCACTGTGTTGTCCTACAGTTCTTAGAAGTAGGCCCTTGAAAGAGGGCTATGAACAGTCAGTAGTGGTTAAAGCTCCCAGTCACATCCCTTCATGCCCTCTGTCTTGTGTCAGATATACTTCACTAAGTACAGTTGGTCCTCAGTATCCACAGATTCAACCATCCATTGCTTGAAAATGTTCAAAGATATATAAATTCCAAACAGCAAACCTTGATTTTGCCATTTTATATAAGGGACACCATTTACTACACCACTGTATTTAGTGGGACTTGAGCATCTACAGATTTTGATATCCTTGGAGGGAGGCTCTTGGAACTGAACCCCAGTGGATACCAAGGGCCAACTGTAGTAGCTTCTGGCCACAGAACTTCTGAAATGACTTTTGGGGTATTGCTGCTGGTGGGGGATATAGTTTTTTATTGTATAGACCGATATATTTACTTAGAAACACTATCAGACCAACAAGCAAAAGGTTCCGATTTGTACGGTCTGTTACAATAGCAGTCGCAAGAATGCTAGAATGTCACCTGTTACTGTGGATTTTAAAGCATCTATTAACACCTTCATCATAGCAGGCTTTGCTTTTGATAGAAACAGTTGCTGGTTTTGTTCCTAACCTAATTAACCATATTACCAACAAAAAGACAATGGAACTGCAAATTCTGTTCAGAATGAAATATATTTTAGTGTCACCTCACCATAAAAACCACCTTACAGGTGAGAAGTAGAGAGAAGGGGGATCAGCCAGCAAGCTTCTTCAGCATACCACATTCCTGACTTTCTTTCTGGCCTTGTTTTGCTAGATATGGATCCTGCTGTTAGGATCTATCTTTGGATTCTGCTCCTATGGACCAATTGCATTATTTGGAGTCATAGCCAATGAAAGTGCTCCATCAAACCTGTGTGGAACTTCTCATGCCATTGTTGCACTAATGGCAAATGGTGAGTGGCGATCCAAGATGGACTGAGGATAGAAAGGCTTCTTTGGTTTTCTCTGATCTCCTATCCTTTCCCTTTCAGTTGGAGGGTTCCTGGCTGGGCTGCCTTTCAGCACCATTGCCAAGCACTACAGTTGGGGTACAGCTTTCTGGGTAGCAGAAATGACCTGCACTGCCAGCACCTTGGCCTTCTTCTTTCTGAGAAACATCCGCACCAAGATGGGCCGTGTGCCAAAGAAGATTGACTGAAGCACAGCAGTGACTTGGCTGTGGAGGAGTGTCCTACTGCAATCATGGAATTTTAAAACAAATCCTAATACCAGAGGCAGAACTAATCACTAATGCTGTACCACCACTTAGTCCTCTGCCGTTTTCTGGAAAAACTTGGCAAAAAAAATCCAAGTCCCTAAAAACAGGGAGCCCATGTTCTGGACCTAATGGCCACAGCTCCAACGTAAACCACCGTTTTCTCACTTGTAATTAACTGCCACTTCTTGCTGATCTTATGGGCAGCCCACATATCTTGTCCATGGGAGTGGATGTAGAGAAGCCATATAAGAGCCCTTCCTGCTACCTGGAGAGGAAGGTGCCCTTGTACAGCATAAGACACACCTCACCAGCAAAACGGTCTTGACTCACACTTGCAGAACTCTTCCCTTCTTGCATTCCATGACTGCAAGTTCCACTAAACTGCATTTGAATTCGAGGCAGTCGCAAAAGAGGGAAAGGTGGTATTTGTTAGCTTCAGCCTTTCTGGCGGCAGCTAGAGGGACATGGAACATGGTACCTGTGTCTTGCTAAGCTTGTAAGTTGAGTTCCTGAGCCTGAACAGGGAATGAAGGCACATATGCACAGATTTAGCCAGATTTACTACTGCCTTCCCCCCACAGCCTCCTTATCCTCCTTTAACATTGAGGAAATGCAGCTATGGGAAGTCCTGGACAATTGTGCAGCTATAAACACCCAATCATGCAGCAAGACTGAAAATAGTTAGATAATGTTCCAAACCATGACTGTTATAATGGAGTGTTCATTGACTGAAATAAAGGACAATGAAGTACATGCCCACATACAGTCCTGTGTAGAAACTTTTTTCTGAAAGCCTTCCTTCTCTCCCATACAGGTTTGGGCTTAGCATTAGACTTTCACCTGTGACCATGCCTCATGCTCCCTGGACACTGAACCAGCAACTGGTGTACTTCTAGGTCAAGAAACAAGTCTTGCTCCTCCCTTGGGAGAATGCTTTATTTACATAAGCAATACATAACATTCCAGTCATTAATTAAAAGAATGCAGCGTAACAGACATGTATATGGTGTATATATATATATAATACATTTCTATTGTACACATCACCATTAAGAAATGGTACAGCCACCTTGTTTCCTTCTAAACTGCCAGCTAACTTCTCTTTCCAGCATCTAAGGTTCACCACGCAACAGCTGTGATGTTACGCCTCTGTTCTGCCCTCTGGAACTGTGCCTCGGCCTCCTGGGAAATGTCTGTCCCAAGACTCAGGCATTCTTGGAAAAGTCCATTAAATGACTGAAGTGGGAGAAATCCATCCTATAACCCTGGTCCAAATGGTCCTGCTTTCTCTGCTACCTCAAGTGCTAATTTCAGGTTCTGGTCAAAAAGCTCACATCTGAAATATTCAAAGAAACACATGGATGGCAGTATTAACACAGGAGCACACTGATGGGTAAGTTACCCAGATTCCACATTTATTTCATTCAAAATTTAATCGGGGAGGGGGGTTAGTTGCAGCTGCTTCACCCTACTTTGTCCCTGCACATTTTTATACCTGTGCCAAGGGTATGCCACAATCAAAGGAGCAATGCAGCATAGGCTGAGGACACTGTAGTACAGGAGAAGTGTATTAAGCAAAATTAAACAGCACAATCCTCTCCTCATTAAATCAGTGCAATACAAAAAGCCAGTATCTCATGGCAGAAGCTGGGGCTGGAGAGATGGACAGGGATTGGCACTGGCCACTACCTGCTGCAAATCCTGACAGTGGACTAATGGCTTCTGTGCAAAGTGTGAAACAGAAAGAGAGGAAGCTGCCCTGGGACCACTGTAATCTACTTTGGCCACTCATCTCCCTGTGAGGCAACTCCTGGAAGCTCACCAACCACAAATGCAGTGATTAGCTGCTCTGAGAAACACATGCAGCTCTGGAATTATAATTGAGTGTAGACAGTGTACTAGCACAGTGGGAGAAAACTTGGCTGCATCAGAGCTTTCTTCTGGAGGGAAATTTCCAGCCACACGCTTATGTGCAGAGGCACAGTTGCAATGGGTGTCACTTCCAGGCATCCACACCTGCCCGATTTCACGTGCCATTTTACCTGATCTTTAGCTGGCTCAGACACCCCATGTGCTCATGGAATCGGCAGCATTTCAAGGAGAAACCTATTTAGATTACAATCTAGAATTTTAGCAACCACCTTCATAATGCTGACTAAAACTGATTTTGCACTGCTTAGAAAGCAGCCTCAGTACTTGGAGGGGGGGGGGGGGCTTGCTTTGGGTCTGTGAGAATGATCCATACCTGATTGGCATCTCCAGGGAGTAGAATGGATTTTTCAGTGCAAAGTCGGAATAAATCTCATAGATCTTGCGCAGAAGGGAATCTATCCCTGACTGCCGGGGGTCAGCAAGGACCACAAATTTGATCCCTAAAGACACAATGAGTAGAATTAGAACACGCCACATCCAAAGCAACTGAAATCGCTGAGCTGAAAACAGTGGTACATTTCCCAAACAAATAGCAGCCTTTCTCTCTTAAGGCACAACACCTTGGCTACTACATTCCCATTTACTGAGTAAACAGAAATACATATACAGTTGGGACTGCTGTTTTAGTTCAGCAGAACTGAACCTGCAGTCTGGAAAGTGAGCTCAAAATTCTTCAGATGTTTTAACCCAAGATGGCTCCAATACTGGCAAGAAAAGGCAAAGCAGAATAATGGAATTATGTCAGGATGTATTCTGTTTTCAACACTGCCTTTATTCTAAATTCAGAGGTGGAGATCACAGCTGCCCTTAATATAGATCTATGGCTGTTCTTGTTCAAGAGTGGAACCATTTCCACTTCAGATTACTGAGGGAAGAGCATGCTGGCCGTCAAACCTGAGGCGATACAAAGAGGGCTGGGTGATCCATGGTTCAACTGGTCCAGGGCCTTGTGGGCAGGAAGGAGGCCCAGCGCTGATGGAGAAGGAGCTGGGTTCCTCCCCTCCTCCCACGGTCACTTCCCAAATTAATCCGCTGGCGTTTCTGCTGCCATCTTGAATTTGTGGGTTTCTCAGGTGACCGTGTCAAAGGCTCCAGGACTGGGGATGGGCTGACCGAGGGAAGGGAAGGGAAGGGAAGGGAAGGGAAGGGAAGGTCTCTGGGGGATGGATCTCTGTGCCAGTGCCTACCTGGGCAGCGCAGGGCCCCAGCCCCAGCCCCAAGGGAGGCCAGACCCTTTCTCTAGGAGGACAAGGAGTGTTTTGGGGGTCTTACCTGTGAGGGTCTGGAAGCAGTGCAGCTTGAAGGTGTCCGTCTCCAGCATCTCGATCCCGGAGCTTCCTGGCTCCGGAGAGAGTTGGGACCCGATGGCGAAGAGCCTGCGGGGAGAAGGAGGAGGAGGAGGAGGAGGAGGATGAGAAGGAGGAGGAGGGGAGGCACAGGGCCTGCTCTCCGGCCACTGACCCGCTGACCCTCACTCACGAGTGGAACATGGAGGCCAGCATGAGCTTCTCGTTGGAGGAGAGCCGGGGGCGCCCGAAGCGGATGGAGACCGGGTAGTTGGCCGGGTTTCCCAGGAACTCCAGCACGTCCCTTCCGTCGCCGGTGCAGCGCCCCACCACCTCCGCCCCGTTCACCGCCAGCACCGCGTGCCCCACTGCGGGAAGGAAGGAAGGAGGGAAGGAGGGAGGGAGGCAGGCAGGCGCTCAGGAGGGGAGCCAGGCCCGCTTCCCCCCAGAGGCAGCCCCTCGCCCCTCGCCCCTCGCCCCAAATTTGGGCCCTGGCGCCGCGCCGCGCCGCGCCACCCACCGCGGATGCCGTCGCGCTGCCCGAAGGCCACCAGGAGGCGCTCGTCGTGCGGGCGGAGGACCAGCTCCAGCGGGAAGCCGAAGGTCTTCTCGGCCTCGGCCCGCGGCGCGTAGTGGTCCAGCTGGTAGATGAGGCCGCCGGCCTTGTTCACCACGTAGACGCTGAAGATGGCCATGGCCCGCCGGGAGGAGCGCCTTCTGCGCGGACCGGAAGAGGAAGGGGACCGGGACCGGAAGGGGCGGGGCCTGGACAGTCGCGAGCCCGCCCCTTCCGCCGCCAGCGCCGGAAGCGCCCTCCGCCGACGGGGTTTCCTGCCCTTGCGCACGCCGCCGCCTTCCTTTCTGGGCGGAAGCCGCCGAAGGAGCAGCAGCAGCAGCAGCAGTCGGAGCTCCGTCAGCACCGTCGCCCGCCATGGTAGGCCCCGCGGAGCGAAGGAGCGAAGGAGCGAAGGAGGGCAGGCCTTGGCCTCAGCCTTAGCCTTGGCTTCTCCCTGGCGCTCTCTCACTCACTCTCTCGGTTGTTCGTTCTTTATTTCCTTCTCCTCTTCTCTTCTCCTCTCCCCCCGCAGCCGCCGAAGGACGACAAGAAGAAGAAGGACGCGGGCAAGTCGGCCAAGAAGGACAAGGACCCCGTCAACAAGTCCGGAGGGAAGGCCAAGAAGAAGGTGCCCTTCCCTGCCTCCGCCACGTGCTCCCGCCCTTCCTTCCCTCCGGGGGCTTCCTCTCCAGTCCACCGGGAGAAGGGCCCCGCCATGAGGGAGGCGCGGCCTTTGAAAGGGCCCCGGGGCCGCTACGCTCCTTCCTTCCTTCCGAGGCTGGCCTGGGCCTTTGAGCCGGGAAAGAGGAGGAGAGGAGCCCATCCGAAGCAGCCGCCGCCGCCGCCGCAGCCTCAGGCGCCTTGTGCCCCCTCCCCCCCCCCCGGCGCCTTCGGCCCAGCGTCCCTCGTGGGCCTCCTCTGTCCGTCCGTTGCAGCCGTAAAGGCCCCTTCCTTCCTTCCTTCCTTCCTTCTCCGTCGGCTCCCAGGCAAATCCCCAGGGAAGAAGCCCCACTCCTGGCGATGGGAGGGAGAGGGGGGCCTGGCTCTGGGCCCTCCTTAAGCGTGGGTTCCCGTTGCCCTGATGGTTTTTTCTTTCCTTGAGCAGAAGTGGTCCAAAGGGAAAGTGAGAGACAAGCTGAACAACCTCGTCCTCTTCGACAAAGCCACCTACGACAAGCTCTGCAAAGAGGTGCCCAACTACAAGCTCATCACGCCGGCCGTGGTCTCCGAAAGGCTCAAGATCCGGGGCTCCCTGGCCAGAGCCGCCCTCCAGGAGTTACTCAGCAAAGGTACGGTTGGTCCCCTGGCCATGCAAGGCTTGGGAGTGAGACCTTTCTCTGTGACCGTACGCGGTCAGGCGGGGATCACATAGCCCTCCTTCTTTAAGGATGTTCAGCACGCAATGTGAAGTCAAAGGCTTTCGTGGCCAGCATCTATGGGTTTTTCAGCCTGCGTGGCCATGTTCTAGAAGAGTTTGTTCTGGCGAAACATCGGGAATAAAATCTTCTAGAACACAGCCACGTAGCCCCAAAAAACCACAGAAAACCATTCAACATACAGTTTTCCTTGCTTGGTGGGGATGCTGCTCAAGACCAGGGGTAGGCAACCTAAGGCCCGGGGGCCGGATGCGGGCCCCCCCCCCCGCAAGGCCTTTGGACTGGCCCCAGGCCGGTCCTGCCGCCGTCCGCCATGATGATATTATTGTTATTACTTGTTCTTGGGGTTTTCTTGGCAAAATCTCCACATGGGTTTTGCTATGGCTTTTCTGGGGCTGAGAGAGTGTGCATGCATATTTTTTATTTTTTTAACGTTTATTTTATTTTATTTATTGTGCTTCGGCCCCCAATTGTCTGAGGGACAGCAACGCGGCCCCTGGCTCAAAAAGGTTGCCTACCCCTGCTCAAGACTATTCAGGGAACTAAACAGGCAAATAGCCAGTGCTTTATGGAGGAACATGTCATTTCTTTAGCAGCTCTACTGACAGTTGCTGTATGCTTGAATATAACTAGTGGGAACTAAGGCCCAAAACACACTGCAGAAATGATCCAGTTTGAGACTGCTTTTAACTGTCCTGTCTCAGTGCTAGGCAATTCTGGGAACTGTAGTTTTGTGAGACATTTAGCTGCCTGCCAGAGCACTGGTGCCACAATAAACGACAATTCCCAGGATTCCTTCGCACTGAGCCAGGACAGGTAAAGCGGTTTCACACTGGATTATTTCTGCAGTGTGTTTTGGACTAATAATTTGCTTTTCATTTCCCAAGAATCTGGAGAAGCGAATGTGGCATGATTTCTATAAATTGTTATATACAAAAAGTTGATACTTGTGTAGCACATGCAGAGCTATGCTCTTGCTTACTCCTTTACTGTGCTCTTGGCAGGTCTGATCAAACTCGTTTCCAAGCACAGAGCCCAAGTCATCTACACCCGAAACACCAAGGGAGGCGATGCACCAGCTGCTGGGGAGGACGCATGAAAAGGTGAGCTGCGCCAGTGGTGGCTGCATCATGGCTGGTGACAGGTCTTGGTGGCTGACCTCTTAGCAGTTACGTAGTGCTGATTGCTGTTTGTTTGTTTTCAGGCTCACATGGATTTTGGATCTTCTATATATTCATAAAAATAAAGTAATTTCAGTTCCTTAAAATGTGTGATAATTTGGTCAGATGTGGGTCAGTATGCTCTGGCCAAAGCTTTTCTCTTCCCCATTACTGGGCTGCAGTATCTGAATATGCATGATGATGTCACGTATGAACCAAATACAAAATACACATTGTGGTGATACCTTTATTTGGTCAACCAAAAATATAAAATACATAACATCCAGAGCCACTGTCTTCATCAGGCACAGAAGGCTAAAAAATTAAATACCATGCAAAGGAGAAGAGCAATAGTGTTACTCTAGTATTATGTGACTCAATGCACACAGAGAGGAACCAAAGCCAGGGCAATAAAATTGTATTACATAAAGTAAAAGAAAAGCCAGGTGTATTTTACACTTTTCCATTGGTAAAAAGGGGGCATCACCACCGCATTTTAATGTATGCTCTAATATTTTTTATCACATTGATTGCATGTGGTGTCCTGCCATGGGCAAAGAAGCATCTTGAAGCTTATACCTTTCTCAGAAAGTTACTTCGTATATCCAGCCTGCCAACTTTCTAAAGTCTCTCCTTGCTCCATTAGGTATCAAATTCTTTTAGGATAGTGTTACTCAAAAGTGGTGGTACACTGGAAACAAACTTTTGGTCCCTTACATTAGGTAACTTGAAAAGCACTACCCATTACAGGATGTGGGGCCAAGCCAATCAGGTGGCTGTTACAGCAGCCTGGAATAAGGTAACCACATTCTAGCAGTCTTTTTGCTTTGAGGCTCTTGTGGAAACCAACATTTACTACAGCTTTTAAATACAAATCATATATCCATATAAAACTCCCTACAGAACTAACACTACGTACTCTCAAGAAGAAAACATTAGTGGCTTTGTAGACAGATGTAAATATAAAATCTAGCCATAAATATGGTCAAAAACTATCCCTTGGGCTGCTGTGGTTGAAAAAAGTGCATTGAATGTTCTGGCAAGGTGCAGGAAGCCGAAGATATTCCCTCAATCTGTTTTTGGTTCCTTCCTTTTACTACCGGGTTTACGTCCTGCTTCAGCTTTGAACTGATGCCTAGGGGGGGAAAAGGCAATGAGACCAAGTGAAAAGAGTCAACAGAAGGCCACTCAGCCTTGCACACAGCAACTATAAACTTTCTGTTTACTTCCTTAATATACATTCCAAGTAGTACAGTTAGTATTTCAGAAACAGCCATTTGGAAAGAAGCAGAGTAAAAGCTCTTAGTAACAGCAGAACAGAAACTGGCATAGTCTCAACATGAAAGGCATATGAGCCAAAGTCTAGGATTAAGACACACATAAAAAAGGCTTCTCTGGCACCTTTTTAACAGTTAACATACATGTTAGCATGAGTTTTTGTGGATTATAATCTACCTGTTAATCACAAAAGTACCACAAAATTCTTTTATACACTGAAAGAAACTAAATACAGACTGCCAGAAATAATCCAGTTTGAGACCACTCTAACTCTCTTGGCTCAGTGCTAAGGAATCATGGGAACTGTACTTTATTGTAGCATCAGAGCTCTCTGAAGAAGGCTCAATGTCTCAGAAAAAACTACAATTCCCATTATTCCCTAGCATTGAGCCAGGACAGTTAAAGTAGCCTCAAACTGGATTCTTTTTGGCAGTCTGTATAGGCCCTAAGACAACTTACTTGAAAATCACTACCCAATTGCTGCTTTTAAATAATTTCCAAAAATGAGCAATTACTGAGGATTGTGAAGTCGAAGGCTTTCATGGCCGGCATCCATAGTTTTTTTGGGCTATCAGGCCTCATAGCCCAAAACACCCACAAAAAACTACTCAGGCTTGGTTTAACTGTAAAGTTATAACTTATCTGTGTTAAAAGCATAATGAACATACTGGTATATTCAAGAATAAGGGAGTTAAGGGTGTTGCTGCATCAGATCTGCTGCATCCATTTACCCTTGCAAGAATCCAACATTGCAGGCTGCTAGGAGATTGTCAGCCTAGCTCTTGCTCTAGTCTAGATCAATCAGTCCAAATCAATCTGTCCCCACTAGGGAAAGCACCCCATGAACTATTTATTCCAAAGGAAGGTAGACACCTTCATGTGGAAGCACTTCCCCCTCATAGCAGCAATAGAAGCATACCTGGACTGCCACCTTCTGCCATGATTCCAGACCCGCCCAAAGGAGGGAAGCCATCCTTCTCCTGTCTCAGAAGTGTGATCAAAGTTGGCACCAACACGATTGGGTGGGAGCTTCTTAAGCTTCTGTTTCTCTTCTTTAAAAGGAAGGGTGAAGAAAGAAGTCTTGTTTAAGCACAAGTCACAGAAATGTAGCCTTGGTCACTAGCACATAGGCTGGTGTCCCTGACCAGAAAAATTTGGATTACAGGGCCAAATCCTTGTGTACTCACTTTCCTTAAGGAATTCTTCATAAGAAGGTCCAATCTGTCCTTGACTTATTCCCTCCTCCTCCTCTTCCATCAGCCAAGGGGGTTTAGCCCCTGAAGAGTGAATGGGCAGGTTAGCACAGCTCTCTCTTTTATGGAAAAGGCACAAAGGCAAATCCATAATGTGTTTATTAAAATCCCAGTGCAGTGTGTAACCTCAAGCTGCAGCTAAAGTCATGATCTCTCCCATGTAAATCTGAAGTTTATTCAAGTCAGTATCATATGGCCAAACATTCAGAGATGCTTCAGAAAATGGAGCAAGCAAACTTTTACAGACATACCTGTGTGAATGTTGCCCCCTCCTGTTTCCTGTATTCAAAACAAATAAAATCAGAGTTAGAAATTGGGTAGAGTTAGTATGAAGAGAAGAGCAGCTGCCATTGTCATGAGGAGGAGTCACAATGGGGTTCTTTAATTTACCTTACTAAAGGAAAAGTTATCCAATCTAATTCAACAGGGCAAACCTGGAATTGAGTCATATCCTACCAGGTGCAGTTAACAGGAGAGGTCAGAGGAGTGGCATCCCTGCCCTTCACACAATAGACACAACTCATGCTGTCAGTGATATAAAGAGATTAAGCAAGCTCATGCCTGCCTACCTGGTGGCCAATGAAAGTTAAGGGCTGTCTTGATTCTGGCCAGTCTAGCTCTGGAGCATTGCTGTAAGTGCATCCAGGCTGTCCTCCGAGATGCATGGTGATGCTGCTGCTTGGGCCAGGCTGTTCCTGTTCATCCATGGCAAAAGCAGAGTCACTACAACACAGGAGAACATCTCAGACTAGGCAGGTAGCATGTGGGCACATTTTAGCACCCAGGCAGTGTGAAGTTTGATGTCAGGAAAGATGCAGAAAGCTCCCTTGGTGTACAGAGGCATGAACACCCCTCAGCCAATGCTGATGCTATTCAGGCCCAACTTAATTCTTACCTTATCCTCTTGGTAAAGCCATTGCTAGCAGCAGCTGCTCCATCACATGGCTCGGTCTCTCTCTGTGGCTGAGTTTGATTCAGGAAAAAAACACTTGTTCCAAGAGACAACAGTAAAATTTGTTCTGCAGGAAGCCCTTAGAATGAAATCACTAGCAATAAGGTGGAGGGGATTTCCCTAATTCCCATCAACAGGTTAAGGTAAAGACATCCCCCAACCCCTTTGCAATGGAAAGAAAGCAGCAATCCGCAAACAATCAAGTCCTTTTGAACCCCTGTCCTAACATGGAAGGTCTAGGCTTAACAAGGAAGTGGCTTAGCTTGCATATGTTGGTGCTAAAGGGTAAAAAAAAAACCAAAACCTCTTATTAAAGGGCTTGAGATTCCAAAAAGAAAAGTGTAGAAGAGTTAGCTAACAAAACAGTTGAAGGGCCTTCAAGAAATGCATAAGCCTCTTATAAAAACTCTTCAAGCATTTTCCACCCCGTAACCTGGAACAGCCATTATGGTGTAGCACTCTAAGAACTGAACTAGGACTCTGGGAGACGAGGGTTCAAATTCCTGCTCAGCCATGAAAATGCACTCAATGACCTTGAGCAACCCTTCCATCGACATATCTTGCCAAGAAAACCCTGTGATAGGTTTGCCATAGGTTTCCCATAAATTGGGAATGATAAACACACACAATCCCATATGCAGGAAATTTAAATGGCCATCAGGAGTGGGGGGGGGGTCAAGGGAAGGAATGTCTTATACAACCTTATCTAGATACAAAAAGATATAATGGAGTCTTGTCGCCTCTTCGAGACTAACTAAGAAAAAGATTATGCTAATAATTTATTTTTCTGTTACTCTCAAGGATGTGGCACGATTCCTTTATATCAGGGGCCACATTAGCCCCCAAGAGACCTTGGTGGGCTACATCTGCACTCTCTCTCTCTCTCTCTCTCTCTCTCTATATATATATATATATCCCCATATGCATTTTCACCATGGTTTGTGGACTTGCTAAGGATTTTGAGCCCAGAAGAGGCCTTTCTTGAGCAGAAGTCAACTTCCAATGGCCCTAGGTTCCTCACATTACCCATGGGCCACACTTTGCCTGGCCCTGCTTTATATGCTGAAACGGACTAACACAGCTATGTCCCTGGATACTAGCTAGATACAGTGAGCTACTGTTCCTAGCTGAAAAATGCATTAGACATTTCCATGTGAACTACCAAAGTGGACTGAAAGGTTGAGGGCCAAAGGGAGCGGGCAAGTTCCACAGAAACAGTTGTGACCTTAATGGTGGATACTGCCCACTGGCTTTCCGGGCAAACAAACCTCTAAAAGGGCCTGCAGCATTTCTTGACGGCTTCGCTCTGTCTCTCGGATGCGAGCTGCCACCTGCAATCAGGGCAGGCAGAGGGTAAAATGAGACTCTGAAGCAGAAGAGCCTCCCCAAAGCCTCCCGCACACCCACAGACCCTCACCTCTCGAATGACCTCGTCTTCTTGTTCCTCATAAGTATCCAGAGCTTTGGAGAGTGAATCTTTAAAGCTGGAATAGGAGGGAAAAGTCAGCACAGTATTTGTTATTAGTGGCCTGTCACATGTTACAACAGAACATGTTACAGCTTCTGCCACAGAAAAGTGAAATGATGTACAAGATAGAAAATTAGGGATCTTTTCACAGTGAAGTTAGGCCCCAGCTGAAAAAGTCACTTTTTTGGGAGCCAAAGCACTAGAACGTAAGCCAGGTACCATCATTATCATCCCCCAGTCCTCCCTCCCCATATCAGGCCCTGAAGTAAATCAACCCAGAGTGCAAAAGTTGCGGCATTTGTATCTCTACAAGAAAGAGGGAGCAGGAAAAGGCCAGCATTTTTAAGCCTCGAGACAGAAGGACTGTAATCCAAGTGGAGCACCTCCTCTGCATCCAGAGGGTACCGGGTTTAACCCCTGGCATCCGGGTAGGATTGGGGAGAAACTGTGCAAAGCACCAGATAGCTCATCCCAGTCTGCACAGTGAACAAGTTCAATGGATCAATGGTCCTCACTGCATATGAGCCAGCCTCTTAAATTCCTAACCCATCTCTACCCTAAACAAAGCATATGTCACATAAAGACAGTGACAAGGAATCTACTCACAGCTCATACTCCTCAAAGGACACCAAGAATTTTGCCTTCAGTTTGGGATCTGCTTTGTTCTCCCACCAGAATGCAGCAACGGCTTTTTTATGTTCTGGGCTTGAAACAAGAGAAAGACCAGCTAATCTCAAATTACTGGAAAGGCACAAGCTTCTAACAGGGCTAGTCAGACTAGAGGTCATATTGCACAACTGTTTAATGCTTCCTAAAGGAGAGGAACTTCCACAATGCTGCATGCTGTGAAAGAGGTCCCTTAGGAATACTTACATTTCAGAATAAAAACAGAGTGGATACTACCAAAGTCATAATGAACAAAAGAAGCAAAACAGTTCTCGAACTGTTCCCCAAACTCTGTTTATCAATGAAGAGGTGAACAGAGATTGGGAAAAGGCAAGTCTGAAAAATACTTTCCAAAACAACATCCTTAAGAATAGAAAGAGTTAAATTTTAATCTCAGTGATTAATAAAGCCTGGGCAGCCCTTGGATGTACTTGGATGGAAAACTGTCCATGAATACCAGCTTATGTATATTTTAGAGGAAGGAAGTGGCAAAGCCACCTCTGAGCATGCTTACAAAAAACCTATGAAATTCAGGGAGTCATCCTAAATTGACAGGCAACTTAAAGGCACACACACCATACACAAGAAGGAAACGAGAAAAGACAATTCCACGGGTGTCTTCCTGTTCCAGAATGTGGCCAAGCTCACTCAGCTTTCCCTTTCTAGAGACTAACCCCACCACCACCACCACAGGAGATGACCCTCAGGAGGGCATGCAGAGTATTGTCCATGGCCATGAACTCACCTGGCCATGTGCTCCAGGAGGCCAGCATGCAGCACCGTCAGTGTCCCATAGCTCAGGTGGCATCTCACCTCCTGCCTGCAGCAAGCACACCAGAACTGCCGTTCATGCTCCAAAGGGTCAAAGGGCACAACCACAGCATGCTTCAGCATCTTCCGGGCTGCATCCACCTGAGCAAAAAATCAAAACAGAACCAAATGTTGACCAGAGTTCCTTCCTGCAAAACTAAAAAGCCACCTCCCCACCCCCAGTCTCCCTCACTTCCCACAACTTCCTTAATTCCCAGTTGCTCTTTTCATCCATCATTACCTACAGCATTAGCCAGGAAGAAATGCTACAGCTCAGGGGCAAAACTCCATTTGCCTAGCAAACAAGGTTTTGGTGAAACCAATTTTCTGACTGAACACCACACACCCTGTGCTTAAGAGAAAGAACAAAGACAAACACAAAAGGTGCCCCCCCCCCCCATCGTACTCTATGTCAGAGATGCTTTCTCCACAGGGTTCAGTTTTTTGTTGTTCTGTGCCTTCAAGTCACTCATGGCTTATGGCAAACCTGGAGTGACTCTACTTCAGGTTTTTCTCTGCAAGATTTGTTCATAGGAGGTTTACTTTTGCCACTGCCTTCCTCTGAGGCTGGAGAGTACAACTTGCCCAAGATCACCCTCTGGGTTTCTGCAGCTAAGTGGAGATTCAAATCCTGCTCTCCCAGAGTCTTAATCCAAAACTCAAGATGCTGCTCCACACTGGCCTTTGTCACAGATAAAGAGGATTTATTTGTAAATCTGCCTTAGTTCCATCACAAAATTTCTGTCTCTTCAAATCTCTGCCTCTAACATGTATACCTCTGGCTACTGTTCCCTCCCTCTTAAATTGGCAACAATACCTGAATGCTTTAAAAGCTCCTGCAATGATCAAGCTGTTGTAAATTTCCACCCCAGTGCCCTGTTTCCAATGCCAAACATGAGCTTCCTTCCTTCCTTCCTTCCTTCCTTCCTTCCTTTCCTTTTCCAAGGATAAATCCATCAGCAACCCAACAGGGCAAGCCTTTACCCAGTTGCACATTTTGGAAAATGCATGCATGCATAAATAGGCATAGATATACCTCTACTAAAAAAACATGCAGATACACAACATGTGTGTCTGTGTCTACCTAGAGAGACAGACAGACATAAAGCACTCATATACATAAAATATATTTGTGCACATTGCTTTAAATGAATGTTTTAGCTGAGCTGTTCCTTTAGTAGTTTTAACTTGTTGTAATAGATAATGAGAGCCAGTGCGGCATAGTGGTTTGAGCGCTGGACGTTGACTCTGGAGACCAGGGTTTGATTTCCAGTTCAGCCACGAAACCCACTGGGTGGCTTTGGGTGTCACACTCTCTCAGCCTTAGAGGAAGGAAATGGAAAGCCTCCTCTGAACAAACCTTGTCAAGAAACCCCATGACAAGGTCGCCTTAGGATTGCTATATATCAGAAAGGACTTGAAGGCACACAACAACAACGACCTGAGGCAAGTCACACTCTCTCAGCCTCCTCTGAACAAACCTTGCCACGGGGCTTTCTGGCGCTGAGAGAGCGTGACTCGACCAAGGCCACGACTGGGAGGGAAGAAGGGAAGAAGGCGCAAGACGAAGCAGCCAGAGACAGAGGCCCAGAGAGAGAAACACACACGGAAGAGGCGCTGCACCTTCTCCCCGAGGCGGGCGAGGCTCCGGCGGAGGCGGCGCTGGTGCCCGGCGCTGTACAGGTGGCTCCGGCGGCCGGCGAAGGCGCTGCACCGGCACAAAAGGCACCGGAACACCGTCGTCGTCGTCATCCCTTCCTCGCCACAGTTGCCATCCGCCATTTTGCGAAGCCGGAAGCGGCCGCCGAAAACAGGAAGCAGGGAGGCGGGGCTTGCGGGTGGCCTGCTCGCGCGCGCCCCCTGCCGGCCTTTCCCTGCCCGCTCCCGCACTCAGCCGGCTCCTTGCAGCACTGCGGGGTGACGTCAGCGCCCGGGTGACGCCAGAGTGAGGCTGCAGCGCCGCCTAGTGGCCTGAGCGTCGGAGTGCAGCTTAGGAGTTGGAATCTCCTTCAGTGAAAGGAAAAGCTTTCTGACTCTCAAATAAGGGTCCTTTTTATTATTGTTGTTGTTGTTAATGCCTTCCTCTGAAAAATCCAGGAAGGGGCCGAAGTGTTGTATTCTTTTAAGTGTACTTTAAACACTTTTTACCTTTTAAACTGTGTTTTAATCTTCCATAAGCAATCTGTTTCAATCGTGTAATAATTTAACTGTTGTTTTTTAATGTAAAACACTTTTCTATGTTTTTAATTGTACCGGATAAGGAGGGTCGACTGTATCGTAAGACGGGTGGGATATGAACAACAACAACAACAACGATGGGGCCTTACTACACATCACCCCAGGAAAGCAGAGAAATCTTTGGAAGGATTTATTGCAGAACACTTTCCTCCACATTTCAAGAAAGGAAGCAAAAAACAGACAGAAATAAGAACTCCAGGAGACACACTGCTCTTTGCCTTTTTTTTCTTCTTCAAAACACTTCTTCAAAACACTTTTAAACCTCATAAAAAAATAAATGCAGCACACACACACCAGCCTATCTGGCAGGGGACAAAGTGTGTGTTTGGGATCAGCTGAGATATAACATCCCCCCCCCCCAAAAAAAACAACCCAAACATATACATACACACACACACGCAGAGGCTTGTGGAGTCCTGTCTTGCAGGATCTGGTTCTGCCCCAGATTCAGTCTTGCAAGGGATGAGACGCAAGGCCCCCCCCCAAAAAATGTTCTTGAGTTGCAGCTCCCAGGAGCTGAACTAACAGCACAGCCAACGGTGAGCAATGCTGGGAGTTGCAGTCCAGCCACTTCCTTCTGGTCTGCAGGATTCCCATCCGCAGCCTTTAAACAGTTCAAAGGAAAGAAAAACCAAACCCAAAAACCCCCAGCTACAGCCAACGTCTTGGGGAGAGGGTCAAACTGGCACACAGCCCTCCCCAACAGCTTCAGAGGGTTCTCCCTCATGCGGGAAAAGATGGGAAGATAAGTGGGGCTCTTCCCCAAACATCTTGGAAGGAATGCTAAGCCATGTCTCCCTTTTGCCAGCGCCGAGGAGTCGGACTGGGAAAGGCATCAGGATCCGGGAAGAGATGCCCTCCTCCAGTCAGCATCCATGAGGATCAGAGCCCAAAGAGAGACTTCATGAGTTCTGGGGGGAAGAGAAAGGAGAGGACAGTTAGAAGGACAGTGATGGTAGCCTACTCAGAGGAGGCCTGAACAGCAGGGAGGATGGGAAGCGCTTGCATACTGTTGTGCAGCAGAAGTGCATGGGTACACACACAACAGAAGTGCATGGGTACACACACAACAGAAGTGCATGGGTACACACACAACAGAAGTGCATGGGTACACACACACATACACTGGGAGACAACGTTGCCCAGAGTGCCTGTTGTCGTTTGCAAAAGCAGACAGCGGACTTGCTATTATCCAAAGACCCCTGACCTTGCCCACTGTCCTTCAAGCCCCCTGCTTCCTCCTCTCAATCTCTCTCTCTCTCTCACACACACACACACACACAACAGAAGACTTGATTATTTTGCCATCGCATGCAAGGATGAAGAATTGCTTGCTGCAGTTTCGTTCTGCAGCAGGAGAAAACAAATAGTCCATCAGTATTTTCTCCACTGGGAGCCAACATGATGCAGAGGCGACAAGGACTCCAGAAGACCATGTCTGAATCCTTGCTTGGCCATAGGAGCCCCAAGGTGCCCAAAGTCAAGTCATACTCTCTCAGCCATAGAGGAAGGCAATGGTGGCAAGCCTCCCTGAATAAGAGGAAGAAAACCCCATAATCTCCAGCTTATAGTTGCCATAAATCAGGCACACAACATCCTCCTCCACATCAGAATGCCCTGAAGTGCTGAGGAGGAATTACTGTGGGGAGAAATACACATTTTGGTGCAAAAACCCTCCCCATGTTTTCTGAGCAGAAAATGTGTTTCCTCTGCAGAAAACCTGTTTTCTGTGCAAAAAGGGCCACATTTGTTTCTCCATAGAATAATTCCTCTACCAACACTTTGGGATGTTTGAATACTGGAGGAAATTGCATGAGAATTTTCTGATCAAAGCTTCCTCCCAAAAGGATTTCTTGGTTGATGGGGATCCACATTTTTTGACCGGGAAACCTATCACTGCAAATATTCTTTCCTCCAGCCAGTGTGGATGCTGGGGATGGGGGTCCCTCTCCTCCCCATCCATCCGTCCATCCGTCCGCCCCTCCTGCCCACCCGGCTTGTCCATGCTCCGGTGCACCAGGCCCATCGTGTCCTTGGGCAGCGCCTGCGTCTCCTCCTGGAACTTGCGGCGCCCTTCGGCGGTCAGCTTCCAGAGCCGGGACTTGCGGTTCCCTTCCAGGCAGACAAAGTCCGTGGTCTTCTCAAAGCTGTTGCTAAAGCAGAGGTTGTGCCGGACCGTGTTCTTCCATCCCTCGGGAGCCGTCCGGAAGAAAGGGAAGTGCTGCCTGCCGGGGGCAAAGGGTGGCCACCAAGAGTGGGCTACTGCTAGCCACCAGTGCTGGCCCCATCCCACCACTCCCCTGACTATGGGAGAGCCTCACTGACCTATGGCAGTGCCACCCGCACTCAGGGGAGGCCAGGATACATGGGGCAGCCCCCTCCAAGCCCCAAGTCCTGCCTCTCCCAGCTCCATCCCACTCCCCACAGCTGACCAGTCAGTACCTGGTGAACTGGTAGATCTCCTGGACAGTCAGGCTGCTGTCCACGCTGCTGCTGAGGGCCAGGCTGATGAGGATGCAGTAGTTCAGAGGGGGCCGGGGCCACCCCCCTTGTGCCCGCTTCAGCCGCCGGCCGCGGGACCGAAGAAGGGCCTTTGGCTTCGGGGGGTTAGGGCTGGGCCCCCGGGGGACCCCCGCCTTCTCAGGGACCCCGGGGCCTGCTCCAGAGGGGCCCCCTCCCTGGGGAACCTGGAAAGAGATGGACAGTGATCAGGCCAGAGGAAAGGGCTCCTGGCAGAGAGGAATGTGTCCCTCATTCAGTTGCCACAGGGAAGGAGGAAACCCACTGGGGAACCTTGGGCAAGTCACACTCTCTCAGCCTTCCTCTGAACAAGTTCTGCCAAGAAAACCCCCTGATGGGGTCACCATGTCAAGTCAGAAACAACTAGAGGTCATTTCAGCCGCAGCCGCCGCCACCACCAGCAGCCTATCCTAGGACAGGGTCAGCATAAGTCAGAGTCAGCCCCAAGACCCATAAAGACAGTTTTGAAGAACATTGTGTTTTCATGAAATGTCAAGTGGAGAGCTGAGCTGGGGAGGGGTACCATGTCTTTTAATTAACAAGTATTAAAAGTGTGGGGGAACCTCATCTAGGTGCTCCCATTTAGTTAAGAGTGACATGAACTGTAGGAGACCCACCCAAAGGCTCTTTTGGGACGCAATCTCTCAGAATCCCAGCTAGCCAGCTGGGGGATTCTGGGAGCTGGAGTCCAAGTAAGCATCTCTGAGGAGCTCTGGGAAGCCCAGGCATCATGGAACCCCCCAGTGGCCCATGGACCATCCTCCGTACCTTCTCCACTTGGCCAGCCGTAGATATGTTTGGTAGCTCCTCCTGGACGCCGGCCGGGCCGGAGGAAGGAGCCGGGGGGCTCCCAGGGGGGTCCACCCATCCAGGGATGGGGCAGACTTCGCTGGGGTTGACCCACATCCACAAGTGGGGCTGCCCCTCATTCCCTAGCAGGAAAGAAGACAAGAGCAGTGGGGAGGGGGTCAGAAAGGCAAAGCAGAGACCCCAAATCCCACCCTTTCTGTGCCATCCTCTGCTGGGAAGTGACATGGGGGGGGGGGGCAAAAGGAGGCCCCTGTCCTCCAAGGAGGGATCCTGCTCCTCAGTGACATCTCCCTTCAGTCCTCAACATTTCTCCACGAGTGTTTAGATTAGTTTAGGCATCCAAAGCAAAGGGTCAGGTCAAGTGTGCAAAGGGAGTGCAACCAGGAGAGCAGTTCTAGGCGTGAGCCATTTTCTCTCTCATTTTGGGAACAGAAGGAACGCTTCCTGGGGAGCAATGCCCTCTTCCCCCCCCCCATACATCCTGGACCGCCAAAAGGAATGACTCTGGGTTGGCCAAGCTGTTGGTTTTCAGAGCCAGCATGAGCCAGTGGTTGGACTCCCACTCTGGAGACCAGGGTTCAGTTCCCCTCTCAGCCGTGAAACCCACTGGGTGACCTTGAGCAAGTCACACTCTCTCAGCCTCAGCGGAGGGCCATGGCAAACCTCCTCTGAGCAACTCTTGCCAAGAAAATCCTATGATAGGTTTGTCTTAGTGTTGGCACAAGTTGGAAACTTTGAAGGCACATAACAACGGCAAGGGAAGAGACAAGGCCAGGTGGGCCCTCCAGATGTTGTTGGACTGCAACTCCCATCTGTCTTCCTCCCCATCCCAGCCCATGGTAAGGGATAATGGGACCTGCAGTGCCCTATCTGGAGGGCTGAATGATGGGCTGGAAGGATCTCCTCTCTCACACACAGAGGAAAGAAAGTGGGGTCTGCTGCTGTTGTGGGGCTCCAGACTAAATCCTCTTGCAGCCTCCTAAGGAGGCCCCCTCCCCAAGACTGACCCCTGGCCCTCCCTCCCTCCCTCCCTCCCTCTTGGGGGGGGGCAAAGGGGTCTCCAGAGGGGCTGTGAATGGGGCAGCTCTGTCCAGAACCCCCCCCCCAAACCCTTTGCCCTCCAGGCCCTCTGCCAGCCCCCAGCCCCCCCCCCATGGGGAAGGAGGAGGAGGAGGGGGCACAGGAGCCCCCCTCTCTGTTTGCCCTAGAGGAGAGGGGTAACTGGGAGCCTGACAGACTGGAGGGGAGCTCCTGGGGCGCCTGGCTTGAGGAGGGCCTCGGCAGCACTCTTGCCATGCTCAGAGGCGCCCTGCTCCTCCTGGGCCCACCTTGCAGGGGGGTTGTTCCCTGGTCGGTGGTGGTGCTGAGGCCCATCTCCCCGGCCATGTCCCAGCCCAAGAGGCCGCTGCGGAGGTGGAGGCTGGCCCAGAAGGCCCTCCGCGGGGGCGCCAGGCGCAGCTCCATCCCTCTGCCCTCCCTCCCTCGCTTGCAGCCTCCGCGGGGCAGAGACCAGGCGCGCTTCGCACCTTTAAGGGCGCCCAGGCACGCGGAGGAGGCCCAGGGGATTCTGGGAGGCGTAGTCCCCAAGGGCAGCTGTTGCCCCGGGAGAGGAGGAGGAGGAGGGAGGGGGTCTCTCTCCTTCTGCAAAGGGACCTCTGGGAGTAAGTGGAGGAGGGGGGCAGGGGGTCGCAGGAGCTTTGCTAGACCTCCTCTGTTGGAGGGGGATGCCAAGCTTCGTGGGGCGGAGATGGGGCCACTCCCAGGGCTGGGGGTCTTTTCTTTGGGGGCCCAGAGGGAAGGGGATTGTGGTTGCTGACACCTTCTGCTTTCTTTCAAAAAGAAATCCCAGCCTGGGAAGCAGCGATGCTAAGAAGGCCACGAAAGGCCTGAGGGAGGAGATGGATGGAGAGCCCCTTGGCTGCACCAGGGAGAGGGACTGCAGTTCCCATCGGCACTCCCTCTCGCCAACATAGTAGTCAATGGGGATGCGTGCTGGGACCAGCAACGCCTGGAAGGAAGGCTAGATGCTTTAATTTAAATCCTCCCCTGAGCTAGGCAAATGGTCGTTCCGGGGATCTTTTTGCTTTATGGCTCCTGAGCATGTGCAGAGAGGGAGGCCTGCCCTCAGCCTGGCCGGCTGGACACTTGACACAAAAGATAGCTCTATCCTGACGGTCCTCCATCCAGCCCTCCATGGAAGGAAGGAAGGAAGGAAGGAAGGAAGGAAGGAAGGAAGGAAGGGGCTCCATGCCTGCCCCCAGACTGTGCGCCTCAGCCCAGAGACTGCAAGGGGTGCACACACACCAGGGAGGGGAGCGAGTGTGCAATTGCACCAGCATGGCTGGATCCCTGGACAACACAAGAGGGAGCCATTGGCCCAAGCATGGCGGACCCTTTGGGAGACCACCCTCTGGGAGGGGGGCAAACCCAAGAGGCAGCAGCAGGCAGCCTTCCTTGTCCTGCTGCTGGGACCCCCTTCCTTCTCTTGGCTTGGCGGGGGGGGGGGGGAAGGGAGGAGGGTCCCTCTTTTCAGGGCTGGTGGCAGCTCCATCCAGTGGCTGCTGGACCAAGAGCTCCCAGTCTGACCTCCCCAGCAGCTGGGCTGGCAAAGGCACCCCCCCCCCCCCAACACTGATGCCCCTTTGTCCTGAGCTGGCTTCAGGGACTTCCAAGTGCAAAAGTAGCTTGCTCTCTCTCAGTTAACTCAGCTGAAAGGGAGGAGGGGAAGGGGGAACTGGGCCTTTGCCTTTCCCAGTCAGCTCAGGCAAAAGCAAACAGCTGTCCCTCTCCTGGTTTGTGTCTTCTTCCTCATTAATAACTTCTGCCTTCTTGACCACCACTTTGGCACTTGTTTCTTTAGTGACTGGGATGGAGAGGGAACTTTGAAGTTATATTTACTGATATTCCCTGCAACCTAAACACTGGGAAGAACCTTTTTTTACTGGAAGAGCTGTTTGACAATGGATGGCAGTGGGTTCCTCCTTCTTTGGAGGCTTTTAAACAGAAGCTGGATGGCCACTTCTTGGCAGTGCTTTCTTCCCTTGCGGCTTCCTTGCGGTCCCTTCCAATCCTCTGATTCTAGGAAGGACACCTTCCAGCCTCCAGCTCTTCCTGCACTCTCGCTCCCATGTGCCACCCTTTCAGGCTTCTCTGAGGGAGGCAGGATCCACTGCGCATCCCATTATGTGTTAACCAGCAGGAGAACCTCCCTAGCACACATTCCTGGCTGCTGTTCCACCTGTGAGGCTGGCAGCCTCCCTTCGTGGCTCTCATGCCTTTGCAAATTCCTTGAGAGGCCATTAAACAACATGCGGAGGGCCCTGGCCATGGAAGCGGGGCCTTGTGCCGGCTGCCTGGCAGGGAGGGCCAGACTCTGCAAGGCACAGGAGCCATGCTGGCGCCCATGTTGGCAACCCCCCCACACACACACACACACCTTCGTCCTCTTTCCCCGCCAGGGTCACTCTCCATGGTGGGGACTGGGGCTGATCCCCAGAGGAAGCTTTTCCTCCTGGGGTGGCTCTTGCAGGCTCCCTGCATCTGGAAAGGGGCCTGATGTTCTCCCTGCAGGCCTCTCCTGCCTCCCCTTTGTGTGTTGCTGAGATCAAAAGCAGGGCTGCTGGTAAACAGCTGGTCCTATAAGAGGGGGGGAGGATGGCACAGGAGGGCCAGGAAGCGGGGTGCCCACATGAGACGTGTCTGGCCTGGGGGGCACATCCCACCCACCACCCTGCAAGCAGCCCCTTCTGTGTCTGGTTGGCACGAGGGAGGGCACTACCCAACGCAACGCAACGCAATGCAACGCAACGCAACGGCCTGTGATTGGCGGCACGGCAGTGTTGCCATGGTCGTGTGGGTGGGGCTGGCAGCCCAGTGCTTGCAGTGGGTCTGCGCACACATGCATTTCTGAGCTGTGCATGCACGCATGTGTGTCTGTGTGTGCAGGCCTTTGCCCTCCTGCTCTGGGATGGAGGAGCAGAGGATGGAGGGACACATTTTGCCCCCGCAAAGGCAACCCAGTGCCCTTCTCTCTCTTCCCCCCATCATGTATAGGGTGGCTTAGCAAATCTGCATTAATTTGCATATGAGGAAAACAGTCCTTCTAAAAATAGACCTTGCTTGGGGTTAGAAGAGAGTGTTTATGTGTTGCAGCCAGGCAGCCCTTTCTAGCCCCTGCAGCAGGAAAAGGCTCCTCTTAAGGCAAGAGGCCGAGGAACCAGTATGTGGAGCAGTCTGAGTGTTGGGCTAAGACTCGGGAGACCAGGGTTCAAATCCCTGCTCAGCCATGGAAAGCCACTAGATTGCCTTGAGCAAGTACACTCTCTCTTGCTCCTGAGAAGGAAGGGCTGATGCTTCTGGGAGGAGAAAGAAATCTCAGGCTGATGCGGATGCTGTTGGAGGGGAAAGTGCTGGCTTGTTATTTTATGGCTGTTTTGTCCTGCTTTTCCACTAAAAAAAAATAAAAAATAGTGCTCAAGGTGGCTGGCAACATTATTAAAATCAGATTAATAACTCTCTGGTTACAAGTTTTTGTGGGGTTTTTTTGGGCTGTGAGGCCATGTGTATTCCTGATGTTTCGCCTGCATCTGTGGCTGGCAACTTGAGAGGACTCTCTCTCTGTGCAATCTGTTCCCCTGCTTTCCAGGTTGCAAGTTATTTCCCTTCCTGGCAGAGAGAAAGAAAGAAAGAAAGAAAGAAAGAAAGAAAGCATCTCCTGCCCACTTTCCACATTTGAGGGGCTGCCCTTAAAGATGCAGGAGGCCTGGGAGGCACTGGTACCTGACCAAGGGGCACCGCCGCGTGATGCATGGAGTGAGCATGGGCACTTGTGGCGGGGGCCCTGAGCACCCCCGGCCCCTTGCCGTGGAAAGAGGGAGCCTGCTGCGCCTTTAGGTCCCCCTCCGTCCCTCCAGGCCTCTGCTGCTGTTTCGGAAGGAGCGGAGGAGGAGGCATCTTTTCCTGCCAGGCTGCACTGCTCACTTGCTGCTTGGGAGGCTGTGGTTTGCTGTTGCCAGGGAAACCATTAGTTGCTAGGTGACAGGAGCATCGTCTACCGAGCCCTCGCATCTCATTATCCCATCACAGTGGCGGAGAGGGTCTTGGAGGGAGCAGGGGGGATTAAGTCTGCCTCCACCGCACCAGGCCTGCCAGCAACACATTTGCAGCCACTGGAATTGCCTGCCCTTCCCCATCAGGGCTGAGGCTGTGCCCAGTTGCCCACTTGGGCAGACCTGGTCCATGCCCCCCTTCCTCCTTCCGCCAGAGCTTTGGACCAACTCCCAAGGGCCGAGTCTCTTTTGCTCCGTCTCCTTCCCCACTGGGCTGGATTGGGCCAGGCCTGTTCACACAACAAAGCAGCCCCATGCCACGCAGAAGGGCTCATCTGCCCCCCTGGACCCCTATCACCTCCAATCCAGGTGTGGAAAGGCTAGATGAGGTGGCTCCGTCATGAGAGGAGAGCAGAAGGGATTTCCTGAAAAGAGGTTCTGGGGCTGAGACTGGGCTCTCCTCGGAGCCCTCAAGCCCCAGAGCCCCATAAGCAGGGCTGGAGGAGCGATGGGTCAGTCATGGCTCCAGGCCCTTTGCCACTTAGGGGCCCGGCACTGAAGGGAAAAGATGCCGCCTCCTCCCTCTTTGGTCTCCAGGCACTCAAGTCCCCAAATGTTTTAGGTGCTATCCTGTAAGCCACGGAGTAAAAACCCACTGAGATCAGGCCATGAGTCTCCCCCAAGTTTCAGTGCTGGAAGTGGGCTCCCACATGAAGACTTTGGGGGCAGCTGTCTCCTTTCCTGGTTATTTTATTTATTCATTAGCTCCTGAATCAGAGGCCTCCCATAAAGTTCTGCACAGGCAGAACCATAACATCACTCCCGCTCCCCCTTTCCCCATCCCCATCGCATGCTGTGCCCCCCCCCCATGTGGCCTTTACTTGACCGGCTTCAGGGGCATCCAGCTATGGTCCTGCAGAGGGATGAGGGATCTCCTCTGTGACCTCCCAGGGATCCTCCAGAGATCCCAGAGGACAGTGCCATTGCTGGGCATCCAGCCACAGGGACACAGCTGGATGTTGCTCTGCCAACCCCCCCCCCCACTGCCCACTGTCCTTGGTGTGTGTGTGTGTGTGTGTGTGTGTGTGTGCAGCAGCTAAAAAGTGGCTTTGGGGGAGGGAGTTTGGCCACTGCGCTGCTTGGGCAGTAGAGGATGCTTGCCTCTGTAACACCAAACAGAGAGTTGGAATGGCATCTGCATCACTTGCTAACACCAGGCCAGCCCTCTCCCTGCCAGACCCTCAGCCAGCCTTGCCCATGAACCTTGCCTGGCAAATTAAGAGGGGAGGGGGCTTTTCTTGGGCTCCCACCTTGGAGGAGAAGAAGGGGAGGTTGGCTCCTGGATGCCGGGGGGGGGGCGGGCGGGGGGGGTCCCAGGCTCAGAAGGCTTGTAGGTGACAGATAAAAAGATTAGAGAGAGAGAGAGAGAGAGACAGACAGACAGATAGTAAACCCAGAAGACCCTCCCAAGCCTCTCTCTGAGAAACTGGGCAGCCTAGCCATGGCAACCCAGGAGGGATGGGAGATTTCGGCCGCCACTGCCGCCCCATGGGTCCCATGAGCAGCTTAAGGGCAAACTGTCTCCATCACCAAGATGCCCTTCTGTCTGGCTCTCTGCCCCGGGGCTTTCTTTCCCCATCTCTCTGCCCTTCCTTGCCTCCGCAGTCCTCTCCTCCCAGGTCTGGCTTCCCAGTCCAGGAAGGCCACCCAACCTTTACCCTCTGGCAATCTCTCCCAGGCTGGCTTCTGGTTGGCCTCCCCTTGGTGAAGCCCCCAGAATAACCCCCAGCCCAGAAAGCAGACACAGGGGCTTGGAGGGACCTTTGGGCACCCTTATGCCACCGGTACGGACCCTGGGTGCAGTATTCCTTGCTCCTGGAAGGATCAGGCCCTTTGCCCACAGTGTCCCCTTTCCTGGCAGGGCCACCTCCACCAGACAACTGCTGGGCCCTACCTCAGAGGCCTCTGGCATTCGGGTCCTGGAGGTGCCAGGAGACCCCCCCCCCCCCAAGAGAGGAGGAGGAGGAGGAGGAGGAGGAGGAGGAGGAGGAAGAGGAGGAGGAGGAGGAGGAGGAGGCAGCATCAGTCTCCCCTCTCCCTCTTCTCCCCTCCAGCCTCCCCCCAAACCCCCTCCCCACCCGCTAACCCGGTTTGCACCCCTCTCCTCCTCCTCCTCCTGCTTCTTCTTCTTCTTCTTCTTCCCGACAGTCCTCCTCCCCTCGCCCTGGGGAGACAACCCTAACCCTAACCCTCCCTCTTTCCCTGGCTTCCTGAAGGCACTTGGCTCCTTCTCTGCGCAGCCTGAGGGGAGAAGCCCCCTCCCCAGAAAGGGGCAGAGGAGAGGAGGGACCCCACCCCTCTTTGGGGCCTGGGGAGGGGGAGGGAGGGGGCCAGGCTTGCCAAGGGTCCTGGGCGCCCTGCCTGCCACCGGTGGCCTTGGCTGTCCTCTCGGGGGGAGGCAAAGCGGGCAAGGGCCGAGGGACAGGGGCCCCTCCGAGGCCGAGAGAGCAGCCCCTGCCCCTGCCCCTGCCCCGGCTCTCGGCCCCAGCCCCAGCCTACTGGCCTGGCCTGGCCTGGCCCTACTGGCGGGGGCCGCGCTCTCCTTGGGGCCACCCGGCAGCCCCCGGGGAGTCAGTCCCTCGGCCCTTGCCTCCTGCCTACCCTCTCCGCCCCCCCGGGCTGCCCTTGGGCCGGGGGCTTGGGAGGGTCTCCGCCGGGAAGGGAGCCCCGGAGCCAGCCAGCCAGACGGAGGGAGGGAGGGAGGGAGGGGCCCCAGGGAGGGCCCTGGAGCTGGGGGGGGGCTCCTCCGCAGGAGCAGAAGCAGGAGCCCCCCGCTCCCCGGCTGCAAAATCCCGGCGATGGAGGGGCTCTCCGAGGCCCTCTAGTCGCTCCGCTCGGACCGGAGGGCTCTCTCTCTCTCTCCGCAGGGGGTCGATGGGAACTGTAGTCCAGCTCTTGTTTTGACAGGGCGCCGGTGGCGTTGGCGTTGGCGCCCCTGCCCGCCTCCTCCTTCCTCGCCTCCTTCCTTCCTTCCTGGCTGCCGGCCGGCCAACCGAGCGGCCCCCGGGGGACACAGCCAGCGACCGACCGGGGCTCCCCGTCGGCCCAGGAAGAGAAGAGCTCCGTCGGACGGGAGGCGGAGGAGGGGCCCCTTGGCAGCAGGGCAGGGCAGGGCAGGGCAGGGCAGGGTCGGTCCGGTCCGGTCCGGCAGCCTCCTCCTCCTCCTCCTCCTCCTCCTGCTCTTGGACGGCGCGTCCCGAGGCTGAAGAAGCCCAAGAGGCGAAGGCGAGGCGAAGGCGAAGGCGAAGGCGGCCAGGAGGAGGCGAAGGCGGAGGAGGAAAAGGAGGAGCCCCGCCGCCGCCTCTGCCGCCTCTTCCTCCTCCTCCTCCTCCTCCTCCTCCGCGACGAAGGCCAGCGACGGAAGCAGGATCCGCCTGCTGCCTGGCGTCCCCCGCCTCCTCCTCCGCCTCCGCCTCCTCCTCCTCCTCCGTCGCCGCCGCCGCCGCCGCCTCGCTGGTCCTGGTCCTGGTCCTGGTCCTGGTCTTGGGGCTGGGGCTGGGGCAGGGGCGGCCATGGGCCATCCCCCCGGAGGCCTCCTCCTCCTCCTCCTCCTCCTCCTCCTCCTCCTCCTCCTCCTCCCCTGAGCAGGTAAGCCGCGGAGGGGGGCCGGACGGGGGCACGGGGCTTCCGCTGGGTCTGGGGCGCGGCGCCTGGGCTCCCTCTTCCCCTTCCTCTTCCTCTTCCTCCCTCGGCCGCCTTCCTTCCTGGGCTGCTCCGGATCCGGCCCTGGCCCTGGCCCCGGCGGAGGCAGCCAGGCAGGCAAGCCCAGGCCTCCCAGGCCTCCCAGGCCTCCTCCTCCGCGAGGGAGAACGGGGCTCGGCGGAGGCTGCTGGGCCGCCCCGGTGGCCTTCCTGCCTGCCTGCCCGCCTGGCTGTCCCCGTTCCTTGGCGGCGGGGCCTGGCCCTTCGTAGTCGTGGTCGTGGTCGTGCGGGGCGTGGGAGCCGGGCCGGGCCGGGAGCTGCCTCTGCCTCTGCCGCCGCCGCAGCGCTGGGCCGGGAGAGGCTGCCTCGGGGCGGGAGGGCGACCGGGCGACCGGGCGGGGAGCTCCTGGCGGCAGCCCCCAGGGCCCCGAAGGAAGGAAGGAAGGAAAGAAAGAAAGAAAGAAAGAAAGAAAGAAAGAAAGAAGGGCCCCCGGAGGCCAGGCAGGGCAACCCCCGGGAAAGCCTTGCCCTGACTGGCAACAAAGGGAGCCCGCTGGAAGCCTGCCTGGCACCCCGACAGCCGGGCACAAAGGGCACAAGGGGGGACCTTCCCTGGGCTGCCCAGCCCTTCCCTTCCCTTCCCTTCCTTTTTCCCTTCCTTTCCTTTCTTTCCTGGTGGGGGACCCAGAGACAGAGAGAGACCCTCCCTTCTCCTCTTTTTGGAGAGGCCCAGTCTCCACCAGTGAGCGTCCCAGCAGAGGAACTGGTGCTGTTGACAAAGGGGTGTGGGTGTGTGTGGGTGTGTTGTGTGTTGTGGGTGCCCCTCCTTGGCACGACCCCCGACTGGAGCCCTCCCCAACCCAGCCGGTCTCGTGTGATGAGAGTGGACCCAAGGAGCAGCCCTCGCCTTCAGCCTTCATCTCTAGGGAGGCTTCTGAAGGGTCCCAGGAGCCCCTCGGAGCAACTGGCCCAGCCATTTTGGCCGCTGGGCAAGTGGTGGCCATCTCCTCCTGGTCAGAGCAGCTCCCAGGGAGGGCCTCGCCAGCCTGGCCTTTGGCCCCATGGACAGCTCCGCTGCAGCTGCAGCTGTGGGGAAGACAGTGGCCGGAGCCACGGCGCTTGGAGAGGCCACGAGGCTGGGGGCCATGTAAGGGCCATGGGGCTACCAGTCCTGGCATAGTGGCCCATATACGCCTTGCTGGTAAATGTGCAAAATCCTCCCTCTGCCAGTTGTCTGTAGCCAGGGATGGATGGATGGATGGATGGGGAGAGTCAGCCTTGCCCCTTTTGCTGTCCTTAGGCTGCTCTTCTCCTTGTGGGGCCAGATGGGAAGCCCAGTTCTCCCCTTGTTGCCTGCCCCCCCCCCCCCGAATACAGGCTTTCTTCAGAAAGTGCTCCTTCCTAAGCCACTGGGAAGTGGGCTGAGCCAGGTGGGAGTCAGCTTTGCAGGGTGTAGAGTAGGCCTTCTCCCCAGGAAGGGCCTGGCTTTTCCTCTGCCCTGGGAATCAGGATAGTTCCTTTGCGTGGCTTTGTGTGGGTGATACGGTTGCAACAGCTCCATTGGTTACTGCCAAGTCCTTTCTAGGCACAACTCAGTTTATGCTCTATGGAGCCCTCGATGGCTCGGGGCTGGGCTACCTGAAAGACCCTCTCTCCCTGTATGAGCCTTCCCAGGCCCCGAAATCCTTGGGGGAGACCTTCCTCTTAGTCTCTCTACGGTCCCAGGCCTCTCCCTGGTGAGGACAGGGCAGACGGGGCCTTCTTGGTGACTGCACCCAGACCGTGAATCTGCCTTTCACAACTGGCTGGACTGGATCCCTTGATTCCTTCCTTCTTCCCACTGGCAAAGACCCCCTTTATTTAAGTATGTAGATAGCACCTTTGAGATTAAATGAAAGAAAGAAGTTGGCAGCATGAGCTTTCGTAGACTAGACTCAGAGGAAGTAGACTTTAACCTAGGAAAGCTCATGCTGCCAACTTCTTTCTTTCAGATAACATCAAAGGTGCTACAAGATCTCTCTATGTACTAATTCCAGAGACTAACACAGCTATATCTTTGAATGCTACCTGTTTATTTAAATGAGCTTTAACTGTTTGTTGTAGAAGGGTCTTTTAATGGGAGGGCAGGAGGTATGCACTGTGCTTTTGTTTTCTTCAAGTGCTTCTAGATGGTTTGAAATGAGTACTTTTTAAATACAATAGTCTGCTTTTCTAACTTGTTTTTCACAATTGTTGGGTTTGCTATTTTAACTGTACTTCCTTTTAGTCTCTGATGACAGCCACTTTGAGCCCCTGTTGGGAGAATGGCAAGATATAATTTAAATAAACAAACATTCACTCCCGCGGGTCACCCAGAGAGGCTGCAGAACAAGACCAGTGGCCATAGCTGGTCAGTAGCTTTGGGACGAGTCAGGCCTAGACTTCCCCTCCCTGTGTGGCTCCTACCATCAGCTAGCTACATACCCCCCCCCCCCGTCTGTAAGGGGCTTCCCTTTTGGTCAGCAGGTGTCCACCTCAGTCCAGCCATCCCCACAGGGTCCCTCCTGTGATGCTGGCACCTCTCTGGCCTCCTTTCTCCTTCTGCATGCAGGATAGCAATATTCCTCATTTTGGAGGGCAAGGGAAATGTCCCCCCACCCGGGGTTCACAGGTCCAGTTGTCCTGCAGTGGTCCCCCTCTTCTCACTTCTTGGCCCAGTCACAGATGCCGGCTCCCTTCTTGGGAGCCTGCTCCAGTTCTGGCTTGCTGTGGCTGTATTGGCCATTCTGACCCAGTGCTCCTCTTCAGGACCTGTTCCTGGCCCATGAAGTCCCAGAAGGTGCCCTGGCCATGGAAAGAGGGGGCTCTGAGGCTCTGTGGGTGGCTGTATGGTGACCAGCGGGAGTGAATGCTTGTTTATTTAAATTATATCTTGCCACTCAGTCAAACGTGATCTGTTTCCACTTTTTGGCCTCCCAGCGTGCGTTGAGCCAGGCCCAGAGCTCCTGAGGGGCTCCTCTTGTTTCCTGGCTTGGCTTGTGGGAATTTAGGCTGCAGCCTCTGCCTCATACCTTTCTGTGTCTTGAGACAGCGCTGCTTGCTCTCTGTGCTGTGGAAATAACTGGGTGCTGAGCTCCGCTGGGTGGGCCTGTGCAGGTTTGGGCTTGCTGAAGTTCCGGGGGTGGAAATTCTGCGTCCCTCCAGAGGATGTTGGGCTGCAGCTCCCAGACTTCCTCACCATAGTCTGTGCTGGTGGGGGCTTCTGGGAAGTGCAGTCCAACAAGGGACACAGGATTCCCACACCTGCTGCAGCTGTTGAGGCTGCCATCCAGGTCATTGCCGTCCTGTGCTCTTAGCAACCTTGGCTGGTCCAAAGCAGAGCAGCCAAGAGCAGTAGATCTGAGCAGGTGGCTTCTTGACTCTTCCAGTGGTTGGGATCAAATCGTTGTTCCTGATGCTCTAGGTCCAAAGGGACAGCCTGAAGGGGAATCCCCAGAGTGCTAGCAGCCCATGGCCTTTCCTTCCCTGGTGCCTCTGTCCAAGCGGCTGGGAAGGGCAGCTGGCCTTGGCCACTTCTTGCCTGGCACAAACTGCCCCAAAACTCTGCCCTAACTCAGTCCTTCATGGAGTTTTTGGACTTCCAACTTTCCTGTTTCTTGGAACACTTTTGAGATTTCTCTTGCAAAGTCCTATTCTTGGGCTGTTGAGCTGACCCTTGAGCATCCATCCGCCAGAGATGGGCTCCATATGCCAATGCACCTGGCTGTGCTTCTTTTAGGAAGACTGTCACACTTTTTGGGGGGGGGGGGAGGCTCCTTCTCACCAGCATTTTGCTAACACCGGTGGGTCCTAAGTCTGGCTCCACACAAAAGATTTATTTTTCCCTTCCCCTACCTAGTTGGTCTGAGAAAATACAGAATTTGGGATGTTGTTTGCTTTTTTAAGTAAAAAAAGTTTGGTCTTTTCTTTTTTTAAAGAAAAACAGTTGCTATTTTGAAAATAGTTTGAGTATTTTCTAAAATAGTAACTTAATGCCCAATATTGCAACAGTAGCATGATGTTTTTAACAGTAGCATAGGAGCCATCCTGGTGTAGTGGTTTGAGTGTTGGACTAGGACTCTGATAGGGTTTGACTCTCCTTTGCGCAGCCATGGAAGACCCCTGGATGTCTCTGGGCTGGTCACCCTCTCCTCGGCCTGAAAGGAAGGCAAAGGCAGCCTCTGCCTCTGAATAAACACTGCCAAGAAGCCCTAGGACAGGGTTGCCACAAGTAGGAGTTGATTTCAATGCTCCTAGCAACAGCGTGGCTGCAAGGAGAAAGAGAAGAGGACAGACAACTGGGAGGGAATATGGGGCTGGAGCCCCTCCACCGTAACCCTCAGGGTGGTCTCAGCCGCAGACCCCACTTGCAATGGGGAGTTTGCCTGACCCTGCCAGCAAAGAGCAAGGCGTGTGAAGTGGGGAGGAGGCAGAGATGGCTTCAGAGGGTTGGCCTTCTGACCAGGGCTTCGGGGGAGAGGACATTACATTTTTGGAGTGGGTTATGGTCATCAGCAGGGTTGCCATGGGTCAAGAGCTACTCCAAGGCAGTTAACAGCAACAACAACAACAAAATGAAGATCTAAAGATGGTATTTCGGCAAAATGAGATCATGACTGGTAATGCTGTGCTCTTCTTCCTCATTTTTAAAACATTGGGGAGGACAATAATTTTAAGAGTATCTTGGCCACAAATGTTTTGTATTATCTGCACAACTATTTGGTTTGTTTAAGTAACTTAAAAACACTTTCAAAGGCACTAACAACTGTTGTTGTTGTTGTTATGTGGCTACAAGTTGACTCCGATGTATAGCAACCCTGTCTAAAGTTTTCTTGGAAAGATGTATTCCAAGGAGGTTTGCTGCTATTGACTTCCTCTGAAGCTGAGAGACTGTGACTTGCCCAAGGAGACCCAGAGGGACTTCCAGAGCCAAGCAAGGATGTGAACCCTAGTATTCTAGAGTCTTGGTCCAACGCTCAAATTAGTAACCACACTGGATTTAATTGGTGAGTTTTATTCTGGGTAGGCATCCTTGGAGGCTGAGAGTGTGTGACTTGCCCAAAGTCAGCCAGTGTTCCCAGTGCTGAGCAAGGTTTTACAGCCTGGACTCGCAGAGTCTTAGTCCAGCACTCGAAGCACTACACTACATTGGCTCTCACTGACAAGATTTATTTGAAAGAGGTTTATCACTGCCTTTCTTTTAGGCTGAGAGAGTGCCACTTGCCCAAGGTCCCCTGGGGGTTTCCAGAGATTTGAACCCTGGTCACCAGAGTTGGGAGTCCAGAGCTCAAACCACGACACCATGCTGGCTCCCAGATTCTGAATACCTCCCTCCTGGCTTTCTGTGTCAGTGGAGCAGCCCTCCTTTTGAGCCCAGGAGCCCTCTACCAAGCTGGGCTTTGGCACAGGGGAGCGTCCCTTGGCCGTCAGGCGAGCTGGGCCTGGCCGGCTGGAGACGTCCACCAGAGACCAGGAGCAGCCGCAGTGGAGGCCGTGGCGGTGGTGTGTTGGTGGTGCTGAAAGGCCGCCTGTGTCCTCCTTGCCGTGGCCTGGGTTGAACTCCTTCCTCCCTGGCAGAAGGATGCTCTGAGCCAGGCAGGCCAATTGGGCTCCCACTGGCCCAAACGGGAGGGGAGGCTGCCTAGATATCTGGGATCCTGGTGTCCTTCCTGGCCCAGTACCTCCTTGCTGCTGGGAGTGGGTGGGAGGCAGGGGGAGATATAATTGGGGTGGGGTGGGGGGGGCTAGGCTGTGGAGTTTGGAGCCAGCCCCTCGCATGGCAGGAAAATTGCTGAGTAGCTGCTTTCCAAGTGGCCGTGACCAGAGCCGGCTTCGGCTGCCAGAAGCAACAGCCCTGGAATTTCCTCTGCCTGGTGCCAGCTCATCTCAAGCCGGCCAGTGTGTCTGCGATGGGGCCGGCTGGGCAGGCGGGGGCTCCTGGAAGAGGGGCTCGAAGCCCAGCCGAAAAGCTCCCCCACCCCACCCCACCCCATCCCAGCTCTTCCTCTGGGCCTGGTTCTTATTTTCTCTGCCAGGACGGGGCTGTTTTGCATTAGGAGGCTCCCTCCCTGCCCTGCCCTGCCCTGCTCTGCTCCAGAGTTCCCCTTGCAGCTGCTAATGAGCTGAGCCTCCTCCTGCTCTGACTCTCCCATCTCCCCTTCCTTCCCCGGCCAATCTTTGGCTGCACTTGGAACATTTTATAGCCTTCTCTGGAGGGAGGAAATGCCAGCAACGGCTGTCTCTGGTTTTTATGAGGGGGTCCCAGCTGAAAGGGGAGAGAAGCCCAGCTTGCCTCCACCCCCATGCAAGGAATTACTTCTGAGAAGGAGCAATGCTCTCCTGGGGGGCCGGCCGGCCGGCCGGCGGGGTCTGCTCAGAGAGGCAGTGAGAGTTGCAGGGGTAAAGACTCCATCATGGAGGGCACTGGGAGCTTCCTCGCTCTTGGCAGCCGGCCCACATCCCCTGGCAAGGGAAGGGAAGCAGCGGCACAGGCTTCGCCGGGGGTGGGGGGGGGGTGGCCTAGTCCGGAGTTGAGGTGAGGAGTAGCCTAGCAGCCCCACGGTCCACATGGCTGCTGTGCCTAAATCCAGGGATCTTTCCACATGGTATGATCATAGCAGTTTGATCCCACTTGATCCTTCATAACACTTTGGGGAGGGGGCCTTAGCATTTTGCTGGAGAGTTCTAGTCCACTTCCTTGAAATACAGCACAAGAGCTCTCTAGCAGCAAGAATTCTAAGTACACCTCCTCAAACTACACATCCCAACATAGTATGCTTTCAAGCAGATGCATCTGCTTTGTTGTGGCTGTTCCCAGCCCCTCTTCTTAGGCATTCTGAGGAAGCGATCATGACCTACATACCCTAAAGCAGGGGTAGGCAACCTTTCCCCTTTAAGGGTCGAGGGACTTCAGCTCCCAGAAGCCTCAGCCATGTTGGCCAATAGTCCCATGATGGCCAATAGCTCCTGGGATTCTGGGAGCTGAAGTCCCTCGGCCCTTAAAGGGGAAAGGTTGCCTACCCCTGCCCTAAAGGCACCAGACCTGGTCTGATCTTGGAAGCTAAGTGGGGTTAGCCCTGGCTAGTAATTGGATGGGAGACCACCGGGGAATCCCTGGTGCTGTAGGCTGTATTTCAGAGGAAGGAACTGGCAGAACCACCTTTGAGGATCCCTTGCCTAGGAAAACCCCGTGAAATTCATGGGGTCTCCATAAGTCAAGAGCTACTTGAAGGTGCACACACACACACACAATGGCATGAGATGCTTTTTGTGAGCCGGGCCATGCAGTATCTCTTCCTTTGTGGTGTCAGGTCACAGTGTGGAGATGGAGATGTGGCACAAATGATCTTACCTTCCCCTGATGGTGTGTGTGTGTGTGGGGGGGGCTTTCCCTTTGCTTTGCCCCTTTTGTGGTGCGTGTGTGTGTGTGCGCGCGTGTGTGCCTGCGTTGTCCCTTGCCTTCCTGTCATCTGCCGCTGTGTTGTGCCAGTTCCAGTCCTCCTGACCTACTGAACCAATTCCTCCGCTTTGAGGAAAGAAAGTCCTCAGCCCTGGTGGCGCTGCTGGTGTGGCCCAAGCCCTGCTTAACTGATCTTTCTTGGCTGTGCTCATTTGGGCCCAGATTTTTCCTGGCTGAAGGCAAGCAATCCATTCCTGGGTCTCTGTGCCAACCGCATTCAAACGTTCATTCTTTCTCTTCTTTTCCAATGTATTTTTGGTGCCACATCAATGCTTCGTCAATCTCATCTCTATAAGAGTGGAGATTTTTGAGCCGTGGTTTGGAAGCTCATACATTTGCAAGAGACCCAGTGAATGTTTGCATGCCTCATTAATGGCATTGGGTTGGGAGGTGGGGTGGGCCGCCAGAGACAGAGACTCCTCAGCAGTGGCCCCCATCCATAGAGTGGCCTCCAAGAGAGAGGCACCTGGCGGCCTCACTGGGATGTTTCCTCACCTGGATGGCTGGCATTCTGGCTTTGACTGGGATGTTTGGTCTTACTACCTAAGATTTATTGCTTGCGCTTCACATTATTAACACTTTAGTGTTGTGGTACTGTCTCAGCTAATTTATTTATTTATTTAAGTTGTAAAAATCTGTGCATTTATCATTGTCGCTTTATATTTATAAACTTCCCCGGAGCATTTTGCAGTTGGATAGTGTAGCTAATAAAAATATTCTAGGACCCAAGCTCCTCTGATTGCAAAATGGAGGATGTGCAGGGAGTCAGGAGGGAAGGCTTCTCCCTTGGTACTGTGTGCCTTCCAAGGATCAGGACTGCAGCTGAAATTGTAATGGAGACGAAGAAGTCCCATGAGATGAAACACCAACCCTTTTGGTGTAGCCCATGGCCATGAAGTCCCCTGAAGCTCTTTATCCATCCCTCCCATGGTTCCCTCCAGTTTTCCAACCCAGACACCACTGTGGCACAAAGTGAGGACAAGCATCTGCCATGGCAGGAAATTCCAAAGCATTTGGGCAACCGAGCCAAGCCACAAAGGACTGAGAACAGTGACCTATAGAGTACAAGCTGGGAGCAGAATGGGTCTTGTGTGTTTGTGTGTGTTTGCTTAACGGGGGGGGGGGGGGGCACAGTGTCTCCGCTTGACTCATACATTTGTGCCACCCTGGAGTGCCAAGACGAGCCTGGCTTTGGTTAGCTGCCAGGCAGCGATTGGGGCTACTGTTTGGAGTAACAGTTCTCCTATTTGGACCGAGTGATAACCTTCTGGCAAAGTGGCCCACTGTCATTTGCAGATCTGGCTGGGAGAGTGGAAGGCAGGAGGACCTGGATGGCATTCCTGGATGGCAAGCGTGGCAAAGGGGCGGCTGCTCCTGCTGGGGCTGGAGCCGGGATTGTTTGCTTGGGGAGTGGGATGGCGGTGGGCTTGGCATTTCTTCTGCCTCTCTTGCCTCTCCTGAGTCAGAAGAAGACGGAAGGGGAAAGGTCCTGCCAGTGTGTATGTGTGTGTGTGTGTGTGTGGGTCCTCTCTTGAGGATGCCTGACAGAGCAAGGTGGCCAAAGAGGAAAGTCTCTGGCCACTTGTCCTTTCCAGGAATGAAGGCCCAGGCTGCTAGTGAGCTGAGCCAGAGCCTTCTCCTCCATCTGTGCCTCTCTGTCCTCCCTGCAGCCACAGGGCAGTCCCGGTCTCCCAGTGGTTTTGGTAGATTTCCTCAGATGTGTTGCCCATGCATTCCTTCATTCAGGGCTGGGAATTACATGACCTGCCAGATGTGGGAGGACTGAAACTCCCAGTGGCCCTTCTTAGCAACACAGCTGGTGGTGTGGAATGCTGGGCATTGCAGTCCACCAACATCTGGAGGGCTGCATGGTTCCTGCACCTTGTCTTATGGTGTCATGAGGCCTAGTGACTTGCCTGAATTTGTTTTGGTTAAATGTTCTGTCCTGCATGAGAAGAGGAAGAGAAGTCAGCTTTCTCCACTTCCATCTCATCTCCACAGAAAGGAAGGAGGGAGGAAGGTGGATGAAATGTCAGCATGTGGGGGGCAGCTCTGGGACATTTTTGCTCCTTTTGGTGCAGGAGGGGAAGGGGTGATGCTGCCTGCCAAGCTGCCCTTGAGTGGCCTTCTGGAGGGCTACGGTCCTCCTTCTGGGGCCGGCGGCTGGGACAGTGTGGAAGCCAAGGGCTGAGCAGCCACAGAGAGAAGCAATGACAACACTTTCTTGGATAAGGCATAGGATTCTGGGGTTAGCCCTAGACCTTAGGAAAGTTACTTTGACAGGCTCCGTCTTCCAGAATCCCGCAAGCAGCATGGCTGGTTGGCTGGGGAATTCTGGGAATTCAAAAAAAAAAAAAAAAGCAGGTGTTTCCAAGCTCTGCTCTTGTCTGCTTGCCCCCATCTCCCGCTTGGCTAGTGTGGAAAGATGCTGCTCCCAAAGCACCTCCAAGGGGCCAGGCCCACTGGGTCTCCCGAAACCAAGTCCCAGTGGGATGTCCATGGAGTGCAGGGTTTGGATGCAGTTTGCTTTTGGGGAGGAGACTCTCCTGGCCACAGGCACACCGAGGGTGAACCTTGGCAGCCTCCTGCCAGTCTCAGTTGCCTCTGTGGGGTGTGGGTGCCCCCCTGCCACCCCGCCGGCCGCTGTCCTGGAGGCCCCCTTCCCTGCTGGGCCGGACAGGGGCTGCTGGTCACTCCCTGGGAGGGCCGAAGGGAACCACTGCCTGCTGCTCTCTGTGGGGAGGATGGATGGCGGGGCGGCGGTGAAGTTAGCCGTTTGCTCCAGTTGGCGTCTTTCCCAGCGTGCTTTGGAAAAGCAGTGACCTTTGACCCGCAGCACAAACTCAGCCCAGAATGGGGGGGGGGCAGAAATTGCTCCCAGACCTTCAGGCTCCAGACTGCAAGAGATGGGCCTCTCTCCTCCCTGGCTTTGCTCCTCCAGACTCCCAGGCTCTCTCTGGCTCCCTTCCTCCTGCCTGGCTTGACCTCCAGGAGAGGAGCCCTGGGAGGTGACCTCAGGCTTTCCCAGTGGGGGGGGGGGGTGAGGAAGAGGAGGAAGAAGAGGGTCACCCACACCTCCTCCTCCTCCCCCCCTTCTGGGGCAGGAGTGCCAACCACTGCCCCACGCTTGGCTTGCAGTCTCAGGCATTTATTTCCCCATTCTGTCCTCTGCTGCCCCATACTGGGCAAAGGGGGGGGGAGAGGAGGAGGGGGGGACCTCTTTGTGCCCAGATTTGTTCCCCAGACACTCCTTCCCTTCCTTCCTTCCTTCCTTGCCCTGCCCTCCATGGGCTCCGTTGCAGCACACACCCCATTCGCAGTGGGCTAGAGCCTGGGTAGCCCATGCCTGCCTGCAGGCCACCCGCACCCCCTTTCTACAAGGCACCCCACCAAAGCCTCCCCAACCTGCCCTTTAAAACCAAAATCCGGTGAACACCCCCCCCCATTGTCATTCAGAAGAACTGCCTGGAGCATCCTGAGAACAGAGCGGTGTGGAGTGATTTTCTCCCTACCCTTGCCCCCCAAAAACCTCCTGGAAGTCTCTTTCATCCTCCAGAAACAGCCATTTTGCAGCCCTCCCAGGGGAATTTGGTCAGCTCCTCTGCGCTCTTTTGGCCTTGCTGCTTAAACAGGCCTTCAGCCTTTACTGTCCAGAGTGGAGGGACATGCAATGAGGTGTCCTGTTTTTAACAGGTAATAATGTAGTACGTTACGTGGGTCTTTACACTGTGTTTTAAATTACTGTCTTAAAAGCAGAGTTTTAATTGGATTGATGGCTTAATGCTTCTTAAAGCTTTTGTACTCTGTATTGTTTTAGCTGTTTCATTTAAACTTCTGTTGTAAGCCAGTTTGAGCCCCATTTGGGAGAAAGGTGGGATACAAATAGAAATAAACCAACTAAATAAATAGTAGAGACCAGGAATGTTGCCTGGCATCATAAGTTGGAAGCCGCCCTCCTCTCTTTTGTGGCCAGGTCTGGGGAGTTGGGGGCAGAGGGTCAGCCTGGGATGGGAGAGGTCTAGTACGGCACACGGGATCTTGCCTCCGGCTTTGAGGCCCCGGGAGGTTCAGGAGGCTCCTCTTCCCTATGCTGCTTCTCAAAACTCAGCTTGTCCCTGACTTGGGGGGGGGGGTTGGCTTTGTGTTTGACTGTGGATGGCAGGCGACCAAGAGGACTGAGTCAGTGAGCTGGCTGGCCACCAGAAATCAAACTGTGGTTTCTCTCCTTTCCCTCCCGCCTGCATGTTTTCTCCCCCCCCCCGCCCGCCCCATTTTCCCTCCTCCTCCTGCTCTTAGCGACAGTTTCATGTATTCACAACAAAGCTCTGGCTGCCTGTGCTCCCCTCTTGGGGCTGGAACAAGTGTGAGCTGGTTGGATTCTGCAGGCGGGGTGAGCTGGGTGGCAGGAAGGCAGGCGGTCCGGGGGTTTGGGCAGGAAATGCCAGCCGGTGCCAGCCAGCGCAGGCCCTTCGTGAGACCCCCGACTGGAGATCGGCCTTGTGGCTAGGACACTCGCGGAGGGTCTTACTGGAAGGGACCTCCAGCCCCACCTCCCTCCCTCGCTGGCTGGTCTCTCAGGTCTCCAACGGAAAGAAAGGCCTCTTTCCCAAACTTCCTCCCAAACAAGGGTCCCATAGGTATATACACCGTATATACTCGACTATAAGTCCAGAGCAGGTTTTGGGGCCAAAGTTATGGGTTTGTATATAACCCATGTATAAGTTAAGGGTAAAACTTAGGGGCATGTAACAAAGGATGCAAGGGATGAAGGAAAGGAAAATGATGCCAAAGCACAGTGCTGTTTTCCCACCCAGACATTCAGAAAGGCCAGAAGTGGCACCGCAGTGGAGAAAATAGAGGCAGGTGGTGCTTCTTTCATTCCTCCCAGGATGGACTAAGCTCTTGCCTTTTTGATAAGAGTTAAGGGACAGTACTTACAGTAATTACATTGACCCATGGATAAGTGGACCCAGGTTTTTGGGATCAATTTTTGACTAAAATTTCTGGACTTATACATGAGTATATACAGTACTCCTCACACTTCCATGCTGCCACCCTCTGAAGATGCCAGCTGCAGTTGGAAGTGAAACGTCAGGAATAAATTCCAGAACGCAGCCAGACAGCCTGAAAAACCCACAGAAAACGAAAGAGCTCTTTGCCACTTGGGCCTGGCTCCTGCTCCCTTGGCTCCATGGCCAATAATACTTTTTAGCCAAGGCAACGAACGGGGCAGAGAGGCTACAGCGGCTACCTCCACTTTTCAAGTAGCGCTTGAACAGACTAGCAGCTTTCATGTGTCGGTAGGTTTAGTGGGCTGGAGTTCCCACCATGAAAGGGTTGAGTCCGTGGCTCTAGTCCACCAGAGGAGCAGGTCCCTTGATCAACCGGTTACATCTTTTATTGGGATTCTCCATCCCTTGCAGCAGAAACAGCAAGAAAACATACAGCTTTCCTTTCCTCTCAGGCAGCTGTTTCTCTTCCAGCAGCCTGTTTTCTCCTTTTTGGTGTATCAACCCTGGAACTTTTTGCAAGCCTGTGATTTTTGTTAACATATTTGAAGTCAGGGGGATGAATTGTAGGCTGTTGTATGTAAGAAGTGACTGCAGCTGCCGGCAAGTTTGGATGAAGCAGGGATCTCTCTCTCTCTCAGTCTCTCTCTCATCTCCCCAACGGCTTCTGTCCTGGCTTGAATTGCCTTCAGAGCAGAACTTGACCTTGGCAACAGTGCTCTCTTGTCCCTTCCTGGGCTCTTTTGCGCTGTGGAGTTGGTTTGTTCGCAGGATGGCCGACAGTAACTCCGCGCAGGAGTAAACAAGGAGGAGCGGCCGCCGGTTGTGCAACGGAGGAGTGGAGGCCAGGGGTGGGCGGCTTCCTGGCAGGGATCAGAGGAGCCCTTGCTGTGGGGCTACTGGCACAGGCACTTCCAGCCCTGGCAGCCGAGAGGTTTCCTAAACAGACTGGCCTGGCTCCATACAAACGGGCCGAAGTCTCTGGGCCTGCTCCTGCCTCCAGGGCTGAAGCAGGAGGAACGTGGCCCTTGTCTGGGCAAACTGAGCAAGCTTTGCTAAATACCTATTAAGTCTTGTCCCCGCACTCAAAAAAGTGGAGAAGGGAGCCCACTTCCTCCCGATGCCAGGAAGATGCACCCCCAACTCTTTTCCCAGATACTTCAGAAACATATTTATGTTTATCTGTTAATTTCTTTTCTATCCCATCTGTCTCCCAAAGTGGCTTATAGTATACATGAAAGCAAAATACAGCTCAAACACAATGATGATTAAAGAGTTTAGAAACAGTTACATCAAAGAAAAGGTAATTAAATAAAGGTAAAATCCTATTAAAACACAGTATCCTTTTAGTTTATTTATATTTGACACAATGTAATAGCATTAAAATACAGTTTTACAGTATAACTCATACAGTATATAAACATTAAAAACATAATGATAAGGCAAAAAGTCCAAGCCCGTCTGGAAAAACCATTCATTGCCATTAATTCATTTAATTTCCTTTATTACATTTTTATGCTTCTGGATGGCAAGCAAGCAAAACAATAAAACTGTTAAAATTATCATGCTAAGTAAACATCTTAGCAATTTAAAAACATAAATAAGAACAAATTAAACAACAAAACTATTAAAATCATTACAGTAACCACAACAATTAAAACCATCACATTAATGAAGTAAAAAATTAAAACAGTTCAAAAGGAGAGTTTGAAGGAAGGCACCTGCAAGCGGTGAGAGTGGAATGCATCATAACCCTTGAGTGACTCAGAACCCACCCTCATAGGATCATAGAGACCCAGAATCCTAGAGTTGGAAGGGCTCCCCAGAGGTCATCAGTTCCAACCCCCTGCGTAATGCAGGATCTCCAGCTAGAGCATGGCATTTCTCCCCAATTATTCAGACATAAGGAGCAGCAGAAGAGCCTTGCTGGATGAGGCCCAAGGCAGCCTCTCTGGTCCCTCACGGGAAGACCAGTCGCTGCAATGGGAAGCCCACCAGATGGACATGGGTGCACCCCAGAGCACCCTCCTGCCCGCATCAGTGGGCCTTGAGAGGCATCCTGCCTCTGGGACTGGAGGCTGTCATGACTAGTAGCCACAAAGACCTTTCTCACCCACAAATTTGTCCAGTCCCCTTTTAATGTCTGTCCAGCTTTGGGAGCCATTTTGGCATCTGCTGCTGGTGAATTTTGCCCTATAAGTCTGCACTATTAGAACTATTAGAACTGTGGGGGGGGGGGGGGGGGGAACCTGCCTTGAACCCTGGACCATAACTGCAATGTAGGCCATTTGTTCTCATTTCCCCCACCAGATGCTTTGTGTCCAATGGAAACAGGATTGGCAGGTGGGGTGGGGCTGTGGGTGACCAGTGGCAAGTGCCGTCTCTTGCCCTGCTGGGAAGCTGGTCAGTTTGTCTGCGGAGGCCAGGGAGGGTCCCCTCCAGGTTGCAAGTGACCCCCTTCGTAGAGTGTGTGGAATTGGGGTGCACAGAACCTGTGTCTCTGTCTAGAGTCTCTCTGTGCGTGCCCATTGTGGGTGTGTTGGCGCCCGTGCCCCTTGGGACTCACCTGCGCTGGCCTACCCACACTAAGGCTGCCCCAAGGCTGACTCTGCAGGAGGCAAATCCATTCTTCTCCAACGCCATCGCACACACACACACACACACACACACACAAGCACATGCATGGCTGCCGTCATGCGCTCCTCCTCCCCACCCCCAGCAGGCTTTTCTTGCAGCATGGAAATAAATCTCTCCTGGTGTGGAGCAAGAGGTATAAATATCCCCAGAGTGATGTGATCTTTCCAGCTGCTATTAATAGGCCCCCAGAGACCCAGCCAGGCACTGCGACAGGCTGGCACTTAAAGGGACAGGGGGGCCCTCTCTCCCCCCCCCCCCATTGCTACTGCGCAAAGAAAATTAATCGGATTGGGGGACGACCACCTTCGGAGGGAAATGGCTCATGGCTCCCTGGTTAGAGGTGGAGGCAGCAGGCCAAGCCATGGTGGGCTGGCTGGGCAACTGGCCCTTCATCGGCTGTGCCAGCCCCCATTCCCATTCCCATTTGCCAGCCCTCTCAGCATTGGCCCTCTGGCTTGTTGGGCCCAGCTAGCCATGGAGGGATGAGTGCCTGGGGATGGGGGGCTATGGGACCTCTGACCCATCCTGGCCCCTGCTTCTCCCCAAAGAGGTGAGGGGTCGTGTCCTGAGGAAACCTTTCCCTATGAGAAGGATGGCAAGTGAGCAAGGCAGGCAGGCAGGCAGGATCCCTCCTTCCCTCCCTCTTGTGCTGGAGGTTGGAGCCTGGTTGGGAAGGAGGGCAGGTTAGTCTATGTCACAGCCATTGAAGGAAGGGGAAGGCCGAGCGTCTTCCTCCCAGGAGCCCAGCTGACTTTTAAATGTCAGAAAGGGGCTGGGGGTTTGCCAGCCCCAAAGAGTGGGAATGCAGTGGGAGTTGTTGGTGTCACGTGGTTGTTGTCTTCTCCTTTCCCAGACCAGATTGCACACCACTGCCATTTCTTTGGTGAGCATTGTGGCATTTTCTCCTTCCCCCTCGAATGCCACCCCAGGTGACCCATTGGCAAGAAGAAAGACCAGCTAGCCCTGTAGGAGGCGTGGGCAAGGAGTTGGGCATCATGGCAGTTGGGGTGGATGTGTGAGTTGGCCCCAGGAGTGTATCCACACTGCACAACCATAGCAGTTCGATCCTGCGTCCAACTGCCATGGCTCCTGTGGAATGTCTAGAGTTTGGGAGGAGGTACTTTCAATTCTCTAGAGCCAATATGAGAGAGCTCTATGCTACAAATCCCAGGATTCCATAGGATGGAGCCCTGGGAGTTAAAGTGGCACCAAACTGTTATAACTGCAAGAGTGAGCTTCTGGGCAGGATGCAGTTGACCTCCGGCTTGACCAGCATCCTCTTTTCTCCTCTTTTCTCCTCCTCCTCCTCCTGCCTGTCCTGCCCCACGGCCTTCCCTGCCCCACAGGTGTCGTGTCCACAGGGGAGAGCAGCTGCCGCCTCTGCCTCTGTCTCTGCCGCAGGGACTTGGAGTCGCCTCCAGAGTCGCTGCCCGAAGCTTCAGCCAGTCCAATGCACCCTGACAATAAACTGACCAGCCATGGAAAGACAGGTAACAGCGGCGCCCCTTCCCGGCCCCATAATGTGAGCCCAAGCCCCACCTGCACCCTGGGCACCAAGGCTGTGGGGGCCGGGAGCCATGGCAGTGGCGGTGGTGGCCCTGGCGGTGGCAAAGTCAGCCAGCCGGCCACCCCCGGCAACTCTGGCGGACTGAAAAGCGGCCCGGCTCTCAGCCCCGTCTTTGGGGCCGTGAAGGGCAAAGCGAAGCGGGAGCGGAGTGTCTCTGTGGACTCGGGAGAACGCCGGCGGGAAGGCAGCGCTGTCTCACTGGACAAGGAGCTGACAGGTGAGGAGGGGGGCCAGCAGGACACCAGGCCCCCGCCCAGGCCCCCCACCTCCCTGGGCCCTTCTTGACCCCCGGCGCCCTCCCTTCCACTGTGGCCGCAGGAGCCCCCGCCAAGCCAGAGGGTGGGTCACTCTTGGGAAAGGTGGCATGATGGCCTTCCCTGCCTTGGCTCCCTGTCCTCCATGACCCCCACCTCCCACGCACTGTAGAGTCCATAGGAGAGGCCGACAGTACCCTTTGCCTTCCCTTCCTTCCTCCCAGGAGAAGTGGCCCCTCGGAGCAAGCGGCGCTGCGTGTTGGAGCGGAAGCAGCCCTACAGCGGTGACGAATGGTGCTCTGGACCGGACAGCGAGGAGGACGAGAAGCCCCGCGGTGGCAGCACCCACAGTGAGTCCCCTGGGCACGGGGCAGGGGGGATGCTGGGCTTGCATGTGTGAACGCTTGCACACCTGGAGCGTGGGCCAGTGGGGCAGTGCTGCTCTCTGGTGGCTCTTAGAAGTGGTTGTGGGCAGTGTTTTCGTAAACAGCCAAGATTGCCGTGAGTGCACACTGGGAGACCCTCACAGACCCTCCAGAAGCCAGTCCAGCCTCCTTTGCAAGATGTGCACAAGTCCCCTCTGGTGCCATTACCAGCCTTGCCTCAGTTTCCTGAGCGCTTAGCACCAAAGAGTCTGCCTGTGGTTGCCTTGAGTTCTTACATCTTCATAGGTTGGGGGGGAGGCTGATTTTGTAATAGTTTTATTCATCGGATGAAGCTGTCTGTGCTCCCCCCCCCCCCCCCCCCATCAGCCAAAAACCCAAACAAACCAGTTTTGAGGGATTCCAATTGCATGCTGCCACCTGCCGGACCCTTGGAGAAGAGCATCCCAGAGCTGAGGAAGGAGGGGGGTCACACATGCATAACACACATAACACACTCACACATTCGTGCGCACTCCTCCTCTTCTGGCTCAGTCCTGGCCTTTTTGGCACCGCGTGTGCAGTTCCTGATCCCTCTCTTTGAACCCTCCTGAGGCCCTGCTTTGCTCCATGCTGGCTGTTCTGGCTGCTGCGCAATCCATGGTTTGCCTTCTGCCTAGTGCCACAGGCATAGCCAGATGGTCCCAGTTTAACTGCTGTGGGTCCCGTGTCTTATGGACTACTGGGATTTGTAGTTTTGGGTGGGGAGAGATAATTGGGATTCTGCACTAGAGAGCTCTAGTCTGCTCCTTGGACTGCTGCACTAGAGCCTTCATTGACTCCGAAATCCCAGGATTCTACTCCAAAGCGCCGTGACGTTGAAGTGGGATTGAAGTGTGATAACTGTGCAGTGTGGCTCTCCTCGTGGTCCCTGAGCTCACCCTCTCTGGCTCTTTCCCTGGCAGACTGTAACGTAGCAGAGTCGGCAATGAGCTCCGGCTCCCAGCTGGGCCCAGGATCCAACGCGCTGCCAGCCCTGAGCGAGAACAACGCCTCCGGCGCGCCACACAACACGGCCCCAGGCCTGCGGCCGGATGCTGGCAATGGCGGAGGGAAGCAGCCACTGCAGTTTGTCTATGTTTTCACCACACACCTCGCTAACACGTAAGCCTCCGTGCTTGGTGTGGGGCGGGTTTCCTCCGGGCATCCCTTTGGTCTGGTTGTTCTGTGGGGTTTGGGAACAGCTTCTCCTTTGCTCCAAGGGGCTCTGGAGTCTCTCTTCCACATTCCCAGTGGGCAATATCTCTCTTTGGCCAGGGCTTTGAGACTGGTAGGTCCCCAGAGGGAGCAAGGTGAGGATGGACCATAGAAATCACTGAATCCTAGAGTTGGAAGGGGCCTCAGGGGTCATCCGGTCCAACCCCCTGGTAAGCGCAAGGCTCTCCAGCTACAGCATCCCCAGAAGCAGGGGGCTACCCAGATCTCCAAAGAAGAAGACCTTGCCACCTCTCCAGGCAATTGGTTCCATTGTCCAGCTGCCCTTACTATCAAAATGTTCCTTCTAATGTTCAATTGAAATCTGCCTCCCTGTAACTTAAAACCTTTAGACCTAGCTCTGTCCTCTGGGGCAGCAGAGAATAAGCCTGCAGCTCTTGATGATTATCCTCCCGATTATCCTTCTGCCCACCCTCCCTAGCCCCCATCCTCAACCAGAATGGCATATTCTTCCCCCCCCCCTTTCCTTGGGAGCTTATTGACCCTCATTCTTCAATCATGGCTGCCACTGTTCAGGGGGTACTAAGCTGAGACCCTTCAGCCTTGACTTCCATGGGAAGTATGGGAGCCAAGTCCAAGAGCCAACTAGAAAAGGCCTCAGTCTATAGACCTTCATGAAGTGGTTTCAGTTCATAGAATCCTAGAGTTGGAAGGGACCCTAAGGGACAATCCAGTCCAACCCCCCTTCTGCCATGCAGGAACTCACAATCAAAGCACCGCAACAGATGGCCAGCCAGCTTCTGTTTAAAAACCTCCAAAGATGGAGACTCCACCATTTTCCATTGAGGCAGCAGCATCTTCCACTATTGAACACCTCTTACTGTCAGTAGGACATGGAGCAATGGATTCAAACTACAGGAAAGGAGATTTCACCTCAACATTAAGTTCCTCCTAATGTTGAAGTGAAATCTCTTTTCCTGTAGCTTGAATCCATTGCTCTATGTCCTATTCTCTGGAACAGTGGAAAATAAGCTTGCTCCATCCTCAATGTGACATCCCTTCAAATATTTAAACACATCACCTTTTAACCTTCTCTTCTCCAGGCTTCCTAAGGCTTGGGGTTTCCAGACCTTTCCCCATTTGGGCTGCCCTCCTCTAGACCAATGATTTCTCTCTCCACAGGGCTGCAGAGGCTGTCCTCCAGGGCCGAGCAGACTCCATTCTGGGCTATCACCAACAGCATGTGCCCCGGGCGAAGCTCGATCAGGTAAGAGTGGCTGCTGCGGTGCAGAGTAGAGGTTGGCTCCTATTCTGTTGAGCTGCTAAGATGGAGGGGTGGGCATTGTACAGATTTTGGATTGGAGCTCCCAGCAGCTCCCTAATCCAGGATAGCCAGTGGTGAGAAATGCTGGGGACTGCAGTGTAGCAACACTGGGAGGGGGAGATGCGCGGTTCCCACCCTGCCATGGACATTTGGGGCTGGTAGAGGCCATGCTTGGCTGCGCTTCCCAGGGAGGATGCTGCTTTGTTGGTTAGATCCCCACACTGATGCCGATCCTCCTTCTTCCCAGCAGGCCCCCCTCCCAAAGGTCCAGGCCCCCCCGGAGCCGTTGCCCATCAATCCGTCTCCCGCCAGCACCCCACACGCTCCGTCCGCCATGCCGCCCAGCAGCCAGGCCCAGGGGCCTCCACCTGCTCCAGGGACACCTTCCCAGGCCACGGCACCCCCACCCCTGCAAGGACTGGGCCAGGGGCCCCTCTCGGCTCCCGGTGCCCTCCCCCAGGATGGTCCTTCTGAAGACACCCGTCGAGACCTGACGCCCAACTCTGTGGGGAACGGCAGCAGCGGCAGCACGGCCCCTGGGGGCACTCACCCCAACACGCCCACCGCCCCCAGCGCCTTGCCTTCCAGTGGGGCAGATGGTCTGCTGGGGGAAGGGCCCAACCCAGGGACCCCCTCCACAGGCAATGGACCCCGCAGCGCCCTCAACACCGAGGGTCTCTCCAAGGAGCAGCTGGAGCACCGGGAGCGGTCCCTGCAGACCCTGAGGGACATTGAGCGCTTGCTCTTGCGCAGCAGCGGCGGTGGCGGCGAAGGGGAGCCCTTCCTCAAGGGGGAGCCAGGGGGTGGCGATGGGGGGCCCCTTCCCTCCCAGGGGGGGCCTCCCCTACAGCCCTCCCAGGTCCCCCCTCCCCCACCCCCACCCCCCGGGACGGGCTTGAAGAAGTACGAGGAGCCACTGCAGTCCATGATCTCACAGACCCAGAGCCTGGGGGGGCCTGGCCTAGAGCCAGAGGGTCCGGTGCCCCCTGGGATGGACATGGGGCAGCAGATGAACATGATGATGCAGCGGCTGGGCCAGGACAGTCTGACACCTGAGCAGGTGGCCTGGCGCAAGCTGCAGGAGGAGTACTACGAGGAGAAGCGCCGAAAGGAGGAGCAGGTGGGCATGCACGGAGGGCGGCCCCTCCAGGACATGATGCTGCCCCAGCCCATGGGGGGCATGATGCTCCGGGGGCCCCCGCCCCCCTACCATAGCAAGCCTGGCGAGCAGTGGCTCCTGCGTGGAGTCCCCGTCGAGATGCAGGAGCAGCTCCAGCTGCGGCCTCCCTTTGCCGGGCCACGGTTTTCTGGCGGCCAGATGCAGAGGGGCTTCGGAGGGATGCAGAACATGCCCCTGGAGTCATTGGGCCCCATGGGCCCCATGCAGCGACCAGTGAGGCCCGGCATGCCCTGGAGTGAGGAGATGCCGCCCATGGCGGGGCCGGGCAACTTTGGCCCCGGGAACCTGCCGTACCCACCGCCAGGGCAAGGTGAGGCTGAGCGCTTTCTGACGCCGCGTGCAAGAGAGGAGATGCTGCGGCACCAGCTGCTGGAGAAGCGCCCGGGGGGCATGCAGCGGCCCTTGAGCATGGAGATGGAGCGCATGATGCAGACGCACCGGCAGGTGGAGCCAGCCATGTTTGCTGGGGATGGGCTGGCCATGGAGTTTGGGGGGTCGCGGGCCATGCTGAGCCCACCCCTGCGGGAGATGGAGCCGGGCTTGGGACCCCCAGGCAACGTCAACATGAACATGAACGTCAACATGAACATGAACATGAACTTAAACGTGCAGATGACCCCTCAGCAACAGCAGCAGCTCCTGATGTCCCAGAAGATGCGCGGGCCAGAGATGATGCCCTCTGAGGAGATGGCCCGAGTGCGTGCCCCAAATGGCACCGGAGCCATGATGGGGGGGCCCCAGAAAATGATGATGGGCTCCCCATTCTCCGGCCAAGGAGGGCAGCCCCAGCCTCAGCCGCCACCAGCTCAGCCACCTCAAGGCTTTCCTGGCATGCAAGGCCCCTACCCTGCCGTGCCACAGGAGATGGGTGGCACGCCGGACATGTTTGGCCCAGAACCTGGCAGCATGGGGAGCACCACGCGGCTGAGCCACATCCCCCTGCCCCCTGCCACCAGTGCCCCGTCCACAAACATGCACCCGGCCCCTGTGAGGGGTCTGGGCCGCCGCCCTTCCGACCTGGCCCTCAACATGGGACAAATGAACTCCCCCGGCATGGGCCGCCTCAAGTCCCCCACCCTCAGCCAGGTCCACTCCCCACTGGGCACGTCCCCTTCCGCCAGCCTCAAGTCCCCACAGACGCCCTCTGCCATGGTCAACCTGCCGGCCGCCAGCACCACCAGCGCCCCTCTCAAGTCGCCACAGGTCCTCAGCTCCGTGCTTAACGTCCGCTCCCCAACCAGCTCTCCGAGCCACCTCAAATCCCCGTCCATGGCGGTCTCATCTCCAGGGTGGGCACCGTCGCCCAAAAATGCCCTTTCCAGCCCTGGCATCGGGCAAAGCAAGCCAACTCTTGGGATGAGCAACTCTGCACCCCTGGGCAGCATTGAGCAAGGTAATGGGCGCATGGGCATGGGCATGGGCATGGGAAGTCCTATGCATGCCATCCCAGGGTGGGTTCAAATATTCTGTCTTCACAAAAGAGTGAGGCGTTCTTGCACCAAAGTTTGACTGGTTTATTTGTATTGGGTTTTTTAAAGAGAGAACTTCACTCTTATTCTCCTCACAGTGAATTGGTGCTTTTCATCAGCCTGTGGCATTGTACAACAAAATACGTATATGTTGTATGAATAAACCAAGGTGTGTGCAAGGGGCAGATTGGTATTTTGGAGGTGAAGTACTGTAAATATGGCTCATTAAGGGAAGCTCTGGATGAAGTGGTTGCCTTGTTGGTAGTTAGTTAAAGGTCGTAATTTCTCTCAAGCTTTGAGATCCAGCTGCTGGCCTCTGAGGTGCTTTAATCCCAAAAAGCAATCGTTTTTATTCCAAATGTTTCTAAAGTATATTCTTGGAGAAATTTGAATTTAAAGTGCAACTGAGGAGAGAGAATTATGCAGCCCACAAGGGAGTCCAGTGTGGACCTTAGCCCTCACCAACACTTTCCCAGATGCCACTCCCCATAACCCATGCCTTTAAAAACGAACATTTCTGGCTAAACAATGCATGGTTATGTGGTGAATTACCATTTTGATAACCTCCCACTCTGAAACACCAGGAAAATGGTTCCAAAAGTCTTCCAAAAGAAGAGAGCAGAACATCACTGCCTGTTTGAGAAAATGGCCTTCCAAACCTATGTATCTCCTGCCTCCCCCCTGCTCCATTTACATCAGCCCCCCTTTTCCTGGGCAATCTTCTTGCCTTGGGTGGGAGCATATGGGGGGACACCCAATGCAGCCTGTTCCCCGCTGCTGAATCCGGACTTGCCTGCCAGCGGCAGCTTCCTGGCATGTCATGTTGTGCCGTGCGTCCCTGTTGGGGGTCCTGGGCCTTGGAGGGGCTGCTGGCTGAATTCTTCCTCCGTTGGTGATGGAGACCCCTCTGCTGTTGTCTCTCCCGCTGCAGGTTCGGTGCCTCCTGGGCCCAGGAGCAGCTCCTCTGCCCCGCCGAGCAACACCTCTGGCCCCCTCAACCCCAACCTGCCTTTTCCTTCTTCTCCAGATCCACCCCCCTCCCAGAATCCCCTGTCACTTATGATGTCCCAGATGTCCAAGTACGCCATGCCCAGTTCCACCCCGCTCTACCACAACGCCATCAAGACCATTGCCACCTCGGATGACGAACTGCTTCCTGACCGGCCCATGCTTCCGCCCGGTGCCATGTCTGGTGGGTATCCAGGGGGGCAAGGCGGGGGGCAGAACTGGCAGCACACCTGGGCTGCTCCCTGGATCCCTGGAGAAGGGCTTGGCTGCACCGTATGCGCTGAGGTCCTTAATTAATTCTCTTGTGGCCTGACCTGCGAGAAGGAGGTGGGCTTGGTACCCCTCATAGAAGGTGCTCAGCTATAATCGGTGGGTGAGAGGGTGGGTGTGACAGAGGGAACCGCTTCTCTCCTCCCCACCCCCCATAAAAGGGGCTCCCAAAATATGAGATCTCTCTGGGGCCAGAGCCGGTTCCTGCCAGCCCCCAGGGCATCACCCCTTTCATTGCCCCAGATGACATGATTTATCTCCTATGGGCCACTTGCCCTGAGTCCCCATTATTTTGGGAAAGGTGGGGTAGAAAGGAATAAAACTATTAATATTTGGGGCATTGGAAGGGAGGCACTAGTGTGGGGAGACTTCTCCTAAAGTTGCTCCAGCCATAGGACTGGTGGCATTGGGGCTTATAAGGTTGGTGGTCTCTCCTGCCCTCCTCCCAGCCCCAACCCAGGGACTAATGGCTCTCTTCTTTCCTACTGCAGGCATGAACTCTGTGGGGCCGCCCCCTGCCCAAAGCCCCATGGGCATGAACCTCCCAGGACAGCAGCCGCTCTCACACGAGCCCCCGGCGCCCACCATGTCCTCGCCGAGCCCACTGGGTGCCAACATGCCCATGCATGGCAACGCAGCCCCCCAGAACCCCATGATGCTACCCTCGGGGCCCCAGGAGCCCCTTGGCCAGCAGTGTGGCCCTTCTGGCCAGATGGTGTTCCCACCACGCCTCCAGCAGCCCCCCAGCAATGGCGGCAACGGCATGCCTATGGCCCCTGGGGGAGGAGGAGGAGGAGGGCCGGGGCTGCAGCAGCACTATCCGCCTGGTTTGGGGCTTCCTCCGGAGGAGTTGCCCCCTCAGCAGCCAGGACAGATGCCCCCTCAGCAGCAACAACAGCAGCAGCAGCAGCAGCAGCGCATGGCTGGGAGGCTGGCCGAGCCCTACCCGTCTGTGCTTCCCGGCGTGGCCTCGGTGCTCAACGACCCCGAGCTGAGCGACGTGATCCGCCCCACGCCGACCGGCATCCCCGAGTTCGACCTCTCGCGCATCATCCCTTCGGAGAAGCCCAGCAGCACCCTGCAGTACTTCCCCAAGGGGGAGGGCCAGGGGGTCTCCAAGGCGCAGCCCCCCTCCAACCTGCACCTCATGAACCTGCAGAACATGATGGCGGAGCAGGCTCCGGCCCGGCCCGGCCCCCAGGGCATGCAGCGCGGCATGGCCATGTGCCACCCAGGACAAGTGCCCATGCTGGGCAGGACAGGCCTGGCGCCCCAGCAAGCCATGATGGGCAACAGCATGCACCAGGCCATGATGCTGCCCCAGCAGAACCTCCTGGCCCAGCAGAACTTCCTGCTCATGCAGGCCAAGCAGCGCAGCATGTCTGTCTCGGGGGAGATGTATGCGCAGCCCGGGCACATGATCTCCCCACAGGGCTCCCTCATGGGCCCCCCGCCCCAGCAGAACCTCATGATCTCCCACCCCATGCGCCAGCGCAGCGTCTCCCTGGATGGCCAGATGAGCTATGGCCCGGGGGCCGGCAGCATGGCCAACCTGCCCTTCTGAGGGGATGCCGCCATGGCTGCTGTGCTCTGGTGCTGCCCTTGCTGGCGCCGCTGGGATGCGGAGGGGACCCTTTTGTCGCAGGAGTGATGCCAGCTCCCATCTCTGCCCTGGCACAGAGTTTGGTTTGAATCTTTCCTCTGAGTGTGAATTTCTTTCTTCTCCTCTCCTCTTTTCTCTCTCTCTCTCTCTCCTTTTTTTAAAAAAGCAAATGCAACCAAAATGTGCAAGAGGGTTTGGAACAGCTGTAAATAGGTTAGGGGGAAGCCATAGCAAAGATTTGCTGGCTTGGATTTGTTTGTATTTCTGTGTTTTAATAGAAGCCTCAAAAACCTGTTTTTGGAAGAAGCAAACAAGATACACAACCCACTGAGAAAGTCTGGCTCCGTGTGGCCAGGGTCTCCCTGGGCTGGAGGGCCTGGCTGCCCCTGTCTGGGCCCTGGGTGCCCCTGTCTCAGAGGCCCCAATCTCTCTGTGCGACAGGTTGGTGGCCCCATAGGCAGAACGCTCCCCACCTGCTCCCCGTCTCCAGCCTCCAAGGCCAGCCATTTGGTGCAGAGATGGTCGCCCTTTGACCATACGGTTTTGGCCCCATGAAGCAGTTTTGCTCATGAAGGGTCACCATCGGCTTAGGCAGGAGTACACACACATGGATCTGTCATGGTTGGACTCCTGTTGGTGATGTACGCCTACATAACTGGCGGGTATGTGTGCTTATGTCTTGTTTTGAATGTGAGCCTTGAACCAGGGGTTGGTGGGGGTGGGGATCACACACCTTTCACAATGGAAGTCACCGTTTATTTCTTCTCCATACAAAAATTCCACTCATGGATCCCAGCAATATGTTGCTGCACCAGTTTACAGGCTGGGGAGAGTAGGAGAGGCAGGGGCCTGAGATGGCAAAGACGGGACCTGTCTCAGCTGCGAGGGACAGAGGAATGAGGACGCCCTCCCAGATGGGAAGGACCTTGTTTCTCTTCCCCTTGGCTTCAAAATGGGGTGCTTCATCCCTTGAGTTGCCTCCGTTCCTTCCCCGGCTCTCCATAAACCTCTGCAGCAGTGCCTCCCTTGGGGCATAAGGGAGAAAGAGGGCAGAACTGCATATGCAAAGCATTATGCTCCGCACATGCAATGCGGGATTGTGGCCCATATATTTTTAAAAAGCAAGCAGATTTTTCCAGGATGTTGGTTCTCCACCTTCATTAGGAACAGGGTGGCTTTGCATTTCCTTTTCTCCCTCATGTATTTCATTAGTATTTGGGACTTAGCTGCCCTTTTAAACACACCTTCACTATCAGGACAGGGAGTGAGACATGTTCTTTCTCTTCCTGCAAGTGGCACCGATTCCCACCTTGCATCCCTTGGTTGCAAGTTATCTCTTGCAATCACCCCACTCCACTATCTCCTCCTCCTCCTCCTCTTCCTCCTCATAGTTGTAAGAGGCAAGAATAGCAGCATCCTTGTTGCCCCTTCCTTCTGCCATCCTCTTTCTCTCTCAGAGGAAGTGCAGCCAACCCCTGGTCCAAAGGCAGCCTTGCATTGTCTTGTTTTGACTTTGCACAAGTTGGTTCCTTTTAGGAACAAACCAAGTAAAAATATGGAGACTGAAGCTGGCTTTGCCAGAACTATCAATCTCAGCCTTTGGATGGTGATGGTGGGAGAATCCTATCTGACCTTTTGGACAGTTTTGGGTTGAATTGTTTGCAATATAGAAAAATGTATACCTTATATGACTAAGAAGCAAAGTTATGAGAAGGTTCTAGGCATCCAGACTAAGGGGGCACCCCTTATACTTCTGAGTGCCTAGGGAAAGGGTTCAGCACTCCTTAGGGGTAGGAGACACCTGTCCCCCCCCTCCATTCCCAAACCCTTCAGGACAGAGCCGCAAGCCCCCTCCTGCAACAGGCAGCCCCTGCTCCTGCTCTTGCTTTGTGCTTGAGCCTTTAACTGGGGCACGGGGCAGTTTCACAAGGACACCATCACTAGCTGCTGAATTTTCCAGACTCTGTTGTGTCTGCTAATAAAAGCTGCAAGGGCTGGCTGCCCCTGCTTGAAACCCTTGCCTGTTGAGGCTGCCCAAACCTGGCAAGTCCAAGGGGCGAGGAGGTGTTTGGGGTGGCCTGTGGGGCTGGAAGGGAGTAGGTCACTTGCCCCCAAAGTCAAAGAGGAGTAGCATCAGGTTTGGCAGGGCTTGCCCTGGGGAGACTGGCTATTCCTGGCAGTCCAGCAGCAGCAGCTTCTTCCGATCTGTGTCTTCTTCATCAGCCAAAGGGTGGCCCATTGGCTTCAGCTGGCCAGGCAGACATTGGCCCAGTGCCTCTCTTCTCCTTTCCTCTTCCTTCGCCTTGCGCTGTGAACGCTGTCCGTCTCGTGTCTCTTGTGCTTTCTTGCTCGGCTCTCTGGCTTGAGTGGTGTCTGCTGAAGTCCGCCTGATCCTCCTCCTCCTCCTCCTCCTCCTCCTCCTCCTCCTCCTCCTCCTCCTCCTCCTCCTCCTCCTCCTCGCTTTCTTCTTCTTCTTCCTCCTCCTCCTCTTGTCTCTTCTGGCCACGACTGTGCTCTTGTCCTGCTCCCAACAAACTGGCGTGATCGAATTTTGGGTTGTCTTCTCCAGCACAGCAGATGTGTTTGTGCCCAGGCAAATGGGACTGCCCCACTCTCTTGTCATCATCCCATGGAGGGGATAGGGAAGACCCTCCCCTTGCCACTCATGCATTTTGTACCATTCTATAAATATATATATATATAAATATAAATATATAAATACAATATGTGAAGACATCTTATTGGTTTTTATTTTGAAATGATTTCTAGGCTTGTTTTTGGGTATCTTGTGCTGCCTGTAACGTATTGATTGACCTGTTTTATAGGTGCCTTTTTATTAAAAAGAGACATTTCAAAACACGCCTGCCCAGTGCCTTTTTGGGATCCTCTTTGGCCGTGTGCTGGAGAGACCTGGATTCCCGCTGGGCCTCTGGGACACCTGCTCCAGGCTTGGGACTCCAGAGTGTCCTGGCCATAAAGTGGACATGCTCTGCGGACGGTGAGTCTCCAGCCCTTCGCCCTGGAAGCCCTGCTCCTTTGCCCTAGGCCTGCAAGGGGAGGCTGTGCTTGCTCTGTGCGGAGGGAAGGGAACCCTGCGCATGCTCAGAGGTTCATTCTCGGGCTCCAAATGCTTCCTGAGGCTCCACCCTTAGATAAAGCAGTTTAATCCTACTATTCCCTTTGGATCCCCTTCCTGGCGTTGAGAGGGCAGGTGGCAACCCCCCTTTTGCTGAGCCGTGTGCGCAGCTTTCTCCCATCCTCATGGAAAGGGGTGCAATTGGAGTGGGAGGGGGCACCCTCTCTGGGGAGCTGCCTGTGCCAACTATGGCTGGCAAAAGGGGGCAGGGAGCCCGGATGACCCACACCTCGTGCCACAGGGGCTTTGGCTCATCTTGCACTTGTACTGTAGCTCCCAGCACACCTCATCACTAGCAAGTCCTGATGGAGCTTGCAATCCAAAAATTATCTGGAGAAGGGCCCCACAGTTCCCTCTGTGGATGCTCGCTGTGTTCTTTTTGGGAAGGGTCACTTCGGTTTAGTCCACTGGCTTTGTGGAAGGGGGGCACGTCTCTTCCTCTCACTACCCACCTCCCTCCCTGGGCTTTCTGTGTCACCTGTGTCCAAGGTGAGGAAGAGAAGGGGCCTCCGCCTCTGGAGCCCCCCCCCCCCTGCTGTACCTTTCTTTATATTTGCTTCTCCATCTTGGCCCTCCCTGCTTTTCCTTCGCAAATAGAATAGCACAGGAGAGAATGGAGTACAAAAGCTCTCTGTTTAGTGCAGTCTCCCCAGAGGAGGTCTGAAGGAAGAGCACAGTGATGCCAAGAAGGGAGTGTTGCCCCTAAGCGCCTTCACTGCCCCAGGTCCATCTCTGTACTGTCCAGGCCCTAAACAAAAGTGGCTTCCTTAGCAAGTGTGTAACAGGAGCCAGCATTGCAGAGGGACTATCGACTCTGGAGACCAGGTTTTGATTCAGCCATGGAAATACACTAGGTGACCTTGGACGAGTCACATAGTCTCAGCCCCAGAAAACCCCATCCCCATAATTTGGAGGCCACTTGGAAGGAACTGGGCCAGTATGGCGTAGTGATTTGAGCATTGGACTATGACTCTGGAGACCAGGGTTCAAATCCCCACTCAGCCATGGAAACCTTGGGCAAGTCAGCCTCAGAGGATGGCAATGGCAAACCCCGTTAAAAGAAGGTCCATGGTAGGGTCACCATAAGTCAGAAACGACTTAAAGGCACACAACAGCAACAGAAGCTGCAGAATAGGAGGAGCTCAACCTGTTGAATGTCTTCCTAATAGTCCACTCATAATGCCAGCAAAGGAGCAGGAGGCAATTGTAATCTCAACATTAGGAAGGACTTCCTGAAAGTAAGAGCTGTTTGACAGTGGAAGAGACTTCCTTGGAGATTGTGGTGGGGTCTCCTCCTTTGGAGGTTTTTAAACAGAGGCTTGGATGGCACAAAGGGGTCAGAATGGATGGCCTTGGGGGGTCTCTTCCATAGAGTTTATGATTCTATGGTTCTGTGAATCCTGTTGACTGTCCCAGAGATACGGAGAGTGGAGGGAGGCCAGTTTGGGGCTCCTGGACCAGAGATGCAAAACAGCGGCCCTTTGCTGGGCCAGTGATGTAGGCCTTCAGAAAAAGCAGAACTGGGAAGGAAATGTTCTGGTTTAAACAAGGTAATCTCAATTATCACATTCAGGTGAAATGTTATCCATTCAAACACACCCAAAGCTTTGTTTTGTTTTATTTTATTTTATTGGAATAATTGAAATAATGTAAAGAGCATAGCATATGTCCTTCTATTTAACAACAGCAGCAACAACAAAAAGATTACACATGAAAGAACACTCTTTTTGAAAAAGGTGACATACCCGAAGAGCGCTTTACCTGGCATATTTTATATCAGCAGCTTAACGTTTGACTTCTGTGCTACTTATTGCTTTTTAAGCTAAGAAAAAGCTGATTCAGTGCAACTGGTTTAACATCCTGTTTCACAAAAGGCTGGATGTGAATCTGGAGGCGCACTTATGACTGACTGAAAAGCAAGAGATTTTGCAAAACAGAAACAAGCTTAGCTGTGCATTTATCTCTTTCTCTGAGCATCGGGGGAACTTGTCTTCTTGGAAGAATGACTAGATGTTTGTCTCCTGTATTTAACTCATCAGGCTGAATGCGTGACTGAAGTACAGCAGCCCAGAGAACTAGGAATAAATGCAGATATATGGTGTGGAAAATTTTCCATGGAAAAAGATAGCATCAGAAAATTCTCCAAAAGAGTTCTTAGTCTCCAAGCATGCCACTTGCCTTTAGAGATGTAAATAGTTGCTCATTTTGTTCTTATGTACACAAACAAAAAGTTTAAAAAAACATTTCCTCACTCAGCAACATTATGAGTTTTTTTTTTCCCTTTTTGCAACAATTGTTCACATTTAAGGACCATTCTGTGTAGAAAGCATTGCATTTTGCACAAAGTAGCCTGTTTCCTGTGCAAAACTTGTCTTTTTGTGCAAAATAAAAAAAATGTGCACAAACATTTTTTTTATTTTTTGCAAAAACCCAGGATGTTCTGAAATGCAAAATATCTAATTGAGGCTGAGCATTTTCTTGCTGGGGGGCACTTCAGTGTGTCAAGACCCCCTTTCTTGTTGAGGAAAAGAAAAACTGCTGCTAACCTTTACCTCCCTACTATCTTGAGGCTTTGGATGTTTGAGGAGAAGGCGACAGAACAGGTGCAAACTAGCCCTGGGACCACTTGGTCAAGCTGCATTTAAATGGACTGCTATAACATGACCCTCAGCCTCCTCCTGCTGTTCTTCAGGGTTTTTCTTTTGGGGGGGGGCTTTGCTGTCTCTCTATGTCCATTTTGCTCTCTCTTGCTTGTTTAAAAGGGACCTTGCTGGTGGACATATGGGAACTTTCCAGCCGGAAAGCCTCTGGCTCAGGAAGGTGGCGCAGTCTTCCTTGCTGGAGGGGAGGCATTTAAAAAGAGCTTGGATGCCAACCTCTCTCAGGTAGGCTTTAACTCTGTATATTTTCTGCCCCTTTGACAGGAGGTTGGACTAGTGGTCCCTGTTGGCCCCTTCTATGTTTCTTCTAAGATCCTGGACCCAGGAAAGAAGCTGGGCAGGAGCCACCCCTCCCAGGCCTTTCCGAATCCCATTAATTGAAATGGGTTGAGGCTGCCAGGGGTCCTTGCCCTCACTTTGCAAAAGGGCCTGGTGCTCTTCATCTTGAACTCGGTCCCCGGAGCTACTCTTGCACAAGGACTGCGGCCAGGCAAGAATAAGGTAAACGTTAATGAGGAGTGACACACGCAACTACTCTTTTAAGAGAGAAACCCTGGAATTTACGTATTCAATTTACACAAGTAAATGAGATATGTGCATATGCAGCTACAGAGACACCAAATTTAAACCTTGGACTGAAAAATTTTGCAAATGAGTTTTCCAAAGTTCAAGATTATTGCCAAGTAGATAGAGGTAGAAAGATTTGAAGCCAAAGTAGTTGAACCTCTGAAATGTTACGGGACAATCATAAAACTTAAAAGATGGGAGACGAGTCATCTCCCTCCTTTCCTCTCCCTTCTTGCCAAGTCAACTGGGTGCAAACAACTTTGAACTCTGAACTCCATTTGCAGCAATGGAAGTATGTTGAGGATGAAGGGCAAAGTGGGAGATGGGAAAAGAAACAGAGCATTTTAAAAGCATGAGCAAAACATGGGGCAGAAGAATAACCCAGACTGTGCCCACCAAGTCGGACAGTTGGAGAGTCTTGTTCTAGGAGGTCCTGAGGCTGCCCAGGGCAGAGAGGCAAGAGGGCAAGGAGAGAGAGGGGCAGGTTCCAGTTGTATTGCTGTTGGCGATTCTCCAGGCCTCTGTGGCTAAGATAAAGGCACCGCACCGAGAGAGTAAGGACGCTGTTGGCCATGAGCAAAAGCAGGGTCCTAAGCCACTTGTAAGCACAGATTGCTGAGCCGGTGTAGCAGGAATATCGCCCCCCCCCCCCCCCCAAGAAACTGGAGACTGTGAGCATAGGCAGTCTCTGGCTCTCAGGAAGATGGCATCTGGCTCCTTCAGTCTGGCCTAAGCAGAGTCCTGGGCTTCCTCTCGGACCCATTGGCCAGTGGCTACTTGGGGAGAAGCCGAGGAGGGACCAGGCGAGCCTGAAGACGGGGCCAAGAGATTCATGGCGCAGGGCGAGGCGGGGTGCCGGCTGATAGATACGGTGGTCTCTGTGGTGCTCTCTGTCCCCCGCGAGCCAAGGATTCCCTGCAAGGCATTTTGGCTCAGGCAGCCCAGATCATACAGAACCCGGCAAGCGTCGTGGCGGTATCTGACGCCCACAAAAGCATAGAGAATGGGGTTGAGGCAGCAGTGGCTGAAGCCCATCAACTCGGTCACCACAATGGCCGTGCCCAGCCCCTGGCTTTGCTTGCACATTCTAGCTTCCAGCTTGGTGAGCGTGTCCCAGAAGATGACCACATGGAAGGGAGTCCAGCAGAGCAGGAAGACGCAGGTGACCAAAATGGCCACTTTGACGGCCTTCTGCCGCTGCAGGCGCTGGGACCGGCAGAGGGCCCTCACGATGGCCGCGTAGCAAAAGCACATGACCACCGAGGGCAGGAAGAAGCCCACAATGTGGTAGAGGAAGCGTGTGGCCAGCCACGAATTGATGCCATGATCCCCATACTTCTTGAAGTAGCAGACAGTGAGGTTGCTGCTCTCTGCCCAGACCTCCGTGAAGAGCAGGTCAGGCATGGTGAGGAGGAAGGAGAGGATCCACACCGCCAGGCACGTCGCGTGGACGGAGAGGGCCCGCTGCTTCTGGAAGGTCCGCAGCGCGTGGACCACGGCCAGGTAGCGGTCCACGCTGATGCAGCTCAGCAAGAGGCTGCTGCTGTAGAAGTTGATCCTGTTGGTGGCGCTGAGGACTTTGCAAAGGAAGGTGCCGAAGACCCAGCCGGCCAGGCTCTCCGCAACCCCAAAGGGGAAGGTGAGCAGGAGGAGGAGGTTGGCCAGAGCCAAGTGGAGGAGGAAGATCTCCGTGGACGTCCGGGCACGACGGTAGCACCACAGGATCACTATCACCAGGAGGTTGCCCAGGCCTCCCAGCAAGAAGATCAGCAGGTAGACAGCCGGCACCAGGAACTTGCTGGAATGGTCTTCAGGGCTGCCCTCCGTTTCCTCGCAAAGGTAGTTATAGTCACTGTCATTCCACTCACTGTCTGACTCGCTGTAGTTGTAAGCCTGTGGAAGAAGGAAAAAGAAAGAGAGAGAGAGATGGGAGGAATGTACAAATGGGATCAACCCCAAGGCAATGTCGCTGTGTGCGGAGCTCCTTTTCCTGTGCTCCGGCCACTGCACTGCAGCCACTGCCCCATTGTCTGCCCCATTCTGTGCTCATTGGTACCCAACCACAGCTACATGGAAGTCATCATGTTCTCCATCGCCGTCTGTCCATGGGCACTCTCCCATCTATCCCATGGGGCATTTAACACAGCTTCTCATTTGAACTGCAAAAGGACTGACCAAAACCATCAGAGAGAGAGAGAGAGAGCTGCCTTTAAAAAATAATCTATGTGGTTTTTCCCCAGCCTCTCCGCTCCATCCCCACCCCCCAGAAAATGACTTAAGCTCCAGCATTTTTAACCTCTGTATCTTCTTTCCAGGGCACCGCTTCTCCCATTTTTCCTCCCGGCTGGTTTTCAGGTTTCACAGCCTTCCACGGCTGCTGCGTTTACACAGAAAGAAAGGAGGGCTCTGTGGGCTTCTCTTGGTGAGATGGCACCTAGGTGTGTCTCTGCGTGTGTGTGTGCGGTGGTGGTGGTGGTGGGTTAATTGATATATATATATCAATTAACCCACCACCACCACATACACATACATACCTTTACACAGAGGTATTACACAGTGGGTGGTTTCCTGATACCTTTCCTGCAGGTATGCACAAGTGATGGAGGGGTAGCTATAGCAAAGAAAGCAGCACTCAGAGAGACACAAATCACTGCCAATTTGTAGGCAAACCACACTCCACAACAACATTTTCCTACTTTAACTTCTAAGCTGTCTTAGTCCTGGTTCTGCAGAGTGGGCAGGATATAAATAAAGCAAATAGGAACAACAGGGACAGTAAGAAAGACAACTGGACAGCAACCATGTGTCCTGGAGAGCCTTTGGGAAAGGAAAGTGAAAAAGAGAAACCTCGAAAAGGGCTCTTCTGGGAAGGAAAGGGGAGTCTGTGGGTCTTTCCCAGTTTCTCCATATCCACTAACACCATTATTTTTGGGAGGCTGTTTGTAGTGATCTCTTGGCTCTGCGCTAGCAGGGCTCTTCCAAAGGCTTTTTTGCCTGTGATTTGCTGAGGGGGTTGAAAGGCAGTATTTCTCCAGATTTTAAGTTGTTATTTTTTTAGTCATAACAAAACAGTGCAAGTGCTATTTCACTTGATGCACTGATGCTCTACAAATCTTGTTTAAAATAAAAAATAAAAAGAAAGGAGAAGGAGAAGGAGAAGGGAAAGGAGAAGAGGCCCTGTTTGTCCTGATATGTCTAGGAGAGAAAGAAACAAGCTTGAAGGCGGGAATGAAGTGTTGCCGTTGGTGCTGGGAATTGCTGAGAACAGATGACAGAAAGGTCATTTTGGATTTTAAAAGAGAACACCTGAGAACTACAGCAGCAAACACCATGGCCTTCCTCCTCCTTTGCCCTTTCTGGAGGAGCCCAGGGCTGGATGCCATTGCTTTGGCCTGGGCCTTACTCTGTATGAGAAAAGTTAGTGACACCGCAGACCCAGGTTGGTTGCATTTGGCCAAGCGCAGCCCAGGACTAATCCTGTGAAACTGAAGGATGCCCCTTGTTTGTTCCGCTTGCAATGCCCCAGGGCAATGTGTGGGGTTTGGGGGTTTTTGTTTGGGGTTTTTTTTGCAGTTTTTAACTACACTGAAGTGAAACCTTTGCAATTTGTTTCCCCAAACACCTGATGATTAGCTATATCTGAACAGAGAAACTTTCTCCCCTAAAGGATGTTGTGGTTTTGGCTGAAAAAACTGGGCTGAGACCTTGGGTTGTCCATCTGCTCAGAGAGAGAAAGAAAGAAAGAAAGAAAGAAAGAAAGAAAGCGCTTTGGCTTGTACAGAAAGGAATGTCCACATCCTTTTTGAATTTTAGTGCCCAGAAAGGGACACAGGATTATTCCAGGTGGGGCCTGACCAAAGCAGAATACAGTAGCACTATTACTTCCCTTGACCTGGACACTGTGCTTCTATTGATGCAGCCTAGAATCACATTGGCCTTTTTAGCTGCGGCATCACACTGTTGACTCACGTTCAACTCGTGGTCTACTAGGACTCCTAGATCCCTTTCACACATATAAGTCTCATTAAGCCAGGTGTCCCCCATCCTATATCTGTGTATTTATTTATTTTTTCTGCCTAAGTGCAGTCCCTTATATTTCTCTGTGTTGAAATTCATTTTGTTAGTTTTGGTCCAGCTTTCTAATCTGTTAAGGTCATTTTGAATTTTGATCCTTTTCTCTGGGGTATTAGCTACTCCTCCTAATTTGGTCCCATCTGCAAATTTGATACACATGCCCTCTATTCCTTCATCCACATCATTGAAAAATATGTTGAAAAGCAAACTGGGCCCAGGACAGACCCCACTGGACACCCCACTGGTCACTTCTCTCCAGGATGAACCAACCACACATCCACCTAACAGTGTGTATACGTGTACATATTGAAATTACCTCCCGTATTTCTCCCCACATGGGTCCTGAGGTGACTAATGGGCCCAAATATCAGCTATTTGTCCTTTCAAAGTATGGTTCAGATCAGGTCCGATGATGTTTCTTAGTGTGCAAATATGCAAACCCTTAATTTCATATTGATCCTGGCTGCAAGGGTCACAATAGTCCTCAGGAACTGTCAGAAAAAGGCTTGGGTTGGGGTTTTGTTTTCTTGGTTTTTCAGAAGCGGGCCTTTCTCAGTTCTCCTTTCACCCCACTATTTTCTCTTCCTGGGGCTGTTGCCAGCAAAGATAGTTTACTGTTCCTTGGCCTTCAAAATCTGAGTGAAGGCAATTTATTAGTCAGCCTGCTACTTTCATGTTTTATTTTTGCCCAGTGTTGTTTGAATATGGATGCACTTAGCATGCAGAAAGTGGATGGCTTTCTTGTCTCGGCCAGAGGCATACCCAGCTGCTCTTTGGCTTTTCAATTTTCCAAATTTCCCCACCCCCATTTTTTTCTCCTTCAGCCCCCAAATTTCTAGCATTGCACTAATTTAAAGCTTCCGCTGAACATTTAGAGGTGAGAGTTTAGGCATTCTAACAAAGTGATCAAGCAAATGCAAACGCAACAGGCAGAATTGTTTTCAGCGTGAACAACGTTCAGTTCTCGCTCTTTGCAGTGGTAGAAATTTGGGGGCTGAAGGAAAATTTCATGGAGGGCAGAATTCTTATTTGGGGAGCAAAACTGTCCCCCTCCATAGCCAGACTGGGTGGGACAGCCCTGATTGGCTGGCCCTTGTGTCAGTCACAAAGTCAGCCCCTTCCTCCTCCTCCTCCTCCTCCTCCTCCTCCTCCTCCTCTTTCTCAACACTTTTTACAGCCTTTTTTCCAGTGTTAAAATCTCCAGCTGCAACCTTTGACAGCTGTGGCCAAGGCCAGTCTGTCAAGCCCCTGAAGCAGGGAAATGACCCTTTGGGGTGGGAAGATGGAGTTGGAGTTATGCCCAGGGACCCCCCACTCCACAACCAAATTAAGGGAAAGAAAAGCCCTTCATCTCCACACAAGTATGCCCACACACTCTTGTATGTATGTTTTATTACAGGGAGGGGTTTCTGAATAAAACTAAATTCTGTTAATGTTGTGGGTGTTAAATTCCAAACCACAAAAGCCACCTCTGCTAAGATGGTGGCAACTGACCCTCTGAAAGTGGCTGACCCGCTCATCCCCTGGCTGTGTAAGAAGCTGGACAATGCTGAGCATTTGTCAGTGGATGGTGATCCACCTCGGTCTACAGGTGACCACCACCGTTGACCGTCAGAAAGGGAGACCCTCCCTGCACCTGCCATTCAGTGAAATGGATGGCTCTTGAGACCATGGATGGATTTTGAGACTCCCTCTCTGCCCCGGCAGCTTCCAAATGGCTCATTCATTTCTCATACAAATGGCGACCAATAATGGAGCCGTCCAGAATAAGCTCAGCAAATGGTAACAAGGATTGCAGCACGGGAGGAGGACAAAATGTGCAGGAAAGAAAGAACGGCCATGCGCTTCTGTCCCATCGGTCTGAAACACATGCCCACCCCGGAGCGACTGTCTGTCCAGCAAATGCGCAGCCCCCACAGACTATGGGTGGGAACAGTGTAGCCCTCCAGGTGGCTGTTGAACTGGAACTCCCAGCAGCCCAATGTTGGGGGAGCATGGGACTCTCAGTGGTCTCGGTCGTGGTGTCCCAACTGCACGCTCCCCTTGGAGGCCTGGCTGACCGGCACCAACAGGGGATTCTTGGCTTTTGATTAGAGCCTTTGGGGCAATAATGTAATTCACGTGATTTTAAATTGTTGTAGATGTTAAAATTGTTTTAACTGTTGTCTTGTTTAATATGCTTTTGCATTTTTAAAATTATTTAGTTTTAACCCAGAAGAGTTTTAAACTTTCCATACTGCATTCCCGGCCAGAGATTCCTCCATCAAAGGAAGAAATCTAAACATTTCAATACATGAGTGCCTAAAATAAGAGAAGCCAGGGGTGGAGGAAGAGCGCGCATCTTTCTCCCAGGGGACTGAGGGGTTCTGGTGTCCTGCCTTTGCCGGAAATCTCACAAAACTGTGAAGTACCAGCTAAACCACTTCTGCAGAGAACCCTTTCCTGTTGTACAGAAAGACCAGCATCTTGCCTCCCTCCGTCTCGGGAGAGGTGCCATCTTCTCAGCCCCCTTTGGGACTTTCTCCCTGCTTTGCTCCTGCATTGTGAGCAGTCTTCTCCTGACGTCCATTCCCACATGGATTTAGGGGTGTAGCTCTGGTGACCCCCAGATGAGAATTCTGCCCCCCAAATGCCCCCCATCTCCCTTCGGTCCCCACATTTCTAGAATTGTAGGGAGCAGGACACTGAAGATAGCTCCCACTGAGAACTTTTCTGGCGCTCCCTGGGTCCCTTGGCTGACTGCCTCTTTCCTTGAGATGCCCAAACTGTATGTCTAAAGAAAATTTCATGTGGGGGGCAGAATTCCCATTGAGCGAGGGCAATGTTCCTAATTTGCCCCCACTGTAGCTACTCCCCTCCATGGTCTTCATGCCCCCATGATGGGACCTGAATGGACCTTGGATGGGAGGCTGTCATGAGAGAAGGCCAGGCATCTAGCCCAGAAAAGAGCCCTGCCTGAGACCCTGAGGAGACCCTGGCAATACTGGTCTGGCCCAGTGTACCACAGCTGCAAGGTCACCAATGGCATTTGTGGAAACACCACCCATGTATAAGGAGGCATGTGCATCTGGACCACCAGCTACTGCCAGCTGTGCTGCTATAAATGGCTGCCTTGGCACTTTTTGTTCAGCTGGGCAGGAGGATGCCAGTCCTCAGCATTTTCAAGCCACAAACCCTGACTAGTGGGTTCTGGCTTTCAAGACCAAGGAGTCACTTCCCATTTCAAGGCACTGCCAGTGTGCATTTTGCATTGGCACCAGTACTCCTTAGTGTGACCATAAGCTCTGGGAATGCAGCACCCAGAATCCACCAGCGTGGCCAAGGGGTACTTCAAGGGCTCAGACAGTAGGGACAGAAAGAGGGAGTGGCACTTGAGGCTCAGGTAAGAGTCCGGCTGTCCTTGGCCAAAGCAGAGGGAAGGCTTTTTGGAGCACCAGCAGGTGTTTCCATGGGCCTCCTGATGTCTATTCCTCCCTTTGCCTCTCATCTCTCCCACACACACACACACACATCTTTTAACACATGGGCACACATCTCAGTGTTTTGGCTGGCTTGTGCCTCCTGTTGCACCTTCACCCATTCTGTCTGGCTGAGGCTGGTGCATTGGGAGAAGGCTCTCTGTTCCTTGGAGGCTTGGAGCCATGGCATTTCCAGAGAGTAGGGAAACACTTCAGGAGGTGTCAGGGCAATGGCGCAAGCCCACCCAAATGAGCCCTTGGAGAGTTGCAAGAACCCGGTGTCCATCACCACACTCCACACACACACACACACACACACACAATCCAACGAACTAGAAGCCCTCTACCTGGCGAAACACAGAGTCTTGTGATACCCAAAAGACCCCCGGGTGCTCTTTTGGTCTGCAACGGTTTTTGCTGCAAAGCTAAGGCTGATCCTCTGGAAACATTCCCTCCAAGAGGCTGCCTTTCTAGGACTTAGCCTCCAGCCTTGGGGTTCCTTTCAAGGTGGGGCAATGGGGAATGCTCTGGGCCCTAAGAGACCCCAAGGAGCAGAACCCCAAGAGCTTCCAGAGGGATCTGCCAGTCTAGCAAGAGCGGACTGAAACCTTCCACCTGAACTCTAGAAGGGTCCAGGTTGCCTTTCTCCCTCCCCTCCGTCCTCCCTTCATTGCCTCAGCCAAGGCCAAGGGTGCCCTAAACTTACCCAGTTTGTGAGAGACTCCATGAGGATGCTGTAGTCACCCATGACCTGGAGAGCGTCACTCTGTCTTGAAGGACCGGACCAAGTGAGAGGGGAACCCAGATGAAGACCACGCCTAAGCTCATTTGCCAGGCAAATTCAGCATCCTCAGCACCCCAAGATGATGATGGGGTGTGTGTGTGGGGGGGGGGGTTATTTTAAAGTTATGTAAAAACTCACTTCCTTTTTGTTGCAAAGTACAGCAAAGGTGCTGACTTGACCCAGCATCACTCTCAGTCCCCTGATGTGAATGAAGTCTGTTGTTGTTGTTGTTGTTGTTGCTGTTGTGTGCCGTTTCCCAAAATGTCAGGGTCCTGAGAGGGCACCCACCCACACTTGACTTCCATAGGGGAATCTATTTAGCTCAATAAAAGCAGCGAGAGGGTTTTGAGTAACTTAAACCTGGGACTTTCAGCCTATATTTAACAGTTCCAGAGTGCAAGGTCCAAATGTAGTTTTATTTATACGGTAAAAAGAAGTTCAACATTCACACAAGAGTACAAATGCACATACATGCAAGAGCTAACAATGTAAAAGGTGATATTTGATAGCGATTTGGAAGGCAGGCAATATGTTCCCAGTTTCAGAGGCCAGGCTTTCCAGTTGGAGATGGCTGCGGAGTTGATTGAACCCAGATCACTCGCTACCTCGGCGATATTATTATTATTATTATTATTATTATTATTAAAGTTTATTTCTAAAGCGCTGTCAATGTACACAGCGCTGTACAAAAAGACAATCAAGCATAAAATAGAATAAAAACCTGCCAAAGGCGTACAATCTAAATATAAAACAATAGGTAAAATAATAACAGTTAATTAAAGCAAAAGACAATTACAACAATTAATTAGCAACATCCACTGTCTACCCAAATGACAGAAAAAGTAAATGCATATCAGACAGTGCCTGGGAATGCCTCCCTGAACAAGGTGGTCTTTAACTCGGATTTAAACTCGGAGTGTTTACCTGGTTTCAGGTAAATGGGGATGGCCCAAAGGCGAAAATGTCTTGGGGCAGTTTCTCCGGAATTTGAGTGGATTTTTCCAGGAGGAATGATAGCCAGAGAGGCGGAAATGACCGACAATTAAAGCTAATATCCTAAACAAAGAGATATCATCTTCGGATGGTAAAGCCCTTCGGTTTCCAGCCTTCTGACAAATGCCAAGGGCTTCCCCCACTCCTAAAAATAAAAGGGCCGACTTCACTTTCAAAGGGCAAAGGGCCCATCGTCCTGTGTCTGTCTGTGCTAGCACTTCCAGGCTAAGAGCCTTTACAGACTGCCAGAAATAATGCAGCTTGAGGCCACTTTAACTGCCCTGGCTCAGTGCTAGGGAATCATGGGAACTGTAGTTTAAGAGAAGGTTCAATGCCTCAGAAAAAAATACATTTCCCATGATTCCCTTGCAGTGAGCCAGGACAGTTAAAGTGACCTTAATCTGCATTATTTCTGGCAGTCTGCAAAGGCCCTTATTTGGGGCAGACCACCACCTTGCATTTGGGGCGCCTTCAGTGGCTATGTGACTAGGAATCCCTTTTTAATACTGTACAATGTTAAACTCTTTGTTGCATCTGTTTTAATTTCTGTAAGCCATCCTGAATCCTGGACTGAGGAAAAGGCAGAAAACAGCAGCGGTGATAATGATGATGATGATGATGATGATGATGATGATATACACACAGCCCTGGTCTTTATATATACACCCATGTATGTATGTATATGGCACACAGGAAAACATCCCATTTTTAGGGCCAGCTGGCAAGGCATAGATAGAACAATAGATGGTGAGCATATGATATGGACTTTGGTTGGAGAGACCTAATGCTGCAAAGACAGGGAAAGCAGGGAGGCCATTCGGTGTTTTCTGTTATCTATCTATCTTTCTATTTCTATCTTGCCTTTTCCTGGCTGGTGTGGGAACCAAGGCAGGAACAGAAACAGAAACACCATTTTCTCAGCCCCTTTCCTCTCAATTTCAGGAAGGCCTTTCGAAAGTCAGTAGGTCTTGATCAGGTTCAGCAAGGCTGCATCCACAATGGAGAAATAACCCGGTTTGGCGCCGCTATAAGTGTCCTGGCTCAAGGCAATGGAATTCTGGGAATTGGAGTGTTGGCTCAAGGAGTGGAATTCTGAGAATTGGGAGTGTCCTGGTTCAAAGCTGTGGAATTCTGGGAATTGGGAGTGTCCTGGTTCAAAGCTGTGGAATTCTGGGAATTGGAGTTTGTTGTGGGGCCCAGAGCAGCTCTGCTCTAGGCCCACAACAAACTCCAATTCCCAGAATTCCACAGCCTTGAGCCAGGACACTTAGAGCGGTGCCAAACCGGGTTATTTCTCCAGGGTGGATGCAGCCTGAAAACCTTGTTTTGTGTGGCAGCTGGGAAACCTCACAAAAACACCATTGTGGCTGTGAAGATCCTAAAAAGTCCAGGGCCCCATTCTTGTTGTTGTTGTTGTTGTGGCTTCAGGTCCCTTCTGACTTATGGCAACCTGACCTCAGGGTTTCCCTGCCAAGAAGAAGGGCCTTTAGAGGAGTGGCTTGAGGGAGGGATGGGTTTTGATGGCTCTGGGAGACCAGGGTTCGAATCCCGGCTAGGCCATGGAAACCCCCTGGGTGAGCTTGGGCGGGTCACACTCTCTCAGCCTCCTCCTCCTCCTCCTCCTCCTCCTCCTCCTCCTCAGGAGAAGGCAATAATGGCCGACCTCCTTTGAGGAAACCTTGCCAGGTAAAAGTCAGGAAAGGCTCTGGCTCCGCCCTCCTCGGTGGGCGCATGCGCAACACTGGCTGGGCGCCGGGGGCGTGGCCTGTGGGGGGCGTGGCCCGGACGGAGGAAGGGAGGAAGGAAAGAGCCGCCATCTTGTTGTCGCGTCGCCGCTGCCGCCGCCATCGCCATCGCCAGAGTCCGGAGTAGCAGAGCCTCGAGCGACGACGACGACGACGACGAAGGGCAGCGCAGGGGCGAGGAGGAGGAGGAGGAGGAGGAGGAGAGGCAGCCGGGAGAGGGCCGGCACCCGGAGCGCAGGCAGCCAGTCAGGCAAGGCCGGGGAGCGGCGGCGGCTGAGGCTGAGGCGGCGGCTGAGGCGCTTCCGGGCCTCGGAAGGGAGGGAGGGAGGGAGGGAGCGGGGCCTACGCCTCAGGGAGCGAGGGAGGCCGGACTGGGCCCCTCCAGCCCCCCCCGCCGCCTCTGCCTCGGGAAACGCCGGAGGAGAGGCCGAGGGCCAAGGCGGCCTATGGCCGAAGCCCTCAGGCCGACCGAGAGGACGAGGACGAGGACGAGGAGGAGGCGGCAGCGCCGCGGTGGAGGCCGCCAGGGCCCTCAGGGAGGCAGGCAGGCAGGCAGGCAGGCAGGGAGAACCGCCCGAAACAAAAGCGGAGGAGCGGCCGCTGCCGGGAATGGCCGCAAGAGCTCGGCTGTGGCTGTGGCTGTGGCTGGGGGGGGGCAGGCCCTGTTCCTTGGGAGGGCGCCCCATATTTCCCTCTTGGCCGGCCGCCCCTTCCTCCCCCCACCGAGGGGCAGTTCTCTTTTGGGGGCCTGAGGAGCGGCCCAGGCGCAGCCCTCCCTCCCTCCCCCGGCCTCGAAGCAAGGCCACTGCCCCCCTAATGCCAGCCTCCCCCCAGCCTCCTTTCCTCCTCCTCCTCCTCCTCCTCCTCCTCAGAGCGCTCCCCTGGTTGCAGCTGGCCTGCAGCTCCCATCATCCCCAGGCGGCACGGCCGAGGAGGAGGAGGAGGAGGAGGAGGGCGGGGGCAGATGGGCCTTGGAGTCCAGGAGCCTCTCCAAGGGCCGCCCCATCGCGGGTGGAAGGCCTTCCCTTCCCAGGGGCCTCTTGGCCCGTGAAGTTCTGGGTTTCTTGGGAGCGGAGCGGAGCAGAGCAGAGCAGAGCAGAGGAGCTCCTCCGAGTTGCCTCCCAGGAGACCAGCAAGAGACCGGCCAGAGGCGGCTGGCTTCCAGTCCTCCCACAGCAGCCCAGTTCCAGCAACAGGAGCAGCCTCCCGGGCTGGCCCTCCTTTTCTTCTGGTGCCCTTCATCTTCTGTTGATACCCTCCTCAAAACATTTATGCTGTCCTATACAGTGTCATATATTATTATATTATAAACATATTGATGCGTTAAATATGCTAGTATTCACCTGTTGTCAGTGGATAATACTTTATGCTACTGGAAAAGTGGTGAATAATAATAATAATAATCTGAAGGACCCTCAGGCATCTAATGTGTGTTCCTTTGAACAGATGTTGGTTGTTCAACCTACTGCAAATGCTAATGGCGCTGTCTTGTCTTTTTTCAGATTGAAGTGAGTGATTCTGGATAGAACTCAAGTTTGTTAGAAGACTTTTAAAAGAGTTGTTCCACAGTGCATCAGTGCAAGTGACTGCTTTACTCTTGAGTGACTTTACAGGTGCTTGCCTGCGTTGCAATAAAAGACTCATAATATTGAGCAGGACCTTATTTATCTCTTCATCTTGGAGAGTCTAATAAACTGTTACAGTTTCTGTACTCACAAAGTTTTGAAGTTGAAAAAGACACCTTTACAAATCAAAACATGAGTACTGCCAGAACAGAGAACCCTGTTATAATGGGTCTCACCAGTCAGAATGGACAGCTGAGGGGCCCAGTGAAACCCAGTGGTGGTCCAGGAGGCGGAGGAACACAGGCTCAGCAACAGATAAACCAGTTGAAACATCCCAACACAATCAACAACGGCACTCAGCAGCAAGCACAGAGCATGGCCTCCACTATCAAGTAAGTATATGTCTGGAAACTCAGTAGCCATAGCGGCACTCTTGGAGCCCTGATTGTTTGGACTGGAACACTTGTCCTCTTAGTTGGGCTTTGTTTATCGGACATTTGACGCCAAACCTTATTTTCAACTCTTCCTCTTCTTAATATCCCTTCATGTTCATTATTTTAACCATTAGTTCTGTGTGTTCCTTGTTTTCTGGTGCTCTGTAGTGCCATTAATATACATGGTGCCTTAGAATCACACATATCATCAAAAGACAGCGATTTGCCCTGAGGAGAGTATGATTTAATTTGGCAATGGGGACCATATAACAGCAGCAAGAATACTAAATAATACAGAGCTGTAGAAGAAATCCAAAGTTGAGATGATTTGCAGGGCCACTCCTGAGAAAACTTACATTTGCTCATCCAGTGGCAGTGGAACCCATGACGTATTTTCACAGCAGGACTTCAGGGAGTGAGCTGGTATTTGAGGGAGAAAGTGCTCCCTGGTGTATCCTGGAATCATGCCTTAAGGGAGCTTTAAAAGTAAGCAACACCTTGAATTGTACCGGGAAGCAAACAAAATGGCTACCAGGAGAACTCATGTTGCATGTTGTCCACAGCTAATACCAGAGATTTACTTGGCTGCTGATGAGAAATTGACATCTCTGGGCAGTCTCCAAGAGCAGCTGCACATTATGTACTGCAGTAGTCATTCACATCTGTGAGACTTCTAAACCTGTTCATGATTGAAAGTGCACTTCTCATCATTTTGGGTTATTTTGTGCCTTCAAATTTACTCCCAACTTAATGAGATCCTCTCTTGGTGTTTTCTTGGCTGGACTTCTTCAGAGTTGAAGTTGGCTTGCTTAGGGGGGTTGCAGACTGTCAGAAATAGTGTGAATTCAGTCCACTTTTAGGGTTAGGGTTAAGGTTAGGGAATCATGGGGACTGTATTTTATTGTGGCACTAGAGTTCTCTGACAAAGAAGGTTCAATGTCTCAGAAAAATAACAATTCCCATGATTCCCTAGCACTAACCCTAACCCTAAAAGTGGACTGAATTCACACTATTTTTGACAGTCTGCAACCCCCCTTAGTCTTCCATCCTGAAGTAACTGGAGCTGCTTAGCCACCTTGCCTCTCAGGTGCTTGCTTAATACTGCACAGATACCCTACTGGTTCTCTGCATAAAGCAGGTTTTTGTTCTGGTGTCAGAAGAATTTGGCTTCCATGTAGACGGGCAGGTTATCGCTTTGAAAGAATTGTGTCTTGTCCTGCACTGTAGACAAGTTAAGATTGCTGTGCTGTTTGCAGCAATAACGTGAGAGCTTCCCAGAGCATGTGGCTTGCTGCTGCCACAATGCATGGCATAAATGGATGGCTCTATTGTGACACAGTTGCCCCACAGATCTATTGCTTTTGTAAAAGGTTAACTGTTGTTGTTGTATGCCTTTAAGTCATTAAGAACTCCATTGTTGCCTATGAAGACTTTGGGGAGAGGGAATGCCTTGAACAAGTGTAAGTTAATGTTCTTTAGGGGGCTAATTTTCCTTCTGTACTTCCCGGGGCAAGAGGGGGCTGCTGGCTCTGCGGTGGACTCAGGTCTGAGTGGAATGGGGAATCCTGTGCAGCTAGAATCCAGTTGCTGACATGACATTGTTTTCTCCCTTCAGACCTGGCGATGACTGGAAGAAGACTTTAAAACTCCCTCCAAAAGATCTGAGAATCAAAACTTCGGTAAGGGTTCTTGAAGCTGCTGGGGGTCCAATAAGGATAGAGTTTTGTGTGCTGTAAAATCTAGTTGAAGGAAGGAGTTAGCAAAAGTCTGTCTATTTCCACCAGGTGAAATAAGCTTAGCCAATAATTACTGTGCCCTTAGAAGACATACTGGTACTTCCATGCACAAATATAGTTGGCTTCATTTCTTGCTCCTAGTGACAAATAAATGTGTTTGTGTGGAGTGGGGAGAGGTAAACTTGCTTTAATGACTGGTCATTTCCTTCTTTGGAAATGCCTCTTGTATTAAGACTGTCAGCTTGTGAATATATGGAGACTGACTATCCTTTTTCCCTGTTTAGGATGTGACATCCACAAAAGGAAACGAATTTGAAGATTACTGTCTGAAACGGGAGTTGCTGATGGGAATTTTTGAAATGGGCTGGGAGAAACCATCTCCTATTCAGGTTGGTACATAGCTAGTTTTGTGACATGAGCTGCGTGTTGGAATGGCTTGGCTTTTAGGGACCGGAAGTTTAGATGTTAAAGGACTGCTCAGGTTGGATGGAGTGATATGTAAGCATTCTGCAGAGGATAATGATGTCCTTATGCTTTCACCGTTGCTCTGGCTGTACTCAGGAGATCACTTGAGGTAGCTGTCACAGGAATAACAGACTTCAGCACTATCCACACATCTCCAGAGTTAGGGATGTGGTGTAGGGTTGTACAAAACTAACAGATTTTAGCCCTCTAAATTTGTCATAGCTGATTAAATAGGAGGAAAGCTGTTTTCATGGGTGTTGTGATCGCCTGACAATATGGGCATAGCCTGTTTCAGATGCTTGTTAGAGTCTTCATCTTTGGATTGGCCAGCAGAGGGAGAAGCTTTGGAGCTCTTTGGCAAATTTCTTTTGGCATTTTCAGTGACTGACTCTTGCTAGAGGACAAGGTTTCTGTCTGGCTAGAATCAGGCTCACACCTGAAAATGTCTAGAAGCCTGCATACCACCCTGAAGAAGAAACATGGCAGCCTTCCATTATCCCTTCTGAATATCTAGCTAGTTACCTTCTTAGGCATCTTACTGACCTGGCTTGAGGTTTCTTTGTACCTTCCAGTTACTCTGTGTAAGGGCAGGCTGGGTACTCAGGTGGCAACCTGTTCCTGCTGTGGATGGTAATGAAAAGATGGGGTAAAGCTAGGGGAACATGGCTTTGTGATGTTTCCTATTGATCCCTGTGGTGTCTTCCAGGAGGAGAGCATCCCCATTGCTTTGTCTGGAAGGGATATCTTGGCTAGAGCAAAGAACGGAACTGGCAAGAGTGGTGCCTACCTCATTCCCTTACTTGAACGGCTTGACTTAAAAAAGGACAACATACAAGGTCAGTTGAAGTTGGCCCTCTCCAGCGAAGTGGCATGAAATCTCAATCACAGCATCTCTTTGAGATTCTGCCTTTCCTCCAGTGACATGCAGGTGCCACATGTCCTCCTCCCCCTCCTTGCATACATCCACCTTGAGAGTTGTGTCAGGCTGAGAGAGAATGACTGGACCAAAGTCACCTAGTGACTCTCAGAGCACAGTGGCAGTGGTGGGATCAGCAACTAGCTCTCACAAAAACTAGCTCTCCCAAGGCCCAGCCTCTCATTCAAACTGCTATGCTAACACTGGTCTGCTTTTGAGGTAGACTGACTTGATCAAGCTAGAACAAAGGACCTTTGGGGGGGAAATAGTTATGTATATTCTGTCCACATGGATCATATGCACACACTGTCAGCTAAGACTACTTGAGTCCAGCATTCTTTGTCCATCAGAAGCCAGCCACCTCCCTTTCTGAGGCTTACTCTGAAGAGCAGAGAACAGAATGCTGGGCTCTTGTCATTATGTGGTTCTGATTCTGCATGTCTTATCTTACATGTCTAAGAAATTAGTGGACACCCTCTGTTTGTCCCTAGTTTTTGTGGTTTAGCTCTATTCTGCCTTGGAATCAGGAGTTTCGTTTAGTTAAATATTTGACATACTGCCACCAGTGAATTTCATGTATTCACTCTGTCCACGCCTTCCTGTCTGTTAAACGGTAATTTTTAAAGGTGAGTGAAGTCATGATTACCAGAAATCTGAAGTTTTGCTCTTAAAGGACACAAATGTTATTAGCATAGAGGTCCTTTGTTGCCATCTGGGGACATGGGGGGCTGAATATTTTGCTTCTCTCACAGCAATGGTGATCGTTCCCACGCGAGAACTTGCCCTGCAGGTCAGTCAAATCTGCATCCAGGTCAGCAAACACATGGGAGGGGCCAAAGTGATGGCAACCACTGGAGGAACCAATCTGCGTGATGACATAATGAGGCTTGATGATACAGGTGAGTGGACTGTTGGTTCCTGAATCCCAAGAGGGATCTTGGACTGCTCTGCTCCGTTTCAAACACTGAGAATCGAAGTGGCATTTCATCTATCTCTCTGGTCTTTTTCTTTTGCAGTGCATGTGGTGATAGCTACACCAGGGAGGATTCTGGATCTCATCAAGAAAGGAGTAGCAAAGGTGGATCATGTCCAGATGATTGTTCTAGATGAGGTAATTGTAGCATTGGTTGAAGCTTATGTTCTTTATCAGTTAAAATAGTAGCATTCAGCTGCTGAACTGAATGTTATGTTATTTGGGAGAGCTGGCGTGGTGCAGTGGCTTGAGCATTGTGGAGTATGACTCTCGAGAGCAGGGTTCAAAGCCCCACTGGGCCATGAAAAGCTACTAGGTGGCCTTGGGCAAGTAATTGTTTCTCGGCCTCAAGGGTTGGTAATGGCAAACTCCCCCTTAGGAAACTTGCCAAGAAAATGCTGTCATAGGTTTCCCTTAGGGTTGCCCTAAGTCAGAAACAACTTGAAGAGATGCCGCACACAAATAATTTGAAGTCAGGGCTGTGTTTGATAGCTTGTGAGGGAAGATTGTTTCTGTATTTAAAGAGTTATGGTTAGATAGTTCAAAGAAATAACCTGTGAAGAAGGGCAGAAGATACATGAAATGGGTAAATGATGTTTAAATTGGTCTTTTGCTCATCCCAGGCAGACAAATTGCTCTCTCAAGATTTTGTTCAGATAATGGAGGACATCATTCTCACATTACCCAAAAACAGGCAGATCTTGCTCTACTCTGCCACGTTTCCTCTCAGTGTACAGAAGTTTATGGTGAGTGCATTTTTGGCATTTTCTGCCACACATCTGATAAATCTCCCAAATGTACATGAACCAGCACCTGAGTCCTGGTTTCCTGCAGTCTGTGTGTTTCCTTACATGCCTGAATTTGTGTGTGTGTGTTTTCCTCCCCAGAATTCCCACTTGCAGAAACCCTATGAGATTAACTTGATGGAGGAGCTGACCCTGAAGGGAGTTACCCAGTACTATGCTTATGTGACTGAGCGTCAGAAAGTGCATTGTCTCAACACACTCTTCTCCAGGGTGAGCAGTGGCTTATTTTTTAAAAAAATAGTTTTTGGAGAGGGAGGATGTCATGGAATCAAGGAGGATAAGCCGAATACCTAAACATATCCCATTTCAGACTAATGACCATCCTCTCTCATTTAAAAAGGGAGATTCACTAAAGTTGGACAGCACACTGTGTTGTAGTTTTAAGAAAATGTTGTCTAATTTGTCGTCCCCACTATTTTATTATTATTCTCACTGTCTGTTAGCCATTATTCCTTCCTGACTTTCTCTGTATGCATTCTTTCCCAAGGTGTCTGCTGTGTTCAAAATGAGCTAGAACTGTCCCATTTTATGGAAACATAAATGCAGTTATGACATTGTGTACCTTGAATGGGGAGAGTAGGACTCTAAGCTGCTGTCCTGATGAAATGTAGCAATACTATGCTGAGTTGAAGTAGGATCACCCAGCTCCTGTTGTGATTGCATACTGTTTGAAAGTCAATTGTTATTGCCAGAACCTTTACTGTTAGTCAGAAACTACTTGAGGATATGTGTGCCGTGCACAGCATGTGCAGTATTAGCATATCATAATATTTCATCAGGAACTATAAATGAAATTCCTTTTTATGAATAGAATTTTTCTTTGCAGTGAGGTTTCCTTAGAATATACAAGTATTGAAAAATTAACATTTGTTTTGCGTTTGTATTTAGCTCCAGATAAACCAATCGATCATCTTCTGCAACTCTTCCCAGCGAGTCGAATTGCTAGCTAAGAAAATCTCCCAGCTGGGGTATTCATGTTTCTACATCCATGCAAAGATGAGACAGGTCAGTGTGACGTTCAGAGTGGTTAACAAACACCTGTAGGATTTGAATGTAAGTTTGTTACTGACAGTGAGATGAAGGAGGAAAGGTCTTTATACCAATTGCATGTGAATGTCTTTTTCACAGGTGTCTTCCTTTCTGCTTATCAAACTGCATTTTGGCATTCAGGCAGGGAGGTGAAGGAGGAGCACTTGCCTCCAACCGTAAACCAAAGAGGACCATGATTGCCCTTTCGTATAAGGGGAGAGGGATAGGCTGTAAATAAGGCTTGTTTGAGCCAAAATAAACTGAAGGGAAGAGGTTTGAGCATATGAGGGAGAAATGGGAAGAGAGAGTAGCACAGAACATGCTTCTCAGTACATTTCACCATTCAGTTGAGCGCTTCCCTACTTGTGTTGTTCTCTGTATTTGAGGACACAGGAACAAGGGGGTTTGAGAGAGAAAGTTTCTCAATGGTTGGTCTCTGAACATCAGGGGTTTGCCTGGTCCAGTAAATCTCCCACTCTTCTTTGCTAGGAGCACCGCAATCGTGTATTCCATGATTTCCGGAATGGTTTATGCCGCAATCTTGTTTGCACTGGTAAGTGTCCATTTTTCTTTTCTCTGACCTGCTCACCCTCTTGTAGCTTACTTTCTAATGGCCATCCAGTAGTACAGATAAGGGGGACACCAGATATTTTTCCTGTGGTTCACACTATAGATAATAGGACAATGTAACATGCAGGAACACAAAAAGAGATGTTTTGGATTAATATAAGAATAAAAAGGATTGCTCTCCGGAGAAGTCCTCTCTTAATTTCTTGTGGTCTCACTGATTAGCTTGGAGGAGCAATTGCAGTTAAATGTGACAACTTGGACAGTTAAGTTTGAGATTCTTCAAGTTTCTAGATTTTATAGATTGGACAAAAAGCAAGAAACTTGGAAGGATTTGGCAAGACAGGATGTGTATGTTATTGCCTGTCCTGATTCGATCTCTGGCTTTCAAGGGTCCTTCAGACTTGATTAATCAAAATCTTGCAACTCTAAAAGTATACATCAGGCAGTGGGGAAAATGAAAATGGCAAGAGGCATCTTAAACTAATTTAAAGCATTTTTATCCTACCCATCGGCCTTACTAAGACAGGCTTACATGTAGCCAGTGTTGGTTGAGGATCACCTTCTGTGCAATGTTAAACAAGTGGTCTAACTTGGGCTGCTTGTCTTTCAGATCTGTTTACCCGAGGTATTGATATCCAAGCTGTGAATGTTGTGATAAATTTTGATTTTCCAAAGCTGGCAGAGACATATCTCCACCGTATTGGCAGATCAGGTGAGGAAGTGGATGTGTTCAGATGCTTAGTTTAACTACTTTAATGGTGATGATTTCCTTCCAACCATTGCTCCTTAATTCACGTGACAAACCACTGGATAGGAATTGTAAATCTGAGAAACTATTTGACTGGGTCCCTGATGTTGAAAGCCAGGGGCAGAAGGATGCAGTTAACATATCAGCCATCCCTCTATTTGGCAGAGGTGACTTCTCCTAAATAGCTCTCTTGGTTGGCAAGCAGTACAAAACAAAGATAACTATGATGGTCCGTGAGTAAAAAAAAAAATCTTCATTTTGGTCATACCTTTATTAGGAGTGGTGGTCCCACGAAACAGTGCAAGCTTTTCAGTTCTCCTGAACTCTTCACTGGACCAGGTGACATAGTAAGGTTTTTAAGCCAGTGTTGGGAGGTCTTAAGCAGGACAGTGAATTCCTGTCACCCATACATTTATGACCTCAGTAGTACTTGGAGCTGCCCCTGAAAGCTGCTCAAAAGTTTCAGCTGGTAAATCACAGCTTTCCTTTCTGGGAGTGCTTTGACCCAGATGTATTTGCCACAGCAGCTGTGCTTGCTGCCATCTTGATTCTGAATGCAACAAAGCATATGGCTGAAGTCCTGTCCAGTCAGTGTCTGTGTGGCCTTCCTGTCCCCCGTCTAAGACGACATGACTTGCAATGCTCTGGCAGCAGTGGGGGCATTTCTAGTGCGGGGTGGGGGTGAGATTGGGCAGTGTTCAAACAGTGGTGGACTTGTACCCCACCAGAGGGTCCAGGGGAAGGCCCTAGCTTTTCTTGATAAGCTGTAGGTAATGTGTTCAGTTGTGGAATGTTTAAGGTGGCATTTGTACACTGCTTTTGGGTTGAATGAAAAGCAGTGGATGAATGTTCTTGGTTTTACAAGAGACTCAGACATGAGAGGTTCTTAGCCCATTTTACCCTGTGTTGCACCCCATCCCCAGTGATTGAAATACTACAATAAATGAGGATTTGAAACTCAAAAATGTAACTGTGGGGGAGGGGGAAGGGAGAGAGCTAAGAGCCTCTGAGTCTCTCATGGCTGTTTAGCCATCTTCAGTGCTGGTGGTGGACTGGCCACTCATAGCTTGCCTGCGAAAAACTGCAAATTCCTTGAGTCTTACCATTTGGTTTCTCCTCAAAGGGAGATTTGGCCACCTTGGCCTGGCCATCAACTTGATCACCTATGATGATCGATTCAACCTGAAAAGTATTGAAGAGCAGCTGGGAACAGAAATCAAGCCCATCCCTAGTAATATTGACAAGAGCCTGTATGTGGCGGAGTACCACAGCGAGCCCGTAGAAGACGAAAAACCGTAAGGGCTGCGTACGTATCTGACTTTCCTAGCTTGGGGAGGGAGAAGTAAAGGCCTTGGCCTGTCGGCCAGTAATTTCAAGAGAGGCCTCTGCAGCCCACAGGAGCTGGAGGGGCCTATCCTCAAGGCTGTCTGACAAGCTATATTACATGCATGCCAGGCTTTGTACAGGGCTAATGGATGGGCACAGGGCATTGTTGCCTCTCTGCCCTTTGCACTTATTAACAACTGATTCCCTTATTTACCGCCAGATAAGAGTTAATTGCATGGTCATGGGGCACCCCGTGATTTCTGATGGATTTTGAACTCAGGGAGGCTATGTGTGCATGTCTTCCCAAGAGCCCGGGGCTGCTTTGTAGCTTGTCTTGATGTGAGGCACTTGGGTACAGTGCCATAAAAAGCATTTTTACTGAACAGCTGCTAGGTATAGTTATCTTCATATTTCTTAGGGCAGCCAGTGGGAGTTACAGTGAGATCATGTGTGTCAGTGAGGTGCTTGTCTTGAGGGAGAATGGCATCTCTTTGGCAGACTGTTCTCAGGGGATGGGCTGTTTGTCCCAAGGAATGGTCCTTCCATTTGGGCACAGCAGCAGGCAGGTAGAATGAAGGGTTGTGCTCCAGGTGTTGTGCTCAAAGGGGTGATGCCTTCCTGAGTTCCCCCAATTCTATCTTCTTCCAGCATGTATGTGCAGCTATGCAAGTAGGCTTGGATTTTGGGGTGGGGGCTGGCCCCATCCCCTTCGCAGCATGCCCTCTGGCTGTCCTCACACAGGATCCATCTTTTGTGAGGAGAGCCACCTTCTGCACTGGTGGGGAATCTTTCCTTTGGAGCAAGGGCCTTCTTTAGCAAGGATCCCATCCTCCTGCTGGGAAAGATGGGTGCATGGAAGACAGCCCCCTCACACATGTGGGAGTGGGCTGAGTGTGATCATCCTGGCTCTTCCCACCAGTCCCTTCATATACCTGTTTCTCCACTGAATACCGCAGTAAGAGCAACATCTTCCACATTTGGCTGATTGTCAGTAGATATGTGCAGGAGTTTGTGTGTGTGTGTGTGCAAATGCTCTCCCAATCCCCGTCTCTGAGTGGCTGGTGCTTCCTAGAATTCACTGTTAGGATCTAGGCAGCCTTATGCTCTTGGGAGCTCCCTCAGAGATGAGATGTGGTCTTGGTCTTGGTCTGGTTCTCCTGGATGCTCTGTTGCATGTTGACTAATGGGAGTGTTTCTTTCTTTCCTTTCTAGGCTTTGCTTAAACACACAAGCCAAAAGAGCCCTTTGATCTGGACATGTGATGCATCATTTCTTTGGGGAGGCCCTTCTCTTTGTGGGTTTTTTCATTTTTTCCCATTTTTCCATTTTTCCTTTCTTTTTCTTTCTTTTTTTTCCCTTTTTTTTTGGAACTATGAAGATTAAAGAGCTGAGATTCCCCCTTTTTAAAAAAAAATCTGGCTGTGAGGACGAAAGCAGAAGATAGGAAGGAAATACCTTTGTTTTTTGCCATGTGTTTGCACTGTGTGCTGACTGAACATTGGTTGCACTAACTGCTGGTTTTAATTTCTTTTGTTGTGGTGGAGAAGAAGAACTCTGAAAAGAGAAGACTCCCAAACTCAAGCTTACCTGCTATTCCAGATTCAACCCCAGCCGCCTGCCTGAGTGCATTTCAACTTCTCCCCGGCTCCCCATCTGTCTTCTAAGCTAAAGAGCTTGTTACTTATTTGTGCAAAGTGCCTTATGCTACGAGACCATTCAGAATATCACCTTTCAGATACAGCCCAAGGAGTCCTTTTGGTTCAGGTCAAAATCTCTCTCCCCACCTCCACCTCCATCCCCCTTCCCTTCCCACAGACAAGGTGGGCCAGGAGGTGACACTCGTCAGTAATACCTTTTTGTTTAAGCTTTTTTGTTAAAACAATGGAGGAGTTGAGATGTGGTTGCAGTTCACTCACTCTGTAAATAACCTGTATTTAAACTAAATAACCTGGACCATCTGGGTTGATTGAGTGCAACATTGGCCCTCCGGGAGTAAGGAGCCACTTGCGACCCACCTGCAGCAGGAGCCATCTGAAAAGCCTTCAGGCTCTCTTGGAACACTACCCAGGATGGGTTTCTTGAGTCTCCCTTGGTGGTCACAGCACTTGCTAGGTAGATGTGTCTCAGAGCCGTGGTAATCTTTCCTCTCTGAAGTGTGTTCCACTGAAAATTGGATGTGTATACTTGTATAAACTCTGTAAATAAGTGTTTTTTTTTTTCCTGTTATGGGTTCATATATAACTTTTTTCCCTTTTTTCCCTTGTTTTTGATGAAGTTTGCTGGGGTTAAAGGGATTATAGATAGATCTTGACAGCAGCTAAAGGTGAGAGGGGCTCAGTATTCTGCAACACTGCTCTGTGCCAAGCCCTCCCGGTAGGTCCAGCATGCTCTAGTGCTTGTGACGCTTTGAAGAAATCGGGGTGTGGGGGCAGAGGAATAGGATGAGCCGCATTGAAGTGCTCTTTTTAGAGTCCCCCCTCCCATAAAAGAGCTAGGAAGCTGATGTCTGACTTGTGGCAGGGGAGGAGAGCTCATTCACTTTGGTGCACCTAGGCATACAGGGTGTGGATTTAGGGCGACCCAAGAGCAATAGCCATTGGCCAGTTCTGGAGTTCTCTTCCATTGGGTTGCCTCCTTGTGAACTTTTGTCTCCAGCCTGCCTGCCTTAGTGACTCTGGAGCAGGCAAGGGCCAGCCCCACGCCCAGGCTCTTTGCTCTTCTCAGCTCTCTATCCTCCTCTGCTTGCCCATTTTACGAGAGACCAGTGTGGTAGGTCCAAGCAGTGTTGTTTTAAATTGTGCCCCTCCCAATATATGCTTGATGTTTGGCCTGATCTACAGGCAAAAGGAGTGAGATAACTCAACTTGTAAACTTCTTAAGAATTCCCTTCCAGCCTGATAGCAACAGGCTGCCAGGAGGCACCGGGATACACACAGACCCTTTCTTCTCAGACACCATATATTCAGACACTGCACTTGTGGCACCCTCCCTTCTTCCCTGCCCCAGAGGCTAAACTGTTTTTGCCCTGGGTTGGAATTGCAGAAAGACACCTTCACCCAGCCCACGCCTCAGAAATGTGTGCTAGCACCAGGTGCCTCCTGGCAACCCTTTTTCAAAGTGAAATTATTTTTGTCTAAGTAACTCACCAGTAACAGCAGGAGCTGCACTAAAGAATAGCTCCTCTGCTGGGGACTTCATGGTGGCTGCATCAGACCAGCAAGTACTCTCTTGTTGGGTGGGGTGGGGGTGTACTCTGACCAAAAGTAAAACCTTGCTTGTCTGCTGCAGCCAGTCTGACTTCCCAGCAGAGGAGGGAAAGGAGTAGTTTTAGTGCAAAGTGACAAGTGTGCAGAACCCTAGGATCTTGTGAGAGCGTGCTCATGACATGGTGTCATGAGTGGATGTGGCCACTATGCCCCTCGTGCCATGCTCATCGAGTCACTCTTGAAGCACAGCATTTTAAAATGGAAAGTATTACTTTAAATGTGGCCGCCTAGTGAAGGAGCGGCAAATCTGCCTAGCGTCCTGGAAAACCATTTTTGCGTGGCCTTTCTTGGGTCAGAAGGCCACCTAGAGTTGGCTAGTAGCTGTCTCTCTCCAGGATGCAGAGGGACTTGTAAAGGGAAAGATGCTCCAGATGTGGACCGGGAAGAGCCCGGTCCTTTTTTCTCCCCTTCTCAAAACATCTAAACCTGAACATTTTTTAAATTCTTGTTCATAAAGGTAAATTGCTAAGAATATCTCCATTGGTCGCAGCTGTTTCTCTGCTGAGCCAAAGAGAACAAACACTGAGATGATGCCTTGTGGCTGGTTCAGCCTCAGGCAGATGTTGAGATCACCCCATCTATAGGATGAAATCCTTCAGAGCAAGCCAGGCTTGATATCTCAGTGTGCTCTTCCCAAAATGTGCTGCACTTGCCAGATATTGCCCAATGGGGTGGGGGGCAGGGGGTGGTTGGTATTACATTTTTTATTTAATTTCTCTAGAATGAGATGGGAGCATCTTTCCCTTGGCCTTTGTTTTTGTGTCTGTTGTTGGGGCTGGATGACATCATGGAAACAGGACACAAAGACAGATGTGTTCATGTCAGCATCTCATTCTAGTTTTCTTTATTTTAGGGGTGGGCTTACCTGAACAGGGCTTGCCAAATATTGACAGATGAGGATGGCTCTGTGGGTGTTTGGCAGCATCCTTGCCTCGGGGAGGGGTGTGCCATGGTTTCCAGCAGTGAGCTGACCTGTGCTGCTGGAGCCAAGCATGCCTCTGGCTTGGGCAAAGTAAGCCTTGCTGGTTGAGCAGAGTCCCCCTTTCTCTTCTGGCAGGGTCCAGGAAGGTCCCTGGTGAGTGGGGGCTTCTCACGCTCTCCATGGCCTTCCTTGGTATCCTCTCAGGCTGAGAAGGAGAAAGCAGGAGTCCTTCTCTTCCGGCAGCGTTCCCAAGCCCTGTGCAGGTGATCAAGGTGGGGCGGGGTGGGGTGGGATGGGGGGGTATACTAAGATACAGCTTGGCTGTATTTTGACCAAGAATTAGGGGGAGGGTTATCTGGGAAACAATTAGTCAATATTCCCTTTATTGAAGGAAAAAAAACTGAAGAGGGACATACTTTTTGTGTTCAGTTCAAACAGCATTGTATTTCATTGGTCCTCAGTCCAGGCCATGTTCACTGTGAACAATGGGGACTAGAATTTGGAAATGGGGTGGGGAGGGAGGGAAACGAATTTTTTTGGGGGGGAGTGGGAAACATAACTGGCAAATATCCAGCAGAGCTCAGTTTTGGTTTGGTGTGTATCTCTGTACACAAGTATGCGTTGGAAGGCTGATAACCATGTTGGTGTCAGAGGGCAGAAGTGATGACTGATGAAATCCTGAGTTATTTTAAAACAGAGAATTAGCTCAATAAAAGCTCACTGGGACTTAAGCTCTTGTGTCCAGATTATTCTTTTGTCTGGTGCGGTGGTTCTGCCCTTGCGTGGTTTGTGTTTGTGGGGGGTCAAGGGGGTGAGAGTGAGAGGTTTGTAGGAATTTAGCAGTCCAAATGAATTCTCCCTTCCCCACCTTGGAAGGCTGCCCTATCTGCTCCTGGCCAGAGGGGCAAAATCCACCTGGGGGGGGGGGTGTCAAGGCAGAGGAAGGGGCAAGCCATGGAAGTCAGCCAGGGAACCTCCTTGCGGATCACCATCCCACTCACAGGCAAGACTGGTCCTCCTCCGTAGGGACAATTTTGCACATTTTAAACCCTTTTGGCTGTTTTAGGACCAGGAAGGGCTTTTTTATTCAATAGAAAGTGGTGCAGAAATTGATCTCTGGGCCATTTCCTGTTTGAAAAATGGTCACTTTTTTGCCCTGCAAAAAATGCCCTCCATGTTCCAGGGGAAAAATAAATATGAATAGGTTCCCCATATGCCCCCCGCCCCTGCCAGCCCCCAGTTGTTCCTCTTTGGTGCACTGCCCTTCCTCTCCTGGGCAGGAAGCCCAGACTATAAATAGTCTGGGCAGGATGGACTTTGTCTGTGTGAGGCCTGCAGCCTTTTCTTAGCAGAAACCTGTGAGCTGTTCTTTGCTGCGATGGCAGTCCCGTCCAGGTGGCTGCTTCTGGCCATCTGCAGCGCTCTGTTAGGACAGCAGACACTGTTTGGCAGCCTCCTGGCTCCCTGCGACAGGTGAGGAGACGGTGGGGCGGGAGACCTGGCTGGTGGGTTGGCTATTTGGTAGGCCACCGCATGTCCTGGTGCTAAATCCACTTGAAAGCAAGGGAGACAATACCAGGAGGGCAGGCAAGTGGTGCTGGGCCAGGATTTGGGGCAACCTGTGAGAAAGGAAGGAGCACCTTGGGTGGCATTAGAAATAGCAGGATGTGAGCGTGGGAGACAGGACACGAGAGATGTCCCTGTTGGACAGGGAGAGGAGGGAAGACATCTTGGGAATTTCAGAGAGTAGGACAAAGCGGTGGATTCAAATTGCAGAAAGAGAGATTTGGAAGAGCTTCTTTGCGATAAGAGGTGTTTGTGAGTGGAATATGGACTGCCTTGGAGGGTGGTGGACTCTCCATCTTTGGAGGTCTTTGAACAGAGGCTGAATGAGCATCTTTCAGGAGTGCTTTAGTTCTGGATTCCTGCATGGCAGAAGAGTGAGACTAGATGGCCTTGCAAACCCTTTCAGCTCTGAGGCTCTATGGGTCTCACATTCCCCGGTCCCTTAGTCTCCTGAATTTAATCTTTCTTGCTAAGGTGTGAAAAGCACCAGCAACTATGGTGCTGTGGCCTTCAGTCTCTCCCCACCCCAGTCATCTCATCTGCTCAGAACATGAACATTTGCTTTGTGTGTTCCTTTGAAACAACAGCAGCAGCAACAACACAACCACTTCCCTCTTTGGGTGTCTGTCCCCACAGACCACCTTCAGCTCAACTGGAGGGAATGGTTCCAGTTGGGGATGGCTGGAGCAGGGAGGGCCCTTCTCTCCTCTTGGCCAGAGTGGGTCTGTCTTGCCCGGGCTACCATGGCCTTCCTTCTTGCCCTTCAATCTGTCTGGCCCTCAGTGCCAGGATCATTGTGCCGCTGAGTCAGACCCTGAAGGGCATGTCCACTCAGCCTTTTCTACCCACACTTACTGGCATCCTTGGCTCCCCATGGTTTCTGGCAGATTTCCCCAGCCCCACTGGAGTAGCAATGGGACTCTGCATGCAAACTAGGGGCTCTGCTATGGGGCCAGAGTCCTCCACTTCCCTGCTTGCTTTCTGCCCCTCCACCTGCTCTCTCCCCAATCCAATGGGCGCTCTGCCCCCCCCCCCCACCTTTCAGGGCACCTACCTGCTTTCTAGACCCTCCTTCTCCTCCAATTTTGCTGCCTCAGCAGCCCAAAGGTCTCCAGCTCCTTCAAAGGACTCCCCACATACATACATTCTCCCTTGCTATCCCGTATACTTGGCATTGCCCTCCAGAGAGGCCACACAATGCCACTTCCTTCAACTCCTGCCCTCCTCATTTCCACTGAAGCTGCTCACCCCCTTGGACCCCATGCAACTCAGTCCCAGCAGGAGCCCTTGAATAAGGAGCTGGAAGGGACCAGAAAGGCCATCTACTCCAGCCCCCCTGCCCTGCCTTCTCCCCACTTTGCACTCTGCTCTGACCATAACCAGCACTTGTTCTCTCTCAGCCAGATCTACTGCACCGGAGAGCTCCTCAAACAGGTCCAGGCGGCCAAGCTCTTTGAAGATGACAAGCACTTTGTGGACATGCCCCTGAAGGCCAGTCCAGGTGAATGGCCAAGGTCTGCCAGGCCTTGTCCCCCTTGGCAGGAACATGGGGAAGCCCCCAGATGGGTTGCCTGTGGGGTCGGGGAGAGGGCTGGGCCTCCTCTTCACCCTGAAACCCCTTTGGCAGGGAAGACCTGAAATTGTTTCCTTCTTTGGGAGCAAGTCAAACCACCTTTGTGGATTATGCTGAGCTTTGAAGGCCGTTGTTTGGCAGATGCCAACTGTGCATAGCTCATGGAAAGAAAGAGGCAAATGGGCAGGAATGTCCTGACAGACATTGCTCCGGCTGCAGTCTCACTCTGTGTGTGTGTGTGTGTGTGTGTGTGTGTGTGTGTGTGTGTATGGGGGGGTGTTATCATACCCTCCAACATTTCACAGATGAAAACTGGGAGATATGTGGCCAAGCGACATCAGATGTAGTCAAGATGGCAAAAGGTATTAATGAGGGGGGAAACTATAAGTTAAGAGAGGCTGCAGCAGTGGCAAAATTCTCCCTCGTAAATAAACATTTAAAGGGGTCCAGAAAATAAAAATCCTTATGTTTACCAAGCTGCAATGAATGATTGTCACATCCTAGTGGTCTCTGCTCCCTCCTTCCCCAGAGGTGGTGATGGAGCAATTTTGGCAGCGAGTGAATGCCACACCTGGAGGAACCTTGACCAAGCAGCAGCTGGCAGAGTTTGTGGAGACGTATTTCTCTCCGCCAGGGCAGGAGCTGGAGAACTGGGTGCCTCTGGACTGGACAGACAGGTATGGAGGACATGGACTTTTCTTCTCCCCCCAGTCCTGTCTGGGGACCACTGGGGGCTTGGGGAGCCGGGGGCCGGGGCGGGAGGCTTTGTCCTCCTATGCTATGCTTAGGGGCCCCCCTGAGAGGTGCTTCCATGATGGCTCCTCAGGAACTTCCATAGGCTAACCCACAATGGGGAAAGGGGGTCAGGTGCCTGAGGTTTTATTGTCATATTTTGTTGCTCTGTTTTGTTTTGTTGTCTTTTCATTTTACGACCTTCTTTTCAAAACAGATTTTGTGCATTTGTCATCAGCCACGTCGAGAGTGTTTGTTGAAAGGCGCTCTGTCAATAATCCAAAATTCGTAATAATCCCCCTGTTGCGATTGGCTTTTCCAGGCAGGCCTTTTAAATCATGGAAGCGGTTGTTCTTTTTCAAAGACTCAAGGGAGGCTGCAGAGACTCCATGGCTTTCTTTCTCTCGGGAGGCCATGAGTCTGTGAGGGGCTGCGCTGGCAGCTTTCTATGGCTCAAAAGCAAGCGAGGAATGGTGCTACTCTTTCTCCTCCCCTCACCCCCAATTCCCTTGTCTGTCCCTTCCACTCCGATTCCTTTCTAGCCCCCCACTTCTGGAGAAGATTTCGGACGAGAAGCTGCGGTCCTGGGCCCGGGCACTCAACAACAAATGGAAGCAGCTGGGCAGGAAGGTAGTCGCAAGGGGCCACCTGGGCCAGCGGCCACGGATGGGTGGGATGGCTGCCATGGATGGGTGCCCAGGGCAGAGGCTCCCACCTCCTTCTTGCCTCCCAGATGAAACCAGAGGTCCAGACCAGCCCAGAGCGCCACTCCCTGATCTATGTGCCAAACCCACTGGTTGTGCCGGGTGGACGATTCATCGAATACTACTACTGGTGGGCAAGATGTTGCGCTCAAGGCCCCTGCATGTGTGTCTGTGTGTGTCTGTGTGTGCGTGTGCTTGCACATCAGAGGGGAGGGTCCTGGCACCCACGTATGTCTGGCAGCTTTGCTCAGTGGATGCTGCCTTTCCAAAGCACCCCAGAAGGCTGGTCTGCTCCCTCACGGCCTGGGCCTCTCCCTGCAGGGATTCCTTCTGGGTCATCGAAGGCCTTTTGCTCTCCAACATGACCGCCACGGCCGAGGGCATGATCAGGAACTTCCTTCATCTGGTGGAGAAGTGAGCATCCTGCTGGTGCTGGGGTTGGGGGGCATGGGAGTCGGAAGGGAAAGAGGGCGGCGGGTGAGGCTCTCCCTCCTGCCTCTGTTGGGGACCCCAATTCTCCAAGGGCTGTAAAGGGGGAAGGCTGGCCAGAAGTGGACAGACAAGCCTCGTCCTCTCCCCATCCCATCCCACCCCGGCCACGCTCCTGCGCCTGCCTGTATTGTTGCTTCTTGGTGACAGATTGGGACACATCCCCAATGGAGGCCGAGTGTACTATGAGCGCCGGAGCCAGCCCCCTTTGCTCAGCCTGATGGTGGAGAGCTACCTGAGACACACAAACAACACAGACCTCCTGAGGTAGGTAGCCCTGTTCTCCCCTTCCTTCTTCAAAAACCCAAACTTAGGGACCAAGAACCTTTGCTGAGCACATGGTTTCATGGAGGGGGGCTAGCGGTGGGGGGCTGGCTTGCTCAGAGAGTGGCCAGGAGCCCTTTGCCATAGGAAATCAGCAGGAGCCAGACTCCTCCAGCCTTGGTGCTTCACAGAGATGTGTGTGTCTGTGCGTGGGTCTATTGTGGGTACCCAGGGCCCTCCATTTTGTCCCAAGGGGACACATCCTGCCCTCCGTCTGGTGCCATCCCCAGCTGCTCCTCAGGGCCGTGACTGCCTTTTCCAGGGAAAACATTGCCCTCCTGGAGGCTGAGTACCGCTTTTGGCAAGAGCAGAGGGCCATCAACGTCTCTCTGGGGGGGCGGGAGTACGCCTTGAATCGCTACCACGTCCAGGTGGGAGAGCCCAGGTGAGGGGGATTGCCATGGGACATGGGGCACGTTGCTTTGAGCTGAGAGTGGGCCTGGCCACTGAGGGCCATATCTCCCCTGCCCCAAACACCACCTCCACCTCCACTTCTTCTTCTATCTCTCTTCTCTCTTCCCTGACCGGGATCCCAGGCCAGAGTCCTACATGAAGGATGTGGAAGTGGCAGCTGGCTTGGATGAAGGTAACTCCCTCCATCACCACCGCCCCCATCATCCCCCCTCTGGGATCGGGGCTCAGCCTGTTAGCCAAACTTCTTCTTTAAGGCCATGCCTGCCCAGCAACTGCAATGCCCAGTTCCCCCTGCTCCCATGCTTGTATGCCTGCGCACTTCTTGGCTGTTGCGAAGCAGGGCAGGAGGGCAGAGACGGGGGGGGGGTGTTAGTCCTTCCCTTGGCACCGTCTTCTCCCCCCTCTCAATTGCCCCCACCTGCTTTCTGACTTTTCACGCAGGAGCCCAGGAGATGCTTTGGTCAGAGCTCCACAGCGGGGCAGAGTCAGGCTGGGATTTCTCCTCCCGCTGGTTCTTGCCAGGGCCACCACCCCTTCAGGCCACGCTGCAAGACATCAAAACCAGTGCCGTCGTGCCGGTGGATCTGAATGCCATCCTTTGCAGAGTTGAGAAGCTGCTGGCCTCCTTCCACCAAACTCTGGGTGAGGGGTAGCATTGGAGCCAGAAGGTGTTGTTTCCCCCCCCCCCATATCCCCAGTGAAACCTCCCACTCTGGCCAGTGGAGGTCCAATTGGGGTTGGTTGCCAAGAACACATGTCCTCCTTCCTCCTCTCCCCCAGACCTTGGGCCTCCCTAAAACCAGGGAAGAAATCTCATGCCAACCCAGTGGCAACAGACTCAGAGGCCCTGGCAAAGTTTGCCCCTTCTCTTGCATGATTGGCCTCCCACACCATTCGATGGCAACTTGTACCCCTCCTCCCCTCTTCCATCATCATCATCGTCATCATCATCATCATCATCATCATCATCATCATCATGTTTATTTACAGCCCACCTTTCCCCCTAAAAATGGAGCTCAAGGCAGCTTACAAATGAAAACAAATACAATATAATCAGGCCCCTGTATCCACAGATTCTTTATCCATGCATTCAGCCATCCACGGCTTGAAAATATTTTTAGAAATATAAATTCCAAAAGGAAACTTTGACTTTGCCATGTTATATAAGGGATACCATTTTACTATACCATTCTGTTTAATAGGACTTGGGCATCCATGGATTTTGGTATGCAGGGGGAGTCCTGGAACCAAACCCAAGCAGATACCAAGGGCCCACTGTATAGCTAAAGCTTACAAGAGGTTAAAATTAACATGGAATTGAATTATTAATGACATTAAAATCAATTTAAAACATAGTTATAAAAAGGGAGGTCACAAGCGGCAGGATAACTGACAGAAGGCAAGGTGGGCTGCCATCCTCTTGGTTAGACCCTGCTGGAGTGGATCATTTCAACCCATGGCTGAAGGGTGAGTCAACATATAGGATTTGGGTCTGTGCCGGTCAAAGCTAACAACAGAGTTCAGGCCAAGGTCTGCCAGGCAGCCTGCCTGCCCTAAGCCTTGTGGGGCCATATAGGTCACTAGTGACACTCCAAGTTGTGCCAAGCAGGGTTTTGGGGAGTTTGATGCCAACTGATGGTGGTGGCGATGTCTCTTTTGAAGGAAACGCCAAGGAAGCCAGCTTGTTCCAGGCAGCTCATGAAGAGCGGGCGCTTGCGATGGAGGCTGTCTTCTGGAACAAGCAGACTGGGATCTGGCTGGACTACAACCTCCTGCGCCAGAGGCATAACCAGGCCTTCTACCCAACCAACTTGGCACCTTTGTGGGCAGAGTGTGGTGTGGGTCCCTCCCATGCAGAGAGTGCCCTCCACTATCTTGAGGTGAGCAGGGAGAAGGGCTGGAAGGGAGCAAGCTGGCAGCGAGGCACTGGACCGTGTGTGGGGCCTGCAGAAGCGGTGGGACAGTCTTTGCCTGTTAAGCACACTGTTTTGGTCTCTGTAACCCCTAGGCATGCACTGCCCACATCTTTCTGCCTGCACCTCCCTCTGTGTGTCTGTCTCAATCTCTCTCAACCTCCTAAGTGTCTGCCCATGAACCCCTCCTGTTCTGCTGCCGTCCCATGTGCCTCCTGCCCCCCCCCCAGTTGTGCCCTGTATGTATGTGTACCTGCCTGTCTGTCCATCTGCCCACAGAGGAGCCCAGCACTCTCCTACAGAAATGGACTGCCCTCCTCCCTGGCAAACACAGGGCAACAGTGGGACCTGCCAAACGGATGGGCCCCCCTCCAGGACATGGTGGTTGGAGGTAAAGCCCCTTCTCCCCTCCCCAACCCCACCCTCTCTGGCCACTTCTGTGGGGGAATAGTTGGGGATGTCCCAGGGCAGGTAGGTTCCCCAAGTCCCTCAGGTGTGTGGTGGGGAAGGGGCTTATGGGGTTAAAGCTACCCATCCAGTTGCTGCCAAGTCCCCCTTCTGCACAGACGGACTCGCCACCCCATCCCCAAATCTCTTCATTCTTCCTTTCCCTTCAAAAGCCAAGCCATAGGCTAGTCTCAGCCCCATAGGATGTTCCCAGGGAGTGGTGGCCGGGGACTCCCATGTCAGGGTGGTGGTGAATCCATGTCAAGTTTGGGATTGCTTTAAATGTCTTCTGGGGAGAGCGTGCAGCACCACGGACAGCTCCTTTGGCACATGAACTGAGAGCCAGAATGGAATTGCCACCCCACTTACCTGGCAGCTCCTGGCTGGCCTTGCACCCAGGTGGGGCCAGATCCAGGCCTACCTGGCAAGGGACTCACCTCTTTCTTCCCAGGTCTGGCCAAGTCCTCCTCCCCTGGGGCACAAGAGCTGGCCCTCTCCTTGGCCCAGCGGTGGGTGAGAATGAACCTGGTTGTCTACCAGAAGTACCAGAACATGTTTGAGAAGGTGAGGCCCTGGCAATGCCTCCTCCTCTCCTCCCCTTTCCTGCCCCCTTGGCCTAGCCAGGCTGGCCTCCCATGGGGCAGAAGAGCTGCTCCCTGGAGGGCCACAGGGTAGCCCTACCCACTCTCTTTTTATGCCCCCCATCAGGGCAAACTTATCTGTCACCCTCCCTTGAATGGCCTCCATCCCAACCTGCTTTCAGAGCAAGAAGAGGAGATAATGGGGTTGCAGGGATGTTCCCTGTTGCTTTTAGTGGGATTCCTGTTCTGGCAATTTGGCAATTCCTACCCCACCCCACCCCGTCTGCCCCCTTTGAGCTGGTGCAGCACCCCTTTCTCCTTCTCTCCCTAGTATAACGTCGAAGGTGATGGGAAGCCAGGTGGAGGAGGAGAGTATGAAGTGCAGGTAAGGCACCCTCCCACACTCCACCCCAAAAGCCAAAATGGCAACCCCCTTCCTTGGCTTGCCCGGAGGGTGCCCTCCTCTGCCCCTTCCCTCAGGCCTCTCCTCCCCCCACCTGCAGGAGGGCTTCGGCTGGACCAACGGGGTGGCCCTGAAGCTGCTGGACCTCTATGGTGACCGCCTCACCTCTGCCTCTGCCTCTGCCTCTGCCCTGTCTGGCATCTGGCTCTGGATTTGCCCCTGCCTCCTGCTGGCTTTGGCATAGGGACTCTCCCCAAAAGGAGTTGCCTTCTCCCCAGCCCAGCTGAGCTTTTGTTCCCAAGGCTGTACATGAGACATAAAGCCACCTTCCTGCTTATTTGTCCTCTGTGTTTTGTGACACACACACACACACACACACACGCAACCAGCCAAACCCCATAGAGAAGCCCGAGTTCAGGTCAGCCCCCCCTCCATGTATTTCTGCAGTGTCCGGCATCCGGCCAGCATTCCCACCCATGCAGGCCAGCATCAAAGAGAATAAAGAGTCCCCCACCCCTGCTACTGGAAAGTCCATGGGCACATTGTAATAGATATCTAACTCTATGGTGCAGCAGACTGCTCCTGGGGTTGATGGTGCCTCTTCCTGTCCCTGTACCCCAAAAGGATATTGCAGAGACAGAGAAGGGGCAGAAAAGGGGCAGTTGACACAATGAGGAGGAGCAGGAAAAGTAGGTCAGAAGGGGAATATGGTCTGGAGATATGCTATGAGAGCCACCATAGTGTAGGAGTGTGAATGCTGGGCTTGGGCTCTGGGAGACTAGGGTTCGAATCCCCTCTGCTAAGTCATGGAAACCCACAGGGTCGTGTTGGATAAGTAGTACTCTTTCAGCCTCAGAGGAAGGCCATGGTGGCAAAACTTCTCTGAATAATAAATCTGGCCAAGAAAACCCCATCGTAGCTTTGGCTCAGGATGACTGTAAGTGAGAATTGCCATGAAGACACATGACAAATACAACATGGTGGGGTGTTATGATATTAGACATTGGGGTCACATCCCCAGAAGGATTGCAGATTCACTGTGGAACTCACTGTCACAAGGTGTAGACATGGCTGCCACTATATGTGAGGACGGGAGTTCAATGGAGAATAGATGAATTTGTGGAAGGCATAGTCAGCCATGGCTGCCAGTCTCAACATCTCTGCAATGCTTCCACCTCCTCCTCCACTTCTGGATCTGTCCTGCTCCAAATGCATTGGATGTCACAGCCCCAGGTTTGACAGTTCCAGCCAGTCTTTTTGGCAGGGAAAGAAAAGTAGGGAGTAGTCTCAAGAGATTGTAGACAAAAAGCTTTATTATTTTCCATCTTCTGCCTCCCCACAATCCAAGTAATAGGCAGCACCAATGGCCTGAGCCACCAAGGAGAGCAATTCTGGATGCTGGTGTTCTGTTTTTTAAAGTCAGGTGTCTAAAACGGAACCTCAGAGCAAAACTTGTGCCTCTCTTCCCAGGGAGTTGAGGGTGACAACCATCCCAAGGCAGAGCCCCTCTTTGGGGGAGACAGGGGGTGCTTGCTGGAAGAGGGTGGGACCCCAGCCCCAAAGGCACATGGTGGTGGTGGTGGTGTTGGTGTTAGTGGTGGGAGGACAGGGCAGAGCTGAAACATCGCCCGCCTTTGCTCTGCCAGCCCTGCAGCATGGCACTTGTGCAGCCTCCCTCTCCCTTCCTCTGCCCAGCCCAGCTGCTATCAATCGCCCCCCAAGGAAAGAAGGAAATATCCCATACACATGGAGCAGGACTAAGCCTAGGCTCAAGTGAGCTGCTGGACTGGAGTCCTTGGCAGTTTAATGGGCAAACGTAGCTGCTCTGCTGCAGTCTGGGGCAGGGAGGAGGCAGGCAGGCAGGCACTGTATTTAACAAGGAGAGCAGCCTCCTGGGTCTCCTGCAGCTCCCAGCAGTTCCAGATCAGCCTCGTGGAGAAGCAGAGGCTTCGTTATGATCGGAAGGAGCCCTGAAGCCAAAGCCTTGGGGGCTGAAGCCATGGGGGGGGGGCAGACTGGCCCCTGTTCCTTCCTCCTGCTCCGCTGGGAGCCTTTTTGGGAGCTTCCAGCCCATCAGTTCAGGAACTGCGTGTAGCCCTCGGCCCCCGTGACGATGACGTCCATCCAGATGCGCATGGCCTCGGCAGAGGGAGCCACCATGTAGTAGAGGCGGTCGTGGGTCTTGACGCAGAACGTCAGAGCTGGGTTCGGGCTCTGCCAAGAGAAGAGGGAGTCTGACTGCTGGGATGTCTGGGCACCCCTTGCCTGCCCCCTTGACCTACTGGACTGCAGTTGGGGCTGAAGCTGGTGGTTAAGCCCCGGTGGGAAGGACATTCAGTCAGAGTCGTGAGCATGAAAAGGGATCATATTGAGGAGGGGACGAAAAGACAGGCTCCAAGCCTCGCTAGCACACACACACACACCCCATTGGAGGCAGGGGGGCCCATTAACAGAGACAGCTGCAGAGGGCACCCCTCTTCTTCTCCTGCCCACCCCAAACCCCACAGGCCTCTGGGGAAGTGTCAAGACCAACCTCTCCACTGAAGGGAGCAGGGAGAAAGTCTGCTAGGTGCTAGAAGGAAACAGAAAAACAGAAGAACATTAACGGGCCTTTGGGGGGCAGGCAGGGAGGGGAGGTTAGAGACTTCGGCAACCAAGAGGGGAAAGTTAGTGGCCACTCAGGCGGGTTGTTAGTAGCCAGCAGGCTTGTGGCTAGAAGGCAGCTGGGCTTCCTGAGCAGAAGGGCAGGCATGGCAGGCAGCTGGATGGCCACCGACTTAGAGCCGAGGTCTATGTTGGTTTTGCCCTGGTTCTCCGTCTGGGTCTGGCGGCTGCCACAAACAAGAGGCGCCGATCCTACTGCACCTTTGGGATCCCCACCCCAAACTGGCATATTTTGGAGACATTTTCAGAGAAAGACAGAAGGGCTTTTATTATTTCTAGAGGTCATGGCAGCAGACCTGAGCTGCCCGCTGAATCGCAGCCCTGGGAGGCTCTGTTAGTGGAGGGACATTGGCAAAGAGTGGGGTTACTCTGGGGCAGAGACATCAGACATGCCAAGGAAACCGGGTGGTACCTACACTGGCCAGGCTGAGAGAGAAGAACCTCTTCTGCAGGAGGAGGAGGAGAGAGGCAGAGAGATATGTGAAGGGAGGAAGGAAGGAGGAGGAAGGCGAGAGGAAGGCTGACCACAGGGCTGACCACCCCTGCTGCCTCTCCAGCTCCCTTTGGGGAGGGCTGCACCCAAAAGGCAGTCCTCCATTCTGCCCCACTCCTTCCCTTTTCACTCACTTTGGCTGCACTCCGGAGGTGGTCATAATAAACTTCCTCAATGGCTTGGAAATAGATGAGGCCCTTGAGCTTGGTCTCATGCTTGTCTGCAGTGGAGAGAAGGAATGGCGAAGAGGATGGGAGTGGTCAGAAGATGTTGGTCCTGGTCTGAGCCCCAGAAGGTGGGGGGCCCATATGATCCCCCAATCACGCCTCCCGTCCTCCTTGCTCACCCACGTAGTAGGAGAGGGTGCGGCGCATGCGGTCAAAGACAAACCAGCGCTTCTTCCAGGACTTGATCTTGCCCCCCATCTTGACCAGGTAACCCTTGCACATTTTCTCAGAGAGGATGACGTGGCTGCAAGTGTCCACGCTGTGGCCCGAGGACTCAATGTGCAGGCGGAGGTCAAAATCCTCTTTGCGGATGGGCAAGTAACGTGTCAGAGGCCGCGCCTGTCAAGGGGAGAGTGGCACGGCTTTGGAAGGGGCTCCCCAAGGACTCACACTGTGAGCCCACCGATTGCCAAATGTACTGGGGTTGCCCCACTTCCAGCTGGTCAGGGATCCAGAGTGCGCCATGATTGCTGCAAGCCCTCAGATCCCAGAGGTGCTGCCCAGGTACTTCATGCCTTTCCAGATGTGATTTTTGCAATGGCCTCCCGCAGCACTCGCCTCCCTGCCAGCCATACCTGGGCAAACTGCTTCTCTCTCATCTTGACCTCCTTCTCAATGAGCTTCTGACGCCGGGCAGTTTCGTCCTGCAGCCGTCGCTCCAGGTGCTCCCGCCGCCGCCGCTCGTCCTCCAGGGCTTGGCGCCTCTGCTCCATCTCCTGCTCCTGACAGAAGGGACCAGGTAGGACCCAGGCATGCCCTCTACCCAAGCCCCCTCCAGGGGCAATGACAAGGCTGCCAGGCAAGGGAAAGGGGCACTAGGTACACAGAGAGGTGTGCTAAGCAAGCAAGGAGGCAAGCAATCGATCCTGCCTTACCTTCCTCTCCCCCTCCCCTCCCCTCCCCTCCCCTCCTTGCCATGGCAATGTCTTTCTGCCAAGAGCCACAGGGGAATGTGAGGACAGGGTACAGGCAGAGGGGGAGGGGGCCAGGACCCCCTGGCAAATTTTAGCAGAAAGCAAAGCACCCCCACCCTCAGCAACAGCAGCAGCAGCAGCAGCAGCCCAACAAAGGTGCAGGGCAGCAAAGAAAAAGGTGGAGTCCTGGCATCTCACAGAAGAGGGTTTGGGTATCACAGCACCAGGCCTAGGACACAAAGGGGGCATGCAGGCATTTTTTGTGGAAGGGTGGGGTGGGTAGAAGTTGCCCTGCCGCTCACTCGTGATTCCATCAGGCGTGACTTTTCCGCATGGGCCTCTTTCAGCATCTTCTCCATCTCCTCGATCTTCCCTGCATCAGCCCCACTGGTGCTGCATGGCAAATCCACAACGTCACTGGCCCTGCTCCCACCACCTCCGCTGACCCCTGTGCCCCCAACCCAGTCTCCCCTGCCCTCCGATCCCAGCTGGGCATCTCTACCTGCTGGCTTAAGAGAGCCTCTCCTCCACTTGGGCCTTTTGGGGGTCAGAGAGCCAGTGGGCAGAGCCAGGAGACCCCCTTCTCCTCCGCTGCAGCTCCAACTAAGCAGGGGAGCCAGTGCTGCAACCTGGCTGAAACCATGGCAGGTCAGCACCACAAGCAAATGTCAGATGGAGGAAATGGGTGGTGGATGGAGAGAAGCATACTCACCACTTCCAGGACGATGGAGGACAAACGGTGGCCAGGACCCCTCCCTACTAAGGGCCCTATGGGGACGGGGAGTCTGGGGTGCTCATGGGGATTGGGGGGCCAAGGAGAGAAAGAGGAGGCTGAGACAGGAAGGAACCCAAAGGAAGAGGGAGCATTGAGCAGGAAGGGAAGGGAAGGGGCATCTCCTCCGCTGAGCGATGATCCAGCTATGGGGTTGGCCAGCCTCTCTTTGGGTGGGGGGGCCCCCTGCTTGCCCGCTACCGGTGGTGGGGTGGGGTGGGGGGCACTGCTGCTGTACCTGGAGGTGTTGTCTGGGGAGCAGGCGGAGTTGCCGCTGTTGGAGAGGTTGGTCTCGAGGCTGTCGGAGCTTTCCAGGCTGAGGGTGTCGTAGGGGTGCTTGGGGTCGTCGGCAGGCAGGCCCAGCCCCCGCGGAGAGTGATGGGGATGATGGAGGATGGAGTGGTGCATGAGGGGGGAGTAGGAGGGGGAGAAGAGGGGTGCCCCTCCCCCATGCAGGGCCTCCCACTGGGACTGCGCCTCGGCCGCAGCCTTCTGCTTCAGGTCGGCCAGCCGCCGCCGCTGCTCCTCTATCACCTGCTTCCCTGCGGAGACGACGAGGCCCCAATAGAGGCAGGCTGAGCGCCATAGCGGGTGGGCAGCAATGGTGGAGGGAGGCTCAATGCTGGCTCTGGGGCCCCCGCCCTGTGGCAGCTAGCCAGCCACCGCCCCAACACCCCTTGCGTCAAGCCTGCTAGCTCCAGACGTCCCCCCACCCTACTCCCCACCCTGAGCCCCAGACCCACCCTTCTGCTGGAGGGCCAGCTGGCGCTTGCTCTCAATGTCCTGGAGGGTGCTGGCCAGGTTACGAGGGAGGCTGCCGGTCCCACTGTTCTGGGGGGTCAGGGTGTTCTGCAAGAGGAAAAAGGGATTTAGAGCCAGTACACCCCCTCTCTCTCACACACACCAAGAAACTACATCACTGCAGAGTAGTCTAAATATCCAATAGCAGGATTATGATACACGAGCCCTAGGCTGAATTCCAATGCCGTGTGACATATGTGGATCCCTAATCCACGCGCATGGTTGACAACTCACTGGACACTTGCCATGTTCAGTGCACAGAGGCAATGCAAACTCAGAAGCTGCTCTGTGTGCTTTAATGTATAACCACACGCAGTGGCCCACATGCCTAATTCCACTTATGCATACGACTGCTGTGCATCACCCAAAACCCCACTTCATAGGAGTAGCACCCGCCCATGTCACTCACAGGATGCCAGCCTTAGAGTCTGGCTATCCAAGGTAGGGAGAGGATTAGGGTGGGGTGGGATGGGAGCTGCACCCTGTGCTGTTGGACTTCTCCTCAGTCACAACAGCCAAATTTAAGGCACTAATGGGGAGGTGGGGGGGCCAGGAAAAAATCCTCTCCTCTCCCCACCCACTTGCTGGCTGGAAAGAGACTAGACTGTTTTGGGGGGATGGGAGGTTGGGGGCAGAAACATCTAGAAAAATGGAGCCACAGAGGATCCATCAGATAGATATGGGGCTCTCAGGCAGACTGGGGGGCACCCCACCCTTCTCCTGGCCACTGCTGAACCCTACCTTGGGTGAGGGGCTGCGTCCAAGGGTGGCGATGCTGAGCTGGGAGGAAGAGGAGGACGTGCCCCCTTTGGACCACGCCAGGCTGCCAGGGGTGGCACCATCCACCTTGGAGCGATAGACCTGGGCAAGAGATGTCAAAGAAATGTAGGGTTTTTTGGGGGGTGTCTGATGCCCACTGGGCTCCGAGGGACGCAGCATGTGCTCTGGATGGAGTGAGTGCAGAGAGAGGAAGGGAGGAAGGCAAGGTAGGGCAGGACAGGGCAGCCTCAGCTGGGAGTGCTCAGTCCAGCTGACCTATGCCTCCTGCCCAAGGGACGGGTGGACAGGGGTGAGTGGAGAGAAAGCTGGAAGGGAAGAGAACAGGAGACCCAGGTGGCCCATCTCAACAATGCAAGGCCTGACCTGGAGGGGAATCCTGGGATGCAGACCTCCCCACACCTCTTGGCAGGGATGGAAGGAGAAGTCCTTTGGTATATCTGGAGCTCTCCTTCCTGCCTGAAAACAGAGCCAAGCTCTGGATTTAATGGAGAGTTCATGAAAAAGGCACTGAATGCCTTTTTGTTCCCTCAGTCTCTCTCTCTCTCTCTCTCTCACAAGCCCACTCCCATTGCTCCCTGGGAATTGCAGGGCAAAACCTAAGGCTCCTCCTGCCCAGAGCTGTCCGGAGAGCCCTGCAGGAGGAAGCGGGCAGGGAAGGGGCATGGAGAGCAAGGCTGCAGCAGAAGCACAAACCTGGGCACAGGAGGAAGAGGAGGGCAGCGTTGGCAGGAGAGAAGCAGTGGGAGCGGGAGCAGGAGCAGAGTCGGCAGCTGGGGGGCCGGGGGGCCGGGGCAGCCCTACGGCCGCCCAGACACTCCCCAAGATCACCGCCAGCTGATCGGTGGTCACGTACTGGACGGAGAGGAGAGGTGTTGTGAGAACTGGCCGGTGGGTAGAAAGCTGGAGGGGGATTGCGGAGTGGGGAAATGGCCCCCAAGAAACCCAGCAAAAGTCAAACAACAGGGAAGGGATGATGAGGATGGCACCCCCCACCTTGCCCTCCCCTCATCTAGCGGGTTGGGACTCCTTTCAAGGCACCCCAAAAGGGAAGTCCGCAGGATGGAACCAGGCCTCCCCAAGGTAGTAGCACATGGGGGGTGGCAGTCAGAGACGCAGCCGGGGGGGGGGGAGGTACCTCATAGCCTGGGGGGAGCAGAGGTGGGGGGGTGGCAGGAGAAGCACTAGCATCTGGCTCGTGGCTGCAAGGCCCCAAAACATCGGACGGCCCCAGATATTCCTAGAAGCAGCCGGGCAGAGAGGAGGAGGAGGAGGAGGAAGATTAGGCGAGGCTGGGGGGCACTGAGGATGCCACAGTCATGTGCATGCAATCACACACACACACATGCTGTAACTGGGGCCACAAACACGGCACACCAAGCAGCCTGTCTGTGCGGAGGCTCAGGGTTCAGTCTTCGGCAGGTAGGACCAAGCCCCTGCAGCTCAAGGAAAACAATCTGGGTCATGTCCCCATCAAAAGGCTGAGCAGAAGCAACCACAAAGTAGAGCAAGGAAAAGCAGAGAGGGAGCTTCAGCTATGGAGAACAGTGCTGGAGGTCAAAGAAATCTCAGTGAAAGGCATCAGACAGCCCCAGTCAACATGTGAGCCTCTGTTATGCGCCACTGTGTGCCTATGGAAGCTGGAGGAAAGCCTATGGCAGAGGCCAGGCTCAGACTGAGGTGGTGGGGCAGCCATGCAAGCAAAGGGCAGGAAGGAGCACCCATGCATGCATGCATGCAAACCAGCCAGCTGGCCCGCCAGCCAGCCAGGGGTTACCTTCAGCATCACTGGGCAGCGCTGGGCAGAGGAAGCGGCTGCGCAGGGGGGGCTTGCAAAGTCAGCCCCCTCCTCCTCCAGCTCAGAGAAAGCAAGCGCCTCCTGTTTGAACAGGAAAAGCTGTGAGGGAAGGGAAGCGGCGAGAGAGGAGGAGGAACAGGCCAGGCCTGCCTATGGCTGCACTGCAGAAGGTGGATTGGGACTCCCAGCATCCATCCGAGAGCAAAGACAGACACCTGAAACCCTTCCAGTCTCAGAAGGGGAAAGCGTGGACAAGGAATGCCTGGTCCCCAGATTCCAAAGGAAACCCTCAAATCCTGGACAGAAATTGCTTTCTGTAATGGAGTCAGGGGAGGGTCTTTCTGCCCCCCTGCCCTTTTGTACCATCAGCAGCACAATGGCCGACCCCCATCTCCAAACCTCCCCAAAAAGGATAGGAAGGAGCAATGCAAGCCGGTCTGAAAGGAAGAGTCTGGGACAAAGGATGGCTCTAAAGAGGCTGCCTGAGTCCAGAGGCCACGTGGGCAACTAGGAATGGCTCTTTCTATGACTGTTTCGAAATCTAACTTAAAACATTTTCATCACCTAAAGCTTTTGGAATTTTTCCATTAGAATTTTGTTTATTTAGCTTAAGTGTATTTGGACAATTTATTTGTAGGGCAAGCACTGAACCCAGGCAGACAGCCCAGGGATGAGTCCCTGCAAACCCCCCCCCCCGGGGCAAAGGAGGCTCAGGAAGAAGGTGAAGGTGGGGAATGCCCTCCTTACTCTACTCCTGAGTAATCCTGACTGGGAATGTTAACGGTCACTTGCAGAGTCAGCCCTCCCATGCATGGAGAATATGAGCCTGACCGCACTTGCTAATCAGCAGGAAGTCTGGGCAGATGGCTGGAACCACAGCACCGCCTCAGCTAAATGAATGAAACCGACCAGAGAGAAGTGCCGCTGGTTCATTGAGGGGAGAACCTATGTCCAGAGCTCCTGCAGCGGAGAAAGTGGTGGGAGATCAGTCCTGAGGGAGGAGGAGAGGGAGAAAAAGAGGAGGGCGAGATACCCTTCCCTGCACTTTCCCTGTGTGGCTTTTCCCCCTTTGGCCTTTTACAACCGTTCCTTTGTCTTAACAACTGACACACACACCCCACTAAATTCTGAGGTCCACAGCTTCTCCTGAGAAGCGCTGGACCAGGCTCTTCCTGCAGCCACACGGCGGAAAATGGTCCAGTTGGATCTCACCCCATCTGGGGGAAGCCACATTGGCTCTGCCTTTGGAGATGGGGCTGTGAGACTCAAACCTTTGACACCACCCTCCCCAGGATTAAATAGAGTGCAGAAAATTCAGGTGAGAGCCAGTGTGGCATAATGGTTTGAGTGCTGGACTAGGACAGTGGGTGACCAGGGTTCAAATCTCCACTCAGCCATGGAAACCTATTGTATGACCTTGAGGAAGTCACACTCTCAATGGTGGCAAATCTCTATGAACAAATCCTGCAAAGAAACCCCATCATATGGCAGCTCTAAGGCGAATCCAAAGCATGACTTGAAGACACAGAACAACAGCAGAATTCAAGCCCTGAGAAGAGTGTCCAGGTAAGGAGAGAGGAACAACACTGGCAGTTGTTGTGGCAGAGTAATAATCCTGGACTTGTTCCCCTGCAGTCGGAAGACACAGTTACAGCATTCACGGAGGGTATCTCAACCATCCCAATATTTGTGTTAAGGGACACAACAAGGGAGAGCAGCTGCCCCCAGGCTTTGGATATGGGACCCCCAGCCTTAGGAACGGAGCTTCCTCCCCCATTGGAGCTCCCTGGGTAACTCTGGGCCACATCACTCCCCACCAGCCCCCTTTCCTTGCCCCCATCAGGACCTGTTCTATGCCCTGGGAATTGGGAGAAAGAAAGAGGATGCAAAGCAACCCTCCAGTTCACCCCCACCCACCCTGCAAGCCTAGGACATTTGGAGGCGGTTCAAGAGGCCAGAGCGCCCCCCCCCCAGGGGAGATGACCCTTACCTCTCGGAGAGCTGTGGAGGCCTTGGGAAAGCCGAAGCCCCCAGTCACCACACGGTACTGCCTCTCCAGTGCAAGGAGGGCTTCCTTCTCCTGCCAATGAAAGAGGAGGGAAAGCCTGGTCAGGGGATCCAGACTCCGATAGACCTGTCCTCCCATCTCTCTCATTCTCTTGCGATCATGGGGCCATAGCCAGCCGCTATGGGTGCCGCTCAAGCCAAGAGCCCCATGTTCCTCCCTGTGTCCAGATGCCTGTCAGGGTCAACCCCAGGGAGCCCTGGCCCCTGTGCCAGGGTGCCTTCTTCCATTTGGTCTGGCTAGCTGGCCTGCCTGCCAGCTGGGGCTCTCACCTTCTGCAGCATCTGCAAAGTGACGCTCTTCTCCTTGCCCAGCCGCTCGGCCTCCTGCGCAGCCTGCAGCCGGATCTGGTTGGCCTGGACCTCCAGCGCCGCCACGCGTTCCTGGCAGGAGGGAGAAGGAGAAGGGAAGGGAAGGGTCTGGTGAGTGCCATGGGGTCGGGCCCAAGGGGTTCCTTCCCTGCCACCAGCAGCAACATATCCCTGCCCGTGCCCCCTTCCCATGGGGGGGGGTCTGCGCACCTTCCTCTGGGCCAGGCTGCAGTGGCTCTCGGTCGTACTGTGCAGCAGCTGCTGGCTGAGCACCTCGCGCTCCTCCTCCAGCCGGCTCTCCCTCTCCAGCTGCTGGAACTCCAGGTCTTCAAAGAGCTTGGTCTCTGTTTCCAGAGCCTCTGCTTCCTGCAAAATTGGTGGTGGGTGGCATGGGGACACAGCAGCTGAATCATAGGATGGATCACAATTTGGAAGAGACCCTTGGAGCCAGCCCCATTCTGCCATGCAGGAAGACGCTGTCAAAACACTCCAGACAAAAGTCAGGTCCCAGGGAGGGAGGGGAGGGGGTTCATAGGCAATGGGAGGGGGCACACATGGGGGGGAAGAATTAATGGGGGAAGGTGAAGGCCCAGTTATCGCGCTCAGTTGCCCCCCAACATCAGTGGGCAAGGCAGGGCAGGGCAGAGAATGCTAAGGGGTGCTCTGCCTGAGAAAGGCACACAAGACCTCCAGGTGGGCTGAAAGGGCACCTCTTTTTCCTTTTCTTTTTAAGGAGGGACTGACCAGCAAAGGCCACTGCTCTGAGCTGGAGGTAAAGAGACAGGTTGTTGCTCCATGGAGGGAGAAAGCCATCCAAACCCCTGGAGTTCCCTTCCTGGCAACGAATGGTGAGGGAGGGCATCTATCTTCCTCCTCCAAAAGGGGCAAAAGCTCAGTCGGTTCTGATACCTGCCAGGCTGGCCCTTGTCTCTGGTCTTTTGCATTCCAACAAGGGCTCCAAAGGGAGAAGTAACCCAGTATCCCCAAGCAGAGCTCCCTGACTGAGGACTGAGCCTCCAGAGAGGGAACCCGTGAGGAGAGGAGCAGCCCCACATCTTGCAGAGGGGGGTGGGTGGGAGGTGGGGATCCCACTGAGCCTCGCTGCAGAGCCCCACGGCTGCCGCCATGGGCCCCCCCCAGCCTGCTTACCATCACCTGCTGGTGCGGAGCAGTGGGATTCCCGGAGCACCTCTACTTTGGGGGGCGGGGGTGGGGGGGCGGGGGGGAGGGAGACACTGACCCTTTGCACCTGGTCCTGCAGCTGCTCCCTCATGGACTCAGGGCAGTTATCAAGCTGGGTCCTGAGCTCAGAGCAGAGCGCCCGCAGCCTCTCCAGTTCCTTCCTTTCAGCATCAACCTTTGCCCTCTCCTGAATCCGGAAGAAAACAACACACACGGAAAAGAGAGAGAAAGAGAAAGAGAGAGAGAGAGAGAGAGAGAACACACTTCTCAAGAGCAGGCCATGCAAAGCTGGAGGGTTAGCCAGGGATCGATGGTGGTTACTGCTGGGCAAATGAATAGGGACATCCATCTTGAGTCTCAAAGCCACCCGGACACTGGCTCATTTGGATGGCTTGAATGCCCTCCTCTTGGCAGCATCCCAGACCAGTCCCTCCTGAGAAGCTGACCTGCAAAAGATGACCCCCCTCCCCTCCCCTCCCAGTTCTCCCAAGGTGGGCTCCCAACAGACACAGGTGGGCAACATTTGAGACACAAAAGAGGATCCAGAGTTAGTGCATCTCTCTTTCCAAAGGACTCCAACAAGTTTTGGGTTCATGTGAGTGAATTAGTAACAGTAGGGAGAGCAGGACGATGTGCCAGCTAACTTCTGATCAGGCCTCTGTGCCTGGTGAACCCACCAGAAAACCTCAGCTTACTCCTGCTTTAAAGGTTTTTTTGAGAAGAGCAGACTCTTATTGATTGATTGATTGAATTTATATCCTGCCTTTCTCCCAAGATGGGACTCATGACAGCAGTTTTGCCAAAGTCTCTGATGCAGATCAGGGGCATCACTAGGGGGGTGCAGGCTGCGCTGGGTGACACAACAAATGTCTGTTTTTTGGCAGATGTGGATCAAGGTGTTTGCCTGCATCCCATTAAAACCCTGGAGAAGAGAAGGTGTGAGTAGGGCAAGGCTCAGTGGGAGGACAAAAGAAAGGTCTTAACAAATTTACACGTTAACTACATAAAACTATACATTCAGGGATAGCTGTGTTGGCCATTGAGCAAAGGACTAACAATAGGAATTGGGGTGCAGCACATTGCAGGAAGGAGTGGTCATGAGGAGGACATCCTGGGGGGTTGTGTCCTGTGGGCAGTGGGGCATGTGGGTGCTTCACGGTACAGCTGGGTGCATGTGCAAGGCAAGAGACTGGGCAGTTCTCCAATGACCAGAAGTAATTAGCTTCCAGTTGGAAAGCCCAAGAAGAGAACAGCAATTTCTGGGCCCCACTCTGTCTGCCACCTCACTTTTGGCAGCCCATCCTAAGCCCTCTCCTTACCCACAAGACTGGAGCAGCTTGGAGTGCCCCTCATTGTGGGTCCAACCAGCTGGGGGTCTTGGACAGTCGGGCTCTTCCAAGGCACCACAACCCTCTAGGGCCACGTGGGAAGAGGAGCCGTGGCCTTTAAGCCTGACCACATTCGTCACCCATCAACTCCCCTTGTCCTTGCCTGGAGCTAGACAGACCTATGGGGAAGGGGTGATCCTACATATGCCCCTCATGTTTCTCAGGCCAAGGCTGGGCCTCAGCCACTCTCCATCTCTCCCAGGCAGTGAGGCACCACACCAGTTAGAAAGAGAAAGAAAAGAGAGATAAAGAGAGGTGTTAGAGCTGGTTAGTGCAGGCTGGGTGGTTAGTGGCAGCCGTGCATGTGCTTCCCTCAGGCTCCCTGCATGAGAGCAAAGGTGTGCAAAAGGCTGGGAGCACCAACCTCCAATATGAGCGTTGGGAAACTGGGTACGAATGAGCCAAGGGCACAAGCGAGAATCGTAACCCAGGATCCTGGGCAGGTCTTTCTCCAGCCAGCAGAGCTGCTCTTGGTATCTGGCAGATGCAGGGGCCAGGCAAGGAAGGGCCCAGCCTGGAGGAGCAGTATGGTGAGGCAGGGCAGGGCAGGGCAGGGCAGGGCCAGGGCGCAAGTGGTGCTGACCGTCTCCCTGAGCAGACGCTGGCTTGCGACCAGAGGCCCCGACACCAGAGTGTGGAAAGAGGCAGTGAGGGAAGGGCTCCCGGCAGTCCCTCTGATGTGCCAACAGGAATGGCCCCAAATCCAGAGAGACAGAAATGCCCAAGAAAGCCAGGGCACCTTTTGCAAAACAGCCACGACAATCAAGGCACCTTCTGAGTGACCAGTAGGTGAGGGAAGGGGAGCACAGCTCAACTGGGGGCAGCAGGGACAGTCTACCACTGTGGGGACCCTGCCAGCCCCCCAATAGAGGCCAAGTCAGGAGGAGGGGTCTCAAGCAGGTCTCCTCTGGTGCAAGGAGGTGGGTGCTGCCCGGTCTAGTCATTTACCTTGTCCCGGTCCCGGCGGATGGTGGCATCCAGGCCAGAGAGCCGCTCTTGCAGGTGCTGCATTGCCTTCTGCTCCTGTTGCAACTGGATCAGCTCAGCCTCGCGTTCCCCCTGCAAAAGGGCCCTCTCCATCTCTGCCTGGATGGGTGGGCAAGAGGCTGTGTCATGGGGGCCAAGGGCCTAGGGTGCAACTCCAGCCCCTCCAGGCTCCTCTCCCCAGGAAGAACCACAACCAGCCCTCACTTGGGTGGGAGTGGAGGACATGGGCAGCAGGAGAGAAGCCCAGAGCCCCAATGCTACTCTGTTTGCACCTCCATGCCAAGACTGCGCCCCTGAGGGATGCCCACCCCTCACCCCTTGGCATGGGCGGAGGAGGAAGGCAGCCCCCAATTCCCCTCCCTCCGGCCAACTCACCTCTCGGGCCGTCTCCTGAAGCTGCTGCTCCAGCTCTTTGGCCCGGCTCTTGAGCCGGTCAATGGTGGCCAAGATCCGTGCACGCTCTTCCTCCAGCAGGGTCGCCTCCCGACTGCCCTTGCTGCTGTGCGGCTCCTCATGCTGAAGAGAGTTCGGCAGTTCAGCAAACGGGGATTCGCACTTGCTTCCCCTCTCATCTACTGGTATTTCTCTATTGCCCTGCTTTGGGTAGACTGGTTCATCCTTGCCAGGATGGTCTTCTCAGCACCCAACTACTGTTTAACAGCCGCTATTAAGGCAACCACTGATAGCTTTTGCATTTACCATATCCATCATTTTCCATTCCTTGCTCTAGAAAGTGAATCAATACATTCTTCTCTTTTGGTCATTCTTTCATTCTTTGGCTGCCATTGCTGTATGATCACTCTATTTGAACGGACTGTCCACTGCCCAAAGAACTTTTGTTAGAGGGTGGTATAGATGTGCAACCGGTCAATCCATTAATCAGTCAATATTTGCCAATTGAGGCAACACTTTCGTGGATTTGATGAAATAGCCTTGCAGTCCACAAAATGCTGGTGCCAGATAAAGTACGCTAGCCTTTAAGGGGCCCCTGGATTCCCTGTTGTTGTGGTTGCAGCCACTGTTTTTTCAGCCATGTGTGAAGCCCCATTCCCCCTCCTTTCCCCATTCAGCCACAAACCCAGCTAGGTAGCCCACTTGGGCCAGAAGGACTTGTTGATGATGGCTTTATTTGTTTTTATTACACCTCTTCCCCAGCCATAGGACTCAAAGTGGCTTACAAAACCTAATCCTGTGGATGCACTACACCAGCATACCTATACCAAGGGGCAAGAGGGAAAAGGTCAAAGGTGTGGTGCCCAGGAAGACAGGAAGGCTGGCCTGCTGGAATAAATTGGTCTTGGCAGCTTCCGCCCACCTTTCCTCTCCCCTCTGCTGTTGCATAGTGTTTGGCCCTGGAGGCACCAGAGAAAAGCCACTGACCACCTATCCACCTATCCACCCCTCCTCTTATGGAAACAGAGCAATAATAACCATGCAGAGCGTATGCCATTTCCCTGTGCCACAACACTTGCTCACCTCGTGTCCGGCGCTCTCGGTGCTGCTGCTCTCCTCCTCTTTCAGGTTGTCCTCATCTGAACGCTGCATGCCCTCCCTCTCTCTTGGAGGGACCAAGGATCCTGACGGCTCCTCCCCGGGTCGCCCAACGTTGAGGGAGGCCTTGCAGGATCTCCTTCCCGGAAGGGTGGGCGTCTCAGCTCCGCTGGGGAAGGGGCAGCGCTCCTGGCCCGGATCACCATCGCTGCGCGTGTACTCGGCACACAGACTAAGGATGGTCTCCAGGCGCTGGCGCTCCTGAGCCAAAAGGGAGGAAAGTAGGAGGTAAGCAAGGCCCTTCTTCCACCCTCAGCTGGGCTGCGACTGAGCACAGGGCAGATTGCTTCTGGTTTGGGATGCATCCATTGCAAAGTGAGAAATTAAGAGAGGACCTCTGAAGGACATGAGAAATTAAGAGAGGACCTCTGAAGGCCATCACATTGGATGCCACATGGCTACCTGGAGTACGAAGGGCACTTCTGAGACCCAAAGCACCCCAAGGTGCACAGCCACACAGTGGCCCTGGTCCATCTCCACTAAAGGGCCTTTTCAATGGCTCAAGGGAACAGCTACAAGGGCCCATCTACACATTCACGCACACCACTTGGCCTCACTTTCATAGTTTTCACTTTCCTCAAAGACAGGATTTTACCCTGTTGCTTCACAAAAGAAAAAAAAAGAAGAAACCCTAAAACCCACATAGGTGCTACTTCTGCTTCTGTCTTCACCCTAATGGTTTAATAACTGATTGCCATCCTGATTGCCATCAGCAAGTATCAACCAAAGGAGACCAGGACACTTGGGAGACCAAGGGAAACTTAAAAGGGTGGCATGGGCCACATGCCCCAATGCTCATGGGACGCAATCCCCCAGGATGTCCTTCTTATGCCCACTCCTCCCTGAAATGAATTACACCCCCAGGTCCTATTGTTAGTCCTAAATTGAGGAGACCCATTGAGCTAATGGAATTTACCCATGTACTGACCAACCACTGACCAGTTAATTCAATGGCTCTAATTGGGACCATCCAGCAGGATGATTCAGATCTAGGTCTATCAGGGGCATATGGGCAACTGTAAAAGTCCAATACAGCTAAAAAGTTAGGAGGCCTTGCAAAAGAGTTTCCTAAAAAGCTCTCAAATCCCACAGTGGAGCTAGTCCCATGAGGGCAGAGCTGGCACCAAGGAGGTCCTTCTGCAGAAAGCCCCTGTCCCAAGGATTATGTGCCTGCTTCCCTGCAGATCCTCCAGACCATGTCTCCTCAGGGAGCCCCTTCGCCTGCCCAGGGGTCCAGGGTCCAGGGGTCTGTTCTCCTGGGGGTAGGGTGGGAGGGTGGCTCCACTTCTGGTCTCCTGGCTGCTCCTCCTGCAGAGGACCCTCCTGAAGCCAAATCTCTGCTGGAATCAGATCCAGTGCTTTTGCTTTTGCTCCTGGGCAACAGTGCAGGTACAGGAGAAGAAGCAGTGATAAAACCTCCCCTTCTTCCCTCCATCCCTCCGGCAGCAGATCCACCACCCAATCCCGGCTGGGCCACTGCTGAGTACAGAGCAAATCCCTCCAGCGACTTTGGGGAAGTTCCAACGTAGAAAGAAATGAAGAGGGGCTCCCAGGACGGGATGCCTTGTGGCAGCCTGGAGCTGGCAGAGGGAGGACCCACACCCACAGAGGGGCAGGAGTGTCTTTGCAGTCTTTGGCTTCTCCTCTGCCCCCGCCCCCGGAAATCCTCTCTCCATTTCCCTCCAGAGATGTCCAGATCAGCAGCCTGGTCGAAGCAGGACCAAGGAAAGGGAGGCAGGGAGGAAGCAGGGATGTTCCTATGGCCATAGGGCCAGGGAAGACCCCACTGAATCTCCCTCTCTGGAAGCCACCCTGCTCCCACCCAGGGAGCCGTTTTTGCATTGCTTCCTCTCTGAGACAAGCCTCAACAGAGACCCCTGAATCTTCTACTACTTCTTCAGAGGAAAGGCATGCACACTCACACCCCTCTCTTTAGCTCATAGCCCCACAAGAGACACAAAGGCCCAGCTAGCCCAGGACAAGCAAGGCTTTCCCTGGCTGACCCAGAGAGCATTTTCTAACCCACATGCTGCAACTCGCCTGTTGCCTTTTGCAAAAGATGAATGGGACTCTCACTCTGACCCCTGGGAGCAGCTGCAACACCTGAGAACACCTGAGAGCAGAGGATGGACTGAAGGGTGCCCTCTCCCCCTCCATATACGCACACACTCACACACATACGTGGAACACACCCACCCCACCGATGCCACCAATGACCCTGGACTCACCGTGCTGCTGCCAGAGCCATCACCCAGAGTGCCTCTCACCATCCTCTCCACCCTTCCTTCCTTCTCCTGGCCCCCTCCAGCCTCCCCAACAAAGCCCAGATCCAGGGCCCCCTCCCTCTTTTCCTCAGTGGGTGCCTTGCCACGTGATGCCAGGCAGCCAGACGGCTAATGGCAGGGTGCAGCCCCAGCTGGACGGGCGCGCACACACACACACAAATACACACCCTCTCCCTCTTGCCAGCCTATTTCTGTTCTCTGAATCACACAAGCTGTGCAAACAAGCAACACATGTGAGTCAATGCCCAGCCGCTGGCGCTGTGGACAGCCAAGGGGTGGGGAAGGGAGCCGGCAGCAGGGCGCACCAGGCCAGCACCAGGGCTCCTCGAGTCAGACAAAGGACCAAGGTGGATACACAGCAGCAGGGGCAGGAGGGATAGATGTCCGGCCAGGAATTGCCCACTGCAGCCACCCTGCCCTTCGTGCACGGACCCAAGAGGCCCCGGAGGGCACCCAACACCCGGCTGGGCCAAGGAAGGCACAGCGCCAGGAGGCCAGCTGCTCTGGTGCAAGAGGAAAGGAAGGGATGCAGCAGAAGAGAAGCCCAAGTGGCCAGTGAGAGGATGGACAGCCCTTCCCTTGGGCAAGGTGGCCACAAGAGAGAGGAGACCCACAGGAGATTGAGGCTGACAAGGTCACTCTGAGGAAGGAGCAAGCAGGAGCCATGGACCCTGGGGTGGGGCAGGGGACAGTCCATGGGGGGGGGGGGGGAACTGGAGCTGCTCCAAGGCTAGGCTAGGAGGGGGCTTTGAAATGGTCTGGCACAGTTGAAACTCCAATGCAGTTGAGCCTCTTCAGGCGTTATCCATCAGACGTGTCTTAAATGAGAAGCAGCACTTGGACAGCTTGGGGTACCTGTGAGAGCTGCCTGCAAAGTGTCCTGCGCTTTCCTACTTGGGAGTAAACTCCCCTGAACCCACGGACGGGGCCCCTCCTTGGACCACCCTGTGCTTGAATGATGGGAAAAGCAAAAGGGACCAGCGAGGGGGCACTAACAGCCTCCCTTCTAAAAACAGTCCTTGGGACCCTAGGAGAAGCAGCCCTTCTCTGGGGATTCTTGCCATGGGGCACACCTGCCCACATCAGGCTGGCAGCAGGAACAGGAATAAGAGCCTCTTGGCTGGCCTCTTGAACCTGGCTAGGGAAGCAGTTGCAGCCAGACCAGCCCTGCAGGTGGGCTTCTCTGTGCCCCTCTCCCCACTCAGGGATCCTTTGGGAAGGAAGGGGAAGAAGGTGAGCTCAGGAAGCCCATGGAGAGGGGGAAAGGGACTTCCAGTGTCACCTGCACCTCTTTTGAGGCCCAAAAGTGGTGCTCTTACAGTTGGACAAGATATGGGGACTGCAGTGGGGGTGGAGGGTGGGCAGGCAGGGACCCCTGGTGCTCCAGAACCCCCAACCCCCACATAATGCCCTCCCAGGAGCCTGCTGGATGTTGGACCCCATGAAAGGAGCAGAGGCAAGGAGAAGGAGACCACCCACCCCTGCTGCCCTGTGACCCAAAGGACTGGCGTTGGTGGGGGGTGGAGAGGAGGAGAAGGGAGGGGAGGCTGAGCCTCAGTGGGGTGTGGCAGTGACACCTGAGAGGGTCTTGGCTCCAGTTAAGCATTTTGGGAAGGCAAAGAGTTAACCCTAGGCAGGATGTGGAGAGGGGGGGGGACCTGCCCAATTCTGGGCCTCACAGGGAAACTCCCAGAGCACCAAAGGAGGTTTGGAGGCCTCAGAAGCTCATGCAACCCCCACCTCCACCCCCGCTGGCCCACCCCCAAGTAGTCCCACCCTAGAGCCAGACCCTGCCCCACAGCCAAGGAATCAAGTTCCCTGTTTCTTCTTCAGCAACGTTCCCCCTACACACGGTCATTGCTTTTGTCTTTCCACAGTTGGGTGTTTCTGGTGCCTCATCTGCTTCCAAAAGACTCCAGCTGTCCCCATCCCTCTCCCCACCCCAGACCCATCCCGGGGCTGGATCCCACTATTTTGCACACACCCCGTAATAAGTATTAATACCACCTCAGTGATCTAACATAATAATCACAAAGGAAATGCATGGACCCCCAAAGTCTTTGGACCCCACTCCCCCTGCCCCTCCAGTTGAAATAGCTGCCCTGTCTTCTGCTCAGGCAAAGATCTCCTATCCATTCACTACATGCAAAGAAAGTGCCTTTTCCTCCACCACACACATTACAAACCTGCCCAAAATTTTAGGGTCAGGTTTAAGGGCAGTCTCTCGGGTGCTGAGGAGGCCCATCCTCCAAAATTACTTTAAAGCTTGGACTACAACCAGAACAAATTCACTGCCCCCAATGGCTTGGGAGGCACCAACATGGAAGAATCCAACAGAGAAGAGCATTCCTGGGGTGGCAAATCTTTGGGGGTGGCAAATCTCTCTTTAACAAACAACAACCATATGTGCCACAGAAGAATCTTGGGGGACCCACACGTGCCCCCACGTGCCCATGCACTGTCCCCCTGCCCCACTCACCAGGCGCTCCATCTCCTGCTCCCGCAGCCTCTCCTGGCGCTGCCACCGGTGGTACTCCAGCAGGTCTCCCTCGTTGCCGCTCAGGTCGGAGATGCTCTGCTTGCGCTCCCGCATGGGCATCATCCCCAACAGCTGGGCATCTCCAGACAACTTGCGGCGCAGGCGGGGGCTCTGGCGTGGCGAAGAGGAAGACGAGGAGGGCAGGGCCAGAGAGCCCAGGCTGGCCGCCGGACTCAGACCGGGCCTGTGATGGCGGCTGCCTTTCTGCCGAGAAGGCTCTCCCACATGCAGCAAGGTGGGAGAGGGGCTGCGGCCTCGCAGGCCCCCCAACGAAGCCCCTGAGAAGTCCTCCAGGGCCTCCCTCTGCCAGCCCCCGGGGCCCTCGCTGACTCTGGTGGGCACAGAGGGGCTGCTGTGGGTGGTGGCGGCAGGTGAGGCCGCTCGGCGGGAGAGGGCCGGACTGACGGGGGGCAGTTCCCGCCTGTTTTCTAGGGAGCGCCTGCCAAGCCGGGGGCTCTCAGGGGGGTGTAGCACCCGGACCGACTGGCCTGCAGTCTCCGTGGCTTGGAAGGGTTTTCCTGGTCTGTGTCGGGAAGGGCTGGCCGGCACATCCCGGAAGGGGCTGGGGGGCCTTTCCTGCAGGGTGGCAGCCTTGGTCCGTGGGGCCTGGAACTTGGGGGCCAAGCAGGGGCTGCTTGGGGGCTGAACCCGGGGGCTGCCCTCCATCAGACTCTCGCTTAGTCCAAGGGGTGGCACGGGAGGGTGGACATCGTGCCGGGCAGCGTGGGGGCCTTCCATTAAAGGCCGACCTCTGCGGCTGGGTGTGGGGCTCCGGGGGGGCTCCCGTTTGGCCCTCTGTGCCGTCCTCGGGCTGCCAGCCCCTCGGGGTGGGCTTGTCACACCAACATCACCAGAAAGGTCCACTCTGGGCCCGCCGTGGGGCGTCAGCATGGTGTGGTTGTAACTGGAGGAGCGGATAGGCACCACCGGTGGCGCAGCAGGGCCCTGATCCTGGCTGCCGGGTGAGTGGCTGGCGCAGCTGCTGCTGCTGGCAGGAGAGGAAAGGGGTGAAAACGGGGGTGAGGTGTTTTCGTAGCTGGAGCCCATGGACATGGCACCGGGGCTCTGGGGTGGGGAAAGCAGGTAGCGACCCCCCCGTCCATTGACCACAGAGGGGTCAGGTGAGAGGACAGCAGTGCCAAGGGCTGGGGGCTGCGCACAGGGGCTGCCTTCCTCCTCCTCCAGCACCAGGGAGTCCATGATGTCTTGCAGGTCCCGTTCGATGGAGCTGACCAGGGCACTGTGGCTCGGCCCCCGGGAGCCCTTCGCCGCCTCCGGGTTGCCATTCACCAGCCTCTGTGACTCTGTCGTGAATAGGGAGGAAAACAGGGCCCTTAGCTCATCCTGGCAGGCAGGAACAGGTCCTTTGTGCATTGTCTGGCAACTTTTCACATTTCAGAATTCTTTTTGCAAATATATATTTGCACAAAAATTTGAATTTTGTGCAATACACCCCCCCACACACACCCCACACACTCATTTGATTTAAAATGCATTATTTTTCCTTCAGGGGCAAAACTCAAGGTTGTTTTTTTTTTTTTTTGCACAAACAATTTTTCACAAAATATCTGCGTAATGTGTGGAGACTCACTGAGGGTGACCATTTCTCCAGTGGGGCCCCTTGCCGTATCAAGAATAAGCACAGAATAAGGAGGGGAAGTTATTGCTTCTCGCGTCTGCAGAGGCAGGAAGGATAGTCGAGGGGGCTTCAAGGGAAGAGGCCTGAGCGGCCGGTCTCCCCCTCCCCACAACAACACACCTGTGGGTCTTCTCTTCCAGCTGCACTCAGTTGTTGCCCTCATGGGGCAGCCATTCACCCAAGGGGGATTAATGCTTTCCCCCAAAGAGATCAGGTCATCTGAGCTTCCTTGGACTCCACCCAAGGAAGAGTGGCCTTTCACCGTCCACCACCGTCCATCGGGTGAAAGGCAAAGCAGGGGACAGTGCCCCCCACGTACCCAGCTACATCAGACAGGAGCTGCCACCCTCCCTGCCTCGTCCTGAGGGGGACACAACCTCTGACCACCCCATAACAAGTGAGATCCGGGGCCCACAAAAGACCACCAAGTGAAGGTTCAAGGATTGACACCAAAGAAATGGGGGTGAAGGCACCCCAATCTACCCAGCTGTTCAGCCCGACAGCCCTTGGGACTCCCTTGGGAGTTTCAAGAGGAGGGTTCCCCTCATCTCCTCACCTGCTATGAGCCCATAAGGGGCTGCAGGGCTTTGCCCCCCCACAGGAATCATGCTTTTCATCCACTTCGCCTCCGCCGGATGATTGAACCGAAGGAAGGTCGACTGGCCCAGGCAGATCATGCACCCTGAGAGAGAGAGACAGAGAGAGCGAAAGGAAGAGAGAATAACGTCAAGCAACATCAGTGGACCATGAGAGACGGAGCAGGAGGAGGTCACCACACCAGTGCGCCATTTGCAGGTCATGCAGACAGGCCTGTTTTGCTTCTATATAATTGACATTTTATTTTTGGAGTTGTTTGGGTTTTTAAGTAAACATAAACCACCTTGAAGGCCTTCTGTCTCTGGCTAGATGGATATATAGAAAAGATGCAAACAATGTGGTTAATTGTATTTTGTGTTAAAATAAATAAATATTAAAAAAAACACACACACACAAGCAAACTACAGTATTGGCATTCAACTACAACTAAACATTTGAAAGGGCTCTCCCTGGAAAAGATGCAAGGATCCCACCTCCTGAATTCAATGCACCAGGCTTGCAACAAGAAGGGGTCCTGGGGGTGCCAAAGGTGACCTGGGAAACAGCTGTGAGCCTGACTGGTGTCATGGCTTGAGTGCTGGATGTGAAGTCGGAGAGACAAGAGTTCAAATCTCTGCTCAGCCATTGAAACTCTTTGAGGGATTGTGGACAAATCGTAATCTTTCAGTCTGAGCAGAAGGCAAGAGTCATCCAGCTCTTCATAAATGTGGCCAAGAAAACCCTATGCCAGGGTTGTCATGAGTCAAAGTTGACTTGAAGGCACATGGCAACAGCAACTAAAGTGCAATGGCCATCAGGAAGAGGCGTGTAAGGGATCTGAGAAGTCCCAGCGGCCTCTTTCAACCCAAGACTTGGGGAGTCCGATTTAGGCAAAACAAAGTGCAAGACAGCCTGGTGTGAGGCCTGCTAAGCAACAACGGAGAGCCCCGTCAGAAGGCCCGGCTTCCTTGCCCCTTGAATCCGTCCAGGCACCCCGGCTGCAGTGGTGCCAATGCCCTGTCTTATGGCTGAGGCCAGGCTTGCATGCACCGGAGAAAATGGCAGAATTCGGCGCCCGAGGGAGGAATCTTCCTGGCTGCCCGGCAAGCCCACGCCTGCCCAAAGCAGCTCCTCAGCTAAGTGCAAGGAGGGAGGGAGGGGGGCAAAACATGAAGGGTGGAAAACCAGGCCCCCCCACACCCTCCTGTGCCCTTCACCTGATACTCTCTGCTATGGGTGGCTCAGCCCCACACAGAAGAAAGGACTGGCACCACCAGGCCCTTGACCAGTCTGAGGGCCAGCAGGACTGGCACTTCCCTTCTAATGCAAGGCCTGGATGGAACCCAGGAATCGTCAGGCCCCCTCCCTGCCCCCTTGGTGGCATGGCAAACCAGACCATTTGGGGCAGGGGAAATACGGCACCAGCCGCTGCCCCCCACTGGCTGCAACACACCCTCCAAAGGCATGGTGGCCTGGGCCCCTTCCTGCCACAAGGATCCAAACCCACAACTACTGCTGGCCTTGGGCTCACCCCACACCAAGCTCCAGACCCCCAGACACTGGCCACAGCAGCCTGCCCTGCCCAGAAGGAGGCGGCCGGCCGGGGAAACAAGACCCTGAGCAAGTGGCATTCCTGAATCACAAAGAATGCCGCGCTGGCACCATTTCTCCTGGCCATCTCAAGAACAAACAGAAGAAATTGACGGTTACTAAAAACGGGACCTTGCTGTTATAAAAGTGCCCAACCCTCTCCTTATTCCTCCTCACGGCACTCTGCACAAACACAGCACAGATCCCAATTGCAGGGCTGGCCGGCCGGCCGGCCTCACGGACCCTTCCGGAGTACGGGTGCAAGCATCAAGCCTCCAAGACCACCGATGTGCCCCTCTGTCCCCCAAACAGCCCCTTTGACCTCTTCTCTCTGGGATCGCAAGGAGGGTGGGGAGACGGACAGGTGCAGCAACCCCCACAAACACCTGGCCTGTGTGTGAGAGAGGGAGCCCTTGCTTAGCTCATTCATGGAAAGACTCAATGACTGAAGCACCCAACATCTGGATCCATGGCTCAGCTGCAGCTGTGGCAGAATGAGGGCACAGCTGGCACACCCCTCTTTCCCAGACCTGCTGCCTCTCTCTCCTCCTTGTCTGCTCTGCTCTGAGATAAGGGGCCCCTCAGTCCTTTCCCAGAAGGCTCCAAAAGCGAAGGGCATCGTGAATTCTGGCCCTTGGCAGAAAGGCAGCAAAACTGCGCCTGCCCCGGCTCTGACTTGGCAAATGGCGCTTGGGCCAGAGTCAGGCGCTGTCTCTCATAGACGGTCTCTTCCCTGAGAAGCCCAGGAGCTGCAAAGAGGCAAAGGCAAGTGGGCAAGCGGGCGCCTCGCCTCAGAGGACCCCCCTCCTGGCAATGGTTTTGCTGCAAACGGTGGAAAATTCCTATACTTCCCCTTCTGGGGGGGGGGGGAAGCAGAGGACAGAGCAGTCTTGTCTGGAGATGTTTTTCCTTCTTTAAAGGAGGGGGGATTAAAAGCTCCCCCTCTTTGCCTGCTTTAGCCTGGAGCCTCTGCATTTCGTAAATGGACAAAGCGTCTAGGGCAAATTGTACAAGGTCGAGCATCGGGAGTTGTTCGGCCTTGAGAGCCCTCCTCTGCCTTTTCTCCAAGACGCAATAGTCTGCATATCGGTTTCTAACTATCTTTTATTTCCAACATTTCTTTCAGAAACACAGGGAAGCAACAGAGTCCCACTTAGGCAACGCAGGAACCAACAAATGCACGATATGCAAGGTTTTGTGGACTACAAACTCATCCCATCAGAAGCACAAAGCGTCACTGCATTTTCACTACACAGGGCTGGAGTTGGGACCATGGGCCAAAGGAAGGAGGGAAGGAGGGAAGGAAGGAAGGAGGGAGGGAGGGAAGGAGGGAAGGAAGGAGGGAAGGAAGGAAGGAAGGAAGGAGGGAAGGAAGGAAGGAAGGAAGGAAGGAAGGAGGGAGGGAAGGAAGGAAGGAAGGAGGGAGGGAAGGAGGGAAGGAAAGAGGGAAGGAAGGAAGGAAGGAAGGAGGGAGGGAAGGAAGGAAGGAAGGAGGGAGGGAAGGAGGGAAGGAAGTAGGGAAGGAAGGAAGGAAGGAAGGAAGGAAGGAAGGATGGAGGGAGGGAGGGAAGGAAGGAGGGAAGGAAGGAAGGAAGGAGGGAAGGAAGGAAGGAAGGAAGGAAGGAAGGAAGGAAGGAGGGAGGGAGGGAGGGAGGGAAGGAGGGAAGGAAGGAGGGAAGGAGGGAAGGAAGGAAGGAGGGAAGGAAGGAAGGAAGGAAGGAAGGAAGGAAGGAAGGAAGGAGGGAGGGAGGGAAGGAAGGAAGGAAGGAAGGAGGGAGGGAGGGAGGGAAGGAAGGAAGGAAGGAGGGAGGGAAGGAGGGAAGGAAGGAGGGAAGGAAGGAAGGAAGGAAGGAAGGAAGGAAGGAAGGAAGGAGGGAGGGAGGGAGGGAAGGAAGGAAGGAAGGAAGGAAGGAAGGAAGGAAGGAAGGAGGGAGGGAGGGAAGGAAGGAAGGAAGGAAGGAGGGAGGGAGGGAAGGAAGGAGGGAAGGAAGGAAGGAAGGAAGGAGGGAGGAAGGAGGGAAGGAAGGAGGGAAGGAGGGAAGGAAGTAGGGAAGGAAGGAAGGAAGGAAGGAAGGAAGGAGGGAAGGAAGGAAGGAGGGAGGGAAGGAAGGAAGGAAGGAGGGAGGGAAGGAGGGAAGGAAGGAGGGAAGGAAGGACCTTCCCAGGACGCCTCCACCTTCACAGCCAAGTCTGGAAGGACAGCGGTCTGACTCCAAGGGTGACTGACCCTTTGGGGCTTTGGGGGCTACAGTCCAGCTCAGCTCCTGGGACCCCCCCCCCGCTCGCTCCTTGCCTCTTCCTTAATGGGCCAAGGAGCCTTTCTTCTCTTTGCTGCAACAGGCGAATCGGGTCCCTGTCCCTCCCCTCCCCTCCCCTCCCCATTGGTTTTCCCTGGGAGATCAGCCCCCCCCCACTTCAAGCCAGAGGGGCCTGTGGGGGGGGGCAAGGAAGGATGCTCTCCCAAGCCCCCTTAGTCCTTCCTTAGGGGCTCCAGAGAGACAGCGCCCCTCCTACCCTCTTTAACCCCCCCCCCCAGCCCCTCACCCAGACTGGAGGCAGGAAAGGCTTTGGGGGCGGGGGGGGTCCAAAGCCTCTGTCCTGCCCCAACCCCAGCGGGAGGGGGGAGGCGCCGGAAGTGCGCAAAGCCCCCCCCCGCAGGAGGAACAGGTGGATGCTGGCGGGGGGGGGGCTCCCTGGAGCCGAGGAGGA